>CAWUFW010000289.1:1530000-2130000 GCA_963921515.1 Calotriton arnoldi
AAATTCATGTTAAAACCCGTGGACTTAAAAACCCTAGTCTAAAATCTAATTGACATCACATATCTAAAGTGATAGCGACTAAAAAGCAGTATAATTAGACACTATTAAAAAAAGTGCATACAAATATTTATAAAAAAGGCAAAGAATCTATATATACAAAATATCAATATACATAACATCATCAGATGTAAAGCACTTCGTGACTTACTCGAAACAAAATTCCATACAAATATTGTTCTTTTATATAGTCCATCCAAGGCAAATATGGGGTCGCAAGGTCAGGAATTTTTCTAGCCTAAAATGCGAGACTGCAATGTGTTTCAATTAAACTGCGCAAGCTTTGTCCTGAGGCCCACTGGAGGGCTTTCAAAATGTAATTAAATGACTTTAACCTCGCAGTTACCCACCGAAGGGTTTGATTATTTCAATGTAACACTACGGATACCAGAATCCTTTGAAGTAAAATGCACCAACCCACCAGAGGGTGTAACCTTTAAATTGAAAGTGAACTGCGTCGTTGATCACTAGCCTATGATTAAGGGGCCAGGGGGCCCCGAAACGCGTCAGGCTCAATAAATCAAGATGAAACTTGCAAGTTCCCCTGTAATATTAATTCGGATGAATTACCTGCAGTAGAGTGGCGTCTTCGTGCACAGGACACCTTTTTGGATATATATATATAATTACCAGTCCCGCTCCCATGCACAGAAGCAGGCACCGACACCGTGGATAGTTAAACACCAACCGTTTATTTACAAGGAGGCCCTGACGCGTTTCGGCGTATTCATATATACACGTTTGTTGGAAAACAGTAGTCTGGTGAGACAACTAAAAATGTCTCAGATGCCAGACCTAAACAGGAGCGCTCTTCTGTTTTCTTCCTTTAATATTTATTTTCTTTAAAACTTGTTTTTATTGGCATTTTATAAAACGCAAGCAATAAAATTTCACTGCCACCAGATCAGTCACGTATCAAGTTGTGTGTGGACACTCTGGGTTGTAGAACATCACTCCCCTCCCATAGCGTACCCCTAGTTTATCATAGCTAACCATTCTGGTCCCAGTATGCGTCTTCACATGGTCATTCATGAACCCTCAATAGCACCTGTATGCCTCCCACATACTCCAGATTTCCCCCCCTTTTTTAGGGCAGCCTCTCTATTTATATATCGTCTTTTCAGCCAGCATGCACCATTCCATGTCCTTACTCCAGTTTTCAAGAGTTGGCAATCCTTCCACCCCCCGTTTGCAAGCGTTTCATTTTTCCACAATCAGATGTAGTACAATCCAGATTTTTTAAATATTTGTGGCCGATTCTTCCCCCCATATATTGAGTAGGACCCTTTTGGATGAGTCTGCTGGATGCACCCTTGTTGTTCTGGCCACGCACCACAAGACTTCCTTCCAATAATTCTATGTATATGGACACTCCCAGATAATGTGGAAGGACCCCAGCAATCCTCATCATCTTAGATATTTGTCAAAGTTGCTCCTTCCTATCTTTACCAAGGTTTTTCTAGAGTGGTAGAACGTGTGCAGTATATAGAGTTGCACCAGTTGAAACCCTGAGCGCTTTGCTGTAACCTGTCGGCCCTCCATTACCTGTTTCCGCTCCCCTTCAAATGCCCTGAGGATGCCCTCTCAGGCCTCTGTGTGTCTGTAGACAGTTGGGGGAATTGTTCATAATCTTCCTATAGCTAGTGGATCTATGAGCATGCCGTCTTAGAGTGGCAAAGAGATGGAATTTCTGTCCCTTATGTTTTGTGGGAATCCAGTGCGTGTTTAATCTGTAGGAAGCGGTAGGTCTCAGTTGACGCAAGTGGTATTCTTTGCAGGGAGAGTTTCTAGGTCTCCCAGTTTAGAAATGCCAATCAAGTCCCTGTGGGTAAAACCCCCGGGGTTTTAAAGGGCTGACAGCATATTGCTGACCCACAGTGGTGTTTATGCAGTATGTTTCCCCCTCCAGTCCAGGTATGCCGTGACCTCCTACCATATCGAGACCACCGTTTTGGTATGAGAAGACAAGTCGCCCAAGTGTGACCTTCTGTAAAGTGCTGCTGTGTACCCCCGGTCTCCCATTGTAATTCTGTCAATCTTGAACACTGGTTCAGTCTGCAACGCATATGCCCAGTCGTTGATCGTGGCCAGTTTGGATGCCCAATAATATTTGCGGGTGTCTGGTAAGGTTATTACTCCATCATATACTCCACCCATCAGTTTAGTCAGGGTAATGCTTGGGAGGGGGCACTACCCCACAACCTCAGCTGCAACTCCGACTCCAGTTTTACAAAAAATTCTTGAGGCACCCTGGAGGGTGTATTTTGGAGCATGTATAGAAACCGTGGCAGGGATATAATCTTAAACATGGCTACCCTACTAGAAGTGAGAGTGGCAACCCATTTCAGGGGCCCATCTGCCACTCCAGTGTAGCCCCCTCACCAATGGGTCCTGCCTGATCCACGCTTTTAGCTGTTTAATTGCCAGTGTGAAAATCATAGGTGACAGCGTCCTGCCTAGTGCCTCTCTGCAACATGGAAATACTGGAGTACGCTCTGTTTACCCTGACACTGGCCAGTGGTTGGTTATATAAGAGCCTAACCCATTTCATGAATTGGGGGCCAAAGCCCAGTTTGTCCAATACTGTAAACATATCAAGTGTGTTGAACGCTATAGTCGCATCCAAAGACAACACCTGCGCCGGCACACTGTCAGCACATCCCAACACACCAAACAGCAAGCGGAGATTAAGCCTCGTCCATCTGTTTAGCATAATGCCCTCCTGGTTGGAGTGGACCATGGTCTTTATAACTTTTTTGAGTCTAGTTGCCAGTAGCTTGGCCATTATTTTGATTTCTGCGTTTAGCAAAGAGACCTATATGAGGCGCAATCGTCGGGTGTCTTACCCCCCTTTGGTATGACCACTATAGTGACCAATCTTCGGTCTGGTGGAAGCTGGCCCACCTACTTTACCTCATTGTACATACGAAGCATGTGCGGTAATAATTTGGTGGCCATGCGTTTATAAAATTCTATGGGGAATCTGTAAGGCCTGCAGCTTTCCCCGGCTGCAGGCCTTTAATAGGCACAGCAATTTCACCAGGCTCTGTCTCTGCCTCCAGCTCCTGTCTGTCCTCTGGGTAAAGCTTTGGCAGTTGTATGTCTAGGGGGAGGACACTGGCACCAATTGGGGAGGGGCTGGATTTCCAAGTTCAGTTTGTTTACAGCGGATGTCGTCATGTGGTTTCCGTCGAGCACCAACTGGGCGCCAGCCTTCCGGTCAGTCCCAGGCCTTTGTCGGTGTTCCAAAGGGCCAGTTCTTCCCCTCTGCCACTATACAGAACTTTGCAGGACAGCGCATCATGTACTTAAGCTCCTATGCTCGCAGTTCTTTCTTGACTCCTTTAAAGCTTCTGCATTGCTGTTGGACTATAAAAGTAAAGTCTTGGAACCAACGAATAGTAGCATTTTTGTAGTGCAGATTGCTGCGTTGCCGCTGCCTGTAGGATATCTTCTCAGTCGCGCTGGTTGAATATGCATGCAATGATTGTTCTGGGCGGTGCCCCCAATAGAGTCCGAGGCAGCGGGGCTTCCTCCTCTAATATTCATCTTTTAAGTTTGTCTCAAGAAGGTAGCACACTAGGTTAGCTGCATGCTGCTGCAGTTTCCTCCTAATGTGAAGCATGCAGCTGAATGTACAGAGCCCTCCTTCCCCGACATGTCGAATTTGTGCCCACAAATGCATTCTACAGTCAACCATTAAAAATAAGGCAGAAAAAGAATTTTTCAGAGCTGGAGAAGGGGTTAAGTACTAGTAACTACACAGACACTTCTTTCAACCAAACAGTTTGGAGTTTCAGGTCCCAGGGCCAATTATCCTAAAAAAGTATATGAGAGATTGTATTTACTACCTTCATGTCGGTGAGGTTTATTTGCCGTAGACACTTGTAATGCAATATCTTGAATTAGTTCTCATTTATTGTCTGTTTTGTTTCTGAATGGTTTCAATGAAAAAATAATCTTGACTTTTTACTAAATAACAAAACACCATCCCATCTAGACAGATATTAGTAAATAATGATGCAGTCTACACATACTTGATAGTTACTTAACAGCTGTTTGGACTATCTCTAATTTGCCCCACACATCAATAAACCTGTGGTTGTTGCAAGACATTTTTGCATTACATAAGTGTAAGATGTAAAGACTTCCCTCCCTTGCCATATGACTGATTTTGCCGATGTCATTTGCAAAAGTATTCGGCTTCTGTTCAGTTTCAGTAGGAGACAGGCTCTTCTCTATCCTGGAAAAGAAAGTGGGAAACCCAATTGACCCTTGGAGGCTTGGGAAAGTTAAATATTGACAGGTAAATGTGCCTCCAAGGGAGTCATTTAGGCGCACTCAGTTAATCAGTTCATACAATGATGTATCGAGGTTCCAGCCGGTAACCTACAGTTAAACAATCTACAGTTCAGTTTTTAATTTCTTCCCAAAAGATCTATAAGAGATACTGATGACACGAGTGTGAATTCTTCAGAAATCAAATTTATATAATGTGAATAGAAAGGGTACAAAAAATTAAAGCAACACAGAAATGACCGAGGTTTACAAAAGGATTCTGTGCTATTAATAACGCAGTCATTAATGCGAACATCTATTCCAAACAAAAATACATAAATAGAACAGTGAGTCTGAACAAAACAGAAAACACTTTCTAAAGAAAGTGCAGCGACAGCGGCTTGTCAGAGGAGTAGCGCTCTGCTTTTTGTTCGTTTGGAAGTATACCAAATCCGAAAGCTCTTCAATAGCTTCTTTTTCGGCACAAATGACCAGGAAGATTTTATTTAGAAACAGATTCAGTCATGATTAGACATTCCCTATGGAATGCTCATAAGGGTCATACAACAGTCTATTTCATTGTCCTAAAGATGGTCTAACGGATGCATACACCAACAAGACCGAAACGTCGACAACCTCATTTATTTCCTTATTGATTGGTTTTTCTTTAGAAAGTGTTTTCTGTTTTGTTCAGACTCAGCATCAATAAGCTGGGAGAACAGCACTATTACTTTCTGCCCAGATTTTACTATGTGGGTCCAGAAACTGTGACGCTCATTTCTAGAAGTCAAAAAAGCCTTGAGGGAGAAAGCTGCAGAATGCACTGATGTTCCCAGCCAAACTCGGAGAACGATCAAGGGTAAACGAACCAAGGGAAGAAAGTAAAAAGGAGGCTATGGACTGGGGACCAATGGCCCACGTGGTGATGCGGCCACAGAACAAGCGATTGATTCGGACTAATCAGGGAGGCGCCCTCAGGGCCTCGAAACAGGGGCTATGCTAAGAACTTAACAGTTAACTTGCACGCGGCCTCTGAACCGACTCCGGGGGAAGGCGCCATGGAGAAGACTCGAGAGTAACAGTCGTAGAAGGCATATGGTAGCCCATGCCCGGACACTAAAAACTCTGCAATGGTAACAAGTAAAATATCTGGACTGAAGGTAGCGGTGGGGATTGGGAGGGTTGGTCTTACGTCTCCCCCTCTATGTTAAGATTTAGAATTGGGGCTAAAGGCCCTCTGCATAGTTGGGGTTGCAGGCAGTTTAAAGTCCGTCATGCAGGGAGGGAGGGAGAGGGGATAGGGTTGCGATTTGTTGTATTTTATTGGAGTTTGTTTAATGTATTATTAGCAGTGATGCACCGAATTGATAGATACACGTTCCGGCGGGAGGGAGCTCCTCCTCCCCCTCAGCCCCCTGGTCCCTGCAACTGCAGATTTGGCCAATAAATCCCACAGATGGGAGCCACGGGGCAGGTTAATATTCCCCCTCACAACCCTGTGAGAGGCAACACATGACCCCCACCATGCTTGACAACACCTTTGGGACAAGGTAGAAACTATGCATGGAGTCAAACAATTTAAGGTATTCTCTTGGAACGTGAATGGCCTGGGGAACAAAATTAAAAGAGGTGTGGTTCTGCAATACTTAAAAAGATACTCCCTCGAAGTGGTCTTGCTGCAGGAGACACACATCCAAGGCACGCAGTATGGAGCATTGAATAGATGGGGTTATAAAATGGTTGCCCACGCGGGATACAGCAGAGACTCTAGGGGGGTGGGTGTGCTGATGCGGTCCTCTTTCCCTTTTACGATTCAAAAAAGTCACACATTATGACCTGGGGCGCTTTGTGGCTGTTACAGGTAGCTGGGAAGGCTAACTTTTTAATATAATCTCGCTCTATATTTCGCTCAGATTGCAGGCGCAACTGCTCCCTGATTTCGGGGCCCTCCTCCTTAATCTCCCAGAGGGCATCATGATAGACTGAGAGACTGTAATGCGGCCCTCTCCTCTGAAAATTGACCACTGGCCCATGCGTCCGCAGGAACATTCAGGTACTATTTTAGGTAACTTTTTATCAGCTCTGGGCTTCACAGATGCATGGAGGGCACTCAACCCTACCACGCGTCAGTACTCCTACCACTCAGGGGCCCACAGTACTTTATTGCGCATTGACTATATCTTTACACTGGCTCATCAGCTTCCGCGCTTTCACGATGCGTACCATTTAGCCCGTGGTATTTCAGACTACTCCCCGATATGTGTGAGTTAGGAGTATGGGCCCCCCTTGCTGTTCCAGCCAGTGGGGGATCAACCCTTGGTATCTTAAAATTCCCTATATTAGGGCTAAGCTCCAGGAAGCAACGGACCACTATAACAAGGAAAACGTGGGGACAGTTGACTCGGCTAACATACTTTGGGAGGCCTTCAAAGCAGTGATCAGGGGACAGGGTGTCTCTCTAGTCTCAGGCTATAAAAAGGAAAAGAGGGTCAAGTTAGAAACCTTGGAGCAAGAGCTCCAAGACCTAGAGACACGCCTGATCTTAGATGGGAATGATTCGGTAAGACATCGCTTGACACTTAAGCAGAGGGAGTTTAGAGAAGTGGCAGAGAAGGTGGCCAAGGCTAGATATTGCGTGCCACAGCATAACCTCTACAAAATTGGAGACAGAGCAGGTAAATTATTAGCGTGGTTGGATAGGCAAGAGACGGCGTTGAGGTGGGTGTTTGAGATTAAACGACAAGATGGATCCACAGTTCGACAAGGGCAAGATATTGCGGATACATTCGCGGAACATTATAGTCGGCTGTATAAGCCGTCATCCACTGCTACAATAGAAGAGGCGCGAGAGTTGCTGGCGACCCTCCAGGTGCCGGGGCTAATAGCAGAAGATAGAGACCTCTTCGAGCAGGACTTGACATAGACTGAAATAATTCAGCCAATCAGGGCGATGAGGTCAGGGAAGGCGGGGTGCCCAAATGGCTTACCCATTGAGCTGTATAATTTTTTTTTAAATTTGTTTTTATTGTCATTTTCATAACAAACTGAATAACATTTTGTAACAAACAACAAGCCAGCATGTTACATTACAGTACAGGAGTAGCAATAGTCCTGGTCCATACATTTTAAAGCAATACAATTAGTACACGACTCAGTTCGTTGTGTCAGTGAATCAAAATCATAGCACATCATGTCCACACTACGTCATTCGTGTTGCACTACAGGGGGCACCGTACTCTCCAAGCGTACACTATTGCGCATCTAATCATGTGGTGTTAGCGCACTTGTCACTCAATGCCTGCACATGTATCTACACGGAGATATATAGTGTGTCCCAAGTGCGTAGCAAATCCCATATTATGTGGAACTCACAGTCCGTGGTTCCCCCACCTCCACCTCCTTGAGCTGTATAAATTAACTGCATCGAAGGTGGCCCTGCTGCTCTTACAAATGTTTCAAGAGAGCTGCAAACTGGGTACGCTACCAAGGGACCAACGCATAGCTAATCTGGCGGTGATCCACAAGGTAGGCAAGCCCAGAGAGGATTGCGCCTCATATAGGCCGATCTCACTTCTAAACGCAGAGGTGAAGATACTGGCCAAGCAGTTGGCAACCCGACTAACCAGAATTCTACAGTCTCCGATTCATCCGGATCAGTCTGGCTTTATGCCGGGAAGAAACATGGCGCTCAATCTGAGATGCTTTCATGGAGTCCTGGGCAGGTCGGCTCGTATCAGGGAAGATGAAACGGTGGTTTCACTAGACGCACAAATGACTTTCGACACGATAGAATGGCCCTTTATGTATGCAGTGCTAGGAAAACAGGGCTTTGGATCACGATTTCTAGCGTGGATCAGACTGTTGTATTCTGACCCGCTGGCCCAAGTGACAGTTAATAAGGGCACATCGGACAGCTTCCAGCTGAGATGTGGCACGAGGCAGGGCTGCCCCCTTTCTCTGCTCATATTCGTGTTGGTGTTGGAGCCTCTGGCGGTATGGATACGAGGGGACCCCCTAATCCGAAGGCTGAGGTGGACACCAGAATGGGAAGATAGAATTTCGCTTTATGCGGATGACATCCTGTTATATATAGCGATCCCTAAGGCAACACTCCACAGTATACTGCTCATTTTTTAGCTATATCGCAAATATTCCGGTTACACCATAAGCTGGGAGAAGTCAGTGATCTACGTGCTTTGGGGATGTCCACCCACCCTGCCTCGGGGTTGCGTAATACCCATAATAACCGAAGGGTTTCGATACCTGGGTGTCTTTGTCACCAAGGACCCCAAGGCATTTCATGATCACAATCTCGACCCCCCCCCCGCTTCGACGTCTGCGCAATGATGTCCAGCACTGGAGATCCCTACCGCTGTCTCTCCTGGGTAGAGCATCACTTTTTAAAATGATGACCTCGCCCCGATTCATCTGTGTACTACACAGTACCCTGTATCCGGTGCCTCTGGCATATTTTCAGGCGGTTGAGGCGGCGTTGGGTCTACTCCTGTGGGACTGGGGTTCTCCCAGAAGATAACCAGAGTTTGGTATGATGGCGGGGTTGCGCTCCCAGCTCTCCAAAAGTACTACTAGGCAGCCCAGCTTACAGTGGCTAACCACTGGGTGCATAATCCCCATGCTGACCCGGCATATAGAATGGACCGACGAAACATGCAACCAGGTGGCTATCTCAGAGCAATTTAGGGGGGAAAAAGGTGAATTAATTCCCCGAGCCAACCTCCACCACACTACAGGTTTGTAAGGAGGTGCTAACAGCTCTCGGCTGGCGAGATAAACTTACACAGATGACGCCGCTGTGGGACTCCGCGAAATTAGGACTATTGGCACGACAGCAAGGCTTCGACAAATGGGATCTTATTGGTCTCTCCAGGTTGGGGGGGGGACGTACTATCATTTGCTACCCTACAGCTGGAATTTCGGCTGGCACATACGGAAACCTATTCGATATTTTCAGGTTTGCCATGCTCTAAGAGCGGTGCTTCCGAAAGGAGAGGAACTTCCATAGTCCTTTCCGTTAGAAGACAGACTGCTAGATGATCGTCTGGAAAAGAAGGCGATCTCACTGGTATATCGTAAAATAATAAATAATTCGCCAGACCCCCTGATTGACCTTCGTGCTCGCAGGGAAAAAGTTCTAGAACAGTTAGATGACGATGAATGGCAGGAGGCCTTGGCCTCCCCAAAAGAAGTGGCCTTATGTTCGCGTTTCAGACTGGTGCAGCTGAAAATACTGCATAGGTCGTACTTCACCTGCACACACTAGTAAAAATGGGAAGCGCTGACTACCCGATGTGCATAAGGTGTTGTGGGCTTGATGTGGGAATGCCCGGAGCTGCAGGTATATTGGAAGGCGGTACTGTACTGTATGCACGAAGTCTGTAACATAGACACAATTAAGGTGCCAAAATTGTGTCTGCTGAACATATTGGGTGAGACACTCCTCACAAGTAACAAATGTCTCTGGGTAACATTGGGGTTTATGGTGGCCAAACGCAATATTACTAGGCTCTGGAGAGCCGCAGCAGCCCCTATGTTGAATGATTGGAAGTTGGATATGGACTGGTGCGTGGTGGTGGTGAAGACGATATATGAAAGTAGGGGCTGTCCAAATAAATGGTCTAAAATCTGGGGGAAGAGGAATGAATACTGGGGAATGATATGCATACCAATGCCCCCTCAAGGGCAAAGGGAACTACCTGAAGCCACTTAACAGTATAGAAGAACTAGGGGTAGGGGTGGAAGATTTAAGAGTTATGTGTTGGATCACAATGGACACTATCACCTCTGTGCCGTACAGTATCGCATGTTGCAATGTACTAAATGTGAATTGACATCGCTTGCTATGTTTATTTTGTGCAATTAAAAGATTTTTTTTTTTTAATTAGGTTCATAGCGCATCTGAATTTTAAAGGTGCCAATCTTAGAGCTGCATTGGGTAAAGCATATAGGTAGGGAAAAATGTCATCATTCGTCCAGGCCTGTCTCAGAAACTTTACAGACCTCTTATCTTTCAAGTATCTCAAATTATTTTCCCTTGCCATCTTTTTACTTAATATACGTAGCTCACCTTTACTCTTTTTGGTATATGATTAACATTTAGTGATATTGTCAACTTATTACAAATTTCAGTGAGCATTTTCCCATGGTTTTTTGGCCCCATTTGATTCACTAAGCTCAATCTCCTTGTGATGTAATGAGGAAATATATGAAAGAGGTGCCCTGCTCAGTACGGTTCCAGAATTTAATCACCTCGGCGACTAATTAACTCCATGCCGATAGGCCTGTTTCCATTCTAATGGCTTGGATCATAGTAGAAAGAGTTAAAGACAGACTTTTTAAAAACATCTATCCTCCTTCAGATCCCAATTGGTCTTGCCACTTAGGCAGAGCACTTCAACACCATATTGGAATTGAGGGCTGATCATTCCTGTGTGGGTTGTTAAAACAGGACTTAGAGAGGGCCCACTGATATTAAATTTTTTAAGACGACATAAAGATGCGAGTGCCTTTACTTGTTTTGCTTCCATATGATCTTTCCATCTGTTATTTCTTCAAACCACATTCCCAAATATTTTGGTGGTACAATTTGGATTTCTTTTCCCGAATTGTATCACTTTTGTTTTATGCAGATTTATAGTCAATTTTTACTGTTTACAGTACTGGTAGAAGACATCTAATTTCCTCTGCAGATCGATTTCTGTCATATCCACAATGCCATTCATTTTCAGACTAAAACTAATAGGTGTACCTAGTTGTCTAGTGAGGTCCACAAAGAACAAGGAAAGTAGAAGTGGGGCCAAGGCACATCCTTGCCTTAAGCCATTCTTAATTTGTATTCTATGAGATAATCCCCCTTGAATATCAATTTCAACCTGCGCCCAATTCTTTCTATGTATTTCCCATAATATCAGGAAAAAGTCATTGTTATTTCATTGTTTCTTAAGGCCTCCCATAACAGTTTATCATCCACTGAATCAAATGTGGATTGAAAATCCACAAAGCAAAAATCCTCTTTGCTCCACGGATTTTTAAATTAAACACCACAAGCTGAAACAATGCTCAATAATCCAGTGCCCCGCCTTAAAGCCCCCTTGCTCCATGGGGATTACACATTTAGCCTCAATCCACTCTTTGAGTATGCCCAGTACAATCTTAGAAAACTTTTTCGCTCCAACATCTAATAGGTTAATCTGCCTATAGTTTTGGGGGGAAGGAAATATCACCTTTTTTATGATCACTTCACCTTCCAGCTAATTAGGAAATCTTTAGTTCTCGTTCCTGTTTCCTTATCTGTCTTTTTAGGCACCTACATTCCTCATCAAACCACATTTTTTGTCCCTCCTTTTGTTCCTTTTTACACAACAATTATATCTTTTTGGATTTACCTTCAAGCAAGAAACCTCCAGATTAATGATTTTATGATCATATCAACTAAGAAACTTTACTGGTCCCGGATTTCTTTACAGTATTGCTGGAAGTTTTTCAACTGGGTGAGGTACGTCGGTGTTAACTTTGTTGTGATACGCTTAGGATAGTCCATTTTTAAGGGAAGAACTTTCTCTCTAATATATTGGACTCCTATGCATTTCACTAAACTTAAAAGTCGATGATCACTTCCCATCATTTCGAAAACGTCAAAATTCACCACATGATTGAAATCCCAGGCATGCAAGAAGGCATAATCTATCGGACACTCCTGATTACCAAACATAAGAGTCTTCTTTGCTGGACTATCCAATGGCACCTGTCCGTTCATACTGACTAAACCGCTTGAGGCAAAGAAGTTAACTAATGAGCTATCTCTGGGGTGACAAGCCTTTCTCAGTATCTTGGAGGAGAGCTATCATATGCTGACAAACTATCTTTGTAATGTGGGTCATATTTACAAGGTTCTAACCTATGGTTAAAATCTCCAAGCAGTACAATCAGGTGCTGTGAGTATATATAGAATATTTTAGTAAGATCTTCGGTAAATATTTGCATTTCTTTATTATAATCTTTGGAGCCTACCACATGTATGTAAAAATGTATCACAATTATAAAAAACGGGCCCATATTATCACTATACAATTGTGCGTGACAAGCAAAAATCCAGTTTCTCCTTGCACTGATCACCCAAACCTTAGTTGCTACTAGTAGAAATTAATGTAAGGATACCCCCCCAAAGGGCGTCCTGAAATATTTTTCATTACCCTACAATACACCTGCAAAAACCCATCTATGTTGGGCGGTTCTACACACAGCCAAGGCTTCTGGAAACATAAGCTCTCATATGTGCAGATTATATACTTGAAGATCTCTCACTTCCCTGGATTCTTAAAATTATGAATATTCTAGGAGAGCATTTCAAGTCTGCGTGCAGTATCGCAGCCCTAATCTACATCTCTTGGGTCATCGAAGGCCTCCTCAATTTCAGTCTCAGAGCTTAGGCAAGCATAACGATTTATGCCACAGATCTCTCTGCTAACATCTTCACAAGGGAATGTAATTCTCATTGACCCTTCCCTGATATCTACGTGCCTTAAGCCCTGCTTCTGATCTTGGTACTCTAGCTTTACCTGGTTTTTCCCTAGGCCCGCATGACATTTAAAAAAATATTTATTGCTTCATTCTATACCTTGAATTTCTGTTTCTGGTGTAAATGTAACCCCTTGAATAATTAGCTCTCTTTCTACCTTAAAAATTGCTTCTCTAACCCGCTGTGAGAATAGAATAATTTTTGTAATCTCTGCACCTCATTTGTTCCTCACAAAGCCCACTTTTGTTATATCGTTTGAAGTAATCAATTGCAGACTAGGACAATTCGAAAAGACATGGCGCAGCAGAGACCTGTTAAACCACATTAACTTTCTTTTTTTTTTTTTTACCATTCTTTCCATTTTGGATTGGTTTTACTAATACACATAAATTCTTCCCATCCTGACACCATGTTACATTACTTATCGGAAGCGCTATATACCCACTGGTGTCTGGTGTTACCAAAGGTTCTTCCGTCCAGGTACATGTTTGCTACTTATTGGAGGGGGAGCTCTATCCTTCCTCAAAGATTTATTCCCTGGGGACCACAAATTCCTGGTGCTTCAACATTGATTATACATTCCTTCAAATAACCACTTTCGCTTGTCTTGTTTATACTAGTTTCCCTAAGTTTATCAAGCCCCTCGGGATAACTTACGCCTTTTTAATGCCGCTGTTTCTCTGTTAGTCTTTTCCATGTATTATCCTAACTTCTATTAATATTTAGATGTTCCATTCTTTCCCCAGCCAGTTTACTCTTACCCTCTTTTTTCCTTTCACTCATGTTTTGATTCTACTCTTACCTTCTTACCGTGCCTCAATCTACTTGAAGATTTTTTTTTATATTTATTTTGATAAACTGGGTATCTCCCCAATTTTATTTTTACTAACAACGGCCATTTTAAAATGTAAACTGAGAGGGGTCCATTCATCATTGCTATGTCCTCACCACCCCACCCCCCATTTCCCTCTTGCAATAACACCTCTTCCGTTCTATGTCTTGGCCTTACTAATGTTGGCATAAAAACATTAATTGGCTGCAATTCAGAGGCTATTGTTAGCAGATAAGATTTCTGGGGTTTTAAGAGATCATTATGCATCACTGTAGCCTCAAATTACCCAGTAAAGTCTTTTGCATTAGCAACATTATGTCCAACATGGAGGAACAAGCAGAAGGAGATAAGTCTATATTTAATGTAGAATGGAGATCTCGTGGCGAGGGGAAGGTGGGGGAATGCTCACTTCATCACAAAAGCCTTCTTGAAAATTATTGTCAAATGAGTTACTCTGGGAATGGTCATTATCTGAGTATTGGTCTTGAATTTGACTCTCCTGCATCACCCCCATTGAGTTCAATTCGTTTGGATCAAAATCAGTGCTGCAAAGCGTGTCTTGCACTTGAGCTTGAGTTTCTTCCAGGAGACCTTCCTTCAAGACGCTTCATTAAGAACAATGGGGATGAATCCTTGCCGCACTGGTATCCGTTTTAAGGGTCGCTCTAAAACATATGTTCTATCTATTGCATTTAGGACAGGTGAGTCTGCTCCTAGGCCTGGGTATGTCCTAGTAGGACTTTTCTCCTTTATAGGGTAAGACTTAAACTAAAAAAATTCCCATAAAGTCCTTTATCGACTTTCAGTGGTGAAGCGTGTGATATCACAGACTAGCTTTGTATTACCCTATGTTGCTCTTTTGCTCCCATGGTTTTACCACCCATTCTAGTTTCAGAAAGGGGACTTTCTTCAGACAGGCACGAATGGGATTCATTACTCTGGCTCTTGCCATTCCAATTTTTCCAGCTTGTTCTTTTCTGGGATCTCTACCTACTTAGTGGCATCTCCCTAAGGGCAGCGTTCGATTGTATAGTTATCCCTGTTTGCTTTTCAAGTTTGCCTATCCAATTATGCGGATTACGCATTTTTCTTTTCTACTTCTCTTGCACTCACTACTTATGTATTGTGTATTATATAGCAAGTAAATTATAAGCGCTAGAGTACGCAATATTGCCCTCACTATTCAATCAACAGGGGAATAAATACACAGCTGTATCTCAGTGACGGCTGCTCTAAACTGGAAGCGGTGGGGCAACGTGAACGGGTGGTGGAGGTGGGACGGAAAAAAATAAATCAAACAACTTATCTTCATCTGCGCCCGCCGCCTCGGTGCCCCTCTCTGTTGGTCATGCTGCATAGGCTACCAGGGGGCAATCACAGTGCTGCTCTCATACTGGTAATATTATTTACCAGCATGAAAGCAGTGCTGTGATTGGCCTGAGCGGGCTGACTTGACGCTGGCTCAGGCACAGGCAGCCTGCAGCTTTTCTCCAACACGGCTGTCCAACACAGCTGGGTTGGAAAACCAAAGTGTGCATGTCTGTATGGCCAGCCTAAGATGCTCCTCTGCCATAACAGTGTGTAATTTCACTACAATACACAAGATTTCATATTAAGATTGAAAATCTGAGGAACAATCTATTGTTTTGCACCTTCTTCCAACACTTATTTAGTTATTGTTTGTTATATTTTTTTGATCTATGCATCTGATTGTTCCAGAATGTTCAAACCCACTGCCACCACCCACAGATAAAACTGACTTCACATATGGTAGGTAGTCCCTTGAGGCGCAACATTATGTCCTGCTGTTCTTCCTTGAGGAGCTAGCCAGGCTCCAGTATTCCTTGTGTTCTCAAAACGCTGCTTTCTCAGAAACATGGATCCTCTTGCAAATACTAGGCTAGCTGTGCACTGGATATAGGCCTTCATCATCATGGGATCACTTTACTACCTCCCTCGGCACGTCTTATCGCCCTTACTCCTCAGACAAGGTAGATGGTTGTACGACTTACTGCGCATGCCTTTACCACGCATGCCTTTACCATTCATTTTTTACAACACATGCCTTTACCACACAGGTAAGAATAAAGAGGGCAAGAGCCCCTCTTGCTCTGTGTGTGTGCGTGTGTGTATATATATATATATATATATATTTTTTGTTTTCACCAAACGATTCAAATTTTCTAGAATCAATAGTGCACATATTGTATATATTTTGTTTCCTGTCATGTGGCGTGTCATGTTATCAAGATCGCTTTACGCGATCGAAACGCGTCATGGCAGGCACTATGCCTGAGCAGCTATGGAGTTAATTTTTTGCCAATAAATTATTGCACTGCGATAAAGAGAGTACTCGAATCGTGCATATTGCGTGAGCAAAGCGTGAAGGAGGTCCGTACCTGGGTGGTACCGCCAAGCAAAAGACGGGCCAGGAAAAAAAAAAAAAAGAGAGAGAGAGAGTGACTGACTCTTTTTTTGTTTGGCAGGAGGCCCCCCAACTCCCATGCACTTTTTACTTTCTTGACAAAGTGTTGTTTTTATTTTTATGTGGGACTCACCCCAACCCCCCTTTGTTAATTACTGTTACCACCATATGCCCCTTCTAAACCCTAAAAATACCCTCTGACCTTACCAGTGGCGTAACGAAAGTTGAGGGCCCCCTGCAAGGTACACGGAGGGCGCCCCGCTCTGGATTTAATCTGGAGCTCTCAAACCTGAGTACTGTGCTGAGGAGCCCCCTGCAGCTCGGGGCCCCCCGCACCGTGGGGGCTGCGAGGGCTTGTGTTATGCCCCTGGGCCTTACCCACCGCTAAACCCTAAAAACACCCTTACCACCCGATACTTCTACCCACCCTTAAATCCTAAAAATACCTTTACCACTATATACCCCTACCCACCCCTGAACTCTAAAAATTCCCTCACCACCCTATGCCCTTACCCACCCCTAAACCCTAAAAATTCACTTACCAACATATACTCCTACCCACACTAGACCATAGAAATTCCTTTACCACCTTATGCCCTTACCCACCTCTAAACCCTAAAAATACCCATAACACCCTATGCCCCTACGCACCCCTAAAAATAACCTTACCACCCTATTTCCCTACTCACCCATAACCCTAAAAATACCCTTACCACCCTGTATCTACCCACTCCTAAAAGCTAAAAATATCTTTACAACCCTATACCCCTACCCTCCCCTAAACCCTAAAAACTCCCTTATCACTCTATGCCCTTATCCACCCCTAAAAAGACCCTAGCAAGCCAATACCCTTACACACCCCTAAACCATAAAAATAGCCTTATAACCCATTACCTCTAGCCACCCCTATATATATATTTCTACACACATACTTACCTTAACTATACTTAACCTGCGTGGTAAAGTAAAGGCACCAAAAATGTTGTGTGGTAAAGGTACTGCGTGATAAAAACATTGTTGTGAAGGATGTTTCCTGAGGTAGACACAGTGACTGTGATAGCTAACCCCAGTCTTCGCCTCCTTGGGCTCACACAGCGCGAGGGCCCCTCAGGACCGAGTAATAGAGGGGCGGTATAATCACCAACACCTAACTACGCCTTGTACGTTACCCTCAAGTGCGAGGGAAAAGGCATTGATCCGCTTCCTGTGTGTCTGGTTTCCCGGTATTGGGCGAGTCAAGCAGAGAATACGGTAACGGCAAACGCTCGGCCGACGAGCACTGCTGCAACTCTGTGAGCTAGTCATTAAGTAACATTTCCATGCTTATTCGTTTCTTTATGAATGGTTTTTCTTTACATAGTGGCGTGCCAGGTGCTTTTTTAAAAGACCTAGTTGTGAATGTCTATTTGTTGTTCCATCTTAACCACTTTAGGTAGTAAAACTAAGAAGACCTTGATGCTCATGAGAATGAGAAAGCTTATATACTGAAATGTTTCACAGTATATAACATTAGCAGAGGTATCCGCAATTTCCAAGTAAAAGTTCAAAGGCATATAATGTGTTATTTATCGCAACTAATCCCATTGTTACTTTGTCGGAAGGCTTCTTTTTTTATTTGTGAACGTTTAACCACTATTTTCATTCCAAATACATAACAGTGGTTAGTGGGCAGACTTCTTTATTATTTAAAGACTTTTAAATATATTTATATTCCAAGTATGTAGTGGTGATTGTGGACTGTACTGCATCTCAGGGTTCCTGTCTTCCTGATAGATTAACTTCAAACTCTTGCAAATACTGTTAGCCTTTTGTTTGAGATAGGGTTGTTACATTAATATATTGAACTCCTTCTAAGACCTTTGTACCCAGCATGAGCTGTCATTAAATGTTTAGACTAAAGTTGAAAACTTGTCCGCAATGTGCGGCGCTGTGTAAGAAGCTATACCTGATTATATTTAAGGAACAAATTCTGTAATTTTCCTGTAGTGGTTTAAACCTTTTTGCTAAACATGTTTTTGAATGGTTTTACTTTAGTCAGTAGACTTTTTGGTGATTGGTTCCATGACTGGAATTCCCACCACACCCACCCCCGGATCTTTGTGAAAACTAAAAACCTGACTTCTGTGAGCTAAACCCTAAGATGAGAACTTGTTCTCCTGAGTTAATTTGACTTTTTTTTTTAATAATCAAATGTTATTCATTTTTAAATAGAAACAGCACTAAGCCTATGTAACCCGTCCACCCTAGCCATACCTATCCCCTGAAATAGGGGAGTAATTATAGGAGTTGTCTCATCACCCAATGCTAGAACCATTACTAAGTCCAGAACAAGTCTACTATCGACCCAAATTGTGGTGTTTGTGTGGGCAGCCCCATGCTAGGTAAATGGGTTCTTCAATTTGGAGCACCAGTCCATTGCAGTATGCCACTCCGTGAGTGTAGGGGGTTGTTTAGCATTCCAATAGTAGGCAATGTGACTCTTGACTAGCAGTGTACCGATGCACACCAGTGTGCATTCACCCCAGATGCCCCCCCGATCCTCCAGGATATCCAACAGAGCTACTTTTGGGGAGACTTTCACTGTTCGTTCTATGACCTTCGACAGTACCTTCCCAATTGCCAACCAGTAGTGCGCTATACTCAGACATGGCCATACCACTAAATTCACCTCCGTGGAGGTGTATCAGGCGCAGTCCTTTTGTGGTCGTATGCCTGCTTCCCACAAACGTATAGGAGTTAGATATGTGGTGTATAAATAGTGAAACTCAATGAGCTTGAGGCAAGAAAAGCTGGCCAACACCCAGGGGGCCATCCGAGCATCCTTCTAATCTGCCTCGTGTAAGGGTCCCACCCAGACTTCTCATTTTTGTTGAAGAAGCCATTTATTGGGAGAGTTGATTATTAAAGATTTATAGTTCTTGAGATTACTCCCTTTTCCTGAGCTCCTTGGAGTAGTTTGACCTCAAATGCGTGATATTCAGGTGGGTGTGCCAGTTTCTCTCTGCATGAGGAGAGCGCATGTCTCAGTTGTAAATATTTGTGGAATTGTGTGGGGGAGAGCAAAAACTGGGTTTGCAACTCTTGGAAAGATTTCATCGCTCTGCCCTTCCATACGTCTCCTAAGCAAGTAATTCCTATAGCATCCCATTTTTGGAAGCCTACCAGTTGTGAGACCTGTACCAGCCGGCACCCTTTCCACCGCGGTGTCTGTTGTGTGGTTAATTTTTCGAATCCAAGCTGTTTTAGTGCTGCATGCCAAGTCAGGACCACCGCTCTGGTGGGTTCAGGGGTCTGTGTGTGTAAGGGGCCCCCATATAGCACATGAAGGACATTGTCGAGACCTAGGAGGGATAGTTCTAATTTATATGCTGGGTCTCCTCAATTCTCATTCACCCAATCATTGATGACCAGCAACTGAAAAGCCCAGTAGTAGTAGCAAATGTCCGCCATTCCCAGACCCCCCTCATGGGGAACGGACAGCCTAGAGAAAGGAGTGGATCAGGGTGGTGGGATCACGGAACCAGGTGGCGGTGATATGCAGAGGGAAATTTTGAAAGACGAAGAGGAACCTAGGTAAGGCCATCAATTTGAATGAGGCTATCTTGCCAAGGATTTGGAATGGCAGGCGGGCCCAACAGGTGAAATCTCTTTTCATTTTGGTGAAGAGTGGAGATATATTAAGGGACCAGAAAAGTTCAGGCTCCACTGAAACATATATACCCAATTAAAGGAAACTAAGCCTTTTAATACGTATGGTGGTTTGCCAATCTGCTGCCTTTGCCCCTCTCGTAAGGGGAATCAGTAGAGACTTGGACCAGTTGGTCCATAGGCTACACACCTTTCCATAAAGTGATAAAATCTGCATTACCTGGGGACCTGTGGGTTCCTTAGGTAGAGGAGCACATCATCTGCATATAGAGCGATTATGTCTTTGACTAAACCGCGCCATTCCCAGCCCTGTAGTTGTGCATCGCACCTGATGAACAGAGCCAACAGCTTGATTTCAGGATGGAGAATAGGGGTGAGAGAGGGCAACCCTGTCTGATTCCTCTACGGATGGGGAAGGGGCTGGAGAGGGTGCCATTGACTTGTACCTGTGGTGAGGGTGGGGAGTAGAGCAGCTTGACGTATCGACAGAATCTTGGCCCGAAGCCCATGTGTTCCAGTACTTGGGCCATAAAAAATCAGTCGACCGAATTGAACGCTTTCTCAAAGTCAATCAGTAGTAGAGCACATGCTTCCCCAAGTTCAGCACGGCACACAAGTGCCATAACAGGCGTCTAATACAAGGTCTTGTAACATGGCTTAGCTAGAAGCCTTACTGGTCGGAGTATACCAGGTCTGTGATGACCTGCAGTAACCTATGGGCCAGGGCCTTCGCAGATATTTTAAGTTCAGTATTTATTAATGAGATTGACCTGTGTGAGGCGCATTGGTCCAAGGGGCATTCTGGTTTATGAAGGACCACTAAGGTGGCAAGATGTAGGCCTGCTGGAAAAACCTCCTTAGCCTCCGCCTCTAGGTATAGCTCCGGCAGCAAAGGCGTCAGGAGCTTCCAATATTTTAGATAGAATTCAGCGGCAAAGCATTCGGGCCTTCGAGTTTTGCCCGAGTTAATTTCGGATAGAGCCTCATCAACCTCATTAGTTGTGAGGAGGGAGTCTAGTTCCTGTCATTGGGCCATTGAAAGTCGTGGAAGAGGGATGTCCCCAAGGATAGATGTGGATTGTGTCCTTTGGGACTGCGAAGGTGGGTTGTATAGGCGCGGTAATACTCTGCAAAGGCTTTAGCGATGGCAGCCGCAGTGTATTGTTTTGTCCCCCGGATGTCCAGGATTTCAGGTACTATTCTGGGGGAGTGATCCCTAGTGGCAAACCAGTAAAGTAATTTGTTGGATTTATCGTCAAACTCATATACTCGATGGTCATAGCCGAAACGCTGCAGAAAGGGGCATTGCCTTCCTAGCAAGTGTATCTCTTGAAGCATGAGGACACCAGGATGTTTATCTATTGCTTACCAAAGGATTGCGAACCTTTTGATCCTATCCAGGAGTCCATTGGTTATCCAGGACAGTACAGAAAAGTTAACCATTATGATTCGGTCGGTCGTGGGGTGTATATATGGGACTTGTGGGGTGCACCATTATGCACTGGAGGGTGAGGTGGATGTGAACAATTGTGTGGTGTAAGAAAAACATAGTGTGACAGTTGATCTTGGATGGGGATATGGCTAGCTCGAAACAAACAGAACCACCTCCCCACTCCATACTTCCCACCCAGAAGCATCTGTCGCCTTTAAACTTTAAAAAAATCAAATCGGCTCTAATGCATGAGACTCACACTGAAGGACCTCCAGTATCTTAGGAGTAATGGATGCAACATTGCATTTAGTGGCCATGAGTAGTTCCAGCTGTAGTCAATGCCTCCGAGGGCAGAGTGGACGGCCTGGATTCCCACCTCTCATTCTTTATCTAGGGCTGTGCATTCCACATAGTTGGAGTGGTGGGTAGTTTGTGGTCTTGCCTCGGGATTTTGTAGATTAGCCCGGGGCCGCTAGAGAACCCTGGCGCAGCGGATCCGTCTCCACATCGGACAAGTGTGTGGATCTGAGGGATATATTGTGACTCCTCCGGGATCTAGTTTTACGTCATGAGTGTGGGTGAGTGACTGGCGGGTACTGAGTTCCAGGGCCTTCCCCAGACTGTGGGTCAGCTCCAGTCATGCAGCCAAGTGACCTTTGCTCGGTTGCCCAGCCCCAAGATTCCCCAGGGGTACTGGAGAAGTGGGCCCGTGAATTATGGAGGACCCTCAG
Organism: Calotriton arnoldi; assembly: GCA_963921515.1. Taxonomy (NCBI): domain Eukaryota; kingdom Metazoa; phylum Chordata; class Amphibia; order Caudata; family Salamandridae; genus Calotriton; species Calotriton arnoldi. Next base: position 1,551,940 of record CAWUFW010000289.1, read on the forward strand.
GGAACCTGGGAACCTCACCATGTACTGGAGGTTGTCTTGCTTCGCACTCCCAGATAATATTGAATACCACTCTCCCACACGGTGGCTCAAACACGACGAAGCAATAAACACAACACAACACCCCCTGAAAAGGGATTTCACTTTATAAAATGAAGCACATCAAAGACTGTTCTCAGAATAAGGCTTGAAGTTTTATTTATGCAATGCTCTCAAACAGAAAGGATTTCCCAGATGTCACATGAACAACCTTCAAATGTGTGTATGTATATATATATATATATATTCCAAACAATCCTTCGTGACACACGAAAATAATGCACTCTCAGGACTTGTGCAAAGTTTAATCAGGACGTTTTATTTCTCGCTTCCACGCTATGCGTTTCGGCATAAAGCCTTGCTCACACGTAGGAAGTGAAATATCCGTCATAGTTAAATACCAGTTTCCACATCCACATAAGATAACACAATAGAAAAAGGACTCACATTCGTCATAGTTTTACACGAAAAGACGGCAGCCATTTTAAAGCTTGCAAAAAGTTACGAAAGAGTGTACACATAATCACGTACTTTATCTCCTGGAAATGCATTCTACAATTTGAGACACATTATGTACATTAAATGCGGCATCCGAAAACATATTTACGAAAATGCTTTTACATTGTGTATTCAATACTCACAACAAACAACCTGTTCTCCAATGGTATCACTCATTGCTGCTGTGCTTTGTCAATAAACTTTATTGTACACACATCCTCTCTACCCGATTAACAATATCAGCCTGTGGAAATTAATCGGCATGTGGAAATTTGGTTCCCTGTGATAGTACTTGTATAAAAATTAAGAAAACAAATTGTGAAGAAAATCGACAAAAATTGAAAACAGGTGAAATCACCCTAAAACCAAATAGTGATTGTACTGGAATATATGTTCCAAAGTAATACCCCTGTGAGCGCGACCTTCATGGGAAGAATAAAATGAAAACTTTGAGTGCACCTGATCACTTAAATAACAGCAACGTGCACACCTAAGCGCTCACTAGCAAAGTGGACCTTTAAACTTGCATGTCACCCTCCCACACCATCTTAATAACTATATACATAAAATCGATATGTACCCGCGTTACTGTTTGTCAAGGGCTAGTGCCTTAATGACATTAGAAAAGTGTAACCAGGTTCTCCTGAGATATGAAAATCATATACCGGACTCAATTTATCATGCCTTCTGATATAGACACTATTGATACCTGAATAACGGGCTAGTGCCCACATATACTTGATAAATTCATGTCACATAGCACACGGTAAATTTTACTGCATGTACAGAAACGTCAAAAGAAGAGGTGCAGGAAGGAGTAGCTATAAGATATATCAGTAGAATTAAACACTACAATGTTCAAGGTGAGAACAGAACCAGTAATCAAAAATTATTAAATAAAGTTAAATCAAACCACAGGTGCAAAATCTCGACTGACGTAAAACTGCGTCGCCATGTGTCACCGGAAAAAAGGTTAGGGAACCCGTGAGTAGCTACCGAGGTTGTGAGGGCCCCTTCCTTTCCTCCTGAAATAAAAGAAACAAAAAAGGAGAAAAATGTTACAGAAATATTAAAGAACAGATGTTAAAAACATTTTTACATGACCCAGTCATGTACCACATTGTCACAATACCCATGTATTGAGGACAACTAAATGTAAGCAAAATATCTGATTCTCAGACGAGGAATGGACCATACTAATGTTTCATCTTGTATATAGATGTACACTCTGTTCCTCATCAAGGTTGAGACCCCCGGGGCTTTTTGTTTGAAGAGCAATTATATACATTGATTCTCGCTGTCTTAGCTTCAAGGCTCTATCTCCCCCTCTGACTGGTCTAGGGATCTGCTCAATCGCGAAATAGCTGAGGAGGGCACTGTTAGAGAAGTGATGTTCTTGAAAGTGACGTGCAACTGGATATTGCTGGTCTTTATTAGTAATAGCCCTCATATGTTCAAGGACACGTTTCTTGACCGGGTGGATAGTGCTCCCAATGTACTTGAGTTTACACGGGCATTCTAGACAGTATATTACATATGGAGTCCCACATGTGATGAATTGATTGATATTTATCTTACTGCCCCCACCTCCCAAGTCTTCCTTCTTCATGTAACTGTTTTTGCAGGCTTTACAGTGCCCACAGGGAAAAAAACCACTTAGGCCCTGTACATTCTCAGTGTTCTGGATGGTAATGTCACTGTGTACTAATTTGTCCCTCAGACTGTGGCCTCTCCTGTAAGTGATGCTGGGTTTTTCATTCAAGAGATGACCAATATGAGGGTCGCTTTTGAGGATGTTCCAATGTTGGCATAGAATCTGCCTAATGTTCCTAGCATTCCTATTTTATGTAAGTATGACCCTAGTACCGCTATCCTGATCCTGTATGTCTGTTGTACTGTTGGTGTTTCTGTGTAAGATGTTACTTCTGGGTACTGGTTCTACTTTTTTTTATTGCTTGATTAAGTACCCATTGTGGATAGCCCCTGGCTCGAAACCTTTTGACCATAGTGGACATTTCTTCCTTGAAGGCAACCTCTGTACTGCAATTTCGTTTAGCCCTCAGCAGCTCCCCATACGGGATACTCCATTTGAGAGGATCCGGGTGGCTTGAGGGCATGCAGTAGAGTGTTGCCTGCTGTTTCCTTACGGTAGAGTTTGGTATGGACAGTATCCCCCACAACCTCAACTTTAAGATCAAGAAACTCTACTGCCTTTCTACTCATGGTGCTAGTAAGAGTGATGTTATAGATGTTATTGTTAAGTTTCCTGACAAATTCAGTGGCTCCTTCTTCGCTACCTTTCCATACCATAAAATGTCATCAATGTACCGAAGCCACATGACGACATGTTTGGCCTCAGTGTAATTAGGGTTCTCTGTGAAGATCTCCTTCTCCAACTTGCCCAAAAACAAATTCGCTAAACTAGGGGCAAAGCACGTCCCCATCGCGGTTCCGGTAATTTGTTTATATAGTATCCCATCAAACATAAAGATGTTATTAACTAGGCAAAAAGCAATCATTTCAAGAATCATGGTGGTATGTGCTTTGTATTTGATGTTTCTAGTATGTAAGAATAGTTTGCATGCCTCGATCCCATGTTCGTGGTTTATGATGGTATAAAGGGAGCTGACATCCAAGGTGACTAAATGACAATCCTCTTCCCAGTGTAGATTTTCCACCTTACCAAGAAAATCTTTGGTATCTTTAACATGGGAAGGGAGATGGTTGACGTACTCCCTAAGGAAGTAGTCTACATATTTAGAGATATTCTCTGTCACACTCCCTTTAGATGATACTATGGGTCTACCAGGGGGTTGTTCTTATCTTTGTGCACCTTCGGGAGGAGGTATAGAACAGGGAGAATTGGAAAATCCCGTTTTAAATAGCAATACTCTTCCCATTCCAGTATGCCTGAGTCTTTCCAATTACTCAATTTCTCCCAAATCTCTTCTATACTTTGTTAGTATACCTGTTTATCGACTACTGTGTAGAAACTGGAATCGGACAGTTGTCTGAGGGCTTCTGCTGCATATTTGTCCCTGTCCAAAATTACCACATTACCACCTTTGTCAGCAGGGCGGATCACAATATCCGAATCACCTTGTAAAGATAGCAAGGCTTGTTTATGTGATAATGTGAGGTTGTGTCTTTCTTGGGTTCTAAACCATTCCTTCCGTCTGAATCTTATGAGGTGGCTGCTCACTACATCATGAAAAGTGTCTATATTGTCGTGTCCTAGAGGGGGACAGAATGTAGACCGTGGTTTAAATTGTGTTCTAGCTGTATGGTCGTATGATATATTCAGATCCTCTAAAACATTCTCAATACACATTTCATTAATATCATCATAAATATTGGATTCAAGTTGATGCATCGTTATAAGAGTGTCAACATCACTTATATTCAAAGCTAGTGTTTCCTGAATCACTTTGTCACCCTGCTGCATTTTGGTTCTGCTGGGTTTGAGCAGATGCCATTTTTTTAATTTCAGTTTCCGTATACACTTGAAGAGGTCCACACGAGTCTCTGCATAATTAAAGGGCATAGAGGGACAGAATGAGAGACCTAAACACAGTGTTCTTTTCTCTGTATCACTTATGTTCCTTTTGGAGAGAGTTATAATTGTTCTATTCACCATTTCATCGTCCATCATTCTGATGTCTTGGAGCTTTTCGCCTGTTGTCATATATATATATATATATATATATATATATATATATATATATATATACAATAATAACACACTTGGCAATAATAAAACACAAGCAGGAAGCAAGTTATACTGGTCGTCCTGCAAGAAATCAGATAGATATATACACTAAATACATCAAATGATTACCTTGGATGTGCACACAGACTCTCACACATCACAAAGTCAATACTCAAAGAAAACACCTCAGATGATTATAGCAACTGGAAACTGAAGGTGCACACAGACAGTCACGCATCACAATGACTGTTATAGCCACTGGAAACTGAATATGCACACAAACAGCCACACATCACAATGGCAACAATCAACAATCAAACACTTCACCTGGTGCAAACTTCATCCTGGCCTACTCCAAACTGGGAGATTCACAGCCGGGGTCAAGAGACTCAGCAACCAGATGCCTGCACTGACGCGTCCACCGTTCAGGCTCAAACAATCCCGGTTTCTAAGTCAACAAGCCTCAGCTTTATAGTCTCAAAACACACTAGAAGGTTACGAGAGGCCTTCCCTCTGAGCCAAGGAAACTTACTAGAGGTGGCCACCTTCCATGCAAGCATTCCAAGGCAAAGGAGTTCTCACGTTCCTTCTGCATTTTCATGTGTCCCAGCCTGTATCTTAAAGAAGCTTACAAAAGTCTCCGGCAGTACATTCACAATAACAAAGCAACCTTGAACGTGAATAACCTAAACAACTTGAGTAATCTGGGGGCCTGCCTGTGTGCGCAAAAAGCTCAAGCAAGACAGAGTCAGAATTCAAGATGACATGAGGGCATGTCAAAGTCAATAGTAAGAACTTCATAATACTTCCCAATGTACAACACAATGCACATTTGTGCACCACTACCTACCTATGTCATCACACACTTCATCCCTCAATGTACAACATAATGCACATTTGTGCACCACTGTTCATAACACTGTACTTCGAGACCAAGAAGTACATTCCACATCTCTCTCTCTAAAGGTCATTACGAGGTTTCAAAACATAGGAGTGCCTCTAGCACTACAGAGGTTCATTGCCTTTCATTTTTATTTTACCTCCTCAAAGGATTTCCGCTTCTGTTGAACTAGCTTTGAATAGTTAGGAAAGATCATAATGCGTGTGGCCTGATATTTAAGGTCTTCCGCTTTCTTTGATTCACGGAGTATTGCATCCCGGTCTCTAAAATTCAGTATGTGGGTCATTATTGCTTGTGGGGGTGTGCCGGCTGATTTTTAGGCACTAAAAATCTATGGGCTCGCTCTAGTACAAACCAGAGTTGAGAGGAGGACTCCCGGGATCCAAGATTTCAGCCTGATTTCTAGAAATTTCCCAGGATCGGCTCCCTCCAAGTCCTCAGGAAATCCCACAATTGGAGGTTGTTCCACCATGATCTGTCATCCACTCTAGCTCTGACTTGTTTTGTCGTAAGGAACAATTTAGTGACCGTAGACTTGTGTGGTAATCTCATCTTCTATGGTGGAGACCCGACCCTTTGCCTCCGCAACCCAGTTCGCCTCGTTACGGAGGTCCTGTCTGAGCAGAGTCACATCCATCCTCACCTCCCCAATCTTGGTTTACACTGCTTCCCTTGAAGCTTGAATTGCTTGCAAGATGGACACTGTGTTGGGTGATTCCATCAGGGGTTGGCCGGTAGAATTGTCTGGGTTCCCTCAGCGTTCATGGTGGGGGTGGGGTGGTGAAGCGGTCTATTTTGACCTGGGCATGTTACTTGTGTCCCTAATCCTAGCCCATTGCCTTTCCGGAGTCTACTAAGAAATCCGTAGTTATCGTCTTGGCCTAGGGTCGTCCGTGTGAACGCAAAGCTGCACCCGCAAGTATAAGTGGTGGCCATGTGGTGTAATCTCTGCTGTATCGAGTCGTCGCTCTGACCCACTTGCCCCCACCTGTTGGTGTCAGCATAGGTTGGGGGCAGCACAAGCAGTTGGCAACCCCCAGCGGCGGCGCCACTCAGTGTCTCTCAGGTGTCCGTCCGGGTCCCCCTGGTGAAGTATTGGGACTCGACCCGCTTGCCCCGTCCAGAAGCTCGCAGGGGCTAGACCCAGGGCACAATGAGCAGTCGGTCCTCCAGCGAGTAGCGTAGAGGCCCAGTAGTCGTGGAAAAGCGACCTACCCACCACCAATCAGGGTGGCAGTGTATGTTCTCAGAGGGCCCCAAGGAATATATGCACCGTAAACTACAAGGTGTGGCTCCCACCAGGGGAGAGGCCCCTATGGTATACCCCTTTCACCAGAATGTCTCTCGTGGTTTGCCAAATGGCCCACCCCACTCACAGGTCCCGAACTAAAGCAGCGGGGAACACCCCGCCTCCACCCGCCCTTGGCGCAGAACAGATCCACGTTGGGGAGGGAACCGATCTGCGGTCTCCTCTGGCAGTTTCAGGTGTCCTGGCCTGCCCCTTCACATAGGGTCTCTTAGGCACTGGTGGGTAATCCGAGGCCTCCTGGGAGAGCCTCCCGATGAGCGGGAAGAGCAGACAGAGGTCGCAGTAGGTTGTCTGACTCGGGGCTCAGGCAGCCCCACGCAGCACCAGGCCTTGTCAACAGCAGGGCTGCCATGGCAACCAAGTCCCCGTAGAGGCTGCCGGCTCCTGCTGCAGCAGGCACAACCCCAGGAGCCCACACCTGCCTTCTCCCTGGGGAGGGGGGACTCCGGGCATGGCCTCACAGGTCTCTAAAGGTCCAGCAGGCTCCAGAGAGGAGTTGCGACCGCCGCACCACCAACCACAGTCCCACATAGGCCATGTACCAACCGCCCGGGCTGGTCGTACACGTGCAGGTCGGCGGAACCAGCACGCTTCAGGGCCAGGGACGCCCTGGAAGAGGATCGTTGGAACTCAGGCGGCATAAGCAACGCCGAATAGCTCAGAATAAACTGGAGGTATGGGAAGTTCTCTCAACAAGCGTCTGCCATCTTGGCCAGACTAGCCACGCCCAAGTTAATTTGACTTTATAATGGATTTTGTACGGTTACCGTCATTCTCAATGCAGACTAATATTCTATAATATAAATATAATTTTGTTCATTAAATGTCCTAAATATTTTAACTGCTAACTTATTTGAATCTTACATAGTTTGATTTGGAAAAGTTGTCTAATGGTTTGTACATAGGCTTGCCTTTTGGGATAGATTTCTAGCATTGTGTGTCCGTTTGGTAAATGCCCACTCATAACTGAGTTGACCAGAACATCTTTAGAGTCGGTTATACCTTATATGACAATTTTGCTGTTCTAGCAGTGTTAGCAAGCATTGAATTAATTGATACAATCTCTGTGATTTGAAATAAGAACCTCCTGTAAATTTTACTAATGATGTAACATATCCAGTTCCAAAGGAGAGTCCAGGGTTCTGTCTGTCTGAGTTTGATGATAGATGTTCTTGGACGGAACTTTGCATAGCGCATATTCCTATGACACACCCATGTCTCCCCAGGCTCTTTTCATGATGTGGCAGGGACGACCATCACTCTATAAAGATATCCAAACGCACATTGTATTTCTGTCGGTTAGTGTTAATGCTATTTTCCTCTTACTTCCTCAGGAAAGCCTGCTAACGAGCCAGGGTTTGGGAAGGAGTGTAAGAAACCAGAGACGTTTGACCAATGTCGGTGCAAATGCCATTCCAGTCTAACTCCTACTCCGGATGTGAGAGAAATACACCCAGGATCATCATCTTCCTGTCATAGCCAATCACCATTTTCTAGAAATTACACCTTTCCCTCTGCTGATGGTAACTCATTCAGAATTACTTATAATTTGACTTCTGCTTAGGAAAATAATAAAAGCAGTCTTTTAGGTTTTTAGTTTAATACTTTCTCTTTTAACTGATGGATGTTGCTTTGAAAATTTCTATGTTCAAAGTTTGATATTGTTTAATGGATAGGAGGTTTATTGTACATAATTGAGTGTTGATTGATTTCTAGCATGTGGTGCGTCAATTACAGGTTAGAGGGACCTCAGTCTGTAAATCATCCCACTGACATCACTGTATAGGGCAGGGAGAAAGAAAACAGGGGGTGGTATGTGTTATGAGAAGGAAAGCTGCACACAAAGGAGAGAGCTAGAAAACACATACACTCTCATGGAGTGCTGAAAGAAAGCGATAAAAGTAGTTCCCTAAGTATGAGCAGTGGATGGATACAAGCCATTCAATAAAAGGATGGTAAAGAGGCTATGCTCCAGGCACAGGTCGAACGGGAGGCAAGCCAGCGAATAAGAATCAAGCAAACGAGAGTGACAAGCCAACCAGTGGTAAGCAGTGGGTGAGCTGAAAGCCCACTGTAAGTTTTTGATAAGCCCACAACAGGTCTTTGACAACTAGACAGCCTGCGCTGTCTGGTAGGTGAGACTTAAAAAGGTACTGACATAGATGAGTGTACTTATTCCCACCATCTGATAGGGAAAAATAGATCTACATAAATAAAATAAAGATGTCTTTTGATAAGCAATAAAGATGTCCTAAACATGTTTAATCCTCTTGGACATCAGCGGAACTGTTTCAGTGAAAGCATATTTTTTATGAGTGTATACTGAAAAATGAATTTGAAGGGTATTAGACGCTGAAGTGAACCAAAGAAGTTGTAGTTCATATAAATGCCAATGAATGCATGAACAACGTCTCAAAAGCAGTGGTGCTGGCAAAAACGTGCATGTTAAGTAAGATTGCAGCAGGCATAGCAAAGCTTTAGTGTTGGCTAAATTATTGAAATGGATGGAGACCATGGTCAATTTTCTTAAAAGGTGTTAATCTTAAACGCCTAAATTACCCTTTGATTCCGTATTTCCCATCTGTGTTTATATTCAAATTTTGACTAACATTACATGGCAAATGTGAAAGATGCCTTAACTTCAATATTTGTGTATTTGTTTTTTGGAATCTGTGACAGCGACTCTGGTTACAGTTTAATGCATTAGGAAAAAGATTCTGTTTTGCTAATAAGTGGCTCTCTGACACATCTGCATAAAGATACTCCCACCCTCCAAAAAAACCAAGCCACCTAATGTTGATCCTTATACGTTTTGTGAACATTGTCCGAGGGGACAAAGGTTATGGGGAGGGGGTCCTAAAATATACCTTTCCCCTTCAATTCCCATATGGGGCATTTAGCCAATTCTACAGTAATAAACAATGCACAGATTAACACCAAATTTGGATGCAGGCAGAGGGCACGGTCTACTCCTTATATGATGTGCTTCAAATCGATTTGGCATGTTTTTGTGAGTTGTCGCCCCACCTCCAACTGTAAAATCATTATGTTTTTCCACAGTTCGCTCTGTGGATGGTATGCTCTCTTCACATCTGAACTATGTATTCCATTGGCTACTAAGAGCTGATCTTTTTGCTCCAGAAGTCATTACTGGGTGTGTGGTAGTTATCCGAAAAGAAAATTACTAGGGCCACGATGAGGCAGGGTGACCTCACCACATCCTCAGTGATATTTGGAGATATTCTAAGGTTAAGAAAATGATTACCAGAAACAAACAGCAAAATCTGGCCCCAGTCTCTGAAAACATAACTTTAGGGTCGTAAACATTTCGTCATTCCATGCCACACTTCTAGATGAGACATCAACTATATCTCTAACTCTAATTCTGCATGCACGGGAGGGATACTGTGTGAATTGTGTAGTGTGTGCAGTCTGCAGAAACATAAAAATAGTTTTTTCAGTTGCTTATGACTTAACCTCATTTGATAAATTTTCACGTCTGTATACTTTTGACTTTGGAAAATGGTCCTGACAAAAATAGTTCTATATTAGAGTATATTCCTAACGGTTGCATAGCTCCATGCATTAGCGGGATATCTAGATAGCAAATTTTATAACAGTTTTCATATGATAAAAAACAGTATATAAAAAATTGCCTATGGGAGACATTTTCTAACTTTTCATTTTTTAATGGAAAAAATACAACAACCTGTCATAGAGCATATTTTACTGAAAACACCCGCATTTATCCAGTTTTACCAGATGAAAACTACTGCAGCTGTGAGGGATTGCCCTATTCCAGACATTTTTAAGGTGACTACCTGTAAGTTAGTTCATAACTTTAAGGACTACTGTAGTGAATCTGGCACCAGGACTTATACCGTAGTAGGCTAAGCCTCTCTCTGTAATATATTTATTTAATTTAATTATGTTTTTCTTTTCATTGCTTTTGGTTCTTCCCTCCAAGTATGGTTTATTCTTCAGTTTGCTGATGTAGTACATTGTTTGTCAGACAGAATCCCATGATCAAAAAGGAAAATGTACTTACCTATAACTGTAGCGTCGTTCCTAGCCCAGGTACATGCAAATGATCACACCACACATGGAGCTTGTAATTACATGTCTATATTCGTCAGTGTGTAATCCTCAACTGAACATTCTACATTATGAATTCTATCACCCATGCACTTACGTCACTGTTCTACGGAGTCCGTCGGGAACCAAAAGGGTACTGTCATCTCTAACTCACAAGACACTACATCTCCCCCTTTGTTAAATAAAAAGTAGAAATAATACATATATACATCACAACTCTTCAATAAGTTGTTTTGGTGCTCGATTCAATCGCCCAGATGTGGTCATGTGAGGCTGCGGAGATGCTGGAGAAGTTCCCATGACTGGCACTGGTGACAGAGATGTTGGTACAGTCGTTGGGCTCTCCGGATTCTCAGGTGGATAAGTTCCACTTCTGACATCAGAAGTTTGTGAATGTCGAGGCAGGTGCTTGAAATGTGAAGACTCTTGCAGAATGAACTTTCCAAGACGTTGAGCAGTCACCATGTGTCTTTTACTAATCACAACCCTCCGTGGGTCAGCATCAATAGGAGCATCATACTTGCGCTTCTGTTTCTGCCTGACAACTTTGTCTCCTCTTTTGAACACAGTGTTCTGAGCACAGCGGTGTCTGTCCACAAAGGTCTTCATTTTGCGTTTGTGAGACGAATCTGTGGTGCAAAGTTTATCAATGTCAATAGATCTTTCAGTGGTCTATTGTGGCAATTTGGTTCCTAAGGCTCTCTCAAACATCAAGGTGGCAGGGCTTTCACCCGTGTGTAGAATGGGCAGTTGACCTTTATGCATGAAGCGTAGATTGAAGAACTGATTTTAGTTCAAGCTTTTCCAGCGCAGCGTGCTGAATAGTCTTCTTGAGGGTGCTCATTAATCTCTCGACAACACCTTTAATGTGATTTTGGGACAGTGTCCAAATGAATTTTGCACTTTCACTTGTCGTTCTCGCTTCGACGGCATCCTTCCTTACACAAAGCTAATCCCACATGCCCTCGTTGCCCAGTGGTCGACATTGACATCACACACCCATCTTCCTCACTGTCGCTTGACAATGACGGTGACACACCTTTAGATGAGGAATTTGACGACACTCAAAGTCGTTCAGTTTCTACTTGCCTCAACTGATGTTGCTGGTTTGCCTTGTGGGCGTGGTTGGAACATCTCTGGATTTTTCTGGCAGCCATTTTGTTTTCTGGTTGTGACGCACCTGATATTTCCCTTGCTTTGTAAACTGTTATAAAATGGTTTTCTTTCCTGCAGTCTTTGCATATCTGTCCAATGACTGGACATTTACCATAATGTGGAAAAGAAAATCCACATCGAAAAGACAACTTCTTTTTCTTTGGAGACATTACTTTGTTTTCTTCTACCTTGTGTTTTGGCTTACTTTTCACACTCGGTGCTGATTCATTTTGGACCGTTCCGGCCTTCATGTTAGCGACTTGTCTGTCAGCTCTCTCTTCCGCTCTAGCAGCCATGAGTATTAACTCCAAGCTGAGTGTTTCTTTCAGCATTCATCGTCTGAAGGAATCGGAGCGACAACCATCTATTACTCTGAGACGCATGGCCTCTTTGTCATTGAACTTGTTGAACTTGTAATGCTAGATGAGTGAATCAAGTCTTTCTACAAACTCATCCATTGTTTCACCAGCTTTCTTGGTTGAAAATGTACTTTTCATAGTTGACATTTGTCATTGGATTGAACTTGGTGTTCAGCATCTCTTTAATTTGACGGAACGTCACTTCACCACTGTGTGGTATTTCCTTTATCACTTCTTTTACTCCTTCACCCGCCGAATTCTTTAGATATTTAGTGATTTTTTTTGTCATTTATTTCTTCCAGTGCATCAATTAAATCAATGAAGGTTTCGATCCAGGCAGTCCATCGGTTGCCAATAATTTGCCTATTGGTGGTATCGAAGGGAGGCGGTGGTTTAAAGAAGCCTGTGGTGCCGTATTTGATGCTTTTTTCAGCAGTTATTCGAAAAGAAAATTTCACCATTCCGACCGCAGCTCAGGGCCTTTCAGTCTGTCTGACATGATGCATCAGCCTCGTAAGCACAACCCCCGTGCTGCTTCGGTTGTGGCGCTTGGTGCTGAGGTTGGATGGCTCTCTTTACTCACGTTCTGGGAAGCGTGATTGTATTCTCTATATATATATGGTTATCGCTGCCTCTAATGTTTCTCTGCATTTATCTGTTTCTACTCTCAGCATTCTCTTGTACCTGGCTGTTGCCACTTGTTGCACTTTACCTAGCTAGTTGTCACTGTCTTTAGCTTTTCTTTGTGTTAGAAAGGTTGTCTGCTTTTAGCGTTCCTTGCACTTGGCAATCACTGCCTTTGGCACTTCTCTGTACCTGGTTGTCACCTTTAGCGTTGTCGTACTGTATGAATGACGGCTCTGTGTAATGCTGTGGCGCAATATCTCTTGTCTCGATTTTACTTGCAAATTTCTAGCCTACGACTAACAAGCTTTCTGTAAGGCCTTCACTTTCTTCACAGACCTTGCACTAGCTGGAGTTGCGATTTGACTCCATATACGCCAACTGTAGATTTTCTCTTCGACTGAGGCACCCGTGACACACACGAGCAGTTTGCTGGACCGCGGCAACCTCTCCGGGAGAGCACTCTCAGTTCTGCGGGTTGCGGGGTTTACATATTGCCCTATCTTGGCGACAGTTTTAGCGTCCTCCCCAGTCTGGGTACATGCAAATGATCACACCACACACAGAGCTTGGTATTGCACGTCTTTTTCCTCCGCATGTAACCGTTAACTGAACATTCCACATCATGAATTCTATCTCACACACCCACGCACTTGCGTCACTGTTCTACGGAAGTCTGTCAGGAACCAAAAGGGTCCCGCCATCTCTCACTCACAAAACACTACAGTAACCCTAGTTTTGTGTCATTGTAATTCTCTCTGAATCCATAAACATCCCAACTTCCGTCCAATAGTTTAAAACATAGTTGAAACTTTACTTTTGTCACAGTACTATCACTGTTTTCCTTCAGTAAGGATCTACCTGACTGATACTGCAGAGTTGTATGGGAAGCTGGCAGCTTATGGAATTCGTAATGGTGCAGTGTTTGATTTATCTGTACAGCCTGTGATAAAGGTTACATTTTACAGGCCATGACGGAGGCTACATTTTGCCTTTTAGTTTTTTCATAAAAAAATGGTAAAAACAGTGATGTTTTCCTCAAGTGTGCTGTATGGCTGGGTTGCCTGATTGGATGCATTTTAGAACATGTTGTCTCTGATAAGCTTGTTTTCTTTTATTTAATGTTTCTTCACATGAAAAAATGTTAGTAAAAAAGGGCAGTAGAGAGCTACACGTGCACTACAGTATTCTTCTATTTATGGATCCAGAAAGAATACTCATGACCGAGAACTAGGATTATAGGTAACTTTTGCTTACAAGGGTAGATCTGGAAAGTTGTTTTGCAGGTTCAAATTCGCATAGGAAATGAAGGGAAAAACATTGGAACGAGAAATGTGGGTTAGGCACCAGTCAGTGGCGTCTGGTATTCAACGGCGTTGGAGGGGCGGGTCAGGGGGGTTTTAGGGGAATTAAAAAAATAAACACTTACCTTTCTTCTGCCGCCGCCGCCTTCTCCTCTTGGTCCTCTTCGCCTGCTTCCAGGGCAGGAAGCAGGATGCACCCGGCTCCCAGCCTCCCTATAACCAATCACAACGCTGCAATGCAGAGTTGTGATTGGTCTGAGCGCCGTGGATCGGTGCTCAGCCAGAGAATTGGAGGCTGGGCATGTTCTCCATGCAGGCTGTAAAGAACATACAAAGTGCGCATGACTGTTTGACCGGCCTGAACGGCCGGCCAAAGCACCATACGCACTTGGAGTGGGCAAACCACTCCTCCCCTGCTCTGTGAGTAGAGCAGCCCCGTCCCTACCCAGCTGAGCAAGGGGGAAAATAAAATGATAATAACAATAAGTTATTATCATTTTATTTTTTCCTTTTTGACCTGGTCAGTGGGACTACGCTGCTCCACCTTAGCGGAGGAGCGGTCACTGGCACCAGTGCAGCTGACAGTGGTGTAGGGTTTCTGCTTTTTTCCAGTAGCTGACAATACCCTCCTCTGCCCTTGGGTAAGGCACAGGATCCAAATCCCCCCCCCAGGCCGGTAGGCAAGTTGGATGAACGTGCCCTCACCTCGCCCTTGGGTAAGGTGGGGTGGTGGCAAAAAATATATCTTTGTACAAGTGAATGATGTGGCAGAAAAATGTAACCCCTCATCCTTCGTCAACATGGAAGCGTTTGTCAAGACACCCTCCATGGCGAAAGGGGCCTTATGTAAAGTTGAAATGGTTTTTATCCTTAATCTCTCCCATTGTTTGCAAGCACCCGGAGGCTTGAAAAAGTGCATTAAAATCTTGCAGAGCTACTGTACTTTAGTTCATTATGGAGTATTTTTAAACTCTTCTGGTTTGGGAACAACATGTGACATTAAAAAATGAAAAGGGAAGACCTTTTAAGGGTTTTACACATTTCAGTGGGACAACTGTGGCCCGTCTTTTTCAGACTTCACCATTTTCTATCCAGGGAAGTCTGGAACAGGTGACAGTAGCATCCTGTTCACAATTGCATGTTCTGGTGTAATTTACAAAGACTGCCTTCGAAATCGTAGTTCATGAAACGCCAGAACCTCTGGATGGCAGTATTACACCATATTACACAGTGACATGTTATCCAGAACACACACACTCTGATACTTGTTCATTAATTTTGTCAAAATGTGTAGAAATTGCATAATTTCCATAAAATATGAATTTATCCAATGGGAGGCTTGGAGAAATATTTCCTCTGTTTTATTTCTTTATCATCTAATTGGTCTAAGCATGACAGTGGCTTTAAATAATACAAAAAATGCAAAGACACCGGTCAGCTTTTCAAAGCCAATCTTTTCATAAAAGTTAAATAAAACCTTAACATTCCCAGTGCAGTTATTAGTGGATTAGTAGCTTAACATTACACAGAGACGTTGTTAAACCCCTCTCTTATCTACAGGATGAACCTCTGAAACATCGCGAGTACCGATTTTTTTTGTTTGTACAAATAGAATATCAACGGTAGAAACTGTGTAAACCGACGCTAGAAATGCGTGTGACTCAAGGTGGGTGTGGATCCATTTTACTCCAGTTTGTGTTTTTTCCTACCCTGTAAGGGCTGGAGCTAGGTTTTCTACTCTTTACATTGTCCTTTTTTCTGCTTTCCGGTGTTTCCTGTGATCCAGCGCGATATTAGCAAACAGCATTCATACACAAAACACTCACTTGGGCCCATACATTCATACTACGCTAATACTTACGCTGGGTTTTATCAGTTGTTACTCTCTATCAAAATCCCTGCTACCAATTACCTTCTGAATGAAGAGTAATGACTTACCAATGAATCCTTTGCTAATTGGGAAGTTTAAAATGAGTGACATTTATTATAGTACATAATCCTGAAATAACCACTGAGTCAGGAAGTTTTAAAATGTTTATCTAAAGATTTAGCAGAGTAAAATACAGAACCACACGGTACTTAATCGCAATACCCAAGATGAAGCATAGAATAATTATTGCTAATTAATGACGGTTCCTCAGGAAAGGAGAGGATAGAGACAGCAGTGCAACTAAAGGTTGCATTATATTTACCTAAGTGCGAGAACCAAACCCCTTGGCCAAGGAGTTGGAAAGAATAGGACCCAGGAAGGATGAGGAGCAAAAGACCTCCTCCAGGATCAGGACAGGACCGGTGACTTCTCTACAACGACGCCTGCGCCGTTCTCCTCTCTGATACTCGGCTTCTCCTCGATTCTCCTGTGTCTCCCTTCTAATGGACTCCGCCGCCCCCTCCTCAGGACCTCTTCTGGACAGGGATTCGGTCTGCAATCGGTCAGCTTGGCGGTCTGGAGCTCTTCTGTCTGTCAGCATGAACGCCTGTTCCCTGCAGCATCTCCTTCTTGAACGCCTGCTCTCGCTAATTAACTAATGCTATATTCTATTATACCCTTCTACGCCCATGTACCTCCCCTTAATGTTGCCAAAATATGGGGCCACTACTTCTGATTGGACAGGGGGTGGATTCTCGTACCATATTGATTTGGCTTAAATTGTAAAGCCTATTGTCTCTAAATTCCCACCCATTCAATTTAATACATTTGCTTTATTTCCCACCCGTCTCACGACAAAATTGACAATTTATTCATATAAAATGTTGCGTTTTGACAAGAACATTTTGGTATGTAGTGGTGTCGGCCAGCAGGTTATGGCCTTGGGTGATGTCCAAGTTGACTTCATCTTTTTCTATCTGGTCTGCGACTGCAGGACGCATGTGCGGAATCTTTGTCACACGAGCTTTCATTGTACCAAACCCAGGCCCAAGTTTGCGAACTAATAAAAGTCAAAGAAGAAAATATTAAAATCGCAAATAAAAATGTTTCACTGTATGCCCACCTTTTCTACTCTATTCCCATTTAATTATAATACTGTCCCGCATTAGTAGCGTTAAGAAAACGACAAATTAATAATAACATGAGAGCAAGCTGAAGCATGTGAAAACATCAAGCAGCCATTTTAATACACACGGCGCAGAAGCAGAAATTTCCCACCAAGCAAAGAGAGACGTCACACCATGTGATATGGTTGTGACATGCGCAGTGATATTCCCGCGCTTTTAGCGGCCATTTTAGATTACAGACAAGCGTTATTCATTAGTAAAACACATAGGCAAGCATCCTTTCTATTCGTGTCGTGTATGCAAAGGTTAGTAAAACAATACAAGTTTAATAAATTAATACTATGAGGAGGATTGTATACAAGCAAGTTTCGTTTATGAAACCTTGCTCCATCACTTGCAGCAACTGAACTTGGCCGTTTTAAGCGAAGTGAATTGTGTGGCAGGGATGTTTCTCAAGATAAGATTTGGACCTGTCTGTTCTCTAAGAAGGCAGAGGCGTTTTTGTAATAAATTATCAGTAAACGTCTGCTGAAGAGGGGCACTCTAGGCAGCTACATTGCCTGTCATTAGACCTGACATCTGTCTGACTGTAGTCCTTCCTTAAACAAGAGAAGAATATGAAACTGTTTGCAGGCAAACACAGGAACTCCCCGAACACCTCACCTAGGCATTCCAGTAGCGATTCCAGGCCCTGGAGGGATCCCCTTCCTGAAAAGGTGCTGAGAAGAGACTCTGACCGTGCCTTTCCTACCTTGTACAGAGCCTCTACATAGCCTAGCAGGTTGCTTTAGGTCCTCTGCCCATGCTTGCTCCTGTTCTGCATTTGGTGGTTGATTTTGGTAAGCAAGTTCCCATCTGCCACATTTTAGGGGACGTCCTCTCTGGTGTTATGAGAGTTCTCTGAGCCATGTGATCTGTTGTCAAAGAGTGAATAATGGGTTATCGCTGTCGCAGTTGTTCTGTCCAAGTGTTCAGCAGCAAGAGAATTCAGGAAGCACATTGTCCCATGAACTACAGACGGGCAGTCAACTTTGTTGTTTGATCCTCAGGAGATCAGACTCCCTTTTCTTCACCCCAACGTGGGCTTCTCCCTCTTAATCAGTTTTGACTGTGAAGACGTCTTTCCTAGCGATCCAGGAGAATAGTGTTTTGGGATAGAATGGCTGGTGGGACTTCGAATGGCTCGGCAAACAGTTCCTTGTTGTTTTTTTTGTTTTTGAACACGAGAATCGGTTTTGTTTTTTTCAGCTAGGGAATTTAATATTCAACGCAGCAGACAAAAATCGCAAGATTGTTTTAAATTGTAAGTCCTGGGGCCTCATTCGATTTGAAAAAGGTTTAATCCTGCATTTGCGTGTTTACTGGATCCAAGTAAACCCAATATTTCAGACAGCGGCTGCCTCAACCTGGTTTTAATTAGAACTGACCAGAAGAAGCCTCCCCTCCCCCAAAGTCACATAAGCTATTCCTGAGGGTTTGGTTGCTATTGTGGCTTTGAAGAGACTTCCAGGCAGTTACAACACCACTCTTCCTCCTCCTCCTCATAGAAGGATCCTTAGATTGGATGGATTTTGATAGAAGCCTTGACTTCTGATGTAACTAACACAACTTGCAAATGAGCAGGAATGACAGTGGCAAATGGGACAAAATAAAGGTATTCCTACAGTTTTTACCCACTGACTGAGGGCCCGGTAATTTCATATCACCTCATTATGGTGTTGGAGGGCATAACTCACCAGACAGCCAGGCAGGTGTCACATAGCTTGGCACAGTTACTTGGACAAGGTTTTATGCTGTTAGACCTGGGCTACGTTCCATTACCGATCATTGACTTACCGTTTAAGGGAACATCTTTGTTTCGGTCTTATACAGGTCAAGAGATCTAAAGAATGACAAATGAGCCATCATTGGTTCAATCATTGGTTTTAAAGCAGAGAAGACGTAGTAAATGTTTACATGGAAAGCAGTCTGAGGGTGGACAGATTCCACAGCCAGTTTCATTTCAATAGGGGTTGTGTAAGTGGAAAAGCGAGCGATCAGACAACAATCTATTTAGGCACAAAACTGGTAAGGCCTACAATGACTCCCTTCGGCACCCCTCCTCCTTGTCTCGCCAATAGGACACAGGATGCGGATGTTTCTGCAAGAATGGAAAGACATAACTTCAGTGGCTCTGATGCTGGAGATTGTGACTCTAGGCTACAGCTTTCAGTTCATTTTCCAGGCGGAGCAGCTATTTCATGGTCTTCTTATCCTGTGACAAAATGAGCCACAGACACTGTTGCTGAAAAGCACAATAGAGATGTTCTTTTGATGCCCCATGGAAAAGGGTGTGTTCAAGATAACCTCCACGTGGACAATAAAGATACAGAGAGGAAGAGGCCCATCTTAGATCTGAGAAGCCTGGAATAGTACATTGTCAAACAGTAATTCACCTTGAAGTGGATTTTCCCCTACACTAATCTAGAGGATTTCATGGTCACTTTACATTGTCAGGATACCTATTTCCACAATTGAGTGTGTCAACATCACAAGCACATCATTTCGTTGCTGATGTCCCTTCCCATTCACTAGTTCTAGATGCTCCTTCTTGGTTTGAAACCTGCACTAAAATGTTCACTAAATGCCTGGTATTGGCAAAACCTCATTAGAGACATCTAGACCTTCAGGTCTATCCTTGCCTGGATGATGACCTACGGAAATCAGCTCTAGAGACAAGTGAGCAGAAGACCATAGGATGACATTGGATCTGCTCCATTGAATAGAGTTCTTTTTGAACTGAAAGAAATTTCGTGTGTGTCAGAAGGCAACAAGTATATTTTTAGACAAATATATTTTTTGGGGACTCAAAGCAGAGGTAGCTGTTTCCTTCTTTGGAAAAATGCCTGTGTCTTAAGAAGAAGATAGGAGCTCCCGGAGATGTCTTAGCCAGTGACAACATGTAACTTCTCTTTTGGATCTAATGTCATCTTGCATCTTCATGATCCCTCATGCCCCCTTCTGGATGAGATCGCTGCAGGAAATTACCCAGTTTCATTTGTATCTGGTCTCTGCAAATTGGGATGAAAGAATTACTATGTTTCACAATGGCTTGGTATAGTGACAGAAGATGGACAACCTGGTGAAAGGTTTTGCAGTGGAACATGTTATTCGCCAAGTAATAGTAATAACAGATGCATCCCGAAACTCTGCAGAGCAACAAGGCTGTGGCTGTTCAAGCATTCTACCAACTCTGTAGGTGAAATCAATTCTGATGCAGGCAGATAATATGACCACCATGCTCAGAAAGATGCAAGAGATTTGTCATTTTGCAGTTCGACACAAGATACAATGGGCAGCTCTGCATTTTCAAGGAATTCAAAATGATTGGTCAGCCGTCCTAGGGAGTCTCTTCACAACAGAGCACGAAAGGCAACTACATTCACTGGTGCTGTAACTCTTTATTTCTCAGAGTGAGCCATCAGTAAACTAGTTCACTACAGAAGTAAACAAAAAAATACTAGTCCAATGCATCAAGACGTCCAACTTCAAAACTGCAGTGGAATTCACTGTCGATAAGCTGGTACAAAATATTTTTCCAATCAGATCTATAATCCCATTCACAATAATAAAGTTCGTTAATTTAGGTCAACAATGATCCTGAATCATTGCTCCAGAATTTGTGAGGCATCTGTGGAATCGGGATCTGTCTGTACCATCTCCCATCAGGCTACCTTGCAGAATGGACCTATTGTCCTTGAGTAAGAGAAGTATTTTGTATCACTCCCTAGCCATCCTTAACCATCCTCAACTGAAAGTCTGGCTCATGAAGACCTGCAATATTAACATTTGACTGCACCTGAAAACCCCATGCAACTTCTAAGGGAGTATAGATGTCCCTTGACCAGATGCTGCTTTGCTATGAAGTTAATATTTATTATGTGGTTTCTCTTACGCAATGGGCATAATGACGCGGGTGACCTTATTTTAAAGAGCACAACAACTACTCCAGCAGTTTCCGCCGCTAAGCTGTAATTTTGGTGCTGTGATATTAACTGGAGAAAATTGTTTTTTAAAACCTTTCTGCAGCTACAATAGATTAAGCCGACTCCCATTGTGGAAAGGAAGCTTGTTTCAGGCTTTAGGAGTAAGATATGAAGAAACTCATCCTCCATGTCTCAATCTCCCATGAGTAGGTATTGTAAAAAGAAATCTGGAAGATGAGCGAAGACTCTGAGGAATGCACCACTAAAGAGGAGAGTGCAAAAACAGCTGGCTAATTTTATGTAAGACCAGGCTTCTGAGAACCACCTTTTTACAATAAGGAGCCAGGGCAAATCAACAAGAAGTTAATATGACACTGCTGTATTTTGAACCATTTGTACATTTTGGCCATAAATGTACAGGGCAAACCTTGGTAGCGTTGCTATAATTCAATTCAATTCAGTCTTTATTCGGATACAAAAGATATCCATGAAAGTGCAGAATAAAAAAAATACCAGCACAACAATCAAACGGTACATACATAAATAAGAAATTAAAAACAATGAGTGCAATAAACGCGTAGCTATAAATACACAAAAATATATACATAGTGCAAAAGGTCAGTGCAGCAAATTCATCATGGGCCTTAATTTAAATCATTGGATCAGAGGTAGTAATAATATAATACTTAAAATCTAAATATTAAAATGCAGACACTTTAACACGTAACATAATACAATAAAAATACATACAATAAAATTATGCGGCCCAGTCAAATATCGTAGACCTAATTTCCAAAAAATGAATTGAATCACAACCTACAATAATATTGTAACAAATTATTTGCTGAGCCCAATTCCTATTGGCTCACAGTAATTAATTACAAACAATTTACTAAAGTGCAACAACCACAAACTTAATTTCTTTTGCAAGCGTTTTATTCCATCATAATTAATGCAACAGTATATACTTTACTGAACGTAATACTAAGAAACAGAGAGAAGGTTGCTCCGGGGAACGTGCAAGAATAGAAAAGTGCTCAAAGTGTGCGAAGGGTGAATAAAATTCAGATGATGCAGTGAAAGAAGGTTAAAAAAGTTCATTCATTGGACTGATAAGTAATTCTCAGTCTTTGTTCTACCTGCGTGTCGGGTGTAATATCTTAGTTATACACCCGCTGGTCCTCGCTGAAAGGAGAGACCTCCTGTTGGTTTAGGCATGGTAAGCGTCCCCATCCATAAATGAAGGGTAAGATACTGGCTATTGTTTCCAGTGCAGTTAGAAGGCAATCAATGCTGGAGCTCTACAAACACTACTACGGCGCGATCAATCCGCCCGGGACGCCTTCTAACTGCACTGGAAACAATAGCCAGTATCTTACCCTTCATTTATGGATGGGGACGCTTACCATGCCTAAACCAACAGGAGGTCTCTCCTTTCAGCGAGGACCAGCGGGTGTATAACTAAGATATTACACCGACACGCAGGTTGCCCCCACCGTCCTGAGGAAGACCCGCAGGCCGAGGCCCCCAATTACCCCTTGAGCCCCAAGACGGGTCGAAACGTCGACGCCCATTTACATCTAACCTGGACCACCAGTCTCTGACCTTAAACGTGCCTCACAAGAATTGTATTGTGTATTTCGGAACTAAATGGAAATTGGTTTGAAATTATAAAATGTGGCCAGGTAGAACAAAGACTGAGAATTACTTATCAGTCCAATGAATGAACTTTTTTAATCTTCTTTCACTGCATCATCTGAATTTTATTCACCCTTCGCACACTTTGAGCACTTTTCTATTCTTGCACGTTCCCCGGAGCAACCTTCTCTCTGTTTCTTAGTATTACGTTCAGTAAAGTATATACTGTTGCATTAATTATGATGGAATAAAACGCTTGCAAAAGAAATTAAGTTTGTGGTTGTTGCACTTTAGTAAATTGTTTGTAATTAATTACTGTGAGCCAATAGGAATTGGGCTCAGCAAATAATTTGTTACAATATTATTGTAGGTTGTGATTCAATTCATTTTTTGGAAATTAGGTCTAGGACCATTGTTTTTCGTATTACATTAAACCCAGGTCCATGGCCACTGGGTCACCCCATTTTTATAATGGCCAGTCAAATATCGGGCATACAATCAAAACTGTTTATATTGTGCTCATAGAGACGCGGGAGCGAACAGCCAGTCTCAGGAAAGTGCTAACACGGAGGGTTACATTTTCCCCATTGAGCATGACAATATCCCTGTATGCCACCTTAAAAACAATAATGGTCGAAGCCTTAAAGAAAGGGATCAGCAGCTGCTTGCTATATATTTGATAAAAATTACAGAAAAATAAAAAGTGTAGCATAGATTGGTTGCCACGGTTCCCACAAGGGCAGGGCATTAGCTCAAGGTTAGTATTGAAGCCTAAGGGGAAGCAAAGTAGATATTTTAAAGTGCCATCCCTAAGACGAAAGAGCAAGCTTCGTTCCCAGCGGTTAGTCACTTTTAAAAGATAACTGGCTGTGGGGGGCCATCGGCATCCACCATAGTTATATACCGAGCGACTGAGGATTTCAAAATTTCTTGCTTACGTCTCAAGTCGCCATAGTATTTGTACAAGGCCCCCTGGATAATCTTTTTATTAATGCCTGCCATATTACCTGGGTCTGTAAAAATGTATGGCAGATCTGCAATGGTAAGGCTAGCCTTGACAGCCGCCAACCATGGTATATCGCTACCCTTGTCACAATTAAGGCAATCAACTATGATGTCTCTAGTTAACGTGGCTGCTGGATTTTGCCATACTTTTATCCAGAAAATGACTGGACGTATCCTGATATAATCCTCAATAAAGGGTAAATTTAACTCATGATGGCAGACAAAGGAAGAAGAATGAATCGGTGCCCCCAAAATTTTCCGACAAAATCTATTTTCTTCTACCTAGATGCTGTTACAGTTCGCATGGCCCCAAATTTCCGCTCCATATGTTGCAGTAGGTAGACACTGAGTTTTGTATATTTTCAGTAGGGGTAACACTACCTCAGTTCTTCTCGGTTGGGGGAGGCACAGAATCGAGTTGGTAGCCTTTAAAAGTTTACTCCTGCTATGTGTCAAATGGGCAGCCCAAGAACCATTGTCTGAAAATACCAAGCCCAGATATGGAAAAGTGCGTGTGCATAACAGTTTTTCGGACCCAGAATTGATTACATTAACAGAATATTTTTTAGGGCCGCAACTCATTAAAAATTATTTTTTTAAATTTGTGCAAAGGTCCAGCTTATTCAGAAAATCTACAAAACCCCCAACTAAGATACGCAATGCATTGGGTGTGCGGCCCATTAGGACCGCATCATCCGCATACAATAGGGCGGGTAGCTTGTTGGCATTGATCATCGGGACGTCCTTAGTCAATTTAGACAACTCATTATTCAGCTAATTAACATATAGGATAAAAAGCAGAGGGGCCAGTACGCATCCCTGCCTGATCCCTCTGCCAATCACGATGTTCCCTGGTACTGCCCCGTCCCTACTGATCCTCACCTTAGCCCCCAGATCCCTATGTAAGTAAGCCAAAAAGTGTACTAAGGCCTCGTCCAGCCCGTAATTCAAACAACATAGCCCAAGTCGCGATCTATTTACAAAATCAAATGCTGAGGTGAGATCCATAAAGGCCAGGTAAATTGGGGACTGTCGAGCTATCGTGTATTTACCAATAATCAAATTTAGATTAAGGCATTGCTCTACAGTTCCCAATTTGCTTCTGAAACCTAACTGACATTTATCTAAGATACTTTCATCCTCAGCCCAACTCCTAATTTTATTAAATAATACCCGCCCAAGTATCTTGAGTGTGTTGTCGATCAAAGAGATCGGTCTGTAACAGCTAGGGTTGGACCTGTTCCCCTTTTTAAAAATCGGGACTGTAATGCTAGTTGACCATGTGCTGGGGATATGAGAATTTGTTAGATTGTTAAAAACATTGAGTGAAAGCGGTGCCCAAAACTCTGGTTTATACTTGATAAGATCAATATAAAGCCCATCCGGGCCAGGGGCCTTGTTACCTAGACTTTGATCAATAGCGTCCTCAACTTCAGCTATCGATATCTGGACTCGTGAAGATCTATATGGGCCTCATTCTGAGTAAAAGCTGTATATATTTTTGAAAAATGTGCTACCCAAGCTTCGCTGGTTATATTACAGCTTAGAGGAGTTAAATTCTGGCCCATAGTTCTCATATTTTTAACAGATGCCCAAAAGCCATTTGTGTCATTTAAACTCGCAGCGCTGGCCAAATTATCCCATTGTTCTTTTAAGATCTCATCTTTCCTCTGCTTAACCACTTTATTGTATTGATTCCTCAGTGATCTAACAAGGCTTGCATCCCTTGGTGTAGATGACAAAGCAGCACGAAGCTCTCTGTTGGCCCGTGAGCAATCACTATTAAACCACTTAGTATTGTGGTTATTGGTAGACAGGGGTTTTGAGATCATTTGTTTGATGCCTGCGCATAAATGGGCAAAGGCGACAACTACCTCAGGATTGGGGTCCATAGGCGACAACCAGGTATCGACAAATGTTCGATAAGATATTACCATATTCGCGAACACATTACTATTGTCGATACCTTTCCATATAATTCTTAAGTTGTCAGTTGAGGGTAATAAATTACTTGCTCCTGGTTCTACAATAAAATTGGCTCTAGAAGTGACCCTAAGCATGACCGAGGTTGGGTTATGGTCCCCAAAAACAGTGGGTATATCCTCCGCCCTAACTAAAATATCTTCCAGCGAGGCTGATATAAAAACATAATCGATTATTGAAGCACAGCCACGACCTCTAAACGTTGGTGTTGGGTGACTGTCGTTATGGTTTGTGGCTGCAATGTCTATCACATTTAATAACTCATGGTTTGACAAATAGTCCACTAATTCAGTCCCCCTTTTACACAAATTTACATATGGTACGTGGACGGTATCTGATATATTTGCCCCAGAAATCTTAACATTAAAATCTCCGCCCAGACAAATTCCAGCTAGATTGCGGTTCCCTATTGCAATTTGTATGTCTAACACAAAATTAAAAAGATTTGCGACAATCATATTGGGTACACTCAGGAAATCGTTATTATAAAAATTAATAAAACAAATAGAAGCCCCCCGTGTATATAGCAAAGCTTGGAAGTTGGGGCTATTTGTGGAAATAGCTTTGACACTGCCACCAGACAGAATATTAACCCAAATAGAAAGGCCGCCAGAGGGTCGCCCATGTATAGGAGCAGGTGCGCAGACATTAAAACATTGAAAGCCCTCGAGATATAACTCCCCTGTAGCCCAGGTCTCCTGGAACATTAAAATGTCAAATTTATTTACCAGCTTGACCCAGTCCTCGTTATTTACTTTAGAGGCTAAGCCGGCAACGTTCCAGCTTAGCACCTGCAAATAGTGATCTAAGGGCCCAGAAACATCACTTACCAGGGCGACAGATGCTAATGTGGTAGGGGCCAATTCGATGGGCAATGGTATAAGAGGCAGTCAATCTAAAGTGTCTAAACCAGAAAGGGAAGTAAACCTATTTTGTGACAAGAGTGGGGAAATGACTGGTATGTTATGGAAGACATTGGGTTTATAAAAATAGCCAAGAGGCAATGACCAAATATCAGTAGGTAAGGAACTATTGTACTCTCTTAAACTTAATGTAGATTTTACCAGGGCCGGCCGGCGAAAGTTAATAACAACGCAGTCTCCTTCTATGGTCTTATCAGAGGGACCAACCCAGCCAACCCTGCGCACCATCAAGATATCATTAATGTTAGGCGCACTAAACCCTTTATGCTTTGCCAGCCAATTAGCACTCTTATTACGCAGTTGATCCCAGGACTCTGGCTGATTTTTCCCTATAGGGGGCACCCCTGCTATAAGACCAAGGCATAAGGGCAGGCCTCAGGTGGTAAACTTAAAACATCTTTTCTTGCTTCAGCGGGCCCGCAAACATTTTTTCTGGTGGCAGGGTCTGTACTCTGGGACTTATGTACTTGGCTGGCATTATTTACAGGGGCTATACTAGGAATAAGAGCAGCTCGTTGGCTAAGCGGCTGTAGTGTGTTGGAAGTACCTGGGGGTGAATTTTTCCCCGGGTGGATGGAAGGCTCAGGGAAAATACATTCTTTAACTTTGCGACAAGTATCGCAAGTATCACAAGACCCAGTTAACATAGGTTGCGCAGCAGTTGAGGTTAACTGTGGCATGCTAGAAATGCTAGGGGGTAAGCCATTCTGAACCTGTAGTTTATCAGACAACTTGGGTGCGTTAGTGCGAACTAGACTTGTTAACAAGTGATTCTAGACGATCCAGGCGCTTCCAGAGTGAGGCAAAATTCTTGTCAACAAGTTCCTTGACACGCTCAAACATAGTGTCTACAATAATGTCAATAGCAGTGACTCCCAGTGTAAAATTATTAAAAAGTGCTGGTATGGGCTCCGTCTGAGTCTGAATATGAATTGAATGATTAGACATGTCAATAGGCTTTAAAACAGCAGGGGCACCAGCAATTACTGCATCAGTCACTATATCAGCTGCGACCGCTGGACCTTGAATCCATGTGCTTAGAGCGGTACGCTGTGGTTTTAGGCGGGATAGTTGTTTCCTCTTTGGGCAGACAGGCTTAGTTATTTTCCTTTTCCTTTTTGCCCCTGAGATTTCGGGATTTGGGGAAACAATCACATTAACGCCTGTGTCCTTGCAGCAATTTTGTGGCAAAGTATTTGCAGCCTCTCTGGGGACCCCAATAGATTTGTTATCCTCAATGCTCGGCCTGCTTCCCATGGCTGGCAAATGCAAATGCGTATTATGACCAGTTGGCGAATTCAACATCATAGAGGGGCTGATGTGATCGCCGTTCACAGGTGAGGGGATGGGTTGAGGGGTTATAGATCCCAGGGACATACGCCTCTCAGTTAATTCAATTTCGGTGCTAACAATATTAACAACTCTCTCCAACATACTGTCTATAGAAGCTGAGGCACGCAAGCTAGGCATAGCGGACCGTTTGGCCATTACAAATAAATTCCTCTGGGGCACGCCTTGCTTCACTCACCATACAGATGTCAGAGATGATGGCGAATGTCAGAGGGGTGGCCCAGGCCGGCCTACTCCGGTCGCCGACGGGCGCAGACGGGCCCGCCCCACGCGTCCCGCGCTGCGGGAGGCCGGCGATGTTCTTATCGCGCCTGCAGGCGCAGATCAGCGGCGTCACGTCGAGCGCCGATGCAGGCTGCTGGGAGTTGTGGTTTTTTGAGGAGCCGTTCCCCTCACGGCAAGCGTCTAAGGCTACTGGCCGTTCCCCTCACGGCAGGCAGGAAAAGCAAGGTCGTGGCCGTTCCCCTCACGGCGAGAAGGTCAGCTTCGTCAGCTTCAATTAAGAAACAATCCCAGCCTGAACAGCAGTTTTCCAGCATTTTGACAGGTAGTCTTCTGTAGGATTTCAGGGTAAAAAAGCAAACTGAATCCGAGGGGGAATTCACAAATTTGCACCAAATATAAATCATAAATTCCATGCTGATGATTCCAGCGAAGGAGGCCAGCCAAATTTGTAGGTCACTAGGAGTCAGTCCAGAGAGAGGTTGAGCCTCCCACAACCTTCCAGCACTACCATTTCTGTCTTATTGTTGTTTATCCACATAGAATAAACATTCATAGATTTAATAACAGTGGTCAGACAGTTCCTGAAATGGTCATTCACATAACAATAAAAGATGAAACCGAAGAGACTTAATTAACGCAGTTAGTGGGGAAACGTGAACATTATCGCGGGGGACTCCCCATACAACTGGTCAAGAAAAAGATAAGGAGATATTAAGACAGTCTTCAAAACATTACATCAGCCAAGCACATGCACTGTCTCTGACTGCAATTGAAAACAATCATTGAAGTAGTATGGGGCCAGGGGCAGGCTCGAAGGTGCTGACAAATCCAAAAAAGACCTTGGTGGTGACACGTTCTTGTCCAACACGAGCCAAAGATCATCTAAAAGCATCGACTAATTTTGTCACATGAGAGGGACAGAAACCCGCCTGCTCAACAATTAAAAATTGATATCCTCTAAATTAGATAATGACTTTTCATCCTCCTTTTAACAATTTCCTAAGCCAAGAAGAGCAAAGAGGTTGGCCGATGGTTGTTAACATTGTCTGCATTGGGGTTTCTAAATAATGCTACAACTTTCTCCTTTTTAGGTCTCGCCTACGCAGCGCGCATGCGCTGCATAGGAGGGCCTGTAGCCGTCGCTCTTCACTTTTTCAAGCACTGCACTCGTGCTTGTGGCGGCATCCACCTTGCGGGAGCGAGCAGCGGCGCGCCACAAGCATGAGTGCAGTGCTTGAAAAGTGAAGACTACGCGCGCACGCACCACTCCGAAAACAGCTGCTGCTTGTTAATTAGTGCAGCACGCGCGGCGCGCACCACTCGCGTGTTTAGCTGCTGCTGCTGAATTTCATCTTGTTCCGTCTTCATGTTACCAACCATCATCCTTCGTGGTACAACAAGCCTACCATTGTCTTGAACGTGTCAATGAAGCAGGGCTTTGCTAGAGTTTTAGTCGCATATTTGAATCTGGCGTGACCACACGGCCTCCGTTTTGAGCAACGATCAGTTGATTGTGTGTTCATTGTGATCTATCTTGGCAAACCAGGTGACTCACCCATAATCTTTTGCAGCTCTGAGTGTTATTGGGCCAGGGGTTCGAGCCACTTGGCTTTGAGTGATGTGTATTCTTTTCTAGGGAAGTGCACTGCTGGCTTATATACTAACAAAGGGGTGCATATTCCGGAGTTCCTTTCTGGTGTCCAAATGGATGCACCAAGCTCCGGAGCAGACCAGGGGTTGGGTCGCTGTATCTTAAACAACCAATTTGGCTTCCCCTAGAGGGGATCCTATACCTTTTACAACAAACTGTTCTTTTAGGAGTTGGTTGATCTTTACATTACACTATTTTTGTAGCCACTTGAACTGGACGTAAAGACTTTTGAATCACTACGAACCAATGGGCAGCTGGGGACATGCAGGCTTCCTGCTCTCGCTCACATCACTTCCTCCAGAATTCCTACAAACCACACAGGGCTCTCTTTGGACTTCACAAGTATGGAGGGGCACACGTTGTGTTCTCCTGCCCTAGAGATACATAGATGGTCTCAATCACTACTACGTGGTTTTAAGCTGTGATTGGGGAACATGGATAGTTAGATGTAGAGAAACCTGCAGCCGTTCTTGCAATTTTAATCAAGGACGGTCTCACTTTTCCATCCTTAAATGTCAGTTGCAGCAAAGCCGAGCCGAAGGGACATGAGGCCTGGTGGGCAATTGCACCAGGTGCCCTGAGGCTGGACGAACAATCGGGCTTCAGATCTGAAAGCAGCTCTCTCGTCGCCATCCACACTTATCTCAGCCCATCCGCTCACTCATCCATCCAGGCTCTAATGCAATGTCCCACTTTCTTCTCCAATCCACTCTTCTGCCTCCCACCCCTAACTACTCTCGCACCGCAGCAACTCTAAACCGCTTGAATACTTCTGCCTTGTATCCACTCCATGCTCCCCTGACTCCCGCTTCCTCAGATTCACTATCTGTGATAGAAAATCCAGGGGTTACCTACTATGATGGTGTAAGGACCAGTACCTCTAGTAGAGTTATCAGTACCTCAGGCCACTCGGCGATTATCTCCCACCGCGCTCCCCTTCAGCAGTGGTTTCCCTCTTTCTACTTTTATTCAAATATGTTTAATCGCAGAGCTGACTTCCTTAGAACAAGAGTAGAAGTGCATATCGTAAACTCTCACTTGCCAATATGTTTTTAATGTAAATACTGGATTGCCCGTTTCACAACAGCCTGAGGCCTTTGCACGTCAGATAGCTCAGTTGCACGTCAGACTATGCCTGGCATGGCCCTTGCCTCAATCCCAGCCCTCCCTGCCTGTCCGGTCTCCGAGATTAATATTTGAATCATCATGCGCTGTTATTCTTTTTGGGAAAGAAACCGCAGCTGCCGTTTTGCGTTTTCTACTTTTGCAACTGATACAACCATTATATAAAAATCACAGCAGTTTAACACAGGTGGGCACTGAAATAACACGGGCTGTCATTTTATAACAAGAACGTGTTTAGTGCTTAGAGTCACGCCTCACGTTTTCTACGTTATACGAACTTTTGCTGTCGGCCAATTAATTGTGCTAAACTTGAAGTACTTTAGAAGGATTAAAGGCTGAGTCTACCACTCCGACTTACAGAAAATATACATTGGGGCAATAAAGTAAAGATCCTTATTTTATATCCCAAAAAGTTAAACTGTTAATTTCATAAGAAATCTTTACCCCCTCCCCCCCAACACATTTCCTAAAGGTGAAGAGAAATGTTAGACACACACAGCGCACTGCACTCGAAAAGGCGCCATGTATAAACCTTTCCAGGAAGGCCTTCTCTTTGCATTTCACAGAAAATGCACATATGAAAAGTTTTATTTACTTTTCTTTCCGTTGGGTAGTTCAAGTAAACAAAAAAATCGGGGGGGGGGGGTTTGTGTCAAAGGTCGCTTGTCATCAGCTACAATATAAACAAGCATTGACATAGCCAATAGGTCTCGCCTTTGGGACCTTATAAGTGTTTAGTCATGCAACAGTTGATGTTGTTGCACCAAGGATATTGTGCTGCATATCTAAATACTTATAAGGTCCCAAAAGCGAGACCTATTGGCTATGCCAATGCTTGTTTATGATGGAGGGGTCACGGCTCAGCTCAAGCAATGTCACAGGAGTCAATTCGAATTGTCTCCTATATTTCGCTGCACAGGGTCCAAGGACGAGCCAAATTTAACCATATTGATCATAAGAGCGGCAAAGTCGTAAGAAACTACAGTCAAAGACATAAGACAAGGGTGAGGTTGGGGTGTAATTTCGTCGTGAAAACAATCCTTGGTAACTGAAGGAAGGACCTGAAGTCTTATGGATATTTCTAGCAGGAAAATGTTGCCTAAATCAGTTTAAAAGGCCTCATCATAGAGTTAACATTAGTTCAGCATAGGAGAGAGGAGTCACTTTGAATAGTATTAAAAACATTCTTGGCAACATTGAGAACAATGAGAATCTTATTAGCATTCAAGCTAGGTTACACAGCTGTAAAAGCTTGTTTAGTATAGTTCTTCTGGTATTTTGCAAGTGTACAATCATTAGAAATCAAAACACGATCTGCGCACTTTTCAAACTTTTAATTGAAGGAGTTCTTCGTTAAACCAGATGGTCTCTGGCCTAGAACGATTGGATGTAATTACTTTAATAGGGGCAATCTCATCAAGTGCCTCCTTAATCCTGTCATTAAAGTGCTCCACATCAGCGAAGATATCTCCAATTAATCAATGCACATTTTATTTTAATGCAGTGGCAACGTTAGATTTGTTTACTTAAGTCCACACTAGACTTCGTATGGGCACTACAGCACAGGAGGAAGGGGAGGTCAAATCTGTATCATGATCAGTCCAGGTAATGAATGATTAGTAATGTATTTTACTGTACTACAGGAAGACAATGGCAGACTAAGAATATGCTCCTTCAAATAAGTAAGATCAGTGACAAACTGTTCAAGGCTCAAAGCTGAGAAACAATCCAATAAGCATGAAACTTCACGTCCTGAGGGGGAGTCAGACCACAAGTTAAAGTCCTCTACCAAAACAAATTAAATATATGTATAATAAAAGCTGTTTAAAAGGTGGTGTAGGAGAGTAGGATCTGCCTCTTATGTTGCCCCCACTTTTTTTTCTGATGTTTACACTGGTTTCTGGCTATAGTCTGGCTGGGACCCTGCCAATCAGGGCCCCAGCCTCTCTGTTCTCTCTAAACGACTTGGAGTGCACTCTAGGTGCACTAGTGATTGGATACTGTGGTACCTTATGAGTCCATAGTATATGGTACCTTAGGTACCAAGGGCATAGGTACTTCACAGGCCTACCAGGGGCTGAAGCATGTATTATGCCACCCCTGGGAAGCAGACTAAATCTGACACCACAGGCCTGCTACTGCAGCCTGGGTGAGGAGGTGCTAGCACTCCTCACTGAGATATAGGTTCCCTATATCTCTCCTGCACACACATTTAAACCTATCAGCCACCCCTAAGGCAGGCCCTATCAATCCTGAGGGCAGGGTGCTTAGTTTCTATGTGAGAGGGTGCCTCTGCCTGAGCAGGGCCCCCTGCAGCTCTCAGAGTCCATTCTCTGGGGCTGTTTGTGAATGCGGTCAAACCATATACTCTTAAGTGCATTATAACCTCGCGGTTAATGCTAACTTTGGAATGGCTGCATCAAAACATGTCGTGTTTGGTGTCAAACACTTTGGAATCATACCCCCACACCAGTAACTGGTGTGGAGTATGATCCCACCCTTCTAGAGGGATAGACATGTACCTACTGTGGAAACGCGGTAGAATCCTGAAGAGCCCTGGCATCACAAAATGGATGCCACCAGTCACAGACACTGGGCTGCCCTCCTGCTGATGACCGAAACTCGCAGTGGAGGAGGCCCAACAATAGGTATCCTGTCACAGGGGGTGTGACCACCTCCCAGACAGGGTTTAGTGTATTGGGGCTGGGTGGGTGCACTCCTAGAGTGCTTTGAAGTCCTGCACTGGGGGAGCAGGAGGCTCCTCTGTGCATACACCAGTTCAAACCGGCTCAGGGGCTACCTGCCCCTGCTCTGGCGCGAAACTGGACAAAGGGAAGTGGGTGTAGCCACCCACTCCCCTGACCCTCCCATAGGTGGGGTCATAGAGCTAGTCCCTCCCTTCCTTTCAGTATAAGATAGGGAACCCTTAACATTGCAAACTAGATATCCCTGGACGACGCGCTAAAGAAGAATCCCGGACCTTCGACGTTCCACTACCTCTGGAAGACTGAAGAATCTCCCTTGGAGTCAAGGAGTGACTCCCCTGCTTGGCAGGCACCAAAAACTACAATGACGGTCGCAAACTACGCCGCTCCCGCCGGAGCCCGATGTCCCTGCAGCCCAGGAAGAGGATTTCCTGACTTCTCCAAGGCCATCGTGAGTCCCCAGCGAAGCTGAGGCAAGTGGACCCCACGAGTGACGAGGAACCGCAATCCCTGGGTACTGTGCACTACTTTCGAGTGCAACCCCTTCACAACGTTCTACGAACCTGTGCTTTGGGCCACGTGTGGTCCCAGCCTCTAGCAGAGATCCCTCCCAAGATCAGAGGCCTACCCCATCCCGAGTGACCGTGGGCCCCTGTTGAGTGAATCCTCCCGAGGCGTCTTCGCGATCCATTGCCAGCCGGCTTATGGGTCCCCTGAAGACTTTTCTACAAATCCAAAGGGCTCCCCTGGTTGCTCCAGGCCTGCCCTGACTTACCCTCGCTGGGTGAGTCCCACAGACCTTGCTGGTCTGCACCGCTGACTTTTTGTCCTTTCCACGAGACTTGCTGTTACCAAGGCTTGTTGGCTCCAATCGGGTCGCCGACACCACAGTAAGCTGCAGACTTCGTGGGACACGCTGAATCCAGCTCCTGGTCGTCATCGACGCCTCCTGGACCTCGTGGCCGAAGAGTCAAGACACCCGTGAACGACCTGAATCTGTCGACGACGGTGGGCATTCATCTTCCTTGCCCCGGGTCACTGCCAAGTGACTTTGAACACTGTCCCCTCTGCTTTCAGGTCTTCCTTCTTCCGAATCCAGGCTTGGATTCCACCGGACACTTCTTCTGTCTTCACAAGCAGCAAGTCTTCATTGGCTCCCATTGAAAACGACGCCGCGACCCGACACCAAAAGACACCTATGCACCCGGCTTCCCTGGGCGAGGTAACTCCAGCACTACGGTGCTCCTGTGGGTGTTGGCCCTAGAACTACTTACCCTGTAAGTGACTTGCTTGTAGTTTCTCCCGAAGTGCCCTTAAACTCCTAATTTCTAACTGCGACTTGCCCCATTGAAGTCTACGGCGATCCGCGCCTGTGTTCCCACACTGCACGCGTCCCCGGGGGTCCTTTACTTACCTGCCTTGGGTGGTTTCGTGAGGCCCCAGCGCTTCTGAAGGCCCTAGGCCTTGTCCCTTTGCAAGTCGTTGTTCTTAAGTCTCTTTTTCAGTATATGGTCTGGTACGCCCCTAGGGCCCCAGCCATATTTGTGCTCAATTTGTTGTGAAACGTTGATTTGTGCATATGTTCCTGACTTCTAATCTCATAAAGGGATTAGTAGAGAGTTGTTTAGTAATAAATACATATATATTTGATATATATACCTGTGTGGTGTCTTTTCATTTGGTGATTCAGGAGATTGTGTGGTAAAACAAGCTGCTTTACATTCCTCCAAGACTTAGCCTGAAGGCTGCTCTCCACAGCTACCACTAGGATAGCTTTCTGTAAAGGTTGTCTTAAACCTATCTACCATAAGAGTCGAATTGTACTGGTGCAAGGTGTCCACTTTAACTAGTGGACAGCATATACCAGGCCAACTTCGCACAGGTGGGCAAATTATATCCCAAACTTGCCAGAAGGTCCAGGTGGTGGGTACAAAACTCATGTTATAGAAATGGTGGATGTGACAAAGTGTGAATATATGAGCTTCCACTAAAGGGAAATTGATGTCAGAATCGCACATAATTTTGAACCTATTCATATAAATCATCACAATACTGCCTCTGCAATGTTTATGCGATCAACACAGTAGATTAAGTAGCCCAAGAGATGCTGTCAAGGTCCAGTAGTGTAAGGAATCTGACGTGAACCCTTCGCTGTTGCTGGCTATAGCAGAATGGGCAGCTCCAGCATCTCATGTAGAGTCTGCCAGTGGCGTGATGGCAACGGGAAGCCTCCTTAGTGGTAAATAGTGTTCAAGAGGTAAGTTTGTACCGGCTAGAAGTCTATCCCTAAATCCCCAGGAGGTAGTCACGGATAAACATTGGAGCTGAGATTGCATCAGTGCGCAACAATAGCTGTGACTCCCTATTAACTGTGGATGTTTCGAGCAGAGCAAGAATGGTGGCGGAAAAACAGTGATAACTTTACAAGCCGACCATATTTATTCAGCCTACGTAATAGGCAAAATCATTTATACTTATAAGTGTGGTGAACATTTGTAACGGGGTAGGAGTGTCCGTGCTGCTGCAAGCAAAACATTCCTAAACAAATACAAAAAAATACAGAACAGTCTGTTACATGTAATTGGCAAACAAATGTCTCTCTTAGAGAGGGGAGCAGAAAAATCACTGTACAAAGTCTTTGTACTTTTAAGAAGGAGTTGGATTTCCGAAGATAATACTGGCACTGTTCAGACCTCACTGAGGATCTAAGCAGCACCAGCGGTAGGTCATCAAAATTCCGCTGATTTGAGTTGTACACGATGGTGAGCCACTGGTCTCCGTCTCATTGTGGTGGGCACTGAATGAGGAATGATCATCATGGCATTCTTCTTTCGTTGGGTGTCTGGCCAGGGAGTGTCCAGCATGAGCCTGGCCAAGCTCTGAATCCTCAGCATCACAGTTTCCAAAGGGCTTGTAGAATCTTTTGAAAAAAGGAAAAGATTTTCACTTCTGTTACCATAGTGATGCATTTTCCTTCTACTTACCATGGGGGGTTTCAAAAGGCAGGAGAAACCTGCTGCCTGAATGACTGTCTTTGACTAAAACGTAATGCTCAAGGCGAGGCTATAGTGACATGCTCCTCAAACCGCACTTGTGCTGCAATTGTTCTGTTGTTGTTGGATCAGTGGGGCAGTTTTGACAGGAGCCACTGGGATCAATGAGATATGGTGGAGGATAGTGTCTCCTGCTATTGGTCCTGTGCACATCTGGGCTGGGATGTAGCTTGTAGTCAGATGAGAAGTTTGACAGTATTCTCTTAAACATGGATAGATGGTTCATTCAGCTTTTTGCTGTGTGGCTTGGGTGTTTAGGATAGTTTTGTTGATTGTTCGCATAAACCTTGTGATCTCCTGGTTAGCTTGAGGCTAGCATGAAGTAATCTTGATGCAACTGAATCCCAGGGAGGCATGATTATGGGCAAACTCTTGTCTTTGGAAGGGTGGATCACTGTCTGTTCTCAGTTCTTGCATTAAAGCCAGGGTAGATAGACTTTGTCAAACATGGGAATTACTTTTTCCGCAGTTGTGGTGGATAGGATCTACATCAGGGTATTTTGAGTAATAGTCCGTTTTGACAATAAGATGCCATCCATTTGGTAGGCTGCCCGAATCGGCACTGACTCAAGCCCAAGCAGATTTCAGGATGTCCTCGGTGATAACTGGTGCATGCGCGTCAGCGGAACTCGTTGCTTGGTAGGTCACACACACTCCTTCTCTATGGTCTCTAATGGTTAATCAAACATGGTAAACCACAATTGTTGCTTATTTTTGCCACTGCTGTGACAACATGTTGACGTACGGCATGCACTAAATGTAGAAGAATCTCCATAATAGTACTTGTAGTTGATTGCTATTGAACGCACAGTAATCCTGAGTGACGGCTAGTTCTAGCCTTATGTGATGTAGGGAGGTGAGTGCTTGCTGGGCCTCGAGGGTATGATTTGCTTACCCTTTCAAGCAAAATGCCTAGTTTGCACTTTGCATAGCCTGGATAACCATTTGCAGGCAATCCTCCTTTGTAGCCAATGCAGAATGCAAATGATGGAGACCGGTAACGTGCCTCATCTGCTGATGATGAGGCAGACATATTCTTCTTTTGCTGTTGCTGATTGGGCCCCTTCTGGTGTGGCTGGACGAGAATGTCAAGCCAGATAGTCAGCAGGGTTTAACGAGGTGGCTTATACAATAAGCTAAGCAAGTATTCCTGAAGTGGAAGGATCCGCTTCTCATTCCTTGGTGGATATTTGGAGGATGAGCCCTGTAGAAAAATGGAATGAGAGACTTGAGGTCAGTCAAGATCTGAAACTCATGGCCAAACAAGTATAAATGAACGTTACAATACTCCAAGGGAATGGTAGTAACCTCTTTTTCTACCAGTGAGTAGTGCTGCTTTCGTCATGTAAAGGTGCAGCTATTTTACACAACTGATGACCATTGTCACTGCAGCAAGACAGCGTCCAGGCCATTAGGGCTGGCAGTGACTGACAGCTCAGAGTTGTTTGCTAGGTTGAAATATGGCAAGGTCATTTTGGCAGACAGGACATCTTTTGTAGCTTGAAATACCCATTGATGTTCTTCCATCAAATCCAGTGGAACCAGAACTCTAAAGGGGTCAGTGATGGATATGAGATTTTTGAAGAACCTCCCATAGTACATCACAATACCAAGGAATCTGCAGAATTCTGGGACAGAGGGCATTGGGAGTGCAGACTTTACATCAGCGACCTTTAGGGGATTGGAGAGGACACCACCAACATAAAAATGGTGTCCGAAGAATATGACACTGATTTTCGGAAACTCATATTTCGTTTGATTGAGGGTCCAACCGTAGTCTCTTAGGTGTGGCCGAAGGGCTGGAAGTCTTGAATTGTAACCGTCAGTGATTGTTACATGCACTAAAATGTCATTACTGATGTTGATCACCTCATTTAGTCCTTACAAGACCTCCTTAATGCAGTGTATGTGCTGCACCTGAGATGTCAACATTGTGCCTCTTGTATGGCTTCAAACTGAAAGTGGAGGAAGTTCTTATGTAACACAGCTCTGGGTAAAGGAAAAGCTGGTGGCACCCAAAGATCCAGTCGACTTTCAAAAACCAATACACTGTTGACTTCTGCTACGAGGTTGTTCAGAGTAGATGTGAGGTTGCAGTCCCTAGTTGATGGCATCATTGGCAAGGTATATGTCGGCACACATGTGTACTTCGTTAGCCGGTTTTTGTTTCCATAACACCACTATGGGAGAAACACAGGATGTAGGTTCTCCTATCTGTTCAATGATGTCTGCTGCTTCTAGCTTTTTGTTTTCAACTTAAGCATTTGGTTGATGATGGAATGCCACTTGTAGGTTGGGCAATGGTACCGGATGGATGGTGCAATAGAGCTGAATGGCCTTGTTGTTTAGATCCCTGATACCATGGAACAGTGAGTCAAAGTTCTGCTAAAGGATATCAAGATCACAGGTATGAGCGCTGTGGGCAAACTGTATGAAGTGTAGCAATTCAGCAGCTGATGAGTGCTATTAAGCCTGTCTCCGTGACGTAGAATTTGGTGGAGACTGGGTGATCTTGGTTGTGCAGGAGCGGAGTGATGGTGCAATAAGTGAAGATGCACTCTTTTGTGTGTTTCTACATCAGTGCAGGTAGAAGAAGGTCAAATTAGGATTTGGACATTACATCGATTGATGCAGCAGTGCCGATGACCACAGTGACTATTTGTCCATCACTGTGCACTTTTGTTAAGTATACCGCTTAGCTTTGCAGAGTGCAGTGGCGTAAACTACTTGTACAGCTCCTTCATTGTCATTCATGTCATCCGCATCAGACGTTGGTTCGGTCTTGTTTACTGTCTTGGGTCGTTTTGACGACTGAGGGTAAAATGAGCAGGGAGTGGCAGTCCTTGACAATGTAGTTTATATTCCCACCTGACCAACTTTTTTTTTTTTTTTTACTTGGACTGTGTATCCACCAGAGTGTGGGCATACACTTGCATAGTTTCCTCATTGATAGCTCTTCTGTGGTTTCGAGGACTGCTGGCTTTTGATGGTTGCTTTGTATACTTGATTAACAGGCTCAGCTTTGATTTGGGTGGTTAGAGCCATTCTCATGTGTGATGCTTTGGAATATGACTGCTCCAGAGAGTGTCTATGCGTGAGTCGTTCCAACTTTGCTGAAGGTCACCCTTGTATCAGATAGACTTGGATTTCTTCCAAAGTGCAGGTGCTCATGAGCGCCATCAGTCAGGCATAGGAATTATTTTACAGAGTCTTGCTACCCTTGTCTAACTTGATGTAGCTAGAATTTCTCCTTGTCTGAGTTTACAATAGGGGTGAAGTTGGCCAGTGCCACACTGGTATAGGTATACAGTGGGCCAGCTTCAGGAGGGGGCAAAGCAGTTTGAAGAACCATTTCCCTTCCAAATAGAGAAGCAGAGACCTTTTCTTGTCATCATCTGTTCTGGTAGCAACCGTCTCCTCCATTTTGGGGCCTAAGATGAGGGTGTGCCAGACAGCTTCAAAGGGAGCGTTTAAGAAATGATGGTCATATCCGCCCCATGGTGGGGAAACCCAACACTTACCTGAAGCCGAGGAAGAAATCAAGCCAGATGCAGCCAAAGATCACAGGAGCACCACTGCAGGCATTGAAGCTTGAGGTCGACTGGTTAGAGAGGTGAAAATAGCAGAAAGTCCTCACAGCGTACCCGGAGTAGGAGGGCAGCCCTGCTGACGTGGAGCACCAACCCACGTGTATGTCCAGATTGTAAATAGATTAAGTCTGGTTGTATGACAGGAATTTGGCAGGCAAAGGTATACTCAACCATTCCTTATCAGACGAACTTCTCACAGAACAATAATAGATCCATAGGCACAGTGGTGATTATAGTGCATGTTGGAAGAGCCTTTGCACAAGCTGACCAACTTG
Source organism: Calotriton arnoldi (assembly GCA_963921515.1). Classification (NCBI taxonomy): domain Eukaryota; kingdom Metazoa; phylum Chordata; class Amphibia; order Caudata; family Salamandridae; genus Calotriton; species Calotriton arnoldi. The sequence continues at coordinate 1,592,415 of CAWUFW010000289.1, forward strand.
TTATACATTCAACCCAAATCACAGGCTAAACCGTTTGTGCTTTAAAGTGTGGTGAATAATTGAAACAAGGTATTAGTATCTGCATGGGTCAAACACTACGTCCTAGAATACCCGACTTTAGAGGGACAAAGGTAGAGTTACGAAGCCAGGGGTCATCGAGCTGGTGGGATTGCTTTTGCCCTACCTACTACTTGCACCCATCTGCGTGGCAGCACCAGCATTGTGCTCGTAAACCCATTGGGGCCAAGATGGCGGAGTTGGAAGAGTTAATGTCATGGCAACAGATGCTCCATCATGCTAATCCAAAACTTTAGTAAAAGAAATTAAAGAGTATGTGAATAAAACCAGAAGTGAAGTCCAGAGCCCTTTAGTTGTCAATCAAGTACTGGAACATTAAATCAAATCCAATCAAAACAGAACTAAGCAATTCAAATAATTAACATAGCAAGCTAACAAAAAGAAGAAAAACAGGTGGGGCCAGACTCTCCATACGTACAAGAAATAGCCTTATCTTGTACAGCTGCTGCATCTAGCAAATATTGGCTCTGATTACATTCGCCTGTCTGTCTGCCAAGCATATACCAAGTTTTAACATTGGGTATCTTTTTTTCTCCAAAATTTCCCTTATTTATGATTTTCAGGATCTTTTTTTGGGAGCCGATGCACAAACAAATTTTTGTTCCGGAAAGTGGCCATCGTGGTTGCATTTATACTAATTAGATGAAGACAGACTTTGTCAGAGGCTAGCTCCATACAGTTTTTCATAGAAACAAGGTGATGATGAGAATACATAATTTTATTCCTGCCTAAGGTTCTCTCAGATTTTCACGTGACCCAAACCATCAGAGTTCAAAATCCATCAGCTCAAGCAGAGCATTCTCTACATATGGATGTCAAAGGACTCTGAGATATTTCTTGGAAAGTGCTAAGGTAGCCTTTTCAGACGAGTGACTCCTAAAAATGTGATCATTTTGGAAATCCAGTCAAAATGTCACCTGTATGGATTGTCAGAGCCTTAAAATTGCGCTGCCAAAAAGATACCTGGGCTCTTCAAACGAATCCAAGTCCCAATTCGACTGGTCCTCGAACTGATAATGTGACACTAATTCATAGCATTCCTTTAAATGATATATGTAGAGCCGCACCCTCATCATTGGTTCATACCTTTTGTGTACGTTATAGATTTGTGACACAGAGTATGATTCTTAAGTTGATCGGACGCCCCGTTTATATCTTTTAGTTATGCAGTCTCCATTCATCCTCGTCATTTTGCATTGAGGTTCTTTTTGGAATTTGTTATGAATCTGGGGAGGGTCCCTACTTGGAGAAGGAAAGGTTAGTTATCTATAACAATAGTTTTTCCCAAATTAATGACTGGCCCTTCCTACCACCCTTTATTGAGGTTGGTTACAGTTCCAATGCTGAAAAACCTGCAGTAAAATAGCTTCAGCGGATGAGATCTCTCAGAAAAGGGTAGGTTACACTTACCTTAAAAAACAACATTTAAGGAGCCAGTCTTTTTTATTCGTTAAAATTATCTTTACTTTCATTTTTTATTATGAAAAATAATATTTTTCTTAAAAAAACTAGAAGCAAACAAAACATTTTTGTGTTGTTGTTTAAGTGTAAAATACAATTGTGGGTTATTTTTGAGGTCCAGATTGAAGGCTGGGAATGATTCAAAAGATGAGCGATCTGGGAAAGATTCTTTCCCTGGAGAACTGTTGTTACAGGTACGTAACTTTTCCGTTTTAGGTAACAAACAATGTCTTTACTAAAACCTCACCTTTTGACTAACCTAAGGATATTTTTCTGTTCCTTTATTACAGACAACTAAATAGGATATAGTCTTTAACTTTCAACAAACATTTCCTATTTGAAATAAGCCACATATAATCTACAAAAATATATAAACGTGATGTATGCTTTGTCCGAATTTTCACATGCTCTAGATCTTCAATTTATCATCTTGTCACCAGAACTCGTTTATTATTATAACATAGTACACCAAGTCTATCCTCATAATCATTGGTTTGAATGCCTATAAGTTAAATAATGATACCGTTCTCTTGTTTTAGAGAATTTCTGCCATTTTAAAACTATTTTTATATTATCTCGAGATTATGGTGCTGTTTACAAACCATCTGCCTAATAGTTCATCATGTGTACACACCTTGCTATCTGCCTTTTTCAGTACCTCCCGTCTGCCTATCGTTCTCTCCATGTCCGTTTGTCTCTGTTTACTTTTTCTTTCACACTTTACCTCTCTTTCTCGTTGTTTCACTTTCTCTCTTGCTCTGTCCCTCTCTATGTACACCAAAGGAAAGGAAAGAGTCACTGGGAAAAATCTCACTTGAAATAAAGGTTGTATTGGAAGACATCAGATGACATAACCCAAAAAACTTCACTTGTCTTGACAGTGTTCCATCTTATAGTTGCTACACAAACATAACCCCCAAAGGACTGCTTATGGCCGTGCACAATATTTAAGGTGTGATAACTGGTGATACTGTAGGTCTCATCAACATTCACTTTGTCACTAGCATTACTGAAAACATTTTGGGGAGCTTGAGTGTATATTCTGTTTTACAGAATCTGAACACAGGGCCTAGGCTTAAGTCACAACTAAGGATAAACCCATAAGAATCCAGGGGGAGGGGTAAACGAGCACAAGGCATAGATGAATGTCCGGTTCAACACACTGGGCACAGCCATTCTCTGTGTCCAGTATACCACACCTTAACCCTCTTGGCACTTCTGAAGGACATGCACAGTAGGCTGTGGAGGAAAGGGTGTTAATTTCAGGGTGTACACTCAGGGTCCACTGGTCAGGGCCAAATGTACAAGGCGTGGCACCCAATATGTAGCCTGCTACATACCTTTTTTTCCCCGGAGTTTTATATAGCGCGAACTTGACTTGAAGATATCAGGCGCTTTACATGAGCACCAGTTGCGTTACACGAGGACACTTTAATTTTTGTTAGGCACGGGGAGATTAAGTGATTCGCCCAGAATCAAGGATGTTGAGCGTCATTGCAGAGACTAGAACCCGGTTTACCAGATTTGAGGTCGACCGTCCTGTTAGACCACATCCTCTATCCTTTGCCAGTTCCTGCCGACAGAATAGAACAGGTACTCACAGATTAGGCTGTGTGCAGCGGCCACTGGGCAAAGGACATGGACTTCACCCATGTATTGCGCACTATCCTCCTGTGCCAAGAGCTAAAGCTTCTATGCAGGGTCTTTAGTCATCCCCAGCAGGCACTAATCCCAGGTCGTGACCAAAGGCCATACCCTGTGGCCAGTCACTTTGTCTCCACAATCACTGTGCATGGCCTTTGACAATGTGAAGAGGCCACTGAACACACAATAACATTTCGGTTCTGACCCAGAACCTATCTTTTGCAGTGTTCTCCAAAGTTCATTCCTGTTCACTCCTGGGTTCTAATTTATGTATGGAACCACTGAGAGACTGTTTAAAAAATGCGGGTGTCACAATCCACCGATATGCAGATGACTCCCTAATGAATCTGAAAATCTTCTCTTATGATGTTTGTGTTCTGAAAACTTGCCTTTCGAAACTTCACAACTGTGGGCCTAATTACTATGTCGGTTGGAAAGCCTCCGACCGACATGGTAGATTTGAACTCCGACCGCCGCATTAGGATGACTGCGGTCGAAGTTTAAACCGGCGGGGGAATCCGACTCAGTTCTGATGGGCTCAAGGACCGTGAGTAGCCTGCCACACGGTGCAGGGATGTGTACAAACTTCCATTTTCCAATAGGAGCCTGTGCAATTTCAGCCCGCCGCAGTAGCTCCCATTGAAAAATGGAAGTTTGCAACCGCACCATGTGCGGTCACATCCTAATGGGGTTGTCGGAACCGCCGACCTAAGGTCGGGCAGTTTCTTCCCTGAAACGGTGTCGGTCAGAGGCAACTCCGACCGACATCGTATTTTAGACCCTGTATGTCAAAAAACTTTGTTAAACTTAACCCTAGCAAGATAGAGTTTATTCTTTTTTGACACTACCATGATTCTAGATGTAACCACAAATGGCTATTGTGACTGCACTTTTCTCCCTTTTGCCTCACTCAAACCAATGAAAGTAAGCCTATGGCATCTGGCAAGACCGACTCCTTTCCATGTCACCACACATTAAAATAAGTGAGAGCTAATCTCCTCTCCTGAAAAAAACAATAGCCCCTGCTCCAACCTAAAGGCTTTTGCATAGTTATCCAGGGTCTCTTTATTCAGGGCTGTATTACGGCTGCTCAATTCTGACAAGTGTCTACACGTTCGCCTTGGATCCCCTAAGAGCTTTGTTGAACTATGTTGCAAGACTCATTTCTGGGGCTAAGAAATTTGACCACATCACACCTAATAATTATGAATTACATTGGCTTCTAGTTGAAGCCAAAATTAAATTCAAACGTGCTGCATCATGTTCAAATCTACTTGTGCAAAAACAAGCCTACTTCTCGTTAGCTGCCTTAATAATCTTAAGAGGATCTAAAACCCTCAGGAGCAAGGAGATCTTTAGACTTGAAACCAATAATTTCACATCCCTCTCAGTTGCCACCCAGGAATTCTTCTGAGCAGCTCCAACCTTCTGGAACGAACTCTCTTCCCAAAGACCTCTGATGTCTTGGGGACCTTTTTCCAACTCTCAGAAAACAAAAAAACTACCTGTTTAAACTCTGTTTTGACCTATAACCACCTTTCCCTATTCTTATTTTCCTCCTTGTCCACACTATTCTCTTCAACTTGTCCCAGCACTAACTCTTTCCATCTGCCCTTGCCATGCTCCCGCTCCAACTGCTTTCACTGTTCTCTCTGTCTCTAATATAACTCCCCTTCTGCCTGGATATTTCATTTATTCCTTTGCTGCTGAATGTAATGCAAGTTGTAACCAATTGTTTTTGTCTCTCCTGTTCTTGTTAAGATTCAGATCCCTGTCCATTTTTCCTAATGTAAAGCGCACTGATGCCTATCTTAGCTAGAGTTGCGGTATATAAAAATGTGAAGTAAAGAAAATAAATAATGTGTCCCTGTGCCTCAAAACTTAATACACGGTATGCAAACTGTAGGCAATGGTCATGCCCAGTGTCCATGGGCCTCCGAAACCCAAAGTGAACAGCGTCTGATCATGTAAAGCGATTACTAGAAGCAAGGCATGTTTTCTGACCACACCCCTCATACATCCCTTAAGTCTCCAAACCTAAAGAGCATGGCCTTCAACAGTGGGCTATAAACAACAAGCATTGAAAATGCAATAGGTCTCGCCTTTGATTAAGTTAAAGCCATTTGCTTTGCTAATGGTATTGTATAGCAAAGCAAATGGCTTTAACTTAATGAAAGGCGAGACCTATTGCATTTTTAATGCTTGTTCTTAGTGCGAAAGGCACCCTTGTGTCCAAAATGGACACTGGGTGAATTTTTGCTCTAAAAACAGCACTAAATGCAGAACAAGAGTAGTGAGAATGTGCTCTCGCTGTAGGATTTCCCCGCTCCCTAAAATATGCTCTTAATTATGCAAGCAGGAGTAATCATGTAATTACCAGTAAATCCACTTCAAAGAGTAACGCGTCATTTCTGAATTTACTCCGGTATAATCGAAATTCTGCCTAGTTGTACCCTGTCTCTGCCTGCCTCATCTCTATCTTTTCACACCCAATGTTTGCATTATCACTCTCTCTCCTTCGCAGGCCTCTCTTCTCACTGCTCTTGTTGTCACACCTCTTTGTTGCTCGTAGCGAGTCATCATTTCTGGTAACTCCAGTTTGTTGTCCCTCTATCAACCCAAGGCCTCCTTTCCTGTAATTCCTGTCCTTACGCCTCCCAGGCCTCTCTTTCACTCACTCCGGTTCCCGTAACTCCATTCATAGCGGGACTCATTTCCCAAAACTCCTGTTCCCAGGTGTGTCAGTGTCTAGTCTTCAGAGACATATGTTCTGATTTCTAGTTCGCATCTTTTGGAGCTCTGTCAAATCCAGTCCGACATCCTCGGAACCCTCTGTTCCCACCACTGCCGCCATGTCTGTACATCCCAGAGAACCTCCACTTTCTGTGCTTACTGGAATATAAGGTTTCTTCTGTGGGAATCTTTAGCACACGATATTAAAGATCCTTTGCTAAAATAATGATGGGAGGCGCCTGTCCGAGGCATGTCAGCCACCCTTTGATGTGCCTGCGTCAGAGGGCTGCGCACTTCAAAGAGAAAACGACCTGAAACCCGCACAGGCAGCAGCTGTGAAAAGGCCTCGTGTATACCTTAGGCTAGTCCTCTGTTTACAGAGGGCGTGGGGCACCTCCTGGCAAGGGCCTGCTCCGTTGTGCAACAGTTGCGGAACGGTATGCCATCACATGTGCATACTGATGACGCTGTTCCCTCCCGCCCACACATGCGCTCACAGACCAACCCATGGTGTGGGAGCCACCTAAGGAAACTAATAACTGTTAGTGCATGACTCACTACTGTCCGCATACACAACACTACTCTGTGCTCAGCTCATAACATCTGTAAAACCTAGATCAACTGACGAACACAGGCACGCACGCAGGCGTGCGTCGGGGGATGGCAGACCTGCCAACTCACAGGGTGGCATCGTGGGTCATACAATTTCAGCTCCATTCACATGGTCACCCGTTGAGGAGCCGAAATCACAGGGTGCCAGGGAGAAGACTTGAAAACAACGGCAAAACAAGGGGATGTGGCGTAACGGCCAGAGCTGCCGACAATGGAGCTGTGGAACCAAGGTCGGGTCTGGCACCAGCTCAACATCCTGTGATTCTGGGCAAATCACTTTATCTCCCCCTGCCTAGAAATGAATTTGTCTTTGTGCACATAACTGGTATGTAAAGCGCTCCAATACCTTCGGGTCGAGTTTGCACTATATAAAACTGCACACAAAAAAAATAACAGTACTGCCTCTTTTCATTGTTGGATGGGTTGCACTGATTGTTTTTTTTAAGATGCTGGCTGTTCTCGTTGGTTTTTGATTTGTGGGGATTATACTTTTGGCAGACCTTAACTATTTTCATTTTTGCTTTGTTGAAAGAGGTTTATTTCGCAAACCTTGATTTTTGTAACGGTGTTATCAGCAGGCTTTTTAATATGTCCATTGATGGAGAGGGTGTATGTTTTTTGGCATACTTTATTCACAGGGACCAATTAAAAGAGCCAAAGTTTGCTATGTGAAGCACACGCAGGGAATGGACAAACGAAAACGCACGAGTCAAAGTCTGGGCTCCGGTACTACTGCGGCTACTGCACTTTTGTTAGCCACGCCCCAGTCTGTTTGGTCCGTGGCCTGGCCAGCCCTCTTTGCTGCCTTGCCCTTCGCCCCATTAGGCTCTCCGTCAGCTCCTATTAATCAGAGCAGTAAGGAGGCAAATAGCGGCAGGGATTAAAAATAGCTCCTAGGGGTAATTAATAGCGCCCAGCGGACTCTGGCAGCTGGTGCTGCTGAACCGAGCCCAGGGCATCTGAGTAATGAAACCTAAGAGGGCCGGTCACGGAGTGCCGGGAACCCTCCGCTGCTCTCCGCTCATTTGTCACGGGTCGTTGAGGGAAGCGTGTGTTTAAATACCTGGGAAACCTCCTCTCATCCTCCCTCTCCGCCCCTCCCCCTCTGTACAGGACTCGCGGTAATAATGACTCCTCTTTACACTGGTGCCTGCACCAGAATCGGGATCACGAGTGGTGCGCAAAAAACACAGAACCAAAAACATTTATTCAGGTAAAACTCAGAGGGATTTGCGCAAGGAAAAACTGCAATATTTATAGTTTGGAACGGGTGCAACACGCGGTATTTCTGCATAATGACTCCATTTTGACATGGGCGCTTGGAAAGGGCAGCTGATACCGCAGCTGTGGAAACAAGCAACTTTGCGGGGCTGCGCGGGGCGTGGCTTCAGCGTTCGGCTCGCGCTTCCAGGCTCTCCCTTGACAAGTTCGTACGAGTGCACATCTCCTGTCCGTACGCGTGCACATCTCCTGTCCCCTTCGGAAGAAAAATCGACGACAATAGATCGTGCAAGCGAGCAGCGCATGCGCTGCGTCGCTAGGCGAGACCTAAAAAAAGGGGAGGTAGAGGCTATGTTTATCCTCCTTATAGATACGTACCACACAAAAATCGAAAGATTCAAAGAAAACCTGCCCAGGGAGTCGGTGTGTAGGATACAGCGGGGTTCCACTGTAATCGCGCAATAGAAAAAAAACTTTTTTCCTAGAGACCCTTCACCCACAGGGGGATTGAGGCGTGCTGTGACTTGCCGATTACGCAGGAACACTTATTGGTATGTTAAATAATAATGAAAGTAAGGGGGGAGTGGAAAAATTGGAGTTTAAAATACCGACTAGTTGGACCAATATTTTATTCCCGCCCCTAGTCGGTAAGGTTAAAATCAGGGGTTATGACTGAAGACACGGACTTTAATGAGTCCGTTTGTTTCAGTAATAAGCAGTTAACATGTTTCGAGCCGTTCTCCTATTGGCTCTTCTTCAGGACTAAACGGGAACCTAGTCCCGATAGTACCACTCCTCTATATCCGCTACTAAGGAAACACTAGGTCACATGCAATGCGTATGCACTTAATATACATACGGTTACAATTGAGTCATCCCGTATCTGAAATAACAAAAGAAAGTTATTTAAAAACGCTGGCTCATCAGCCTAGCTGACAAACCCAATTGCGATTGGAAACCATTGATATGCAACACCTTTATCATGTGGGTGCTCAATAAAGTAAAACAAGTGATCACTCCTTGCGTGTAAAACTCGTCGCTTAACTCAGTGGTTGTGAGAAAGTCTCACCCGTGAGGTGAGGCTTCGTGAAACAAAACAAGACAAGACAACACATTAAACATGTAAAAAATTGGGGCGTGGCTACGCTGTGCAGCGAGATGGCCGCAAGTTAAAGCGGCTCCGCCGGCCGAGACCAAAATCCGCAATTTATCCGAGAGAGAACTGGGGAAAGCTGACGGAAAATCAGTGCAAACACGGGTGGAACTGTAACGGACAAACGTGGGAGGCAACTCGAGCCCCAAGACCTTCTACTGGGCCGATACGAGTCGAGTCGCCACATGAATGCGGCCTGATCGCGCGGCTGTACGTCTACAGCCGGGGACTCGCGTGAACATTACATCAACGGAAGCCCGGAGAGAGTGCCGAGGGCCGAAAGCCCAGACTGCGGCGAAGACGGGCTGAGCCCAACGGAGATCCAGGTGCCCTACCGGTATACACTACGGACCGCCTGGCGAGCTACCGACATTTCAGCGGTGAGTGCTTTAGTGCATAGAACGGCGGAGGCTGCGACACGCCGCTGCCTGCCGCAGCGGAGCGGGTGAAGATCCGGAGGGCGCCCCCTGATCACTGAAGCGCATAACAGGCTCTCAGACCTGGGAAACTGCGGCGGCGAGAAGCGTAGGCGCTGTACACAACATGAAGCGGAGCTGGGCTGCGCAGGAACACACAGCGCGTTCCGGCGGACGCACCATCGGGAGCCAGACATAAGCTCAGAGGCGAAGGTGGCACTATCATTCACTGGCAGAGCCAGGACAAATAGCGGCTGGGGGTCTCTGCCAGACTTGTAGTGGTACAGCGACCGATAGAAATTCAGTATAAGCCGCCTTTTGCTGATACGCAACACATAACTGGAGGAGAGGGCACACCGAGTACAACAGCTGCAGCCGGGCCAACTTACTGAAATACTACGTTCCGCAGGGTACGATCGCACGCCATAACCGGGAGCAGCGGAGAAACCAGTAATATATTGCCGCTTTGCACAAGAGGCGGCAGCAAATGTGAGACGCGTATATCGAACCGGCTCATAGCGCACCTCGAGGCATATGGGAAGGTGGTGTGGCGAACTCACAGAGAGCATAAGAAGGGAGACCTCAGGCCAGAAGGGGCCAAGGCGAGGTGCAGGCACAGGTGAAAGACGACCACTCCATGCCACACGTCCACACCAGACAGTACTGAAGCGCGTGGGCCACGACAGTATCACGGCAACGGGAAGATAAAGGGACGAGGCAGTGGCAACACTCACCGTGGATACCACCGGCACGAAAAGCAGAAGGCGGGTGGGGAGACTGGTGGACAACTACCAAGGAAGCGCAACACTCCCTACCGCGAAGATGGGAAAACCGGATGCTCGTCAGCCCCGACTCAATTTCGACAAAAAACTGAGCAAACACGCTGAAGATAACGACGCCGTGCAGGAGAATGCTGAAGATGCTGCGACGGGCCCAGTACCCGACGAGGATATCCGTTCTATGTTTAAAGATCTCAAATCCAGCCTGCAAGAGATCGGATCAAAAATAGACACTTTGGCTGAGCGCATGGATAGAATAACGCAAAGAGTGGACAAACACGAAAACCGACTGGACACTCTGGAGAGGAGAGTATCTGACACAGAGGACTGCCAAACTGAGACACGTGACAAACTGCTAAAAATGGACGCGATATTGAACGTAATAAAAAACAAGAATGAAGATTTAGAAGCCAGGTCGCGCAGAAATAATATACGCGTTACTGGCATTCCTGAAACAACAGACATACCAAACATGGAGAAATACATAGAAGCTATGTTGAAAGAGTTGTTCGGATCTGAACTGTCCCAAATGTTTCTAATTGAAAGAGCACATCGTACCCTGGGCCCTAGACCTCCACCGGGCGCACAAGCAAGACCTATCCTGGCGCGGATACTCAATTATCGTGACCGCGACGCGGTTCTGCGTTTGGCCAGGGAACGAGGCTCCCTTCAATATCAAGGTAATAATATATCGCTTTACCCGGACTTTACTATACAAGTGCAAGCTGCCCGCCGTGAATTTCTACCGGCTAAAAAAATCCTTCAACAGCTCGGCACTAAATATGCTCTGATATATCCCGCAAAGCTCAAAATTCAGGGCCGCGGCCGTCCCACCTTTTTTACAGACGCAAAAGCAGCATTGAACTATGCTAAACAGATGGCGAAAGATCACAAACAGCATACCTCGGAAGTTGACGAAAACACTGGGAAGAACCTGAGCGACAATGACTGAAATCAAAATTAACGACATGAGCCCGATGCCACGTAAATCAAGGGGACTCAACTACTTTTCTACCTTATTCAAGTTGTTTGTGCATGGGACACTCGCGGCTGCCATATAGATGGATCATAGACCACTAGGCCGGGTGAGTCGAAGAAGTGGGCCTACTATGGGGGACTCACATAACCAACTGTAAGCAGCGACCCAAACTCGAACACTGTGTGCTCGGCCACCCTGCGGCTCACGGCAGGGGTGTTCGCCAGCAGACCCACGCATCCCCTCGGGACGACTCCCACTTACTCCCGCTGTTTGGGAGTTTTGTTGACAATGGTTGTAAGGTTACGGGGAAAAACACAACCTGTTTGGGGGGTTGGTGTGGGAGGTGGGATGGGTTTAATGGTTCATGGTTTCCGCTGATATTCACACTGCCTATACGCAATGGGAACTGTAAATCGCACAGACACGCACGTTTACTACTATTGTCATTAAGAATAGCCCAACATGCAGACTTCACGTCATATCGAAGTTGTTCACCACGCAGACCTGCCTTATGGCTGAAAACCTAATGTGCACTATTCCACGATGTGTAACACTGCAATAAAGTCCCTCAAATGCCTCACTTGGAATATCCGGGGGCTAAATGACCGTAGGAAAACCCGACTTGTGCAATCCTACCTTACAAGGCACGCAGTGGACATTTGTTTACTGCAAGAAACACATCTGACAGGTGCAGCGGATAACACACTGAAAAACAGTAGATGGGGGAGATATTTGGCTCTGGATACTCTAATTACTCTCGAGGGGTGGCGATACTGATACGCAGAGGCATACACTGGCAGACTCATAAAACAATAAACGACACGGAAGGGAGATATATTCTGGTAAAGGGAGCACTGAATAATAGTCCGGTAGTAATAATTAACACATATGGTCCCAATATTGACTGTCCGGAGTTTTTTCAGCAAATATGGAGGGAGATCCAAACGCTAGGAGACGCGGCAATACTGTGGGGGGGAGACTTCAATGTGGTCCAATCCCTGGAGGTAGACAGAATAGGAACGTCCAGGGTGCATCACCCGCAGGCAGCTTCTATGCTAAAAGAAATCATTGATGACCTGCAGCTGATAGATTCATGGAGAGTGCTGCATCCGGATAGCAGAGAAGGGACTTGCATCACTCACCATAAGAATGCCTGGTCAAGATTAGATTACTGGCTCACTACAAAAGATTTGCATGCTTGGGTTGCCAGCGTAACACATCATCCACGCACATTTTCAGATCATGCTCCAGTACAACTTGAACTCACCATACCACAAACATATCACCAACCCTTCAGCTGGCGATTCCCCTCCGGCGCCCTACTGGACCAGGTATTTAGGGAAGACCTCAGGAAAAAAATTACAGACTATTTTGAAATAAATGAAGGCACTGTAGATTCGCCAGGGACTCTCTGGGAGGCATTCAAGGTGGTCGCCAGGGGAGAATGCATAGCGTTGAAAACAGGAGTACTTCGCGATATTCGCAACACGATGGCCCGTTTGGAGCGAGAGATAAAAGACCTAGAGCGTGATTATTGCACCACACTGTCTCCAACCGCGTTAGCTCAAATTAGAGGCAAACTCACAGAGTTTCAAGAAAAGGCAGGGCGGGAAACCAAATACCTACATAAATACACGCAAGCACGCAGATATGGGGAAGGAGACCGTCCGGGTAGAACACTTGCGGGACTCTTGCGTACACCGAGAGGATCGGCCTATATTACTGAACTCCGAAATACAGATGCACCGCCCTCACATACGCCAGCAGAAATATTACACACTATGACACGATTCTACAAGACTCTCTATACTTCCCAGACAGAGACAACAGAGGCTGACATTATAGAATATTTGGACACAATAGCCTTAGCATGGTGCAATAACTTGCACCGTGAATATATGGACTTACCATTTACAGTAGATGATATACGGCAAGTCATAAACAGCATGCCAGCTGGTAAGGCCCCGGGGGCAGACGGCCTGACAGCCGCCTTTTACAAGGAGTATGTCGATCTCCTGGCCCCAAGACTCGTGCAGGTATACCAAGAAGCACAAGACACTGGACTACTACCGCCAACCCTACGAGAAGCCACCATAATAACTTTGCTCAAACCAGATAAAGATCCTACCCAGCCAGACTCATATCGCCCTCTATCCCTGATAAATTTAGATGCCAAAATCTATGCAAAACTGTTGGCAAATAGGCTGCAACCCCTTCTTCCAATAATAGTACTCCCTGATCAGTCGGGGTTTATCCCAGGCCGCTCGACGGCGCATAATTTAAGGACCATCTTCGCCCTTCTGCACTAACTGGCTCCACAGGTACAGGCCATAGCGGCCCTCTTAGACGCCACAAAGGCTTTCGATTCCCTAGAATGGAACTTTCTCTTCACGCTACTAGGTCGAATCGGATTAAGTCCTATGTTTCTGCAGCAGATAAAACTATTATACACTGCTCCCAGCGCAAGAGTTCGGGTAAATGGCCAGATATCAGACCCCATTTGCATAACAAGGGGAACCAGACAAGGCTGCCCACTTTCGCCGCTCCTTTTGCGGTAGCTATGGAGCCCTTGGCGGCCCGTCTTCGTCAACACCATTCGCAGCGAAGTATTGGGTTCACTTCAAGAGGCCTACTGGTCTCAATGTATGCAGATGACATGACAATATATCTGGTTGACCCAGAATCAAATTTCGCACCGGTAATGAGGGAACTGATACGATATGGAGGCCTGACGGGTATCCAGATAAACTGGAAAAAATCAACAATATTGCCCTTAACAGACTGCACCGCCCCCTTTGACACGGACTTCCCCATACCTTGGGCTGAAGGCCCGATACGATACTTGGGGATCTGGATTGGTAGGGATCTGCAGGAACTGTGGTCAGAGAATTATGGAAAAGCAATAGACTGGGTGGAGAGGAAAGTGCACAGATGGAAAACTCTGCCGTTGTCCCTAGCGGGCAGAATAGCGATAACAAAGATGGTAATACTCCCAAAAATGTTATATCTCTTTGTAAATGTACCACTGCCGCTAACTTCTTCCTTTTTCAAACGCCTACGCTCAACCGTACTAGAATTGGTATGGGCTGGAAAACAACCCCGTATATCATGGAATATATTAACCCTGCCCTTCACACAAGGGGGGATGGGTGCCCCGGACTTCGAACTTACGCATACTGTGCGCAAGCACAATTCCTTCATTACTGGCAGCATCCCACACCATATCAACCACATGCAGCGATCGAGTTAGACAAAGTCGCCCCCTCCCACTGAACACCGCACTCTATCAAAAACATAGCGCCCACGGGCGGAAATAGACACTGTAGAAACACTCAGATGGGCATGGCGAGGGCTAGCAAAAAGGGCTCACCTGAAGGTACTGTTTGCGCCATCAATGCCAATAATCGGGAACCCCCTCATCCCCCCTTAATGGACAATGCCGCCACTCAAAGGGCCACCTCACACACACTTCTGACAGGCAATGATCTTTTCCCAGAGGGCACATTCATTACACTCCAACAGATGTGCAAGGAGACCACGCCTACAGCACTAGACATGCTGTTATACTACCAGATAAGAGCAGCTTGCAAGGCATGTTATGACGACTATCCGCAAATACCTCCTACGCTGCCAGCGTTAGAGCATATAATCTCGGTGCCATCGGCGCGTAAACTTATTACACGACTATATAGTATTACTCAGCGAGACACGCCTATTGCGGTGGCCCGCTCTAAAATAGAGTGGGAGGGAGACACAGGAATCACCATTACAGATGAACAGTGGACGTTCTGCTGTACCCAACTGAAACATTTGTCGCCGAACTATAGACTTCGGCTGATTCACTTTAACTACCTACACCGGTTATATCGGACACCACTGCAGCTACACCGCATGGGTCTACAACAGGACACGTGTTGTTGGAGGTGCGGCTATCAGAAAGCCACATTTATCCACTTAGCGTGGGAATGCCGATCGATAGCGAATTTTTGGGTCGAACTATTCACTCACATAGGAAACATGACGGGCTGTCCCATAATATGTTCTCCGTTGATAGCACTATTGGGGTATGTGCTGGAGGTACCCAGGGGAAGAAGGAAGTTAATAGCCATGTTGTTACTCCTGGCCAAACGATTGGTGGCAGTACACTGGAAAAAAAAGCTGCCCCCAACAATGGCGGAATGGGTGACTACTGTTACCTACTGCAAAGACCAACTGTCCCATTATTGGGAGTTAATGCCAAGCAGATCACGCCCACAAGACATATGGGAACCCTATACAACGTGGCTGGGTACAAGAGGACATATACCAGGGGAACGGTAGAACGAGAGGGCGATGCAGGCTTAGGGTTGCACATACAGAAGAGCGGGTGAATTGAACCTAGGACACAGAGAATAGAACTCTATATGGGTGCAAAAATGCGAATAAGGGCAAATGACGGAACTTAAACCCAAGCAACATTTGAGATACATGTAATTGAAATCTATACATCTCAGACTATATAGATGTGATGATTACCATTGTAAGCGGAAACAGTTTACGTTTATTTCCAGTTTTGTTTGTTTAGACGACACAGACGCACACTATTGTACTGTATGTACCACCATTATTGAAAAGAGTATATCACCATATGACATAAATGTGCTACACTGTATTTCTTTATTACAGCTGTGTATGGTTTAATAAAATCAATAAATAAAAAAAATAAAAAAAACATGTAAAAAATTGTATATCCAATTTACATACTTTTAAAGACGCTATGCTATAGCGTCATGGTCTTTGCCAGGGGCAAGGGGCCTGTAGTCAAACCCTATTGAGACAAGCATTTGCAATGCAATATGTCTCGCAATGACATTGTTTTGAGCTATTGGCATTGAAAATGTAAAAAAAAAAATTCCCTTCGTGAAGCTCCGTGCCCTGCCATCCCTTCCATGTCGCTAACACGCTTCCTGAGTTTGTAGATGTGAACGAGGGGGACTCGAGGACCCAAGAGGAAGCACCTGGTCCAGTGACGTAACCAAAACGATGCCAGCCCCTGCAGAAAGTGGTGCACCCCCACTCCATGTCTAATTGATCTAGGGCTGAACGTGTGACCCCCTTGTAGGGAGAGGACCAACTGTGCGGCTGGGCCATGCGTTAAGCCCCTGGCCTGATTGATCCACTGTATGCCCTGATATACCTGTATAGCGCCACCCAGAGGGTTTCAGTGCGCTTTCTTTAGCAACAAAGTAATTCTCCACTGGCCCTTTAAGAGAGGAAGGGGGCACTCAGCAGACCCCCAAGGGAGATGGCTGGGAGGGAGAGGAGGGGACACCGGTTGCGGGGGGCATGGGACGGAGAGGTGGGGAAGAGGTCAGAGGACTCTGGTGTTGTAGGGGAGAAAGGGGAGAGACTATGGAGAGGCAGCAGATGGTGGGGGGGTGTTGAAAAATGGAGAGGAGAGACCCCGAGAGGAGGAAGAGGCTAGAGCAGCAGATGGGGGGAGGAAGAGGCGGCTACACTCCGTAAAGCGCTTCAGCGCCTCGTTAGGAGGAGGAAGCGCTATATAGTTACACTTACTGTACACCACGGAGAGGATAGCGCCTGCGGCGAGAGCTGGCGCCGGAGAGAAGAGGAGGCGGGAGGGAAGGGAGGTGGGGGGGTGGGAGGGATGGGAAGAGGGGGCGGAGCAGGACGGGGGTGACTGGTGGTGTTATTATTGTGCAAAGTAATAAATAAAGTGTCCAATTGTCAGATCAGCTCCTAGAGTTTCTCAATCCCACAGAAGCGCCTTGCTGCCTTGTCAGGGGAACGAGGCGCTATACAAGTGCTACGATGCTGACAGGTGCCATATGAAAGAGGCGCTATACAAGTGCTACGATGCTGACAGGTGCCTATGGCACGTGACGCACGTGAACAAGTGTGAAAAGAAATACTGACATATTTATGTCTCCATAACAGGCACACATCTACGAGTGTTAAAACCAAACCTGTTTATGTTAGCACTCACTTGACACAAGTCTCAAAGCACAGACGTGTTCTTATCTGCACACGGAAACAAGATCTCAATGGAGCGCACCTACACACGCACCGTTTGTAAACATCCAGTTGTGTCCATGGGGTTCGTGACGGGGCACTCCTGGCGCATCAGAAAGTGTGGTGAATGCAGAGGCCTTACGGACTTTAACAGGTGTGAAAAAACGCCAGCATGTTCATATCTGCACGCAAAAGCCTCTTGTGAACAAGTGTGAAAACACAACGACACCACAGCCTTGCTGATGCTACTATTACCCGTTCCAGTGGCGCTGGTGTTCTTATCCCGAGGAGAATGAAGATATGATAGAAACATGTTGGCATTCAGCTCCCTGTCTTGCTGGCTGTACATGGGTCTTTGCAGCAGCGGACAGGCGCATGAACCTGCTGGGCTATCCTAGTCGAAAAAGCGGAGGAAGTGATGTAACACGCCGCGATTTATACTTCTCTTGCGACGGACACACATTAAAAGTGACAGATTCAAAGAAAAGATTGATTCCATTTAAAGAAAAAAGTAAAAATTGTGAGATGAACCCTCGGGAGACTCCGCCCTCTTCAGCCCTCGAACCATATGCTTCATTAAATGTCAAAGAAAACATTCCTACTATTAAGGGTTACGTCTTTGCTTAAAATCTTATCACTCGTGCCTGTAGGTGCACTTCAGTGGGCACACACACAACTGAAAGTGAAAGATTAGAAAGAGGCGCGGCGTTGGCTATTTAAAGCAGAAATGCGCTCGGTTTGTACTCTATGTAATAAAGAGTGAGATTGCTACACTGAATCATGCCTGCTATAACATGTATATACATCACTTTAATTATTCTAAAATGTTTTTCTTTATTTACTGTCTTGCTTTTGACACGCCATGACCTCTGTGTCTCTGTTGTTTGTTGTGACAGACAGCCCTGATGCAGATATGCTTGAATGGTCGATAGAAAGCAATTGAGCCCAAGCTGTCTGGACAGCTTCAGCCCATAAAACAAGCTGTCTCCGCGTGCACATCTCCTGTCCGCGCAGGCACAGCGAGCAGGAGACAGGGAGGGACAGGAGATGTGCACGCGTGCACATTTCCTGTCCGTACGCGTGCACATCTCCTGTCTCCCTTCCGCCGAAAAACCGACGACAATAGATCTCGCCAAGGCGAGCAGCGCATGCGCTGCGTCGCTAGGCGAGACCTAAAAAAGGGAGTATATCTCAATCTTGTTAGAACCGATGTTGGATATAAGCAGGGTAAAGAAACGCCACTTGTGGTCATCACAGAATGCGTCCCTCAATGCTCCCCCCATAACTTACTTCATCAAGGCCATCCTCGGTCTATTCACCTACACGATTCCCTGGAGACCGCATCTTAGCGATGTGTGTCTCTGGCTCCTAATATTGACTGAGCTCAAGCTGAGATGGCGTGTGCATACCGGAGAAGCAGTAAAAAGACTAGACCGCTTTCCATTTTCAAAACGGCGGCTCCCCGTGGCGTTCTGACAGGGCCATCTTGAAGGAGTAAAATATATAAGAATTACTGTTGAGGTTAAAGGTAACCTTTGGCTCACTTGGTGATTAGATGTAAAAAAGGGATGTGGAAACGCTAAAGGATTTCACTAAGTTTCTAGACTTATCGGGGAGATCAATGTATTTAGAAGTCTTACTGGCATGGTGTGTCTGCCGATGTGGGTGATCGTTGTTCCATTGTAAAGGGCCAAGCAAAAAAACGGCATTGTCACGTTCCTCGTAGGAGGATTATGAGGGGTTAGACCTCTAGAAAAGCCATAAGGGTCGATATGGGATCCATGTGGTGGAAACCAAGTGCAATTTGGTCATTTTATGGATTCTTTTATGTTGGGTATGACCCGCGGTTAATGTATGATAGGTGATTGCCCAACTATCCCCTCAAGCAGGAGAATTACTCCGTCCTAAGCTCTTAAGTGGTGGAGACATTAGGTGAAGAGACTCTATGGGATATTGTCATTGAGACCCTGGGTATCTGTTCGGAGTTTGAAAACCCATCGCTGCTCTTTTTCCAAAAGTCGTTGTTCCCAGTTGTCTGTGCTTTTAATGTGTTCCAGAATTACCCATCTAAGATCTTTGGGTGTGTGTTTCAGTTCAACGTAATGTGATGACATCTTTGTTGTAATGCGTTGGCATCGGACATTACTGCGGTATTCGCAAATTCTGGTACTCACTTTTCGAGTAGTCATGCCCACATAATGTAGGTTGCAAGGGCAAATGATGAGATAGACAACTCCTGTTGTATTGCAATTAGTCAGGTTTCGTAGTTCCCAACTCATGCCGTTGTTAAAAACCATAGTCTTGATGATACTCGTGAGATGGCAGACACTGCAGGGATAATGGCCTGTTGGAGGTGTACCCAAGGTGGTTTGATTCTTTCCTCTGATCTCACTGGGTTTTGGGTGGGTATGCACTAGCATATCCCTCAGGGTCTTCCCTCTCCTGTGAGAGAACATTGGTTTTGGTATGTTCAAATTTCCGCTGTTTAGGATCCGCCAGTGTTTTCCTATGATTTTGGAAACACGGTCTGAGGCTATATTGTATGTAGTTATACAGGTGGGTCTTTTTTATTCTTCCTTGTCTGGTTGTAGACGTACGTCCAAAAGGTGATCCCTGTGGTTATTACTTGCACGTTTTTTGCTTGTGACACTATCCGTTTTGTATAGTTCCTTGCTATTAGTTTTTTGGACAGTTTGTCAGCCTGTGTTCTGAAATCGTTGAGTTGTGTACAGTTTCTCCTTAATCTAAGAAATTGCCCAAAAGGGAGATTTTCTTTTAAGTGTCTGGGATGGAAGCTGTCATAAAGTAATAAACAGTTCTTAGCTGTCGGTTTTTAGTGGGTATTGGTCTTGAGGGTCCCCTCTTCTGTGAAAATGTTGAGATCAAGGAACACCAGTTCTGACCTGCTCTTGGTGTGAGTGAATTTCAAAAAAGTATCTTGGGTGTTGAGCCACGGTATGAATTCCTCAGCTACTGACTCTCCACCTTCCCAGATCAGCAGTAGTCGTCGATATATCTTTTCCATTGTTTTATGTGGCTGAGGAAAGGGTTGGTCTCAACAAGAATTTTGTGTGATTCCAAATGATGCACATACAACCCCACCACACTAGGGGCGAAAGTGCTCCCCATGCTGGTCCCATGTTGTTGGCGGAACAGCATATCCTCGAAACGAAAGAAGTTTTCTGTTAGGGCCCATTTGCAGCATTCTAAAACCAGATGCCTCAGTGTGTGATAGGTCCAGGTGGCTTCAAATAGAACTTCTTCAATGATATCCAGGGTTTCTTTGTGTGGGAGACTCGTGTAGAGGCTCTCGACATCCAGTCCAATCAAAATGCTGGTATTGGGATTGAATTGTTGATCCCGGAGGAGACATAGGACCGCCTTGGTGTCTTGTAAGTATGTGTTCGTGCTCTGGATGAGGGGTCTCAGGAAGGCGTCTGCGAATTTGGAAAGGGGTTCCAATACCGAGCCAATGCCTGATACAATGGGTCGACCCGGGGGGTTTTCCAGTGATTTATGGATCTTAGGGATCGTATTAAAATATGGGGTAATGGGATTGGTGTTAGTCAAAAAATCCCCTTCCTTTTTTGTGATCCAGTCATGTGTTACTGCCTCCTCAACCATGCTTGTTATTTGTATTCATATGCGTTCCGTGGGGTCTTCTCTGAGCTGTTGGTAGTTCCTCTCATCATCCAAAAGTCTTAGGCATTCCCTGCGATATGGTTCGGTAGTTTGCAGGACTATTGAGCCCCATTTGTCTGCCCATTTTATCACTATGCTTGTATCATTCAACAGTTCATGGATGGCAGTTTGTTCATCCTTGGTGGTATTGTGGAGGATTTTGATAGTCCTGGGGTCGATTTCCCCTACATCCTTCAGAATGGCTTTCTCAAAAGCTAGGATTTCAACCGGGAGGGCTGAAGTGGGTGGTGTGAAGGTAGATTTTGGACGTAGACCCGTGTCGCTTTGGTTGGCATCGGGGGTTGACTTATCGGCAAAAAAGACCTTCAATTTGATTTTATGGATAAATTAATTGATTTTGCAGCTCAATTTAAATTTGTCCAGGCTTGCTGTCGGTACGAAAGGCCTTTTTCCAAAACTCCAAAGCTTCAACAGTGGGCTGCACCTATTCCCTTGCCACAGTAGACTTTGTGCACAGCCAAAGTCCTTGTGGAGTGTGCACTTGGCACAGGACATGGACAAAAACCCCACTCTGCCCCCGTCACCTGTCCTCAGTGGCCACTTTGAGTATTTAAAAAATATTAGTAAGTTCACAAACCTTTAAAATAGGTTTGCGTGCCTGATATAAAGTGAGGCAGTTTTTTTTTATAAACATCTTTTGCAGTTCACAAACTGCAATTGTAGTTAACAATTATGCTGTAGTTCTGCAGCAAAAGGACTATATTTTTTTAAATCCTTCCCAGTACTGGAGAGGGCGGGCCCCTGTAGCCTTGTGAGCAGTGGTACTGGAAATTCTTTTTGAGGAGGAGTGTTAGCCAAGTGGCATTAGCTCAATAAAACCATATAAGTTTTGAAAAATAAGGTAATCCAATGTTATCCTATGGGAGTGGTTGGTCTTGCAGTAGTGAAAATGGGCTGTTCAGGGTCTACCTTAGGGGTGACATATATGTATTAAAAAGGACGGTTTGGGGCCTGGCAAAAGGTTTATTTTGCCAGGCCGAAATGGCAGTTTAAAACTGCACACATAGGCTGCAATGGCAGGCCTGAGACATGTTTGCAGGGCTACCTAAGTGGATGGCATTATCGAAGTAATATTAATATTGTTCTTTTTTGTTTCGCTTATATGCTATAAATTGGGTAATGCCTTGCAAATGGGGTATGGAACAACTCTCGCCCATATGTACAATTATCAACCAATAGCTGCATGGGCAGCGATACTTGTGATATAGATATATACGAAAATTGTATTGTATTCATTCATGTCTACATATCAATGGAAAGCAGATTATTGCAAAAATGTTGCAGACAAATATCTCGAATTTATTGTGAAATGTAAAATTTTAATAAAGAATTCAAAAAAAAAAAAAGTGGGTGGCACAATAAGTGCTGCAGGCCCACTAGTAGCATGTAATTTACAGGCCATATGTATATGTAGCACTACTTTACGAGGGGCTTACAGTAAATTAAATATGCCAATTGAGTGTAAGCCAATTCTTTCATGGTTAAGGGAGAGAGCACAAGCACTGCAGCACTGATTAGGAGAAGACGGGCTGCTGACAACTGCCCCATAAGTGTAGAGTCCTAAGACCAACAAAAACGAGATCAGCAAAATAGGAAGGGAGAAGGCAAAAGGCTTGGGGGAAGACCACCATAAGGCTGGCAGGTCTAAAATTAACCTACCGCAAACTTTAGTTCTCATCATATTCCAGCTTTGATAGTCCAGAGGGGCCGCATTTTAAACATGTCTAATCTTTATAAAGGCAAACCGAAAATGATTGTTTGCATTTGAGTGTGATAAGTCCCCTTTCATCATCCCCAATGCCCAGCATGAGTGCACTAAAGCTACAAAATATCATCAATTTGCAGCTAAACAAATGTAAAGATAGATTTAAAGAATAAAGGAATATGCAATGGTCTGTAAGAAATATTGTCTGTGGGCTCTGTTTAGTTATGATTTACTGTATAAATATGCAGCAAAGGCTGCTCAGAAAATAAAATTCTTCAGAGATTGGGCCACTTAATTGTCTATTCCCCCTCCTGAAGTGTCTCCAAGCCTGGGGGTGCTGCAACACCCCTAGTTCCAGCGCCACTGCTTATTATGTGTTTGTTGGTTACATATTGTTGTGTGCATTCCTTCATTTTGGACTGCAGGAGATATCATGAGCCCACAGCGGTTCATTTCTACCTGCACTAGTGGTTCATTGAGGATGTTGTCGTCTGTCCATCTCCCTCACAATAGCCATAATTACTGTAGCTATTGCAATCAGCAGTAGGCACAGTAGTATTTGTACTCTTTCAGTCAAGACACCCAGGCTACTTTCAAGACATCATAGGCTACTTTCAGCTGCCTATGATGTTATTCTTTGTGCCAAAAGATGTGGGAGAAGAAGGGCTGCTGACAACTGCCCCATGATTGTCCTAAGCCCTGAGTTGTTATGCTCCTGTCTCGTGTAGAGGATCCATGAGAGGGTGGTAATTTGTTTGCCTGGTCTTGTCTTGCATAATGACATGGGATGCAGTTGTATCAAAATCTTCTTCCACCCACTCTTTGGCCTTGTCTGACTGTCGACAAGGGACAAGGTCCTCTCCTCCCCACCCTTGCCTAAAGTCCAGGGAGTTGGATGACTTAAGGCAATATCTAACGTTGGGGGGAATGGATACTCCGTCACAAAAGTGGTGGATCTTCCATTAACAGTCATTACAATGTACCATAGCCTATGGCAGGTGTAATCCAGCTAACAGGGTATGTGCCACGTTTTGACAGAGTATTCCCTTTGCCCAACTCTAAATAAGTCCCTTAGTCTTATAACTCCCTGGCTGGGGAGGAGAGGGTCTTGACCCATGAATGCCCACCACAGCCACCACAGCCACCATCATACACAAGCACACCTACCATTGTACACCCAAACAACTACTATCATACACCAACCATGAAGGATACAGACAACCAGCATTTACCAGTGGTTTACGGTGTCACTCTAAGAACATTCACCGTCATGTATCCTTTTGCAAACTTACAAACATAATCAATGATTCCCTCAAATATATCTTATTTTAAACTTTGACAAATAATAAGAGGAATGAGAGTTAAGGTTGACTTAGTACAAAGGGTTGTGACAGGAGATGAAGGTCGAACCTTAACTTGTTAATTTCTTAACTTTTTAGTTTTTGTGATGGCCTGTTATAGTTGTTGCTACCACCTTTTCCCTAACGCACCCCAAACCATGCTTCGTTATTTCATAGATTGACTGTGGGTCCGTTAAGGTTGCAGTGATGCTAATAACCATAACCCGCCAGTTACAGTGGCTTTAATTTTTCATGTCTCAAACATAACTTCCTCAACATCGCGATCCACGTAATGATGTGATTTATTTGTCAATCATGGTTACTGCCTCAAAACCTACAAGTGATTACGGTTACTTTAATCAGGGTGGCAGTTTCTGACTGACCTCTTGCAGTTTGTGAACTTTATGTGAATATGATCTTATTTGGTTATAGAATCATGTATAGTTCGACTCACCGTTAGTAAAAATGTTTTTCCCTCCCTAATTGTCATCAGCCCACGTATGTGATTCTGCATTCTGGGTCTCAGCCCCTTCACATTTGAAGGTGGTGGAAAGCATGTGATGTTATTTAGAAAAGTGTGGCCCTCTGTAAACAGAAGGCGGGTCATTTGATGTACCTTTACCATGTGTTTGAAATTGTGCACCCAGCATGCAGTTTCATTTTGATTGACGTTTAGAATTTGCATTTGTGGTGCCCCCTAATGACATGGGGTCTTACCTGACACTTTCAGCCAGTCTTGGCTTTGGAGTCTGAAGCACTGCACACTACTTTGAGACCTCCAGTCGTGCTCTACTGTTGTAAGTGTGGTCCAACGTAGAGGCTTTAGCATTGTACGGTAGTGTTGGCTAAAACTCTAGAGCTTTCCGAAATCGTCAAACATAACGTGGGTCAACTTCGCAGCTGTAGTTCCAACAAATGCACCCTACTGTTGTGCTGCTTCAATAAGATTACTGACCGTGACCTCGTTACCTTACTTGTACTTTGTTTCTGTTTCAGATGCAAGTGGCACAAAGCCTACTCTAGCTTCCAAATTATTTGCCAAGAAACAGTCCTGTGAAGGACATGGTGATGATGATTTTCAAATGGACCGCAAAAGAATCCGTCCATTAGACACGGAGCAGGAGGTAAGGAAAATATGTTGGCTGAAAAGTAGAGGTGAAACAAGGCTGCCAAATCTAGGGTCATTTTTCAGTGTACTGCGAATTAGCTGGGTCATGTCACAGGCATTAGACCCTTTTATATGCTCATATTTCAGCTGTTGGTTGCACATGAGTTCACTGTTGCAGCAAACAATGGACTGCCACCAAGACGGATGTCCCAAGCGAGTTGTTGTACCTTGCATGCTTGCGGCCTCAATCTCTGCCTGCTAGTTTGCTTAGTCCTTCTTTCAAAACAATTTGCCTTGAAGCAAAAGCCCCTTTTTGCCCTAGCACTTTCCTATTATGTTAAAAATTGAAAGAGGGTCTTTGGGTCTCCCTGTCGCCCGTGTTGACTTGCCAGATAGAGAGCCGTCCTTAGTGTTTTTACAGAAATGATTTTCCAAACCAGGAAGTGCAAATCGTGTGTTCCGCTCTTGTCCACTCAGGGCAGTTCCTGGTGTGCTGTGGGTGCTATGTGCGCCTTCCTTCGTTTTAAAAGAGATATAAGTGCACTTACTTGAAGGAGAGGAGGTAGTTAGGCAGGGGGCATAAAGAACCTTTGCAGCGTCTAATCGCTGGCTCCTAGTGGGAACCACCCCCAACACACAACTCTTGTTAAAATGCAGGATTTCTTGGTCGCCATTTCTGACAACAGAAGTCCTAGGACTACTGAACGAAAAGAAGACCAGCATCGAAAAGTTGTCAATCCCAAAGGAGCATTCACTAAAAAAAGCAGCATATTTCGGACACAGAAGAAACGACGGAGAAGGGAAAAGTCAGCACTATCAACACCAATACACCATTTAAATAAGTACTTGCAAAGCTAATAGGTCTGCCCTGGGAAGCTAGTGCAATAGTGTTTTTTATTGGGAACATGTTCCACAAAAAATAAAAATGAAGGAAAAAATGCATGCTGTCGTGCCGTCTAAACATGGGCACAATAGGCGTGAAATAAACATTTTTAAATTAGAAATCCTTTTTAGTTTTAATGCATATCGCAGGAAAAGGTTCTTTTTATTGGTGCATAGAAGAAGTACTGTTGGAAAGGAATTATTGTAACCTATAGGCATAGTTTAAATACACAAGTATAACTAAACATGATCAGAAATCAAACGGGAAAAGCATTATCAGACCCACAGTACACTTCTTTATAGTTGCATATGAACATGTGATCAGTGAAAAATGCAATTGGGCACAGTTCAGATTGAGCTCATGGCTGAAGAGGACTGACCCATCGCCCCATGTTGTCTACTGTTGAGGGTTAAAGGAAAGTATGAATGAGAGTTGGGCAGACCAACGAACAAAGAGGGCTGACCCAAAGCCCCTCCATTTATTTATATATGAATGTATTTTTTATTTAGCAAACACAACAAGATGATGGACAGAGTGCTGAAACTTTTCAACCACTCCTTCCATCATCTGCTGTGTTTGATATGTTTGCCCTAAGTGGCCAAGGGTATGCCCAGTCGTGGGTCCCTTGCTCCCTGTGCCACTGGAATCAAGCTGGCCTGGCTGATGAGAGGTGATACCCCGAAACTGGTCCCAGGATGCTTGCTTCCGGTCCAGGGAGGATATGGCTTGTCAGTTCGGGCTGGACTGCTCCAATGGGGGGCAGGGTCAAGACTGAATTGCATAAGGCTGTGTCTAAACTGGAATGGCATGGTGTGCAAAAAACGATGGATTTAGGCCCAGATTTCTGCACTGGGGGTGAATTTTTGACATTGTTCAGCATTCCGTCCATCACTTGTTCTTTTTGCATTTGTATTTTTTATTGATACATTTTTTTATTAAATGAGACTAGCTAGAGAAGTAAAGCTGTCTCTAGGTTATGCCGAAGCCTGACCATTGACAGTGTTGCTAGAGAACTATTTATTTGGAAGAAAATGCACAATCTTAATTTATGTCCCCATCCTATTCTTTTTTTAATGCCTACTGCTTTAAATGATTTTGATTGTCTGATGCCTCTGTGTGGAAGTGGGGCATGGATTCTAGAAAAAAAAATGTTTCCACAAACCAGTTTATTATATTTATCAACTAAGAGTTTTCCCTCTACGGCGGTGTTTTTATAGCCACCCAAAAGCATATTAATTAATTTGAGAACTGATTTAATAAGTATGATGCTGTGTATAGTGTTTATTGGGGCTTACTTTAACCTCTTAAGTCTGGGTGTCAGTCAATGGGCGACACTTGCAATACCTTCCCAGTGCGTCTTTCTGCCATTGGCTGACACTTTGGAGGCAGATAAAGGCCCCTGTGGTGCTCTACATCAGAGGGAGTCCTTTATTCTTTTTTAAACTCGGGCTTCTCAGGAAGAGCTTCCCGAGCAGCCCGAGTCTTTTGTTTTGGTTTAGTGTAATGACGAGCAGCACGCAGGGCGCACAGACGTCATTACAGTAAAGTGAAATTAAAACAAGCCCATTGGCTCGTTTTACTTTCACTGTATCAGTGTTCAGGGGGCATATCTCAACCCCCTGAGCACTGATTGGGGTGGGGGAGGTATTGTTGGGAAAAGAGGAGAATCTCCCCTTTCCAATGATATCCCTGACCAGTGGATCCCTGCTTGGGGATCAACATAGGAGAGCAATCCTCAAGCAGGGAATCCACCCACTAGACACTAGGGATTTTGGGGGAGCGCCCCCTTGGGCAAGGACGTGTGCTTCCCCAGCACCTTACAAAATCAGACTTTCTGCCCCCACTGGGGTGCGAATGGGGGTAATTACCCCCGATCTGCACCCCCCCTCCCGGGGAGTCAGAAAGTCCACTAAATATAGGGGTGGGGGCAGCCCTTCATGGGCATAGTCATGCCCTCACTCCACAGAACAATTACTAACAGTCTGTCTGCCCCCCAGGATTACCCTCAATCTGCCCCCTTGGGGCAGAAAGCCCACTAGATACCAGGGACTTTTTTTTTTAAATATAGGGGTGGGGGCTGCCCACCATGGGCAAGATCATGTCCCCACCCCAATAACAAGGCAGACAGTCTTTCTAGCCCTGGAGGGTGGATGGGGTAATTACCCCCAATCTGCCCCCCCCCCCCGGGGGGGGCAGAAATCCCACTAGACACCAAGGATTCTTATTTAAAAAAAATATAGGTGTGGGGGCTGCTCATCATGGGCATGGCATGCTCCCATCCCCAAACAAAACGTTCTGACAGTCTTTCTGCCCCCACCCCAGGGGCAGATGGTGGTCATTACCCCCAAATCTGCTCCCTCATGGGAGGGGGGAGGGGCAAAAAGCATACTAGACCCACAGTTACCACCTTTGCTAAAAAAAGGGTAATTTCTGAGTGGAAAAATGTGATGTCAATCAGAATTAACAGTCTAACATATTCAATTTTCAACTATACTAATCCTTTATGGGTTCCAGAGTAGCGTGCTACTCGCCAATAAAGCGTCTCAACACCCCATCAGGGTTACAAGCGCTATATAAATGCAAACCTTTTTCCCTTTCTACCCTCCCCAACACTTCTCAATCCAAATAACTGACTAACATATCCACCACTAAAATTACTTTCATGTTTCACCATAATAATTCAACACTAATACTTCTGGGTTCCAGAGTAGCGTGCTACTTGCGCTTCAAAACCCCATCAGGGGTAGCAAGCGCTATATAAATACAAACCTCTTTCCCTCTTCTATCCCGCCACCTACCATTCTCTACCCAAATAACTGAATAACATGTCCACTAATCAAAGTTACTTCATTTTTTACTAGACTAATGTTCAACACTAATCCTTAATGGGTTCCGGAGTGGCGTGCTACTCGCCAGAAAAGCGCTTCAACACTCATCAGGGGTAACAAGTGCTATATGAATGCAAACCTTTTTTCCCTTTTATCCCTCCGCTATCCTTCTCACTCCAAATAACTGACTAATATCCACCACTGAAACTACTTTCATATTTTCACCATATTAATTCACCACTAATCCTTGATGGGCTTCCAGAGTAGCATGCTTCAACACCCCATCAGGGGTAACCAGCGCTATATAAATACAAACCTTTTTTCCTCCTCTATCCTTCTGCTATCATTCCAAATCCAAATAACTGCCTAACCTATCCATCACTTAAAATGTACTTGCATGTTTCACTATACTAATTCAACACTAATCCTCTATGGGTCCCGGAGTAGCGTGCTACTCGCCGAAAAAGCGCTTCGACGCCTCGTCAGGGGTAGTAAGCGCTATATAAATGCAATTACAATACAATACAATACAATGTGTCCTTGTTGTGTTTGGGCCATTTCCTGTTGCAATGGTGAATGGCTGCACATTTTGGGCTTGGGTAGGCTGCCACCTGCGAAAACCTGCCAGACCCAGACAGTTCTGAAAAGTAGATACCCGGGGAAGTCCAGGGTGTTGTGCTTCGTGTGGATCCCACAACATGTTCTTACCCACAATGCCCTGCTAACCTCAAACTTTGACTAAAAACACACATTTTCCTCTCATTTCTGTGAGGAAAACTTCTGCAGTCTGTGGGGAGCCAAAAATGTCCTACCACCTTGTGAGATCCCACATGTCTCCCTATAAGAACAGTACCACACTTGTGTGAGTAGGCCAAGAGACTTCGACATAGAAGGCCCTAAAGGGCTACATGGAGAGATCAGCGATAGGGGTAGCTGTGGTATTTGGGGCCGTGCTCAGCCGCCACCCATGAAAACCTACCAACCGCAGCCATTTTTGAAAACTAGAGAACTAGAGGATTCCAGGGTGGTGTGCCTTGCATGGATCCCACAAAGTTTTCTTACCCACAACTCAAACTTTGCCTGAAATCACACATTTTCCTTATGTGTCTGTGATGGAAACTTCTGGAGTATGGAGGAATCCACTAAATTCCTACCACCTAGCACTACCCCACTTGTACTGATAAAAATGCTGCACCACTTGTGTGGCTGGGCCTAGTGCCCGCGACAGTAACGGATCAAACCGAGGTCAATGGAAGCCCTCGCCAGGGGACTCACATTGACCTCTGTTTGTTACGTTTCTTAGCGGGCACTTGCCCCACCACATGTGTGGTGCAGCTTTTTTGTCTGCACAAGTGGGGTAACACTGGGTGGTAGACATTTCATGGCTCCCTGCAGATTCTGGAAGTTTCCATCACAGAAATGTAAGGAAAATGTGTGAGGTTTTTTTTACCCACAATGTGTGTGTAGGAGCCATGCAAGCCAAACACCCCTGGCTGTCTGTTTTTCAAAAATGTGCAGGCTTGTGAGGTTTCCATAGGCACCGGCTGAGCTGGGGCCCAAAACCCACAGCTACCACCTTTACTAAAAAAGGGTCAGTTTTGAGTGGAAAAATATGATGTGTCCATGTTGTGTTTTTGGCCGTTTCCTGTTGCGGGTACTAGGCCTACCCACACAAGTGAGGTACCATTTTTATCACAAGACTTGGGGAAATGCTGGATGGAAAGAAGTTTGTGGCTGCCCGCCGATTCCAGAACTTTCCATCACATACATTTGAGGAAAATTTGTTTTTTTTTTTAGTCAAGGTTTGCAAGGGATTCTGGATAATAAAACCAGATAAGAGCCACGCAAGTCACCCCACCCTGGATTCCCCCAGGTGTCTTGTTTTCAAACATTTGCAGGTTTGCTAGGTTTCCCAAGGTGCCGACTGAGCTAGGGCCTTAAATCCACAGGTACCCACATTGAGGAAAAAAGGGTCCGTTTTCAGTGGAAAAATGTGCGTCCATGTTGTGTTTTGGCATGTTTCCTGTCGCGGGCAGTAGGCATACCCACACAAGTGGGGTACCATTTTTATCAGAAGACATGTGGGAGCATAGAATAGTAGAACATTTGTTATTCCCAATTGGATTTCACTGCAATTATGCCTTCCAAATGTAAGCCATTGTGTAAGAAAGAAGACATTTTGAAAAATACCCTCTAAATCATATGCTAGCATGGCTACCTACAAATTCAGAGATGTACAAATAACCACTGCTCCTAAACTCCATATCTTGTGACAATTTCAGAAATACATAGGTTTCCTTGAAACCCATTTTTCACCCGACATAATTCACCGTATGAATTAGTCTATATTAAGGCTGGGCGTAGTTCGCGTAGTAGCGCTACGCGAAGCTACGCGAAGTGCACTTCGCACTACGCGTGCAACGCCGGCAAATCCAAGTTATTGTTTTTCTGTCAAAACTCCCAGGCAACTTAGAAAATCTTTTGGCTGGATGGTGCCCCCATGCTGGGCCCGCAGGGTGGAGTAGTCAAAAATCTTGGTGTCAAATTTGATGGCCATCTTTCCTTTCCACCACAAAGTAATTTTGTGGTGGGCTCTTGCTTTGGTCTGCAGCGCATTCTGAAAACATGTCTGCATTTTCTCATTCTCAGCCAGAAAATCAGCCATTCAGACACTCATCACTTCTAGGCTGGTTTATGTGAACACTTTGGTCCCAATTCACAAAGGTAAACTGAGACGAAGGTCTAACTTTACGTCTTTTGGTATTCACAAAAGGCATTTACTATCTGTAAATGCCCTATGTGAATACCAAAAGTTGAACTTTACGACTTTCGGTATTCACAAAGGGCATTTACGAGTAGTAAATGCCCTTTGTGAATACCGAAAGTCGTAAAGTTAGACTTTCGTCTCATTTTACCGTTGTGAATCGGGCCCTTTATATTTGGGCCTGCTGAAATACTTGTTCAATAGACTCCAGGTGGTCCAGAATACTGCACAGGCCCACATCCTTCTCAACCTGCCATTGAGAACGCATGTGCCCACTCATCCCAGTGAGGAAGAGGATCCTGTTTAAAGCGCTGGGCCTGGTTCATAAAGTGCTTCATCACACGTGCCAGGCTACTTGGGCGCCAGAATCAGCCTTTACCTCCGCACTAGGAACTTGCGTTCCACCAACATTCTACTGGCAAAGGTACCTAAGATACTTTGTGCCAGAGCAGGTGGGCGTGCTTTCACCATGTTAAAAAAAAGACTGAAGACATGGCTCTTTGTTCTAGATTAGTGGTCTTGCCTGTTAGCTGAATGCTGGGATAATCTTAGGAGTAGCTGTGCGCTGTATAAATCTCATTTCATTTTATTTCTGTACTTGATACGCAATGAAAAACCATTGTATGTGCAGTTCAGTTGTTGGCTCTGGCTACCGTAGGTTCTTGGAGAACCTACAAACCCTACATAGCCCACAACCAGAAAGGTCTAGCGGACATAAGGGTATATTGCTTTTGTAAACTGGCCACCGTGACATAAAGTTACAGATGAAAGCGTCACCAATGGCCCTTTTTTTACAACTCATTTTCTATATTTCGTTATTTCAACAGCTCGTTTCTTTGGGAAAACCTTGAGGGATCTACACAAATGACACCTAGCTGAATTCGGAATTGTCTACTTTTCAGAAATCTAT
The DNA here is from genome assembly GCA_963921515.1 of Calotriton arnoldi. NCBI lineage: Eukaryota > Metazoa > Chordata > Amphibia > Caudata > Salamandridae > Calotriton > Calotriton arnoldi. The sequence continues at coordinate 1,624,743 of CAWUFW010000289.1, forward strand.
AGCATTTCTGGATCCCCCATAGGTTTCACACTGGTTTTCCCCACAAACCGGAAGTAGGTTGAGAGCACAGAAAATCGGAAAAATGGACTACCTCTTTGAAAAATGCCAAAACTGTGGTAAAAAAAGTATGCTTTTTTATTCAGCTCTGCATGTTCCTGAAAGCTGGGAAGATGGTGACTTTAGCTTAGCAAACTGTTCGTTGATGCCATTTTTAGGAAAAAAGCAGACACTTTTATCCAGAGCACTTTTTTCCTATTTTTACCCAAAAACTCAAAAGACTTCATACTCGCAGATGCTTTCTCCTCAAATGCCTGACTCTGCCTTTCCACATTTCTCCATTGGATGATGTTATTACTTTCCATGAGATTAAAAAAAGAGGAGCCAAAGAGATCAGCATCAAGGCCATACCACCCTCTTATGAAATGTCTACATTTTAATGCTCTGTTTCCAAAGTTTGCATTTAAGGCCAGTGAGGAGGAAAACAGAAACTTCTTGTCTCTGTCGTGAATAGGCAATACAAAGCTCCAGGCTAAACTTTCAGAGCACCACCCAAAATGGAGATTGGACCCTGTGGGCAATATGCCAACTCTCTGCAACTATTAAGAGGGCTGCTAACTTTTAGGTCTCTATGTTTGAGTTGTCGGAAGGTTGATGAAACAATCTGTGGAAATGCTGCTTAAAAAATGATTTTCAGGAAATTCTCGAGGTTGTCGTCACTTCATTTCAGATCATTAATGCAGGAAAAGACATGCAATATACCTTGGCATATGGCTACAGTTATAGGCTCCCCAGACTAAGGTTGTCATTTCAAGTGACACTTCTCATTCTTTAAGCCCAACAGAAAATCTTGTATCTGACTTTTGTGAGCTGTTTTCTCTTTGGATCTCATGTGGATGAATAAAGACTCAGGTGAAAACCTTAAAATCAGAGGACGTGAAATCAAGAGGTCTTGAAACAAAGAAAAAGACAACAACAGTTACATCAATCTCAAGAATAGTCGCAGAAATATATTATTCAGCACCCAGGATCCTTTGGAGAAAGGTGAATCATCGCCCTTCCACAGCTACAGGACAGGTCCTTCCTCTGAAACAATTACTTCCTCGTCTAGCCAAGGCTTTTCAGCATCCTGGTTTAAGAGATTATTTACAATTATTTACCAACATAAGCTAACTTGAGACAAGTGAACGTGTTCAATATTGTCTTGCATACGGTGTCAGATTCGGCTGTCCTCAACTCAACATGCCACCAGGGGTGTTGCGCCGGACACATATAATTTCCTCTCCGTCCCTTTGCTCCCCTTCCCTTACTTCACCATTATTTCCCCATATGCCATTTCCTACCATTTTTTTACTATTTCCCGTTGAGTTACAAATCATCTTAAACCTTTTGTATTCATTTACATTTTAAACATTTATTTAAGTAAAATAAATAAGGTTTCCATACTTGTAACCCTATTAATTTATTTATGATGTGTATAGTGCTGGGATGTGAAAAAAATACACTTCATAGCGCTACTAACCCTAACTTTAACCCCAAGCTACAGCAGTTAATAAATTGTTTGTATTTAAATAAAATTTACATTAATTACTTTTGCCCCGCACTCTCATTATTACATTTATTTTAACAAAATTATATTAATAATTAGACACTTGACCTAACCCTAAATTATGTACCATATGTTACTCTTACCCAAAATTAATGCAATTCCTGTCACACTAATTGTTGTTTAATATTGGATTAATTTTAATTGATATTTTATTTATTTAATTACCTGAACCTTATTACCAGATAGTGATTACCAAAATTGCTCTTTTTATTTCAAGGGTGACCAGAACTTCCTCTCACTCCACAATAAGAGTAAAACAGAATATAATAAAGTAAAATAAAATGACCAGACACACTTGTGTAAGTCAAGTCTGGTTCTTTCCTGCTCTCCAAACGGCCCTTCCCCAGAGTAATTACACCACATTAAAAAATATCTGCATTGGAGGCAGCATTCTCCATACCTAAAGCCCTTCCTTTTTTTTCTACATAAGATCTACAAAAGACACAGCTGTTGAGAATCCTAAGATGGCAGACTTTCCTTAGCAGAATTATAGCAGGCGGTCTAGACTTTTTACTTCGAGCGCTCTCCTGCTTTGAATCCTCATCGCTCATGCACGGAAGTAGTGAAGCTCACTTCTGCTGACTCCAGTCCCAAAGAGTAGTGTCTCTCTGACGCTTTTGATACACTAAAGAGATTTCAGCTGTAAATTCCCCATTTTCCAGTCCCTCCTCTCAGCAGTCCAGTGTGCACTCCGCGGGTTAATCCCCTTTTTCTTGTAAGCGTTTTTTACCTCTAGTTCGTGGCAAATTTTATTCAGAAGGAAGATTGTGAGGTAATTCCTGGAGAAAATTCAATTGCTTCACCAAGGTCAGTCAGCATTGAAAAAAATTCTTCTTGACAAGTCAGCCGTTTAACAGTTATTAAGGAAATGATAAGACTTACCAGTTACAGACTTATCAGAGACTTCCGAGGCACCTACCCAGAGCCACTCAAACTTCCTATGCATAAGGATACAATATAATAATTTTTTCTGATAATATTTTACAAGGATTAGAAGGTATTTTAAACTGTGAGAAGAAAGACTCTTATTGTCAAACCTACAAGAGAGAAGCAAGTCCTCAGAAAGATATAGGCATAACTTGGCGTATATAGGAAGAAATCAAACGTCTATACCTGTTGAGTAGATTGCGTAATTGCAAGATCGCATATTAGAAGTATATATGTAGAAAGAAAATTGTTAAGGGAGTTAATGATTTAGAGTGTCATTATATCTGTTTATAAATGCAGAGAAGTCTGTACCAGTTCAGCCAGCAGAGTGATAAATAGTGCAAATGGTGCAGAAGAAGTAATACCGACGAAGATAGCAGTGCAAGGACTTCAGAGGCAGTCTCTCTTTCTATCCCTATCCCCTTTGTGTACACATAGTTATAGAGGGTATTCTTTTCACATGTGGCCATAGGAGGAAGTTGCCATCTGCTCCTGTGGAATACTCTGGCAAAAGTTTAGTTTCCTGACCGCTAGTGAGGCCATTGGTAGCTCAAATACAGATCTGTGTCAGCCAGGGCGGGCTAAGGAAATTGAAGTTGAATCAGTAGCGGAGGAACAAGAGAACAATGTTACTCTAATTGATCTATTACTGAGCAAGCCAAAGAATGAATTCCAACCTTACGTCAGTAAACGCCGTTTATAACAGCTAAGAAGATTAAACAAAAAATCAAATCTCAAAGATCTGCATTCTGTACAGACTAACTGTAATCTAATTAAAAATGAAGCATAATTTCTTTTTTTTTTTGACAATCAATGTTATTGAGTTTTGAATGTAACAACAAACAGCACCATTCAGAGCTACATTGTATATTGTCAGAGTAGGGAGAAAAACACATCACAGTGACATCAAGGCTACACAAGTAAATCAATAATGACGTATCCACGTGTATCTGAAGAGCGTACCACTCCATCTCAGTCGTCTATTACCCCGACCCATTTACCCCATTTGCGGCGAAAGTTCTCAGGACATCCCCTGGCTACATATAGAGGCTGCTCCTGCGCAGCGCACCAATCCACCCCCCTGCGCCAGTGCCCTAGAGTGGGTGGGGTAGTGTCCAGCCAATGAGCAGCAATGTCCCTTTTGGCAACCACCAACGCTGTATTGAGGAAGAGCTTCTCAGCCCTGGAGCCGTCCAATCCGTCGGTGATGCCCAGCAGAACACGTATGGGATCAAGAGGCACCTCCCAGCCCAGGACCCCTGTCAGGTCTTGTGTTAAAGATTCCCAATACCCCTGTATCGCAGTACACAACCACACCATATGGTAAAAGTCGGCGTGGGGGTGGGAGCAGCGGGGGCAGTGGGCGTCAGGCCGAAGCCCAGCGCGGTGAAGACGTAGGGGTGTAAGATAGGCGGCATGCAAAAAATAGACTTGGACCAGGCGGAGCCTCGCTGATACCGCAATCGTTCTAGGGGCCATCAGGGCGTCCCTCCAATCCTCATCCTCCAGAGCCCCAAGCCAGCCCTCCCATTTGTCTCGGAGTAGGGAAAGGGAGTTAGGGGTATTGTTGGTGAGTGAGCGGTAGATCCGAGAGATCCCACCCTTCCCCAAATCACCGGTCAGAACTTGCGCTTCGGGCGGGCTATATTCGGGCAGGGACGTGCCATCTGGAATGTGAGAGTGAAGGGCTTTGCGCAACTGCAGATATCGGAAGAATTGAGAGGGATGGAGGGAGTGTCTAGCCTGTAAATCTTGAAAGGATCGAATATGAATACCGCTCCAGACGTCGCCCAACAAGGTTACCCCGATGAGATCCCATTGCCGGAACCCTGACAAGGAGGCAACTTCACGGAGCCTGGTGCCACACCACAAAGGAGTGTATTGAGTCAGCCTCCCTGCCCATTGAGTATGACGTAGTGATGCACGCCAAGCCAGGAATACTCCGCGTGTGACCTCGGGGAGAGCTCGAGGAACTGCGGCTCCGTAAAGCATCCCCTGGATAGAGGAGAAGCCCATGGTGTGAAGTTCCAAGCGATACGCCGGGTCGGACCAGCCGCCATTAAACCAGTCGTGGATCGTGAGGAGACGAGTCGCTAAATAGTAGAGGTAGAGGTTCGTCATTCCGAGACCTCTGTCAAAAGGTGGGATTCGGCAGTGGGCCAGGGCCAGCCTGGACCTCTGACCCCCCCAGAGGAACTTAGTGGCCAAACCGTCCATGTCCCGGAACCAAGATCTAGCAAAGGAGAGATGTGTGTTCTGGAGCATGTACAAAAAACGGGGTAATATCATCATTTTGTATAGGGCTATCCTGCCCAGAGGGTTCAGGGGCAACGTACGCCATTTAAGGAGGTCGGCGCGGACCCGCCTAACCAGCGGGGTGACATTGAGCTCCCATGCGAGGTCGGGGAGAAGGGAAACCCAAATCCCCAAGTACCTGAAAGACAGCCGCCGAAGGGGAATCGACGACTGCCAGTCAAAGCACTCGCGCGATAAGTGCAAGGGGACAAGGACGGACTTGGCCGGGTTAAGCCGCAGGCTGGAAACACGTTAAAAAATGGCCAGTGCCCGAAGGCATCGAGGTCCCGATCGGGCCGGGTCAGCCAGGAACAGCAGTACATCATCCGCGTATAACGCGATTTTATCCTCCGCTAGGCCGGGCCACCTCCAGCCAGTCAGGGAGTGATCACTGCGGATAAGGCAAGCGAGCGGTTCCATTGCCAGAGCAAAAAGTATCGGGGAGAGGGGGCAGCCCTGCCTCGTACCCCGTCCAATGGGGAAGGGGCGGGATAGAGCTCCGTTAACGAGGACCTGTGCCCGGGGACGGTGATAAAGTATTCTTACCAAGTTGCGGAAAGAAGTGCCAAAACCCATCTGGTCCAGCACCGCATCTAAATAGCTCCAGTCAACGGAGTCGAAAGCCTTCTCAAAATCAATAAGGAGAAGGGACAAGTATGGAGTCAGCAGGTGTCGGTTCGCAAGGGCAAGATGAAGGCGTCGGAGACAGTGTCTAGTCCCTCGGAGAGGCATGAAGCCGCATTGGTCAGGATGGACAAGCTGGGCTAAATGCGGCCGTATGCGATTGGCCAATACGGAAGCGAAGATCTTGAGCTCCGTATTGATGAGCGAAATGGGATGGTAGTCCGAGCAGCATTGTGAGGGGGGCTGGGACTTAGGGATCACTACGATGGTAGCGAGATCCGTCTCCGGCCGGAATGAGCCGCACTCCACTGCTTCCTTGTACATCGCTACGAGAGGTGGAAGCAGGGTATCGCGGTAGGACGAATAAAACTCCTGGGGGAGCCCGTCCGGCCCAGGAGTCCTGCCAGCCGCCAGGTGCGAAATGGCATCAGACACCTCCGCAGGGGTGAGCGGAAGGTCCAACGCAGCCGCGTCGGAGCCGCTAAGGTGTGGAAGAGGGAACTCTTCCCGTTGGAGGAGGTCAGAGAGAGAAAGACCAGGCGACCGCGCCGAATTGAGGGTGGCGTAGTAGGAGGCAAAGCATTGGGCCACTGCTACCGGGCGCGGTGGAGCTTACCGTTTGCGTCCGCCATTTCCGGTATGATACGGTTGGCCATAGGGTAGGTGGCGAGGCGGTGGAGGAGCTTCCCATTTTTGTCTCCCCAGCCGTACACTCGGGCCACAGATGAACGCCAAAGAAGCTTGGCGGCTTCCAGAGAGGTCTGCCTGAGCTCGTCCCGTAGGAACGCCAGTCTCCGTTCCTGGACATCAGACCTATCCTCGGGGTTCAGCGCCTCAATCAGGGCGGCTTGTGCTTCCAAATGTGTGAGCTGGGAGTCACGTGCCGCACGAGTGAGTTTAAACTGGCCCTTGGCGAACCCCCGAATGGTGGCCTTACCAGCCTCCCAAAGGGTGCGAGAGGAGGACACCGAGCCTTGGTTAGTGGTGAAGTAGGTACAGAGTTCAGCACCAATGCTGTCCTTGAACTCCTCGTCTTGGAGGAACCAGGCGTTGAGTCGCCAAAGCGGTCAGGAGGATGGGGGAAGGGCCCCTATATGGAGTAGCACTGGGGAGTGGTCCGACAGGCCCCTCGGGAGGATAGAGATTGCCTGGAGCGCTCGGCAGTCCTGAACCGGCAGGAAAGCGTAGTCTAGGCGTGCATGGATGTGGTGAGAGGCAGAAGTATGGGTGTAGTGCCTTGCGGTCGGGTGCCACAGTCTCCAGGCGTCCCCGAGACCCAGGCTGGCCGCCCATGAGGAGAGGAGACCGGATTGGACAGTCCTGGAAGTAGAGGGAGGGGACGCAGTATCAAGGCCGGGATCCATAGTGGCATTGAAGTCACCCCCCACTACGGTCAGGCCAAGGGGCAAAGCCGCGATCAGCGGGGTAAGTCCGCGGAGTGTAGGGGCCAGCAGAGCAGGAGGGGAATAGACAGACAGCAGATTAAGCAGGCGATCCCCAAGGGTCCCTTCTAAAAGAATAAAACAGCCCTGAGGGTCATGTCTCACCTCACGCCACTAGGGGAAGAGTACGACGCGCCAGGATCGCCACCCCTCTGGAACCCTTACGAAACCCAGAATGCCAGACAGCGCCATAGCGGGCAAGGAAAGGACATCTTTGGCCTAGTAGATGGGTTTCCTGAAGCAGGAGTATGTCTACCGCCTGGCGCTGGGCATATCGCAGGACGGCTGCGCGCTTGATCTTGTCCAGCAGGCCATTAACATTCCAGGACATTAGGCGGAGCGATGAGAGCGCGCTAGAATCGCCGGGCAGGAGGAGGCCATGGGGGAGTCGGGCCGCAAAGCGGCATAGCTGGGATACTGGAAGCGTGGTACCGCCCAGAGCTCGTGAATAAGGTAGCGTAGCAGTGCGTGAGATGTGTTCACCCAGGTGTAATGGAACAGAGGCGGTGCAGACAACATAAAACCTAAAAAACAAAGCAAACGGGAGCCGGAGCTCCAACCCCTCCCAACCCCCCACCCCACACTTCAGGAACGGAAGCATCTGTCGCTCAAACAGTAACAGGGAACTTAAACACCAAGCTAAAAACGCTTGGAAACGGGGACAGTCGTGGAGGACCCCTCCTCATAGCAGGATGTTCTTGTCCTATAACCATCGGTGAACAGTTAGTGACCAAGTGGGTTACTGGTCTCGGTCGACCCCAACCAGGAACCCAAACAACAAAGGAAGGGCTGGCATCGCTGTGATGTGCTCAGGCCGGCCCGGTGAGAAGTGTCGGGCTACGGGACAGATCGGTGTCCGGAAGATCTATCAAGGACGGTCGAGGCAAGGCCGAACTGGGGTCGGAACGGCCTGAGGAGCCAAAGCGCCGCCTGGCCGGAGAGGTCTCCCTGGATGGTCCAGGCGTGCGGCCCTGTGAGGGGCCTATCGGAGAGGCAGAGCGCGCACGACTCTGGCCCCTGCGCCTCCCGGAGCGTCTGTGGCGTGGGCGAAGTACCGGCATGTCCCGCCGGGCGCCGCCGGTGGCAGTAGGTTGAACGTGGTCGTGGGCAGGCATCCGCAGCGGGCGTTCTTCTGTTGCCCATGTCCATGCCTCTTCTGGAGTCTCAAAGAAAATGGATTTGTCCTGCAAGACCACACGCAGCCGTGCCGGGAAGAGGAGCGTATATTGAATGTTAAGCGAGCGCAGCTTCTGCTTGACCTCACCAAAGGAACGACGTTGAGACTGGACCTCCCGGGTGTAGTCAGGGAAGACCATTATCGTCAGGTTTTTGTGCTTGAGAGGTTGTTTCTTCCGGGATTCGGCCAAGATAGCGTCTCTGTCCCGGTAGTTGAGGATTCGCAGGATGATTGGTCGCGGAGGGGCACCCGGCTGCAGCCGGGGGGCAAGCGATCTGTGTGCCCTCTCAATCGTGAACCAGGGGGAGAGCGCGCCCTCGGGCATCCAGGAGCGTATCCAACGCTCCACAAAGTCCGCTGCCCGACCCTGTTCCACGCCCTCAGAAAATCCAACCAGGCGAAGGTTGTTGCGGCGGGCGCGGTTTTCTGCATCTTCAGCCCGCCGGTGGAGCTCCTGTGTGTGGGACTGGAGCCGGTTCACCTGAACCTTGAGTTGCTGGACGTCGTCCTCCACGGCAGACACGCGGGATTCCGCTTCCTTAATCCGGGTGTTAGCGTTGCGAAGGTCCTGTCGGATCAGTGTTATGTCTACACGAACCTCCGCAATCTTGCCCTCAACCGAGGACTGCGACGCCTGGATCGCCTGAAGGATAACGGAGAGGTCTGGCGCGGCAGGGGCACCCGCGCCTGCAAGACCACCGGCAGCCCCAGCATCAGTGGTGGTAAACCGATCTATCTTGGTTTGGGTAGCAGGGGTCTTGGGTATCTTATCTCGGACCATGGTGACCCCCAGGTAAGACGGAGATGGGGTATCGTCCCCCGAGAGTAGTCCGGCCAGCCGGGAGGCAAGGAGAGAGGATGGAAGAGAGGGGTCCAGGGCGCAGCCAGACCTCGCCGCCCACGCCAATCTGAGCGGACTCTGCGGGGGCCCCAGTGGGCCACAGAACAGTGCCAGGCTCGCCAGATCACCGATGATGGGGGTGGCGTCGGCCTCCGGGCCTGCAGTGTAGGGGGCCAAGGTCAACCACCAAGGCATGAACAGGGCGTCACGGGCGCAGATGACAGGAGCCGATGGAGGGGCCCGCAACCAGGACCCCACGTTGCCCGAGCCGTGCGGCCGACTTGAAACCCCAGGCAGCGGCTGCAGCCCAGGTTCACCGCTCCAGGCGGGTGCGCCGGGCCAGGAGAGCGAGACCAGGCAGCCCGGGCCAGCGCCGGGCCATCCCCAGGCGCAGAAAGAGAGCGGATCTGTAGGGCCAGCCACAGGCCCCTGCCGGTCAGCCCAAGCGCCACTGCCCGAGGTGGCAGTCGAGGAACCACTGACCCTCCGGGACTCCGAGGGTGAGGGGAGGGTGGGGGAAGAAGCCCAGGCGGGCACGGATCAGGCCCAGGGGTTTCACACACTTCCTCCCTCGACGGCCGATCCCCCTCTCAGAGGCCCGCAGCCCCACCGTAGCGTGAACACCTCCTCACCTCACAGCCGCAATCGCTGAAAGGGGGGGAGGGGGGGAGTCAGTCGGCGGCCCGCAGACACCAGTGCAGCACGGTCCAGGGCCCCAGGAGGGCTCAGCAGCCCCACCGTCACCTCCGAGAGCCACAGCGCGGCGCCGCGAGGCCGCCAGCGGGGTCACAGGCAGCAGCTCCCCACACACAGCCCGGCTGACAGCCAGGCCAGCCCCCGGATTCTCGGCAACTCGGGGGGTGGGGGGCCCCACTGGAGAAAGGCGGCGGCTCCTCCAGCGGGGAGGCAAGTCCACGGGCACGCCGGGAGGCAGCGGAGACAACCCAGCTCCACCCCAGGCCAAGCAGTCAGGACTCAAGGGCGGATCCAGGCAGGCCCCGGGGCTCCCGAGAGGCAGGGAGAGCTCGCTGAAGCAGGCGGGCCGTCTCCCAGGCCACCGCCACGTCGGCCGCACTAATACAGCGGAAAAAGCAGGTCCACAGTTTCACCGGCCGGTCACAGAAGGCCGGTGACTCAGCGCTCCGCAGCGACGCGGTCAGGGCTCAAGACCGGGCAGGGAGCTGACGGCCGCGGCGGCAGCCGCCATCTTAGAAGAGGCCATGAGGAGGTTCGGGGATTGAGAGGCGTCCGCCGCCCCAAGGATCGCAAGGCAGCACGTCAGCAGGGCCCTCCGGACCTCCAGGTGAGCGGGTCAAGGATTTCAGGGGTCACTAGGGTCCCGATGGCAGGCGAATTCAGAGCGGATGACGGAGGGGTCCGGAGCACTCCTAAGGTGCGACCGCCATCTTGACGCTCTTGGCCACGCCCCTTCTTTCTCATTTTTAAATTTAAAGAAGGCTCATAAAGGAGTTAAGGTATGGCCACCAAATCACGATTCCGAGCCAAGGGAATAAACCTGACAACAAGGTGGGTAGTCCAATAAAAACACCTAAAATGGCAAATTCGGCTTCAACAACATTTTCAACAATCAGAGACACTGTGCCTACCGTGGCACACTGATCTGATTTCCTGACTATTCCATTTTAATGGAACTTAGGGCACATAAATATTGAAAAAGCTGTAGCGCATGGTTTCGGAACTCTCACCAAAGCACTGTCCAAAACAGCTGTGGGGACTGCTAGGGGCCATAATCAGCTATTACTGAAACTTCATAATGAGTCCCAATGTCGTCAGATACCAAACATTTTTCCCAAAGAAGCAATCATCAGATATTATGGTGGAAAGGTTAAACCATTATCTATTCCCACCCCTAATCCTAACTTTAATTCTACAATATCCTTGTACAAGTAAACAATGATGTGGATACTAGCATTCTGGATTTCATACCAGATTATATATCATAAGGCAAACACAACAAGATGGTGGACGGAGTGCTGAAACTTTTCAACCACTCACCCCCAGTCAAGAGATCTGGATTTAATCCATTGTTCTTTTACTCACTATGCCACCCCGGTTTGGACCTAGCCATATGCAAATCAGTCTTGACCCTTTGCCCTGAAACCGGTCCGAGGATGCTTGTTTCTGGTCCAGGGAGGACCTGGCTTGGCAGTTCGGACTGGACTGTTCCTATGTGGATAAGGGTCAGAACTGATTTGCAAATGGCTGGGTCTGAACTCGGGTGGCAAGTGAGCTAAATAACGATGATGGATTTAACCCAGATCTAATAGTGACTGGGGGTGAGTGTCTGAAATGTTCCAGCGCTCTGTCCATCATCTTATTGTGTTTGCTATATATCACTAGGTTCATTAACCATCAAAACATTTTTTTAATATTACATCAGTGTCTGGAGTTGCAAAATATATCTTCCTCAGATCTAGTAGCTGTAAAGTTTGTTCAAAATCACAGCTCTAAAACTGAAATTACTAGGATTATGTGGTCTACTGAAGCCATTGTAAGGAAATAATGGGCAGAGAAACAGAATTAGCAACCTAGGACATCCTACTATTAAATTCATCCTAACAAAAATATCCACATATTTAACAAAAATATTTTTAGCAACACAGCAGACCGTTCAACAAAATAAGTCACTTCCGAGGGTCTTCCTGCGCCCTTCATAATTTGAATTTAGGAATCAATATTTTCAAACATCTGATTTCACAGCATCAGATTACCATTACAAAGTAATTGAATCCGTACCCTACCCAAAATTCAGTAGGACCAATTCATAGCTAACCAAAAGAATACTAGGGCCTCTGTCGAAAGAGACATGGTGCTTATCTGCTCTTAGCACATGGCAGGAATTGAAACAAATTAAAGTCACAGCGGGAAGAATAGGATCAATTTTCTAGATTCGCCTCAAGTTGTCTGCCACACAAAACATGGCATATGGAACCCTTAGACTTCTCTAATTTTCTCACATATGAAACTCAAGCAAAGCAGAGCCCTATGGGTCTCCCGGCTAGAGGATTAATAAACTTAGTTCCTAACAGCATAAATTAAAAAAGCTCCTCCATTAAGTTTAAATCAGAATTTATCCTAATAACCGTGTTAAGTTACATAGGGCAAAACCATCTTTTAATATTAAATGTTTACTTTCCTCCATCATTAGTGAAGAATAAATAGGCTATTGAGTGGTACTCAATGAACTGGAGTCCATGCTGGATCACAATTCTTCTAATACAATTATCATCACTGGAGATTTTAATAATAATTTATTATACAACTATTGAGTGACCAATGCAGCAGAAGATTTGGTGGTAGTATCATGGAACATCCCATCTGTCTTACGACCAGCTGGCGGGATAACATTAAGCCAAAAAGTCATGACATGTGGAAGCTATTTGTTGACCTTGGCTTCCGAGCTCTGAACAGGATATTTCCTGCGGATCAACCAGCAGAGCCCACTTTTAATCAACTAATTCAAAAAGTATCATTGATTTTACTCTAGTGTATTTTGCCTCCTTCTTTGTGTGTAAAGTCTATCAAATATTAAAAAGGAAGGAAAGTAATCACAATCCGCAGCAAATAACTGTATCAGTTAGTTCTAATACTTTGAAGTCTGGCGTATTTCACTTAGATGACACTTTTAATTCAAAACTCAAAAATAATTGAGTGTAACACCAATCTTAACTATAAATTGGTGCAACTAAGCAAACAACATTTTATTATGTTTTACTTTGTTCACGGATGCATTTGTTCTCAGGACCAAATTGGTGCAGGGACTTGGGAAAATTTGCTACGGGAAATATTTTATTTTTATTTCTTCCAAATTGAGAAACCGAGATATCTTTTACTCTAAACATAGGGATCCCTTAATCATTATAGCTACGTGGAAACATCGGAAACAGCTGGAACAATTGAGGGATAGAAAGAGAAAAAACGAAAGAAATCGCTATCAGTGTGAGATCTGAGAAACCAAGATGCTGCTTGGTCTAAATTATATTTTTCTTTTCAAGTTGGGAGCGTCAAATTATTTTGATCCCTAGTAAGGAGTGGTACAAGATCTCCTAATGTCCTAAAAGAGGTCTTTTGATGCAGAGTCTCAAAAATGACTGATGTAGAGGTGGTGGTGGTAGTGGGCATTGGGATATTTAACTTCATCGTACCTCTTACTAGCACTTCATTAATTGTAGTGATGATCATCCACTGGAAAGACCCTTGCTGGAGGAGTGTCAATTATGGTTGGAGAGTAATTTCTTAAAGAAGACCGTGAGTTGGTGGTCATCCAGGGTGACTCATGTCTTCTATGACGAGAGTGAGACCTTCTTGCAGATCTACCATCTGATCTTCTAGATCGAGAATAGGAAGATCTTGTTCTAGATACTCTCCAAGATCTGGAGCGTGTCTGATGTCTTCTCTTAGGAGATCGTGCTCTCATTGAAGGAGGTGTTTGTTGAGCTGATGGCAGAGGAAGAGGTGAAGCACATTCTCCCAGTAGTCTTGGAGATGATAATGGACCTGGAGAAAGGAAGATGGAATGAATTGTCTCAGGAGTATTCCGAGAAGGTGAATAGGTTTGAGAATAGTCAGTACCTGGAGCGCCTGCTCTCTCTTTACGTAAGCTTTGAAGCTATCTGGGAGACATCTGTAATGGTGATTGAGATCTAGACCTAGATGCGGTTTTTGATGCCACAGAAGGTGGCTTTGATATTGACTGTGTTTGATGTGACGTCGGTAACGATGTCTTCGTCAACTGAGAAGGTCTCGACATCGACGAACGAGGTCTCACCAGCGATGGGGTGTCTTCGATGTTGAGGGAAGCGGTCTCGACGTTGACGGGGGTGGTCTTGCTGCAGACGGCGATGGTCCCAATGCAACGGAGGTGTCTTTGACGTCGACAATTGTCTCGACGCTGAACATCGAAGTTCTCTAAACGGCCAATGGCGATTTGACATAGACTGCTTCCACTGAGTACCTGTCGATGGTGAACAAGTGGGCAGGTTACCCATTTTCGACGTCCTACTCCTTGACGTTGATCGGGAATGACGTCTCTCCTTGTGATTACTTTTCTCCTTGGATCTGCCTGTAGGGGAGTCTAGGGAGCAGGAGCAGAGCGCTCTGGTGAAGGAATGTCCTTCCCCATGATCTCTGGTAGATCCAGCAGCTTCCTCCTGCTGCTTTCCCTGAAGGCCATGCAGGCTGATCTTCTCTCTGTCCTTTAACGTGCTTCTGGAGATTTTTTGACAGTGATCTTCAGGAAGACAGTGAATACAAACCATATGTGGATCTATTTGTGCCATCTTCTTACCACAGGAAGGACACTTCACAAAAAGTGAAGGCGTTCCAACAGAAAAATAACTCTTTTCTGTCAGAAAAGATGTAGAAAAACGAATCCAATAAAGATGTGAAGTAACATTCCCAAACAAGGTTTTAGGAAAGATTTCCACAGTTTTTAGCCAAAAAAGGCAGAGCTCAGTGCCCCAGTATCCTGTTTCCAGGAGCCGGAAAAATGAACTGACCTAATGGTCACCTGTGGGGCATCTGTGAGATGCTGTGTGTGCTGTGAGGTTCTTAAAGGCACAGTGCCAGTTTTCTTAAATAAGCTTCTCCTAGCAGCCTATTGGCTATTTCAGTCCTTCCTTCATTTTTAATTTTCTTTTTAAATAAAGGTTTGTGAACGATTTTCTGTGGTCACTTATTTATAGTGACTTTTAAAAAGAATTGTTTTCTTTTATAAAAAATGAACATAAAATATAATTTGGCTTCTAAGCCTTTTATAGGCTACAAATATAGATTTATGGGGTTAAAGGTTTTTGGTATATTTGGATATATATATAAATATATGTATTTTTAAAGTCCTTCGGGATCCCTGCACATGAACGGTACTATTCAGTGCTTATAGTTATTTTTTAGGATCCTTTGGAAGAGAACTTCCCATTTCCAGATCGAGAGGGACAAAGAGTTTCTTTTTCAACCTAGACAGTATTGCTACATTGGCTGAGGCCTGTAATACTGATTCCAGAACTATTTGAATGATCTCTAATTACAGTTTAGAGATAATACCATTTGAGGTCATTTCTAAACCCTATCCTTGTAACTCAGTTCCCCAGTCCCAAGTAATGAATCTGTGGGTCCAGTTGATGCCAGCACCAACAACTGAAATGTTTGATTGCGACGGGACAGTTTCCAGATAGGGGGCCTTTCTCCCCCCTGAACTGACTTTATGAATTGGCTCATCAACACTATAATTTTCCACTTTGGATATTGAATATTACCTTGTTTACTTTGGATGGTAGGTTTTGGACTTCTTGGAATTTTGAACATTTGTAATGGATTTTCTATCACAAGGCCTGAAACCCATCAAGCCGTCCAGCATTGCGCCCTGGGTAACTGAAACAATAGGCGGAAGGCAGACGTCTCATAGTCAGTTCGGTACATTGTAGTACACCGACTGGCTTGTCTGCCCCTTTGAATGGCTTTACTAAATAAAGTCTAGTGTGATTCCAAGAGATTACTAAGTCTTCCGAGGGCTTGGAATTGTTCTGTATAGGATAACATTCGCTGTATTGTTATTACATTTTCGGTTGGGGTCTTATTTTGCAACCCTCAGAATGGGCTTTCCGATGCTTTGTACAACAGAGGTATACACTTCTTAATGGATTACAAATGTTAGGCATGTTTTCGAGGTGATAGACACAGGTTTCGAGTGATACTTCTGCCTTTAGATTGGTTATCGGACGTTCTGTGGCTGATGCACCTCTTTCTTGCACGCTTTGATAGCCGTCCAGGTGCTGCTGCCCCTGCTGCCATGACCAATGTTCTGTGGGATCAGAGAGCGGAAAGGCTCTGAAAGGCCTCTTGATGTGTTGGACACATTGTTCAGGAGCCCGGTGAAAGTGCCACTTTTTGCATTACAAGTGAATGGTTGGCACCGATAACCCGTTCTCCCTTTTGATTGTTGCACTGTCCTCCACTGAGTTGGAAAGTACTAGTCATTGATGCCAAGTCCAACCTGGTGTCACTTTACCCTTAGATGGTGGCATTTGTTATTAATGTGGCGCTGTTATTGGCTCCTGATACAAATGCCTCATTGTTTCAGTGTAAATATATATCTGCATTTTTTTTTAAAGCTGCACTTCACACAGCCATCCTGCAGCTCCTTACTGAAGTCACAGGCAGCATCTGCCCCATAAACAGTAGAAGCAGAAGGAGTGGGTTTGTGGATTTCCACTGGTTGAGAACAAACCTTTTAGCTTCACTAAGTCCAAGTAAA
The DNA here is from genome assembly GCA_963921515.1 of Calotriton arnoldi. Lineage (NCBI taxonomy): Eukaryota > Metazoa > Chordata > Amphibia > Caudata > Salamandridae > Calotriton > Calotriton arnoldi. Next base: position 1,640,928 of record CAWUFW010000289.1, read on the forward strand.
AACTCAGAATAATGTCAAAAGGAGCTATCGGGGGATATTCTTCCCCATGTTTTTAATCTCATCATTAAGGTCACCCCATATATATTTTATATTATTAAGTACTCGATTCTGGTGCATAGTGAATGTCTTAGCTCCTCTGGAGGAAACTGTATTTAAAGAACACTGTGACCTCCTTACGGGCAAGGGATATACAATATGCCCCTCAAGTGAGGTCCCTACTTAAATGAGGAAATCTGAAAATGTATATTTTTTCAGGAATAAATGCCTGCTCCTCAGTGTAGTGGAGTTAAGAATGGGACCTATATAGCGTAGAAATGAAAGGGTGATGGCTATGGAAGCGAATGTGTGATAGATGAGGTTTAATATTCTGGTGATATCACTGTGTTATTGTGTTTGTGGTGTTTCACCATTGCTGTACTATGTTTTGCATTGTTGTGTTAGTGTGTTGTTAATTTTATGTTATTTTTGCCAAGGCAATGGTAAGTGGCTCTGGGTGACAGAGTTTTTTTTTAGCTGTACCCACCAGGTATTTGGGACCATGAGTCTTGGCGTTCAACCACGTCATGAGCTCTGTCTACGCTGGAGATAGGGGTACTTTGAGTAACTGTAGCAGCCTAGATTTTCAGTATCATTTCTGTAATCTGTTTCTTGCGAGTAGAAAATAACAGCCTATATTCTCTGAGTTCTGCATGAGAATATCTTGTTGCTTAGAATGTATCTGCAGCCCTACTATTTCATTTAATGCCTGTGTGACTATCTAATACTCGCAATGAGTTGCAAGCTGCCGTCCCTCTTTACCTAATTGGGGTCATGGCATTGTCTTGCTGTCTGTGGCTGTTTTCATATGTGAAGTCATCTGTTGTGTGGTGTCACCTGTGATATCGTGTGAAGTCATAAACATTGCATCGTGTTGCCCAGGCTTCTTCAACGAGCAGCTCGTGAGCTACTAGTAGCTCTTCAACTTACATATGGGTAGCTCTCCTGTGTGCAGCCCAACCTGCTTAATTAGAAGCTTTTGCTTAGTTGAGTTGATATAAGTAGAGCAATATTGAATTTGAATTGAGTGTATTTGAGACAAACATGTTTGTATTTCATATCTCATAATTTCCAAAACACATTTAAAGCTGATGTTTGAGGGTGGAAGATGGCCATGGACAGGTGCATGGGGGTGGTGATTGCAGTCTTCCGGGTGAGGGGCTGCCCCCAGAAGCATGGTAGGATCTGGAAACTGGGCAGATTATCGAGGAATTATGTAATCCCCTGTACGGCCAGCTGACCCCCTCATTGAGATGGAGGTACAATCGTATGGTTCTGAGATGTAGTAGAGGGTCTTCATTTTCTGTACGATACATGAGGCCATGGGTATCAATGATGTACAGGGTTCTGGAGGGTGGTGTTCTGTTTATGCTTGTTCTATTGAGTTACGTAACATTGGTAACTTCGAGACCTGTTGCAGTTATGTCTAGGCATTCATGCAAGGGCCCTCCAGGCCTTGATGTACTAAAAACTTCAATAAAATTTGTTATTAAATTTAAAAAAAGCTGATGTTTGAGTGATAAATCGTGCAGCTTATTATATTATAACTTGGTGCCAGGGGCGTTGCAGCTACTGATGTTATGTATTACCCGTATTCCAAATTGACAAAGCCTTTTTAGCATTAGTGCTGACAACGCTGCTATGAGGTGATCATTGTTGGTAATCTTGCATAGGGTGGCCACGAATGTAATCATGTCTCATGTGGTCATTGTTACAACACTAATAATATTAGTAGCTTGGGATGATTTTCGTTGAACATTAATTAGAGGTTATTACTCAAGAGTTTGGAGACCCTGGGGCAGAAATGTTTTAATTTAAGCAAAGAAAACATTCCTTTATGGTTCAACGTTTTTAATCTTTGATTTTTTTAAATGAAGCCAATTTAAACTAGTAAGTCATGGCAAAGTACGTTTGACTGTAGATTCCACCCTGAAATATCATTCATTTTAAATGGAAAAATAGAGGAAATAGTGCTTCTCTGCCAAGGCTGTAACAGGTATATCAATCACGGCTTCACCATTGATGCCTTCGGCAAAAGGTGTTCTGACTCCAATTGTGAATATTAGAGGCTGGAAGATAATCTGCACCATTTTTCCACCTCCAGATCCCTCTGAGGCGCTCCCACATCATCTTATGGCCAAGGAAGACCTAGCTCCATCATCCCATAGCAGCACTCCTATTTTAATCTGGGCATGCTAAAAGTAGCACAACCTCTCCAGAGTGCACTTGAGCTTCTGTAGCCTATTTGCTAATAAAAAACATCTTTACCTAGAACAACCAGAAGGAAAAGCTGAAAATTGATCCATCCAGAGAGGACGATATAGGAGAAGATCAGCCCACACGTGATTGCCCTAGGAGTCAGGAACGGCATTCTCAAAAGGATACAATGTGAATGACAGACAGTGTAGAGCCATATTTTTATCGGTTATTCAACTGTCCGATAGTGAAACCTGTTTACATGTAGGCTCATTCTTAAGACATACTGTGAGGGCACATGGCACTTTATCATTTTAACAATTTGCAGCCATTTGTAATTTTTGTTTTGTTAATATTCTGGAACATGTTTTAACTGGATGAAATGGTAATTCGTTATATGTATGTTACTTTTATGGATGGAAATTCTTCCGAATAAAGTGTCTAAACTGAAACTGGTTCCTTACTGACGTGCTCCTCAGAGAAAAGTCTTCATACTGGCAGGTGCTTTCTCCTCAAATACCATACACTTTGTCTTCCCACATTTCTGCAGTGGATGATGTTATTGCCTTCCGTGAGATTAACAGAGGACCCAAAGAGATCAGCATCAAGGCCATACCACCCTCTTATGAAACTTCTAATTTTAGAGACTGTTTTTCCCAAGCCTCATGACTAAGTCTGCCTTAAAGGGCAGTGGGGAGGTAAGCAGAAAAGAAGTAGCGCACTGCCAACTTACATACTTTATTTCTTTATGTCTTCTTTGTCAGACCTGTTGTCTCTGCAATAAGTTGACAAAGCTCAGCTTGCAGAGCACCACCCCAAAGGGAGATCAGGGGAATGGACCATATGGGTAATATGCCAAACCTGTGTAACTATTAAGAGGGATGCTAGCTTCTAGGTCTCTACATTTGAGAGTCTGTAGGTCGATGAAACAATGTGTGGAAATGCTGCCTAAAAAGTATTTTCAGGAAATTGAGGTTGTTGTCACTTCATTTCAGACCATTAATGCAGGAAAAGACATGAAAGATGTTTTGGCATATGGCTACTGCTATAGGCTCTCTAGAAGAAAGCTGTGATTTCAAGTGACACCTCTTTCCTTAAGCCCTACAGAAAATCTTGGATCTTTCTTTTGTGAGCTGAACTCTTTGGATCTCATATGGATGAATGAAAACTAAGTTGGCGACCTTAAAAACAGAGGGCCTGAAATCAGAAGGTCTGAAAACAAAGGAAAATACAGCAAAAGTTACGTCAATTTCAAGAATAAAAGCAGAAATCATTTTTCAGCACCGAAGATCTTCTGCGGAAAGCGGAAATCATCAAACTTCTACAGCCACAGTAAAGGTGCTTCCTCCTAAACAAATCCTTCCTTGTCTAACCAAGGCTTTTTAGTGTCCTGGCGGAAGAAAGTATTTCCAATTATTTACCAACAGAAGCTAACTTGAGACAACTGGGTGTTCAATATTGTCTTTGAATAGTGTCTGATTCTGCTGTTCTTCGCTCAACATACCAATAGGGGTGCTGAGCCATAAACAAATAATTTCCTCTCCTTCCCTTTGCTCCTTCCATTACTTCCCCATTATTTCCCTCACTGGCATTTCCTTGTTTTAACTACTTCGTTTTTATTTACAAATGATCTTAACCTTATCAATCCATTCACTATTTAAAAAATAATTTAAGTAAGATATATGTTTCCCATGCTTGTAACCCTATTTATTTATTTATTTGTATTTATTTGTAATTAGTATAGTGTTGGGATGTGTGCGGAAGACACTTCGTAGCACTAGTAAACCTGACTTTAACCCACAACCTGTAGAAATTAATAAATTGTATGTATTTAAATAACATTTAAATTAATTACTTTGCCCCGCACTCTCTCGCCATTTATTTAACTGAAACAAATTAGGATGAAGCACGTTATTACATTACATCTTATTAGATACATTTTAATGAAATTATGTTAATTAATGGACACTTGCCCTAACCGTAAATTATGTACCTCATGTTACTCTTACCCAAACCTATTCATGTCACACTAATCAAGCTTTATATTGGATTTTTTTATTTCACATTTTATTTAATTGCACTTTGATTTAATTATATATAAATTAATTACAATATGTTAAACTTCTATTAGAACAAGGGAGCTATTTACAAAAGCAAGTACAATGTACGACTCTCTTACATTATAACTCAGCCTGCTCTTATGTTATGCATGTTGGGTGTGTTCATTAGCTACCGCCTCTCAAACAGGCCTACCTTTAAACTGTCTTTCTACGGAATACTCATGAGTGTGTGGAGTTCAGTGATAAAGACACCTACAAACTGACGCCTGTTTAAACATTAAGAAATATTTTTAAAAATTAAATTGATTTTAGGAATCAGTTTTGTTTCCATATGTCCTTTCTTCTTTCTTGCCCCATGTGAAATGTGGGGGAATTGATGTCCATTTGCACACTTTCTGCAGCAGTTCCATATTAATCTTCCACTTGTAAATTAAGTATGCATTTAAGTGTGGAAAATGCACTGAAATATATTTGTGAAAATCAAAACCATTGCACCTGAATAGATGCAAATCATATTTGTATGTGACCCCCCTGACAAATGCCTGAGTACATGAGGAAGTGCCACTTAAGAGCACACTTAAGAATGCTTACATTTCTCAGACTTAGACTAGTTTGTGAGTGCTGTGTAATTTATGCAAGAGTAAGTTACACCTATTTGCAGGATAAGTCAGTCGAAGTGAAAAACATTTCCTGGTAAACTGTGTCCTTAGTATTCAGGTCAATACAAAACAAGTCAACTCTGGAACTAATCCAAGTCACTTAATGTCCAAGACCAGTCTTATACATGAAGGTCAAAAGAGTGTTTCTTGGGGAGGAGACTCTCCTCTGTTCAAAACAATTGTCAACATATGATGAAAGCTATTGTTTGAAGGTCAGTGAAGTCTCTTCTTTTCTCCATGCCCTCTTACATTCCCTCATATTCATATATATATCTATATAGATATATACCTATATCTATATAGATATAGATATATATCTATATTACCTACTGGCGGTCGCCAGTAGGTAGTTATAGTTAGGACCTATTTTCCATAGGAAAAGCATTTTTTGTTTTCCCAATAACTTTAGCGTCGTTTGACGAATCTTTGCGAAATTTTCAAAACTAGTGGGGCTCTCCGGTCAGCTCCTGTCTTTAAAGTTTCGGGGTGATTCGCCAAGCGGGGGCCGAGAAAAAAGGGGGGTCCCAAAACGTGTTTTCTCCATGTTAATTTCCATAGGAAACTTTAGACACGGCTACAGCCCGAACTGCTGAACGGAATTACACCAAATTTGGCAAAAAGGTAGTGCTTAGTTCAGAAAGAGTCCTTTTTGTTAAATGGTGTAAATCCGTTCAGTAGTTCCTGAGAAATTCAAAAAATAGGGGTCGGAAAATCAATTTCCCATAGGAAACTTTAGACACGGCTACAGCTCGAACTGCTGAATGGAATTACACCAAATTTGGCAAAAAGGTAGTGCTTAGTTCAGAAAGCGTCCTTTTTTTTAAATGGTGTAAATCCGTTCAGTAGTTGGTGAGAAATTAAAAAAATAAAAGTTTCGATATCTATGGCCGCGGTGGATTCGCGAACCCTTCCGACCACGAGCTTCACTGTGATTGGCTGCCAACACTCCAAACCAGGAAGTGTTGGCAGCCATCTTGTGACTCGGTAGAACCGAGTCACAAGAAAACAGTAAAACAAAGGTGAAAAAAAAGAAAAGGGGGCAGGGTAGAAACACCCTGACCCCCTAGGCCTGCTCAGGGGGTCCCACAAGGACCCCCAGGGCCCAAAAAAGCATTTTTTTAAAAAACAAAATTGGCCGAATTCGCGCTGGGTGCGCGAATCCGGACGAAAAATTTAAAAAAAACAACGAAGCGCGGGCTCCCGCGCTTCGTATTCAAAAAGCCCCCGGGTGGGCCAGGTCCCGGGGACCACCACCTCCCCGTGGCTTATTAAAATAAATGCGAGGGGCCACGCAGCCCCCCGTAGCCCCGGGGACTGCCACCTCCCCGGGGCTACCTAAAGAAATGCGTGGGGGGTCCCAACCCCCCCACGCTGCTCCGGGGACCACCACCTCCCCGGAGCATTTATGATAATTGGCGGGGGCCCAGCGGCCCCCACGAGCCCCGGGGACCGCCACCTCCTCGGGGCTAAAAAAATAATTAGTGTGGGGGGGGCTCAAGCCCCCCCACACTGCCCCGGGGACCACCACCTCCCCGGGGCACTTAATATTGAGATTTGGGGGTCCGTATCGGACCCCCGGCCCCTCCCCGGGGCTTTGAAATGCAGGGAGGGGGGCCGCGCGGCCCCCCCTCCTGGAGCCCTTGATGGCCCTGGGGACCGCCACCCCCCAGGGCCGGATCCTGCAGTGTCCTGGGGTGCCCACCCCCGGGACACTGCTGTTTGCTATGACAGGGCGGGAGCCATGCGGCTCCCGCCCTGTCATAGCAAACTTACTTTGGATTTTGGAAGAGAGAGCAGGGAAACCTGCTCTCGCTTCCAAAATCCAAAGCTGATTGCTTTTCCACACGGGGAGCTGCATGTCAGCAGCTCCCCATGTGGAAAAGCAATGCCGGCTCCCGCAGGAGGCGGGGAGCTGGCGGGACCGTGGGGGCATTGGGGCTCCCCCCACGGCCCCGACGGTGAGGCCAGGCCCCGGGGGAAGGGGTCCCCTGGGCCAGAAGTGGCCCGGGAGGGGGGCCACGCAGCCCCCCTCCCCTGTGAATATTAATTTTTTTTAAAAAGAGGCCAGGCCCCGGGGGATAGGGTCCCCGGGGCCATAATTGGCCTGAGGAGGGGGGCCACGCGGCCTACCTCCCAAAAATAAATAACAAAAGGATGGCCAGGCCCCGGGGGATGGGGTCCCCGGGGCCAGAAGTGGCCCGGGAGGGGGGCCACGCGGCCCCTCTCCCCAAATAAAAAAATAAATAAAGGCCGGCACCGGGGGATGGGGTCCCCGGGGCCAATAGAGGCCTCAGGAGGGGGGGCCACGCAGCCCCCCTCCTTTAAAAAAAAAAATGTGGCCATGCCCCGGGGGATGGGGTACCCGGGGCCGGAATTGGCCACGGGTGGGGGGCCACGCAGCCCCCCTCCCGTTTACATAAAAAAAAAAAAAAAAAGGGTCAGGCCCTGGGGGATGGGGTCCTCAGGGCCCAAAAAGGCAAGAGAAGGGGGCACACACAGTCCCCCTTCTTAATTTTTTTTTTAAAAAGAAGCCAGCATCGCGGCTAGGCCCCGCCCCCTCCCTGCAGCACTCAGCAAACACGCCCCCTGGCGCTTTGTAAGTTGGGGAATTAATTCCCCTTGAATACTGAGGGTCCCTGGGGGCCAACTAGCCCACCAGGTACCTCCAGTATGCGCCAGGGAGCTGCGTTGCAGAGAGGTGTTCAGAGGCCACGCCCCTTTGTACACCTCTCTGCAACGCAGCTCTCTGGCGCTTACTGGAGGTACCTGGTGGGCTAGTTGGCCCTCAGGGACCCTCAGGACTCAAGGGAAATTAATCCCCTAATTTACAACGCGCCAGGGGGCGCGTTTGCACAGTGGTGCAGGGAGGGGGCGGGGCCTGACATAGCAAGTGTGCAAACGCACCCCCTGGCACATTGTAAATTTGGGGATTAAGTCCCCTTCAATCCTGAGGGTCCCTGGGGGCAAACTAGCCCACCAGGTACCTCCAGTATGCGCCAGGGAGCTGCGTTGCAGAGAGGTGTTCAGAGGCCACGCCCCTTTTTACACCTCTCTGCAACGCAGCTCTGTGGCGCTTACTGGAGGTACCTGGTGGGCTAGTTGGCCCTCAGGGACCCTCAGGACTCAAGGGGAATTAATCCCCCAATTTACAACGCGCCAGGGGGTGCAGGGAGGGGGCGTGGCCTGATGTGACAAGTGTGCAAACAAGCCCTGTGGCGCGTTTTAAGTTGTGGGATTAAGTCCCCTTGAATCCTGAGGGTCCCAGGGGGACAACTAGCCCACCAGGTACCGCCAGGGAGCTGCGTTGCAGAGAGGTGGTCCAAGGCCACGCCCTCTTTTTACACCACTCTGCAACGCAGCTCTGTGGCGCTTACTGGAGGTAGCTGGTGGGCTAGTTGGCCCCCAGGGACCCTCAGGACTCAAGGGACTTAATCCCCCAATTTACAACGCACCAGGGGGTGCGTTTGCACAGTGGTGCAGGGAGGGGGCGTGGCCCGATGTGACAAGTGTGCAAACGCGCCCTGTGGCGCGTTTTAAGTTGGGGAATTAAGTCCCCTTCAATCCTGAGGGTCCCTGGGGGCCAACTAGCCCACTAGGTACGTCCAGTAAGCGCCACAGAGTTGCGTTGCAGAGAGGTGTAAAAAGGGGCGTGGTCTCTGACCACCTCTCTGCAACGCAGCTCTGTGGTGCTTACTGGAGGTACCTGGTGGGCTAGTTGGCCCCAGGGCCCTCAGGATTCAAGGGAATTAATCCCCACCTTAAAACCCGCCAGGGGCGCGTTTGCACAGTGGTGAAGGGAGGGGCGGGGCCTGATGTGACATGTGTGTACTTATGCAATCACTCCGCCAAAACCCAAGCACTTATAAATTCACCATGCACTCTCCTTGCAGCACTCTAATCATCCAGTCACTACCCATGCACTCATGCAATGACCCATGCACTAACTCATGCACTGCTACAATACCCTGAGCAGTACCCATGCAGTCCAGCCATCGCCCTGTCACTACCCATGCACTCCTCCAATCACCCAGCGCGCACCATGTACTTATCCAATCACTCCGCCAAAACCCAGGCACTTATAAATTCACCATGCACTGTCCTTGCAGTACTCTAATCATCCAGTCACTACTCATGCAATGACCCAGGTACTAACTCATGGCAAATACAGAGGAGGTCATGCTAATTACAGGGGTACCCCAACGCATAGTGTTCCCTAGTGTATGTAGGTGTTTTCACTGTATTCTAAGTGTCTTTTAGCATAGCACTGGCTCCAGTCCTGGTTATTCAGAGTCAGTTACCACCAGTACCCGTCAGTAAAAAGTTGGGGGCACAGGAGGACTTTCTGCTCCTCTGTTGGTTCTTTCTGCGCATCTCTTGCTTCTTCCTGCACTTTTCTTCGTCTTTCTGGACTTCTGTTGCCTCTTTCTGCATTTGTCTTGCTTCTTTCTGCGCTTTTCTTCCTCTTTCTTCACATGTCCTAACTTTGTAGGCATAGTTAGAAATTAGCATTTAAAAAACCATTGAAATTCACTGAAAAAACCACAGGTTTCAGGGACGTTATAGTTAGAAATTAGCATTTAAAAAACCATTGAAATTCACTGAAAAAACCATAGGTTTCAGGGACGTTATAGTTAGAAATTAGCATTTAAAAAACCTTAGAAATTCACTGAAAAAACCATAGGTTTCAGGGACGTTATAGTTAGTTGAACATTTCACTTGTACAAAACCATAGAAATTCCCCCGTTATAGTTAGTTCAGCTAACTATAACTCGCGCCCCCGCAATGCACTGCTGATGACATGGTCAGTGACATCACTGATGACATCTCAAATGACATCACTGATGACATCATCCACGTCAAAATCTGATGCACCTCCTCACACTCTAATATAACCTTTGATACACCCACTGTAAAATACAGACTACCATTCTCGAAACCATCGACACACCAATACCAGTTACTACATACGCACTCACTGATTCCTAGGTCTACACACACATCCACTCATTCACCCATACAATCACTCATACATAGAGTCACTCATCAATACAACACTATCATATGCACTCATACACCTATACAGACACTCACACACCGCCACTCATCCATGGAGTTACTCACACACCTAGTCAGTCATGCAAAGAATCAATCACACTCCCATTTCCTCACATATACAGTTATACACACACCACCTCACTTATTCAAACATATACTAACACATACTTACTCTCTTATACAATCACTGATACAAGTACACACTCATCCATACAGCCACTCTCGCAATCACTGACTCTCACGTATAGTCATTTATATACTCCAACTCTCACATACACTGCCTTTTACATACGTAGTTACTTGGACATGTACACTGAGACATCCAATCTCTCACCAACACACCCATACACACACTCACCCGCCCATACAGCTTTTTCCACATGCACTCTTGAACCCATACACCCAGTGAATCAACCACTCACACATCTATGCACAGAGTCACACACCTCCCACCCACCCACACACACACACTCAGTCTCCCATACAAATACTCAGGCAACCAATCAATAACCCATATAGACACTCATGTAGCTACTGACCAACACATGCAGCAGCTTACACAACAACAGACATACTGATACACCCATTCAGACAGTTTAGTCACTAACCCATGCATTCAGTAAGACACATTTAATCACTCACTTATACAGTCAGTCACGCACCTACTAAATCCTTCATCCAGACACTTATACACACTCTCATTCTTCAATACACCTTGGCATATATATAAAACATATTTAAACTTTTCAGAAACACACAGTCACTGGATGATGTCATCAGTGATGTCATTTGAGATGTCATCATGTCATCAGTGATGTCACTTACCATGTCATGAATGATGTAATATGTGACGTCATCAGCAGTGCATTGCGGGGGCGCGAGTTATAGTTAGCTGAACTAACTATAACGGGGGAATTTCTATGGTTTTGTACGAGTGAAATGTCCAACTAACTATAACGTCCCTGAAACCTATGGTTTTTTCAGTGAATATATATATAGATATACATATAGATATATATATATATATATACTTGAGGACCAAGACTAATCTTTAATTCCTGTTGTGGTGATGTCAGAATGTGTGACAGTTTTATCTCTGGAGGTTTGTTGAGCCCACTTGGGCAACCTGCCGACTCATGGTAAATTGTTAAAAACAGAAATGAAGTACTACAGTCCATCTCTAGGACCAGTGTTATCAAAGTACATCACAACTAATACCCTCAGGGAAACATGGTGGCCGGCTGAGACGCCGGTCGGGAGCTTAGCGAGGGGGAGCCGCTTCAAAACGTAACTTTTACTCACCACTGCTTGTCTCGTCCTTTTTCTTTTCTACTATGGTAATCCGCCGATTCAATGGAGCAACTTTTCCAGGCATAACTATGTAGGCTTCTGGGGCGAATGGTGGCACCGGGATCTCCTCCTTGGGTTGCGGCGACAGGAGCACTGAGGGCGCTTCGCTCGGCAGTTACGTGGAAGGGAGGAGAACGGAGCTGGCAGAGTCAGCACAAGCGGTTTGTGCTCGGAGAAAGACTCTGCAACACTGGCTGAACAGACAAACAAGTGAAAGGCGGTAGGCAACCTGAAATTCACAGGGGGTAAAGGGCTGAATTACGAAGAGAGAAAAGGAAATAGTGCGGGGCAGGCAGGCACAAATGGATATAATGGCCTTAGGGTAGAGCCACAACAGGAGAAGCAAGCAGGACACAAGCAAATCAACCCTAAGAATACAGATAGATTACAGACCCTGTCTGACAGACGTTATACATTAAGATCACGCATTTGCTCCCCTTGGGTACTGGAAGAGGGTGGAGGGGCTGGTAAAACTCCCTCCCAACCCACAGTGAAGTTGCAGGTCAGTCGGAGGAAAGTTAGAACAAATACTGGTATCAACAGAGACCTGCATCCTCTATCTAAAAAGACCACTACTAAATTGATGAGCGCCGGTCTGTTGAAGGAGAAACAAGCAGCCGTGGCCCAAAACCCCCAGAGAATTACTCCTTCACTTAGATCCTATTTCAAGCTTAGGATTGACGCAGGAAGTGCTGAGGGAGATAAAGAGAGTATGGATGGTAAAACAAATACCCCCGAGCAGGTAGGACTGAAGAACGGAGCAAAGAAGTCCAACACGAAGACTACTCCTACCATTGAGTCTGATGCTCCCTCAGTTCCCTCAGTTCATCCAATAGTCACGATGCAAAATAGATTCTCGCCTTTGAATGTGGAGGGATTACACCCCCCAGGTTGGTGGTGAAGGAGATGATTCTCCAGTACAACATCTAGGAACCGATGGGCTAACTACCCCGGAGGGAGTGGGTGAGAGCATCAGTAGCTTGGACAGTAAGAACGCATTGCAGGAGATGCTATGCCGCCTCTCTCTCGAAATTAAAGAACGCTTCGATATCTCTGAAGCCAATTGGAAAGAAATCCAGGGAACTTGCTTGAGCCTGGAGGGAAAGATAGAAGGTCTTGCCCTACGAACACAAGAGCTGGAGCTTGGTGTTCAAGACCTACAGGCTAAAGCCCAAACGAACATACAGGAAGTGGAGAAGTTAAAACAAAGGGAGAGAGTTCTATCGGAAAGGCTCGAAAGGCTGGAAAACAATGCCAGGAGAAATAATATTAGAATCATAGGTGTGGCTGAGGGGCTGGAAGGATCAGACATAAAATCATTTGTGACAAACTTGCTGAAAAGTTCGTTTCCACAGGAGGTTTCTCCGTTAAACTTAGAAGCAGAAATTCAGCGAGTACATAGAGATCATTTCAAGCTACATCCAGGTCGAAAAAAAACACGAAAGATCCTGGTGAACTTTCTTTCGTACTCGGTAAAAGAAAAAATCTTGGGGTTAGCGCTAAAAGAAAAATCACTACAAGCAGTGGGTGCCTCCTACAGAGTTAGGTCGGATATCTCAAGGGAGACAGCCGATAGACAGTGGGAACTGGGTGATAGAATGGATGAGTTAAAGAAATTGGGGGCATCTGTACAACTGAGGTTCCCGGCATATCTAAAAGTGATGTGGCAAAATAAAATGCACAATTTCTCAGACCCGGTTGAGGTGGATACATTTATCCAGGAAGTGAAATTAGGGAATATAAGTAACAGATAGAAGGCAGGAGGCAGGAGGAGGTGATGATAAAATAGGTAATTTGGTTCCCCTCCAGCATAAGCTCAGTAGGCAGCAGGGATGCCTATAAAAAATATATTTGGGGAGGGTTTCCACGGGAGGGTGCACTAGTGGTGGGGAGCATAGGGAAAAAAAATTAAAAATCATTTTGTCCTCAAGTCAGTGAAGGAGTGCCTGTTATAAATCACCAAAGACCAGGCTTATTGGGATACCAAAAGAGGAAATTGAAGAAGTATGAATAAGGAAGATCTGACGATTCTTTGTTGGAACGTGAATGGGTTGCTGGTTAAAAGAAGGCAGAGAACGATAGCGCAATATTTAAAAGACCAAAACGCCCAAATAATTATGCTTCAGGAGACCCATCTTCTGAGACAAGAATGCAAGGAATTCTTCTCTAAACAAAGATGGATAGGAAAGTGGATATCAACTTATCAAGCTCATTGTACTAAAGGGATAGCAATAATACTAAAGTCGAACTCTGTGATCGAGCTTATTAGGTACAGAGCAGATGAGGGTGGGTGTTGGCTAATTGCCGAGGTTAAAATACCCCCTGTGACATGTACACTAGCGAGCTATTACGGCCCAAATATAGATGATGTAACACCTCTGACTAAGCTCTTCTCTAACTTGGTTGATTTTCAATCTCCCATTATTCTTTGTGGAGATTTTAATGTCCTATTGAATAATGATCTCGATAGGTCGTAAACTAGGACTCAAATTACCTCTCCAAAGACGAGGACATACATATTGGATATGACGGAGAATTTTAATCTATGTGACGTTTTCCGTAGAGTGGAGGGTAAACGTAGGAGTTATTCCATTCATAGTAAGAAGAACGGGCACTTTTCAAGAATAGACTACCTGTTCATGGACAAGAAAGAAGTGGAGTTGGTAGTCGGGATGGATCATTTGTCTATACATCTTTTGGATCATGCATCATTGTTATTAAAAACTGAGAGAAGAGATATACGTACAATTGGTAGGTGGACAATGAACAGAAGGATTATGTTACAGCCCGAGATAATAGAGAATGTGCGTTGCAATACTGAGGATTTTTTCTCTTGGAACCAGGGGTCAGCCCCCGTGCACACGGTATGGGATACCTATAAGGCATTGTTAAGAGGTATTGTTAAAAATGTAACAGTCAATTGGGCTAGGAAGAGAAAAAAATACCTAAATGAAATAGAGGTGGAGATAGACAAAATAGAGAATCTCTTAAAAGATAGTAAAGGCTTGGAAGGAGTAAGAAAAGAGTGGGCAGATAAGCTGGAAGGTTTACGTTTGAAGTTTAGAACTAAATTGGAGGAGAAAGTAACTTAACAGTGGGAGGTGAGCAGATCCAGGGATATAACACAAGGATAATGCTGTGGAAAGCTTTTGGCTTGGAAAGCAAGGTTGGACAGAAATCAAAATTTTATAAGGAAGATTCTAGAAGAGAAGACCGGGCTCATAGTGGAGGAGAGTGAAAAAATCAGAGCTGCATTTACTAACTTCTTTCAGGTGCTATATACAGAAGACCTAGAGGCAGCAGAGCAAGAAATACAAGGTTGGCTCTTACGTAAGCAGCTTCCTAAGCTTACAGAAGCTCAAGCCCTCTATCTAGGACGAGAAATCGATGGTAGTGAAATCCTGGACATTTTGAAAAAGCAAAAAAAGGGGAAAGCTGCAGGCCCAGACGGGATTCCCTCCGAATTGTATTCTGTATTACGGGAAGAGATTATCCCAGTGTGGGTCAAACTATTCAATTCTATCCTGATAGATGGGGGCCCAATTCCGATGTCATGGAACGAAGCAGTAATCTCTTTAATTCTGAAGCCAGGCAAGAACCCGACACACTGCCAATCATTTCGGCCAATATCATTACTTAATAATGATTATAATATCTTTTCTGGGCTTCTTGTCGCACGTCTGAATAAAGTAATGGGGCTGCTGATTCATCAAGACCAAAAAGGTTTTCTCCCTTGGAGATATATGAATGAGCTCAACTATTCTCTGATAGGTTCCATAGATTTGGCCTTAATACAGAATGCCCCCCTCGCAATTGTCACATTAGATGCTGCAAAAACATTTGATTGCGTTAATTGGAGGTATTTAAAGATTACATTAGAACATTTTGGTTTGGGTAAAAATATGATAGACACTATTTTAAAAATTTATAGAGCTCCAACTGCAAAGATTCTAGTTAATGATACTCTGTCTCCTTCTGTGCGAATTGAGAGATGTACAAGACAAGGTTGTCCTTTGTCCCCTGCATTATTTGATCTCTACATAGAGCCTTTTGCTCAAAGTTTGAGGTTAAATGAAGAATTTTAAATCTTTTAAAATTGGGGCATACTCCAGGAAGATCTCGCTTTATGCTGATGACCTCATGGTTTATACCTCGGACGTAGTATCCACCTTACCACATCATATGGCGGAAGTGAGGGAATTTGGTAAACTGGCGGGATATGCGGCAAACGAAGAAAAAACAGAAGTAATGATTTGGAACCAAGATGGTGGAGAAATAAAATGCGTGGAGGAATTGAGATATTTGGGTATTAAAATAATTAAAGACCTTGGGAAAATAGTGGTAGTTAATTTGGAAAGAGTAGGAAAGGAGATAGATATTTTACTAAAAAGATGGCAGAACCTTCCACTTACGATCTATGGCCGGATTAATTTGGTGAAAATGCCCATCTTGCCAAAACTCACCTTTCTCTTTGATAATATTCAGTTGCACTTTGAGAAAAAAATACTCCTGAAGCTGCAGGGGAAGATTTCTTCCTTTATATGGGCTAGCAGAGGAATACGCCTCTCATGGAAAAAGCTGAGACGGAACGCGGGAGTGGGAGGCTTGGGTCTCCCTGACCTCCGGATCTATTGTTGGGCGTTTCAACTTAAAAACAATAGAATGCTTTTACAACGACCCGATAAATCTCCAATAGGGGTTATGTTTAAAACCATGCTGGTGGGCTTATCTGAGGAGGGCTTCTCTTATAAGTATGGGGCTCCAAAATGTTTCAAAAAAGTCAAACTAAAATGCCTTCAGTCAGCGGCAAGAACGTGGTACGAGATAAGATCGATTCTAGGTGTACCTTATTACAGCAGACTGTCTCCCATATGGGATTCTCCAGGTACCCCGGAATGTTTATCAGATAGCCTAGCAAAACCACTGAAACAGTCAGATGTCAGGCAGTGGGGTCAACTGGTAGATGTTGGACAAAAAGTAACTTGGAGCTACTGGCATGACAAGACAAAAGGGGCAATATCCAGATTTGAAATCTACCAGATCAATGCTTGGCTCAAGAGTCAAAATGGGCCAGACAGTGACTCAAAACAAATGGAGCTGGAACTTCTGACCACAACGGCAAGGAAAAAAGAGGTGGCACTTTGGTATCAATCCCTCCTGGATGCAGAACTGGCGGAAATCAAATCACCACATAGTGCACGGGATGGATGCTTGCCAAAAGTGGAGCTGGCAGATTTATGGCAAGTATCTTGTGCTACACTTTGTTTGGTGGTTAAAGAAAAATCACTTTTTTACCTTGCATAGAATCTATTGGACCCCAAAAAAGCAGGGAAAGATAAAAGGAGACACCGAGTCAAAGTGCAAGCGATGTGGCAGCGGAGATGCAGATGATGTGCACATGTTTGCCAAAGGCTCAAAATTGGGAGAATTCTGGTCAGCAGTGGGCAAGACCATTTCGCGCTAGCTGGGTGTTAACATAGAGGTAAGCCCGGAGCTGATTATATTTGGCATATCCCAGCAGGTTAAAGATAAGTATGACTTGCAAGTAAACTGTCAATATTTGATTTTTACTTAATACTACTAGCAAGAAGAGAAATCTGTCAATTCTGGACTCAATCGGAGCCCCCTTCTTGGCAGGGTTGGAAGAACTCTGTGGGTTTTTTCTAGGAAATGGATAAAAATAGTCTAAGATTTTGGAATTTGCTAAAATACTGAATGACTTATCTGTCCAATGATTACACCCTCTCAATTCAGTAACTGGGAGGGCATTGCAAAGTTCGAAACAACCCAGTAAATCTGATTGATCTGTAGCCAATTTCGGGCACTCACGAAGGGCGTATCAATCGGTGCTAATCGGTGGTGACATGAGGACAAAAAGAGAAGAAAAAAAAAAGAAATTAAGTACTACATCAGTATTTTAAGGCTTAATGTGCTCCCCCTGGTCCTCAGAACATTTCTTCCAGCAGTTCACTTCAACTCCATTCTTTTACATGCCTTCTCTGGTGTTATCACTGTGTGATTATTTTGTCATCACTCCTGCTAATCTATTTTGTCAAAGGACTGAACAGTTGATTGATTTTGACTTTTTTAATAACACTTTTTATTGAGTTTTGAAACCAAATTGCAACAGCAGAAAACCCGACAGTAACAGAGAATTTAAGGTCATACGGCATATATGGAAATATATTATTAATGCATCCATCAAGCAAACAATCAAAGTTCGCCCCCTTAGAATACCTTCCCCATGGTTCCCATATTTTATGATATTTCGAGGGACATCCCCTCGATCTACAAATATAGTCTTCCGTCATAGCACACCAGCCCATACCATGAGTCAATTTCATCATGGAGGGGGCTTGCTGCGACCACCAGTAGTGTGCAATGTCTCATTTGGCAATACGTAAGCCCACTGACATTAGTGGTCTCCTAGATCATAGTTAGGCTTTCCTGTTTTCAGTTTCTATTTTTGGTAAATTCTGGTGGGGTTTTTTCAGTGTTTTCATGTGATTTCAATACCTTAAAAAAACAGTGGTTATCAGTGGTTACACATTTTCGCGCCATTAAAAACTACAGAAACAGTGTTTTTCCGGTGTTTATGGAACGTTTTGCTTTTATTATTGCTTGCTTTTTGCACTGATAGCGCATGGTATATAGACAGTGTAAGTATAGTGTATATGAGGTCCAAATAGATTTTTGCAAATTAAACTTATTGTAGTACACCATACAATACTTCTTCAGTGAGTCTTTGGTCATGCGCGCTCGCTCTTTCCTTCCCATGTAAACTTCTGTGAAAAGGCCCTCACAATATTGACACTTGAGATGGGCAACGCCAAAACAGCCAGCACACAATTTGTTAACTCTGGCCACTGACATAGCTTTCCATGCCAATACTGGTTCACTTGAAGATTGCGATTCTCACGGCAGGATCTGCAACATTTGCGCTGATCTGGGCGCTTATGCCCTCAGAGTTATTGAAGCGGTCAAAATAGAAGCAGCACTTTTCAAACTACGGAGGAAATACCCCTTTACAGAAGGGATCTAGAACAGGGTACCACAGTGAGGTTTCATTGACTTCAAATGCCATTGGTGGTGAAGGGACATTTCTATGCATCATTGCAAGCCATTTCTCATACATTGTAAAATAAAAGTTCCTGAATTGCTCTTCACTATTACTTTGCTTACCAAGTGGCAAGCACTCTAACATGGAACATGTTGCAGTGCCAAAGTTACTAAATGTGTTGCCCAGCCTACTCCCAAGGAGATGTTTCACATCTACACCAATTATGCTGAACACTTGGTAGACAAGGGTGTTTTCAGACTCTAGTTTTTTTTATTATGTCCACTACAGCACTTATGTTTTCCTGTAAAAATCTAAGAATGCAGTAGAGTGTACTTTTTTCACATCACTATCAATATGTGACCAAATATCGTCACATTTCTTGCCTTTGGCATCCTCTCTCAGCAAAAATTCTGTAAGAATTGCCACATGGATAATATAGCATTCATAGCCCCTTGGACTGAGAACCATCAGCTAAGGGACACAGTTGGATGACTCTTTCTTTGATGCCACACAAAGCACGAAATGATAAATATTTGCGTTTTAGTTCTTGTCCATAAGAAAACAGTGTACCAGAATGGACTAAAATGTCAATAGCATTCCTCATTAACTCTGAAGATTGTAAAGTTGCTTTCAGCATACCATCTAACAAGTGGCAAGGATCTCTTACAGGGAAGCACTTCAGCTCAGGTATCAATTTTGACAGGTCATCAAACAACTTTTTCATATACGTAGCTGAATCACTGCAAATACAAACAATATCACTCCGATCTTTGTTGAACTTGGAAAGAACCTTTTTTTGCAGAGCATTCCAAGTGACACTGCGTTTCATGTTTTCCAAAAGTCTGGTGTCATGTTTTAACCACCATCCCAGATGCTTGGTGATAGCGCTCTTTTCACATATACTTGTCGCTATACCTTGCGTTGAATGTTTAAAGCCAACTCGCCTACTATCAATACTGACTCACTAGAAACTGGGGGCTGATGTATTAAGGGTTTTTACCCATTCTCTGTGGGTAAATGTGATGACACATATTAGGATAGATTCTAATGAAACCAGCCATTTTACCTATCAGTGAAAGAATCAACGCAGTCAAAATATCAAATATGATTTTGATATTTCCTGATTCTCTACAGTTTATAAAATAATTAAACAAGACCTAAAACATGCTTCTAAACCCTGCATCTTTAGACCAAAGACCACAAAACTGAAAAAAACAAAAGGAAGAAGAAACAATATTTCAGTGGCATCCCTAAACAACAAAACTCAAGCAGAATAATGTTAGCCCAGCCTTTCTTACTGCTAGCTTGTATAACAAAGTTACATTGTATTGGCCCCTTCAGGAAGAAAAAAATGACTCTTTCACTCTCTTTTTCCTTTCTTTGAATGGCATTTAGTTTGTGGTTGTGCAGGTGTTTTTTCAGTGTTTATATGTTTTCACTGGTGAGGGCTATTTCTCTTTCAGTGGGGTTTTATCAGTTATTATAGGTTTAAACCTAAAACCGGACAGCCTAATCATAGTCCACCCCATTCATCCATTAGACTAAAAAGGGCCATCTTTGGCTTGGGTGTAACATGCCTTCCCAAACTCGAGATAGCATGCGATAAATAGACACCCAATATTGCTGCATGATGGAACATTCCCAGACTGTATCGAAAAATGTGTCCATCTTTGGTCCACATCTGAAGCCCTTAGGGTCCAGCCCCTGTCTCATTTTACTCAATCTCGATCAGCTGTAGCACACACTCTGTACGTATCTCAGCTGGACAAGCTGTGAACATACGGCTACAGCTAGCACCCTCGGGATCATACGTACCTCCACCCAATATGCATCATCTAGGGGGGGCCAACATCCTGTGTCCATCTAGCACAGTGGCTCCAGGGGGTCTTGGTGTAATATTAACTAGTGCGCGGTAACTTAGAATTACCCTTCCCCCTCTATGACTGATAATGTAAGTTGGTCCTCTGGGGTGTTGCCTTCCAGTAGGGATCTCAAATCTCTGTGGGGTCTTTCCAAGGCATGCTGTAGCTGCACATATCAATAGAATTGAGAATTATGAATACCATGCTCTTCCACTAGGGATTCAAACGTGCAGATTTGGTTTCCTAGCCATATGTCCCCCAACTTATTAATACCTATATGATGCCGAAAACGGAAGCGCTCCAAATGAAGAGTATGTCAAAGCTAGTTGCCCCTCGACAGCAGGCTCTCCGCCGTCAAGACCTTATCCAATCTGATCCACTTAAGTGCTTGATGTCAGCATGACAGCGGTGTCAAAGTAAGCGGAGGGAGATGAGAGCGCGGCAGCGGGGCACACAGCAAATTAAATAGACCAACTTCTCAATACATTCCAGTTAAAAAATAACACACAGGAGTTCTCTGTCCTTGAAAATCCAATCATTAATTGTTATGATTTGGCTCGCCCAATAATATGATTTCTATCTGCTAAGCCTTGGCCACCATCATAGGGGGACAGCACACATTTCTGGAAGGCGCATTGTGACTATAATACCCACAGAAGGCTTGCTTATTGCTTAATAATTCATTTGTACAGTACTATGCGGCTTTGCTGTGCTGATTTCCAAAACTATTCTTCTACCTCTTCTGATAGCGGTCTGTGTCCATCCACTGCCAGGGCACAGCTCACAAAGCCAATCAGATTCTTAAGCCGGGTGGTGTGTTTTGCATCTGAATTCCTCTTTGTAGGGGGCCAGTAAATGAGTGGGGCCAATGAGAAGGGGCTGATGTGGCACTTGAGAAGAGTCCAGCTCATGAGTGGGGGCAATGAGAAGGGGCTGATGTGGCACTTGACAAGAGCCCAGCTCACTGGTGGGGGCAATGAGAAGGGGCTGATGTGGCACTTGAGAAGAGCCCAGCTCATGAGTGGGGGCAATGAGAAGGGGCTGATGTGGCACTTGAGAAGAGCCCAGCTCACTGGTGGGGGCAATGAGAAGGGGCTGATGTGGCACTTGAGAAGACCCCAGCTCATGAGTGGGGGCAATGAGAAGGGGCTGATGTGGCACTTGACAAGAGCCCAGCTCACTGGTGGGGGCAATGAGAAGGGGCTGATGTGGCACTTGAGAAGAGCCCAGCTCACTGGTGGGGGCAATGAGAAGGGGCTGATGTGGCACTTGAGAAGAGCCCAGCTCATGAGTGGGGGCAATGAGATGGGGCTAATGTGGCACTTGAGAAGAGCCCAGCTCATGAGTGGGGCCAATGAGAAGGGGCTGATGTCGCACTTGAGAGGAGTCCAGCTCATGAGTGGGGGCAATGAGAAGGGGCTGATGTGGCACTTGAGAGGAGCCCAGCTCACGAGTGGGAGCAATGAGAAGGGGCTGATATGGCACTTGAGAAGAGTCCAATCATGAGTGGGGCAAATGAGAAGGGGCTGATGTGGCACTTGAGAAGAGTCCAGCTTATTGATGGGGGCAATAAGGGGCTGATGCGGCACTTGAGAAGAGTCCAGCTCATTGGTGGGGCCAATGAGAAGGGGCTGATGTGGCACTTGAGAAGAGTCCAGCTCATTGGTGGGAGCAATGAGAAGGGGCTGATGTGGCACCTGAGAAGAGTCCAGCTCATGAGTGGGCCCAATGAGAAGGGGCTGATGTGGCACTTGAGAAGAGCCCAGCTCATGAGTGGGGGCAATGAGAAGGGGCTGATGTGGCACTTGGAAGAGCCCAGCTCACTGGTGGGGAAAATGAGAAGGGGCTGATGTGGCACTTGAGAAGAGTCCAGCTCATGAGTGGGGGCAATGAGAAGGGGCTGATGTAGCACTTGAGAAGAGTCCAGCTCATGAGTGCGGGCAATGAGAAGGGGCTGATGTGGCACTTGAGAAGAGTCCAGCTCATGAGTGGGGGCAATGAGAAGGGGCTGATGTGGCACTTGAGAAGAGTCCAGCTCATGAGTGGGGGCAATGAGAAGGGGCTAATGTGGCACTTGTGAAGAGCCCAGCTCACTGGTGGGGGAAATGAGAAGGGGCTGATGTGGCACTTGAGAGGAGTCCAACTCACTTGAATATGAGTGTATATCAGATAACAGTGTTGTGGACATATGCGAAATGAGCAATTTCTTGAATTAGACCAACAGGTAAATCACGCATCTTTCCCTATGGCGGGCCTTGAGTGATAAACTCGTCCTCTAATTCTACAAGAAATTGTGGAATAAATAATAAATAATAAAAGATCATTTTGAAATCCTGCAAAGAATTTCAAACATTCCTCGAAAGGTTACGTTTAGTTGTGTTGGGCCTGTGTTTGTTTCATGTTATGCAGCCTCCTTACCTGGGGTGACAGAAGGGTAAGACCTGTGTCACTATTAGTATAGGATCAGAGTGACCACTGTCTTCCTGGAAGCAGTGACGTATTATTCAGGTCAGGTTCTGAGAATCCCTTTCGCCTGCTGACTCTTTCCCAGAATTCTGTTTTTCTAGTCTTTTTTTCAATCTTTCTGCTACTCGATTGTTTGAAAAATTACTTTTTCTTTATTTGAGTAATAATTGGGCAGCCAAGTCACACTTGAGTGAACAGTACAGTTCTATGAAGCTCCAATATTGATGCGCAGAATACATTATTGTTGGGCTTGATTTCAGGAGTAGTCCTTAATGTTCTATTTAGTCATTAACTAAGTTGTAGATTTGTTGTCTTTCCGTAGCTTTAATTCGTGTTATACCAAATTAGTGGTTGTTTTTTATCTCACATATTAACATTTTAAGGAAAGAATGATTAGATAAATATAAATACAAGACAAGGAAAATGCTTCTGTTTTTTCTTACACGTAAAATGACGTGTTATGTATATATATATATATATATGTATGTATATATATATATATATATATATATATATATTAGTCAACAAAGCAGTCCAAAAACGAAGGGCGCACTTCTCACAGCTGGTGCGCGCGGCGGGGCCGGACTCGCCCCGAACAACAGTTCTCCACCAACCAAGTATCACGCTGCACTCTCCCAGGTTTGGTTACTAAAGATTTATTCAAGCCATTTCTTACTCCTTCTCCATCTACGCGTTTCGACCAGCAGGTCTTGATCACGGTGTATAGCCGTGATCAAGACCTGCTGGTCCAAACGCTTGAATAAATCTTTATTAACCAAACCTGGGAGAGTGCAGCTTGATACTTGGTTGGTGGAGAATATATATATATATATATATATATATATATATATATATATATACATATATATACATAACACGTCTTTTTAAGTGTAAAAAAAACCAGAAGCATTATATATATATATATATATATATATATATATTTATTTATTACAAAGTAGCAGCCACCGCTGTTTATTTATGGTTCCGCTGCACGTTACATTAAAAATTTATTTTGTGATTTGCCAATAACCTTAGTCCCCATGGAGACATCTGCACCAAATGTATCACACTCTTAGCTTGTGCAGCTATGGTCCAGCATACATATTTTCCTACAATTCCCTGTAGGAGAAGAAGGGGGAGTGTAAAAAAAGATGTGTTTTCCCATTTCCCATGGGTATTTGGCTTACCCCTACAGCAAAAAGTGCTGAAAAGATTTACACTATACTTGGCATGATTAAAAACCTTTACTCAGAAAGTGAATTATTTGTTGTTTGATGTAAATCAGTCCTGTAGTTTTTGAGATTGAAAACGGTGCTCTTGGCTTGAAAAGGTTAATAAAGTTGTATATCTTGACAGTTGAAACAGCATGTTTTCATTTATGTATAACTTTTGCACCTTTTGACAAACATGCATAAAACGTGGCACACATTTAGCATGTTAAACATACTCTTGGTATTTTCAAATGTGTGCAGATTTATCAAGGAGGGCAAAACAGTGTTAATTTGCTAATAAGTTTTGCATTGTGCGACAAATCTGAACAATATTTGTACTTTGGTACTGTATGATGAATCAGCATGAAGTCCGGCAGGCCGATAGCAAGTTACGCCCAGTGCAGGTATTTCAGGTTACTTGTAGATCCAGTACGGGGGTGTGGGAAGTTAAATGTGTGGGTCAAAACATTTGTGATTTGCAAATAACTTTGGCACGGTTTGATGGAGCTGCACAAAATTCGACAGAGAGCATGTTTAATGTACTCTTGGATTCCCAATTTCATGCATGTGTATCAAAGGGGGGCACATATTATGAGGCAGTATTGAGGCGTTCGCTTGCTAATAAATTTGGTACCATTTGATGAACCTGCACACAGGCGCGGTGCGTCCATTGGGGCGTTGGGGCGTTGCCCCCCGCCCGCAGCTCCCTCGGCGTCTCTGACTCAGTTTACTTAAGTTCAGAGACGCCGAGGGAGAACTGACAATCTTGTCAGTCAGCATGACGTCGGACCGCCCACCCCTTCAGAGTCTGAAGGGGTGGGCGGTCCGGCGTCATGTTGACTGACATGCATTGTCAGACCAGCCAGGGACAGTCAGCAGCACAAGTGCGCATGAGTGGGGAAGGTGAGCGAATTTTCCGCCCGTGCCCAGTCATGCGCACTTGTGTTTGCACTGGCTTGCGCATGCCCATTAGGAGCCCCTCGGTCTCCTAATGGGCAGGCGGCGGGCGAAGAATAACCGTGCCCTAAGCCAATCCTGGCGCTGCAGCAGCGCCAGGATTGGCTGAGGGGTTGCCACTCCAGTGCTGTTCCTGAAGAGGCGCCAACGCGGACCAGGAGCAGAGGCGGTCAGGTAAGTTTTGTAAATGTTATTTTCCCTCGGTCGGCCCCCCACCCCCGCACGACCCCCCACCCCGCCACCCCTCGCGAGTACTGCAAGCCGCGACTGTGCAAGGGCACAGCGATAAATACATTAATACTTAAATGAGTTGAACATTAGATTTGACATTCTGGGCAGCGCACCCTTCTCGGAGAAACGGGTTTTAAAGTTTGCCCAAGATCACGGGCGCCTATTAGAGCGCTCTCACGGATGCGGAAGCCTGCAATCACGTCTTCCAGTTCCACTTTTCACTTAGTTTTGTCTGTTAGCTCTTCGCATGCTAGGATCTGTGATGGTAATGTATAATAGAAAATACAAGTCCCACAATGCAATACTCTCTTGGGTAAAATTAAGTACTGGCTAAAAATGTCACAGATGACCTGCACTGCCTTTATTTGTTGTGAGAATGTCTGGTGATTTGATTAGCAGGCGTCACTGTCTTTCTCCGCCTTTCCCCTGAATTAACACACCTATCCCATTGCTGCCTCCGGTCATGTTTATACAATTAAATAATATTATGACAGTTTGTGCTTCCCGCCACCCCAGGTACACGCTGTGAATCGACGTTGTTACGCAGTGAGTGAGTGGCTGACAGCTCATATCCCGAGGGTGCTGGCCAGCCTGTTTCCTCTAGATCTGCAGGGATAGAAAAATAAATTCCCCCCCCCCACCCCTCGGAAAAAGACATTGTCTGCATAAATGCACGTACCGTCTCTCAATAACCATTCCTGATAATTAGATTGTTTGATGCTTTTTCGCTGAGAAATCAAGAGAGGCGAGGGGGAGCGAGCGACAGCGGTGGAAAGCACTTTACTGTATGAGTGGTTTAATGAATGTACGATGGCAATCAAGAAAGGGGGCACAGATTATGGATCTGGAAGTTAGGTTTTAAAAGACACAAGAACTTTGTATTGCTGCTGTACGAAAAAATACATAACAAGTGTCAAAGACAGACCTCCCTGGTGTTACATCGTTTCTCGCTCTGCTTTTGTTTTTGCATGTGTTCTGTTTCCAGCATGCAGCGCAGTTTGGATGTGCAGGGTTGATGTTTAGGCTTTTGGACTCCCTCTAGGCACTCCCTCCCACCTCACTACCATCATGATGCCCTCAGTCGTCATTCCCACTTTGCTCCTTCTGGATCTTTGGCTCCTGCCAGCACACCTGTCCTTCTCCTCCATGGAATATCTCGCCTCGCCTTGGGCATAGACGGGCTCTCTGGCACTCAGGGGTATTTCTTTTTTTAAGTTAAGTTTAAAAAAGGTTTATTTTGACAAATAATGATAAAAGAAGATAAACAATTGAAAAGATATATTGTGCTATTGATCACTCTGGGTTACTATGAGGTGGATAATAAAGGGCAATGCAATGATTTATTTCAGGCCAGCGTGCTGGGGAACGAAAGAGGCTCCATTATGGTCTTTGGGTGCACACAAAATGAATAGGTTCTCCACTGAAGTCACATGAGTCAATAATGTAAATGATGAGGGTCTTGGCAAAAGTGTCTGAAACCGGTGACCTGAAGACTGAAGGTGGGGAGCTGGTTTCTGGCGTGTTAAACATGTAATACTCCCCTGTGTTTGGTTTCCAGTTCCCTGGACGAGGCAGGTATGCCCGTTAAACTTGTGCGTGCTGCTGAGCTCATGTCCTGGGCTGGGAAGCTTATGTTCAAGGATATTTTTCAGCACCTTATTCCTTTTTCATGTTTTTCATGTTTCCATATTGCCTCTTGGAGTCTTGGTACAGCACTGTGGCTAATAACAAAATGCTTCCTTTGATATTACTCAGCAATGCATTGTATCTCGAAGTCTGTTATGAAGCTCTGTGGTTATACTGAATAAGCAGCTACCTATGTTATATGACATCTCTTTATTAATGTAATAACCAGTACGGGTAATAACTGCACTTTCACAATTGCTTTATTAACCTTCTTGCTTTCTCAAATTTGCTTGAAAATGCACCATTTGTCCACTCTTTTTTCAAAATTTTCGCTGTGCAGTATGACAATCATTTTACGCCCCACCACTTTCAAATGTCACCAGCCGCCCCTGGCTGCACAACATTTGGCAGACGTTTATCAGGGTTAGTGTGAAATCTGGGTTTATCTAGCTAGTCTTTTCATCAGAATCTACTTTGCTTCGGCCATGGAATGGATTCAGGCAAACTTATCATGGGGCTCCATATGTTACAATGAAGGTTTGAGGGTTTTGTTGGATGGTGGCTGGAGCGTCTCTCCATTCAATAAATCTCAGGTCTGTCAGCTGGAAGGTGGCAAAGATAAACGGGAGCAATACATGTTTTATTCATTTATAACTTTTGCTCTGTTTGATGAATATGCATAAAGAGGTAGCAAATTAACACCTGTGCAAGAACATCAAGTTGCATGTGCATTGGGGCAGGGGGACAAAGTTAAAAGGGAGGGTAAAAATGTTAGGACCTGCGGCCATCCCCTGCTGCGCACAGCCAAAGGCCTTGCATAGTGGGGTTGTCTGCTTGCCTGGCTTGGGCGCTGGTCCCAGCCAAAGGCTTTTTTCAGCTCGCAATGGGTGCATGGTAGGTGAATGCAGTATATCATAAACACAGAGGAACTCACTTAAACACACAATTAAAAAAGTTATTTGTGACTCAGCAAACAAAACCGAAAAAGCCCTGAAATTTGCCTGTTCTGGCCTGCAACGTGCAATGCACACCATAACTAATGCCCCACCATGCTTAGTACAACACTTTACTAATGGCATGCGATGAATAAAAAAGAAGCCAACTAAAGAGGACACATGACTGGGGACGTGAGTTATAGTGTGCACTGTGTGTTGCATACCTTACTGCTAAATGTTATGGCCTTTTCAGTTTTGTGTTCGCTGAACCATAATTAACCTTTGCCTGTATTTTTTCAATGAATATATACACACAACAGCTCTTGACAAATAGACTTTCGTTACAGTAATTTAGCAGTAATTGAATTGTGCCCTGGGTTATCAACTTTTTGTGTCCTGTAAAATGTTTCATAGGTAGGGGTTCCTCATTATATGAAGAAATATATGTGGGGTTGCTTTATAGGAAAAATATTGGAAACACTGCCCTAATGACTTTGATCGATTTACTATGTTGGTTAATTCTTATTGTATTATTAAAACCAGTGCATCCTTTATGCAAAGCAAATTCACAGTATTTGGGAATCCCTCACTCCGAGGGTTCATACTTTAGGTATTTCAAGCTGATGCTATAAAGATTCCTATAGGAAATGGACGTAAAGGCAATATTAGTAGAGAGCACTGTGGGGAATTGACTTTGAATATAGTGGTAGTGTTGGAAATCACTGTGGTACTGGCTTTGGTAATGGGAATCAGTAAAATTCCAGCAAAAATACTGAGTATATCCTAGTACTAGTATTCATGTTGGGAGTTACTAACGCCTGGGCACTGATAATGAGAGGCCACCAAGACTTGACCATAGATGATAGCGATCAGTAAAAGGGGCTGCTATTGCACGAAGATAACAATGGCAAAATATTGTCATTGCTAATGCCAGTCACTGAGGTACACCGACTGCGGCTGCACATGGCATTGTAACATTGGTCCTCTGGACAATCACTCAGCAGGAGCCCACGTATGTTCTAATACACCTAGCCACGTACTGGCTCCTGGAAGGCCCAGAGTGACCAATTGGACTGGCATGCACTGTAAGCTGCTTTAACCTCACTCAACAGGATTATTAGATAGATTCTTGCCTCTGGCATTGCCACTGTTGTTTTTCATTTAAAATAGAGTCCGTTCTCAATGTACTGTTGTTTTTTGTCTCCTTCAGGGGAGGAAACGGCGCTGCCTTGATAAGGGAATTCAGTTCATTGATGATGACAATGACTGTGTTTCGGACAATGCTGCACAGCCACCAAGAGATTTCAGTTTTCACTTTCCGTCCGAACCTCCCACTCCTTACACCCCAAAAATGGTAAGTAACTCTTCTGTTACTTCAGAAGCGAAGAAATGTAGATCAGTGATCTCCTGCCTGTTAGTTTGGCGTGTTGCCACAAAGCTACTGTATGGATTTTTGGGCTATATGATGCTTTTGTTTTGTAGATCTTGTTGACATTTGGGCACATGCATGGCAAAGCACCTAAGTTGTTAGTCCCATTGAAAAAACAGCCACCCTCTTCTGGACCTTTTTACATTTTGTTTAAGTGCCCTGGGAGAAAATGCATATCTTAAACGCTGACAAAGAAATGCTACTGCCTGCTGCCTTGAGGCCATATCAGATTCTCTTAAAGGCTGGTCTAAGTGGTGGCACACGGTGCCTGTGCCACTGTACATGGTAAGTGCCAAGTAACTTCTAGAATGGAAGTGGAACTCAAAGGACTGAATGGTGGAGGGCAGCTCTGGTCCACCACAGAATTTAAAAGTAGATATTTCCTCATGAGGGCCTAAAATAAAGTAGTTATAAGACTGCAGCCTGAAAGGGCTGGAAAAACTGAAGCTGCTCAATAGCCTACTACCAATTCCGGCTCCTGGTGACACAATTTTGGAGCACTAAGCTTGATCTTCTTAAGGTTTTGTTCTACTGGAAAACCTTCCAAACCTTCAAACAACACCTTTACGTGATGCCTTTAATGACGCAGAGTAAATTGTTTTTTGTTTCCTGACAGAAAAATATTCTCTTCACAAAACACCTTCCATGTTTAATGATTTCCTTACTTTTTTAATTTTGCTTTTAATTAGGTATTCTCAATAACAAACAGAGGTTACGCCACATTGTTTACATTCTGATATACAGTACAAATACCATGTCTCATTCGCCAGTCTTCCCCCAGTGGCTACAAATAATCATTGTCCCTTCCTCTCATTAACAATCCCCCTGAACAGTGTCCATAGTCTCAGGATGTTCCAGTAGATACGCCGTTAGCGGGCTCCAGATACCTTTGGGCTGCGAAGTGACTGGAAGCTCCTCCTCATATGTCTTCAATGTGTCTCTGTGATACATCATATCCACTATCCACCTTCTATGTACAGGCTTTGCCTTACTCTCCCAGTGCATTACCACTCTCCTTTTATCTAACAGCTAGGTCACCGCAATGAATTTACGCTGCTGTGGTTCTATCATGTTAAGCATTCCTAATAGGCATACTTGTGCCGAACACTCCACATAACATTCCATGATGGAATGTAGAGCATCTATCACTTCCT
Source organism: Calotriton arnoldi (assembly GCA_963921515.1). Classification (NCBI taxonomy): domain Eukaryota; kingdom Metazoa; phylum Chordata; class Amphibia; order Caudata; family Salamandridae; genus Calotriton; species Calotriton arnoldi. The sequence continues at coordinate 1,671,215 of CAWUFW010000289.1, forward strand.
CCCAGAATTTTTGCACCTTACGACATCTCCACGCCAGATGTAGAAAATCTGCATCTGGTCTCCCACACCTAAGACACTGCGTGTCTTCCTGCAGCCCATATCTGTAGAACTGTGTAGGTGTGTAGTACATCTGGTGTAGATATTTGTAATGTATGATTCTTAAGTTCCCATTGGGAGTCAGCATCTCTGCCAGAGCACAGCAAAACTCCCATTCTTCGTTTGTCAAGTGCACTTCTAGCGCTTGGTTCCATCGCTCACGTGCCATACTCTCAATCTGTGTATTCTCTGTTTGCATTGCTCTGTATATGACCGTGTGCTTGGTAGTCGGGTCAGTGATCAGTGTTTGCAGGGTGGTCAATGTTGGTGGCTCCTCTGGGAATGTGGGGTATAACACTTTAATTGCCGCCTGAAGTCAGCAATAGGTGAATCTGAACAATGGTGTCTCATTACTAATATATACCAAGTCTGCTGCAGCCTGAAACTTGCCCTCTGGGTATAAGTTGCCCATTGTTACTAAACCCACCCATTTTAGCAATGCAAGGCTCCCTCTTTCTTGGGTCACTGAAATATCTGGGTGGCATTCCAGCGGCATAGCCGGTGCGTATATTGGAAGCTTATGCGCTCTTGCCCCCATGGTGTGCCATACCGCCACCGTACACTGAAGTGTGTTGATCTCTGTGCGTGGTATGTCTCTACGTCGGAGTGGCAGTATGCTACTCAGAATGACAAGGTGTGCATCCTCTGTCTCCACTGCCAGGTGCGGCATGTATCGCGGAGGGTGCAACCAGTAGTGTGCATATTGAGGTTGGGCGCACACATAGTAGAAATATCGGTCAGATTCCGCAAAGCTACCCAGCTTTATACGGCAACGTCATTGTGGCTCATTCAATTCTGGGTTGCTTCCCCGCCCAGGCTAGGCTAATTATGTGGGTGCGTAGTTTATTTAAAAAATGGGACAGCCTCATAATTGGGATATTGTTAAAGAGGTATAAACATTTAGGCAGAACGACCATCTTCATGATGGCTATCCTATCAGCCATTGATAGCGTCATTTTGTTCCACCTTTCTATTTGATTTTCCAATTTCTCTATCGCTGCACCGTAATTTTCTCTTACCACCACGTCTCGATCCCTATGTATCCATATCCCCAGATATTTTACAGGGTCATCACTCCATTTTAGTGGGTATTCCAAGTGGTGAGGGTCGGTGGCACTGGTTAGGGGAAGTATTGTGGATTTACCCCAATGTATACTAAGGCCTGAGTGTCTCCCAAATGTAATGTACTCTCTCAAAACGGGTGATAGATTGGTTTTGGGGTGGCGTACGTATATATCAGCATATCGTCCGTGTACAGTGAGATACCTATTAGTGTTGTCAGAATTTCAGCGCTGCATCTGCATATTTTTGCCTGATCTTGCATTCGAGTGTTTCAAGGGCAATCGCAAACAAAATTAGTGAGAGGGGGCATCCCAGCCTCGTACCCCGATATATTCGTATCTGTTCCGATACGTGTCCATTCACACGGACCCTTGCCACTGGCTCAGTATATAGGTGTTTTACCCATTTTATCAGTGCCCCCGACATTCCCATTCATTTTTTAAAAAGGTGAATAGGTATTCCCATTCTATCGAGTTGAAGGCTTTGGCAGCGTCGAGTAGCACAGCCGCTGCCTGCAACTCGGGGTTCAGCTGACGCTGAAGTGCGAATATCGTTCGCAAGTTGTGCAAAGTGGAGCGTGCGGGGATGAAGCCTGATTGATCCGGCAAAATTATAGGTTGCAGCAGAGGTGGAAGCCTAGTGGCCAAAATATTTGCTACAATTTTAGCGTCTGTGTTGAGTGAAAGTGGGCGATAGGAATTGAATTTATCAGGGTGCTTGTCCATTTTTAAGAGCGCCACTATCATAGCCTCTTAGCATAGGCAGCAGGGTCTGCCTAGTGTATGCTTCTTTGTAGATCTCCAAGATGTACGGCCCACCAGGTCCCCATATTCCTTATAGAATTCACTCGTGAATCAGTCTGGTCCTGGCGCTTTTCCATTCTGCAGGGCCCTTACAGCTTCCTGTACCTCTTCTATAGTGACCTGTTGTGTCAGGTTCTCTCTCTGCCCCTCCGAAAGTCATGTGATTGTAATATCCTCTGGATATCCCTCTATCTCTGGAGCCCTCGCCGTCTCTCAGGATGCATAAAGGGATTCATAAGCCTCTGCAAATGTTTTGAGTATTCCCTTTATATCATAGTAATCCTCTCCTTGCTTTTCGCCTCCGAGCGTAACTTATTGGCTAACGTACAGCCAGGTTTGCTGCCCTCCCCATATGCCCTTGCTACGTGCCGGTGCGTCAGGTATTTCAATTCGCTTTCAGCAAATTCATTGTACTGTGTGAGGTGGTTTCTAATATTGGCTAGTATATCCGTTCGCGTGCGTTTATATTCTGCTTCCAGCTGTTTAAGTGTCATTTCTAATTTCTGCAGTTGTGCACGCAGATCCTTTAAGATACCTGCACTAGTGCTGATGCATACACCCCTTATGGTTGCCTTAAAGGCTTTCCAAAGGATACCCGCACCTCCAACGGAACCCTTATTTATCTTGAAATATTCTTCTTTTATGCCTCCCGAATGGTTTCTTTATTTGTTTGGTCTAGTAAAGATGCGGTGTTAAACATCCAGATATATTGCATGGGCATATGTGTGGGGACATCAACGGTCAGTGTCACTGGTTTGTGGTCTGATAATGTCCTGGCAAGGTGTTGGACGTTCCTCACCCAGTTATTGGCCCCACCATTCAACAGCCAATAGTCCAGTCTGGACCAGTTAGCATGCACAATTGATATGTATGTGCCTTCTCGTTCACTTGGATTGTGAAGTCGCCACATATGCACTATGTGGAACTCCTCCATGCTGTCTAGCACCACCTTTGCTGCCTGCCTGCCTGCCTGTTGTGTCCCAATGTCGTGCTTGATCTATCACAGGCTGCCTCTAGGGTCACATTTAGGTCCCAGCCCCATAGTATCTCTGTCTGAGGTAGTGATCTTAGCTTATTCCATATAGTTGCGTAGAACCCAGGATCGTCTGTGTTGGGGCTGGATGTGTTCACAATCGTCACTCTGGAGCCATGTAACACCCCTAGCAAAATTGCGTATCTACCCTGATCGTCAACTCGTGTGTGTTCCACCTTGAATGTCACCCCATTTTTGATCAGTGTCAAGACTCCTCTGGAGTAAGAGGAGTATGAGGAGGCTAGTCTCACCCCCGCCCACTTCACCCCATGCCGTTTTCAGTGCGTTTGGTTAGGTGGGTTCCTTGTAGCAGAGCTATTTTTATGTGGTGTCTATCTAAGTAGGCTAACACCTGTCTCGTTTTTCAGGGGTCGTTTTGTTCCCAAACATTCCAGGGGATCATTGAGAAATGCTCTGGCCGTTGGGAGTTTTTCATTTATATATCAGTGGTGTGCATACATCCTGAGCTTATCTTGTCTGTAATACATGCACCATCTTCGTGCACTTTGTGTGCATTTCGGCAATTACCATAAAATCTAACAACCCCCCCTTCACCCACTTTAGCATCCCAATCATGCCAAAGGTCTCCCTATGTAATATATCTACAGCTACTCATGGCAAATTCATTAACTTAGCACTGCTAATCAGCGCCATCAAACTTTGAACAATTTTGGGGTACATCCACCCGCGGTGCAGCTACAGTCCCAACTCACACCCCTTGGACGGAGGGGGGCAGGGGTGCGTGAGCCAATACGCTATTCAAACAATGAATCCCAGTTACTCAGCAAGCTTAATACATTCTCAGAACGTTGACTCCTATATAACTACATTTAGCAGGATTACATTCAGCATTTCAATTTTTCGACCATACATGCACTTATTACATGTGGTCATATCAGCCTTGGTGGCTCTCACCGCTACCCGGTTTAGTCACTGCTACCTTGTTGGACATCTTGTCTTGTCAGGCAGTTTGGTATTTTGTGCTTAGTTCATGCTCAGAACGAATCCAAGCTATTTTCCCCTATTGGATCTGCCATGAGTCTCTTAGTCTTCATCAGATTGTCGCCTCCTGTCTCTGTCTTCCAAAGTAAGCGTATCAACATAATCCAAACTAGGTGTTTGAAAGACCTTTTCTTTGCCCTTGCATGCTATCTTCAGCCTTGCCGGATACAGCATAGCGTAGGTTATCTCTGCTTTTTGCAGGCTCTTTTTTACTGGCAGGTATTTCTTCCTCGCCACCTGTACCGTCATCGTGAAGTCCGGAAAGAAGGATATTATGTTCCCTTGATGATTTATTTCCCTTCTTTCCCGGGCTACGCCCAAAGCCGTGTCCCTGTCCTCTGTAGTTTAAAAGTCTTGCAATGATTGGTCGCGGTGACACTCCCGGAGGGGGTCTCGGCGCCAGGGACTGGTGGGCGCCCTCTACCACCAGCATTTGTGACAGAGACTCGCTGGCAAAGATCTCCGTCAGCATGTTCTTGGCGTATGTTTCCATTTTTCCTGTGTTCGTCGACTCCAGGACTCCCATAATGCGCAGATTGTTTCTTCTGGATCAAGCTTCCAAGTCTTCATTTTTGGCTTGGATAAGGGCGAGCACTTTTTCTATGTTGAGGCATTTTTTATTTAGTGATTGTGCGGTGTCTTCAGTTGTAGACATTCTTTGCGCCACTTCCGTCAATCTGGCCGCGTGTTGGTCCATCTTGGCTGTCAAGTTATCCATCTTTAGGTTCAGGCGATCAATTGTCCCATCTATGGGTTGCACGCTTTGTTGCATCGTGACCAATATGGCCTCCAGCGCACTTGTAGGTTGGCTGTGCCCCTCCATTTCTGATTTGCTTGCAGTCTCTCCTGTTCCTCGTGCGCTCTTCTTGGCCTCAAATGTGACCCTGGACTGTGTCTTGTGCGTTTTCCCCATTTGGGCCCTTCGCTCGCTTTATTGCACATTATGTGTGACTGTAAAAGTTTCCTGCTCTGCAGAGCTCTCTGACGCTCAGTGCGCTGCTCCGAGGGCTAATTCAATACACATCTCTTTGTGCTCCTACTACCCACTCTCTGTGCCAGGTTGCCTCGCGCGCTTATGCTAGTGTGCTCTGGTCAGGCGCCCCTTGTATAGTTCGCAATTTGCTTTCTTTATAAGTTTTATCGGGTGCTGCAGTCTCCTTGCCTCGGTATCTGCTCCCTGTGTGTTGCTGGTATTTGAATTTCTGATCCACGCGCTGTAGACCCTGCGTCATTCCGCTGCAGCAGATTATTCTACCGCCCTTTCGCAGCCTCCAGTCTCTCTACTCAGGCCGAAATGTTGTCACAATCTCTAATAGTTCAGGATAGAGCCACACGCACTCCCATGTTCTTTATCGGGTCCTCGCAGTGCAGCTTTGCTCCCGGCTCGGCCTCCCGTTCCGCACTCCAGTGTATGTCGGGGCCTCTTGCAGCCGAACAGCTATAGGCACGCCCGGCTATGACTACGCGCCTCTCAACTTGTTGTGCATATGCTCTTGCACTCACCGCTTTTGTCGGCCAGTTGGGTGCATCAGTCCCCGGGGGGCCTCTCTCTGCCGGCACCTGACATTCCACCCCAGCTCAGGGCTCCGCGTCGCAGCCCTGTCTCCAGGTTTCCCGAGCAGCGCCTCTAACTGCTCGGTTCTGCTGTGCAGGAGGTCGGGCGCCAGTCTTCACTGGCAGGTGCTCGGCTCTGCGCTTTGATTATAGCCTCTCAGCTTACATTCGGGGGTATTTTCTCACCTCTGAAGCCGCAAGGGTGGGTGTATCCGAGTCCCCCTCTCACATTTTGCAGCAAGTTGTTTATCCAGAGCTAGGTCTCAACACTCCATCCTCTGGGTCTCAGCAGGCCTGCGCCGCCATTTTTTGTCTTATGCGGCCCACTGCAGTGCTCGGCCGCGGCTGTTTGGACGCTGAATCCTCTGGTAATTCTTAGGGATATTCACCAGTTTAATCCCACCATCTCCTACGAGCTGTGAATGCCGCAGATCACCGAGTTGGAACATCCACTTGCAGGATTGTGTCAGATTACAGGGTCACGGCCGACAGAGCTGCACTAGAGTGTGGCCATCTTGCTGTGAGCTCTTTAGCCCCCCACAGCCCCAATGAGTGCTTTACTTGTGGGAGAAAAAAGATCCAAGCAGACTCTCATGGTATCTGCATTGTATGACTTTCAGTCTCCCATGGCATAGGCTCCTGCCAGTTTATCAAAAACATTTACGAAGGAATCTGAAGAATAGGGAGAAGAGACTACTGCATGGACTGCAGGAATTGGCATCAGGAAAATCTGAGGAACTTGGAGAGGTTGCTCTCTCTCTACCACAGCTCCTTCCACTGTTTCCAGGGACCTCTCGTGAGAAAGATCCAACTAAAGATCTCATAAAGAAGAACATGGGCATACCCATTGGGCATTGATCCTTGACATCAAGGGAGAGATTAATTACAGCAACTTGTGTTGAGGCTGATTCACTGTTGAGAAGGCATTCAACATAAAAAGAAACCAGCATGTCGACATCAAAGGGGAATTTGATGTCGAGGAAGCAGTCGACTTGGAGGGAAAAAACACCTACCAGGTCTTTCCATCTGTCTGCAAATTGGGTCCGCAAGATTGAGAAGAGATGAGTGCCACATATGCCGGTTTAAGACTACTCTAGGACATATTCACTCTTCTGAGCAATCTCACCCGTGTTAACCCTATCTTCTGCCTCTTCTCCCAGGTCACCTTGTCCAGAGCAAAGTGACTCACTAGTTGTACGACCTGTTGTACCAGTCTTGTCTGCACCTTCTGTGGCCCTTCATCCTACTGTACCACCTCCTGAGGCTCCTGTATCTCCAGTTAAGCATCCCAGCACACCAAGAGGGAGATCCTGAACACTGAGGAGACGTTGTACAAGTCCTCACTGTAGGGGAAATCACTATAACAGGTCCACAAGGCATGGTTCCTCTTCTCACCAGCGTTTACGATTATGCCATTCAGCATCCACTAATTGACTGAGGTCCACACATTGTGCAAGATCACTAAGTCATGCACACTCTTCTTCGAATTCCTCTCTTGCTTCAGTGAAGCAATATCCCCCCAACTCGGACTATCCTACAATGAGCGTTACTCCAACGGATGAAATAACTTTCAACTAAATCTTGGCTAGAGGGGCAATAAAACTAAACATAACCCATCCAAACTACTTATCCAAAGATTCCAGTTATCTTTGAACACCTTAATCATAGTTCCTCTGCATGACCTTTGCTTCCTTTGGTACAAGTCTGTTTTAACCCGCTATGAGGCTGGTCCTAGCCTCAGTGAGGTCTGCCGCAGCACACTTGCAGAAGAAATGTAAACAACCAGAAGAAGGCAGAGCCACCCCTGGATTTGGTAATAGTCTCTGCTGTGAGAATATCACTACACCTCTCCATCCTCTACAGTGCCTCCTGAAAAGGAGAGTAGGGAAATTTGATGCACTTGGAAAAACATTATGAGGAACTTTTGCTACTCCCATGAAGACTAAGAGTACTACTACCCTACTTGGCTATTATGACAGATCCTTTTAGGAGACTCTCCAAGGCTTTTAAGAGAAAGGGCCATATGTACAAAAGCATTTTTGCGGTCAGGAACGGTCCGATTGGAAGAATCTCGATCATTTCCGACTGCAAAAATGCTTTTTTCATATTTACAAAACACAAATTTTGATTCGGTAACATGTTACCGAATCGCAATTTGTGTTTAGCGATTCAGTTTTTGGAAGGGGCATGTTTAGGGCGTCCCTTCCCAATACTGAATTACAGTGCTGTTTATGAATGTTTTGCGACAGAAATAAGGTCTCAAAACATGAATTGTTTACCAACACCTCAAGGGTGGGTGTACCATTTGCAAATGGGAAGGGGTCCCGCCCCTTCTTCTTTGTGAATGTTGTAACAAATATTTTTTTTAGAGCAGGCAGTGGTCCAAGGGACCATTGCCTACTCTTAAAAAATGAACCTTAAATGTTTCATTTTATTTTTGAAAACGTATCCTGTTTTCCTTTAAAGAAAACGGGCTGCATTTAAAATATATATTCTTTATTAAAAAGCATCACAGACATTGTGGTCTGCTGTCCCCAGCAGGTCACCATCCCTGTGATGGCTCCTAATTCCTAATGGGTCGTAAAATTCCAACCTACCTTATTAATATTCATGAGGTAGGTCTATTAGCGATCCCATTAGGAATTGCTATCTGAAGTTTGCACGTTTTCTTATATTAGGAATTGAGATTTCTTAATTGTGATTAGGTAAAAATCGTAATTTTTGTACCTATGACCTAAAGTCCCTCGTGGGGACAGACAGGACTTTCAAGAGTTGCTTCAAGAGTTGTTGGTCTCCAATCAAGTAATTAGTGCTGCAACCTATGGATCCAACCTATGGATATTTTTATGGACTGGCTTTATGTCTTTCATCATGGCTTTTTATGTTTTAAACTCTTTTTTATTGAAACTATGCTCATCATACAGTGTATACACCAAGATATGTCAAATATTGTGCTACATACATGGCAGGTAAGAAGTGACAGCAGGACATGGATCATAATCAAGAGTGGCGCTTTTACAGCCTTTCATACTTATAACGGCAGTCTTTAATCTCCCCTTTAGCATAGTGTCTCGCCTGTCCCCTAGAGTACACCCCCCTCCCGTCAGTACCCCCTATAGGATTGACAGGCTCCACACACTTTTTTTATGTCGTTCATCATGGTTTCGCCTTACTGGTTTGAAACCAGAGGCACAACAGAGAATCTTAAACCTACCATTCTCTGGAACCACATTGGAGTGGAGTGCTTAATTTGAGCCAGTGGTTTCCGGTGCTCTGCACCGGCACTTAATTGTCAACACTGGTGCTTGACAGTCTGCCACAAGGTGGCACTGTCTAGCTAATTTAGAGATGACCACCACAACAACAGTTAATTAATGATTCAATCTTCATTAAAAATACTTTGAGGGCCTGTAGTAAAGTAGGATCTACTTCTATGGTTACCCCCACTTTTTGCCTGGTGCTAAGCTGTATTATGACTAGTCTGACTGGGATCCTGCTAATCAGGAACCCAGTCTATCTGCTTTCTCCCTAAATTCTTGTGTTGAATACTTTGGTACACTCCAGATTGGATACTGGGGTACCCTTATCAGTCACTAGTATATGGTACTAAGGTACCCAGGGCATAGGTACCCCAGGGGTCTCCCATGGGCTGAAGCAGGCATTATACCACCCATGGGAGACCATGCAAAATGGAACTACAGGCCTGCCATTGCAGCCTGTGTAAGTTGGTGCTTGCACCACTTACTTAAGATATAGGTTTACTATATCTAAGGGTCACTGCACTTAAAACCTATAAGTCACCCCTATAGCAGGCCTTTGCAATCCTGAAGGCAGGGTGCTTGGTTCCAAGTGAGAGGGTGCCCCTGCATGAGCATGACACCCCTGCAGCTATGGAGTCCATTCTCTCGGGTTGTTAGTGAAGCAGCCATATACTATATAGAGGGGCACCGCATAATTACGCGATGACCATCTCGAAAAAGGCTGCAACGAATCCTATCATGTTTGGTATCAAACATGTTGGAATCATACGTCTGCATGAGGGGCACACTTGGTGTTCCCGTGCATAGTCCAGTTCAAACCAGATCTGGGAGCCGTTGGCTCCCGCTCTGGCACGAAACTGGACAAAGGACATGGGAGTAACCTCCCCCCTGTCCAGACCATCCCCTGGGAGGGTCCCCTGATTCTTCCCAACTCTTTCCCTAGGGTACTTAAGGGCTTACCTGGGTGTAGGTCCCTAGATTCGTCCTGGGATAAGATTAAGATTAGACACCACTGCACTTGTACCGTCTGGGCACTCTGGACTTCGCTGGACTTTCTTTGGGCCTGACTTCGTCTCCCTTTCAGTCTGCTGCATCGTCTGTGCCTGTGCATCATACAGGAACCTTCCAAGGCCTGTGAAGCATCAAAGACAACTGAAGTAATCTCCCTTGGAGTGAAGGAGTCATTCCCCTGCATTTGCAGGCACTGCAACTAAGTCGACCGGTCTGCAGATCCTGAGCTCCTCCAGACTCCGTGGGCTCTGCAACACAGGTGGTGGTTTTCCACAGCTCCCGAGGCCTGCTCTACCCTCTCACCAAGTTTGAGGCTAGTATCCCTCGTGGGGGTTGCAATAACCGAACCCCTGTGTATAGCGTCCAACTTGCAGTTGCAAAGGCTTGTTGGCTTCTTTGCAAGAAGATCTTCCTGCTCCAAGTAGCCCCAACCTCGAGCACCTCCAGTGACCAGAATCTTGAGCCACACTGCATCGTGTGCATCGTGGCCTGCATCTTTTGGTGAGCTGCTTGAGGTCCTCTTGTGACTCCAGTGCCTCTGGCCTGTGGGTTCACTGTAGGGTCACACTTGTTACTTTTGGGCTCTCCTCATTGCTTGGGGCCTGCCCTGACTCCCCTGCCTTTGGTGAGTCCCCTGGACCTTGCTGGTCCCGACGTTGCCCCTTCTCTGATTTCTGCGTGGCTTGCCTTTGTCAAGGCTTGTTGGTGCTCCCGACGGACACCGTCCCCCTCAGCACTCGACATCCTTCGTAGGACAGCTCATACCCGGGTCCTGGTCTTCCTCAGCGTCGCCTGATCCTCACAGCTGCAGAGTCAAGGTCATCGTCATCTCCCCTGAAGCACCGACAACGGAGGGCATTCGTCATCCAAGTCTCCTGGTCACTCCTGAGTGCCATAGACTCTGTCCCCTCTGCTTTCAGGTACTCCTCTTCAAGAATCTACGTTTGGATTCCCACGGACACTTTCTCCTCTTCCAGCAGCGGCACTTTCCTGAAGTCCTCCATTGGGTTCAACTGCGGTTTCCGACACCACTTCACACGTATGCACACGGCTTCCCTGGTGTAGGTAACGTGGGTACTAAGGTATCCACGGGTGGGGTGGCTCTCCGACCTTCTGTCTTTCAGGGGTTTCTTCAGGGTCCACTGGGAAGGGTCCTTAATCTTTAAAAATCCAACCGCGACTTGCACATAGAGTTGTACGGAGCACGCGGTCGTGTTTCCACACTGCACATGCTCTCCGTGGGGTCCCTATCTACTCACCTCGGGTGGTTCCTTGGGGTCCCAGCACTTCTACGTCCTCTCGACACTGTCTTGACTCGAGTCGTTGTTCTTATACCACTTTCTTAGTATATGGTTTGGTCCCCCCCTGGGGCCACTGTGTATTTTGTGCTATTTACCATGTTTCTTTGCTAAAGTATTGTGTGCATTGTGTTTATCAACGTGTTGGAGATATTGGAACGTACTAGAGAGTATTATATAATAAATACATATTTTTATAAATACTTGGTGTGGTTCTTTTTCACTAAATCTATACTATAAGATTGCATTCTGGTAAAACAAGCTGCTTTACACTTCTTCCGGACTCGCCTGAAGGCTGCTCTCCACAGTTACCACTTACAAAGCTTTCTAAGGTTGTCTAAGACCTCTTAAATCACCATAAGGGTTGTCTGATCTGGTGCAAGGTGCCCACTTACATTAGTGGACATCGTATACCAGGCCAGCTTCTGACAGGGCCTAAAATAGTCTGAATTGTCACGCCTGTAGGAGTGAGATTATTAGTAGTTGTGTTGTTACCATCAATGGCAGCGCTGGCAGGGGCAATATGTGGTGCAAGCTGCAGTGGCCTCCTGACGAGAGCCCTGGCACTTATTTTTAACCAATTAAGCACTGCTGGAGCTCATACAGATGACAAAACGCAGTGCATTAAGGCCTAACTGAAGACATTCAAAGGTGTGGGACCTGAAAAAAGGAACAGCACAGGAAACGCTAGTACAAACCCTATTATCGGCCTTATCCATAACAGAGGGTTCAAGTCCCTCAGTGGCAGCAACAATACCAACAACAGCAAAGTCCTACCAACCTTGTAAGTCTACTAACGGTAGGGTTGCCATCAAACACCAGCTACCGCAGGAATACTAGTCAAGTAGTGACCACCCACTGGCCCCTTTCCCGTTCACCACTCTGGTGGGGGCACTCATTATTAGCTGGACGAGTGGGATAAAAAACAAAAGCCAGATGGGTGCTAAATATTATATAGAATTGTTATTCTATAAAATGTCATTCATCTCCTTCATCAATCCCTCTAAAGAAAACATCTAAATACCATCAAGAGTTACTCCAGCTGCAGGTCAGCATTCTTCAAACCAAAGAAGTAATGGAGCTGGTCCCTCCTTTCCAAAAAAGGAAAGATCATTTAAATGCTTTACTTTTAGGTTCGAAAGAAGGGACGAAAACAAAAATATTGACCCATTCTCGACCTGAGATCAGCAAATAAATATGTAAAGAAAGATAAGTTTTGCTTCTGGGCACTTCATCAAAATTACCCACAAGTCCCTCATGAGGATTGGATGTGTGACCCAGGTCTTCAGGATGTGTATTTCCACATGCCCATCATATGGAAACATGACACTTTTCTAAGGCTTCTGGTGAACAGTGTTCATTATCATTACAATGTAATCACCTTCCTTCCAGTCTCAAGTCAGCCCCACAAACATTTTTAAAATGCATGACGGTAGTCTCTGTATATCTCAGGAACATGAAAATATCCATGTACCTCTACCTAGATATTTGGCTTATAAAAACATTGACATTTCAAGAGGCCTAGCATCATTTCCATATATAAGTCTCTGTCCTTCAGTGCTTGGGTTTCAGAGTAAATCACTCTATGTCTATGACACTCCCAGTTCAGTCCATCCATTACAGAGGAGTGGGTCTAAACACACAGTCTGCAAGAGTGAATCTTTCAGAGGAGAGACTGTGTTCTATCCATCTGGAGTGTCAAAGTCTTCTAAAGATAGACATCTGACAGCCTATCAAATCCTATTGCTTCTGGACTCAATGGCATCCTGATAATTCTGGTACCCAATACATGATTACAAATTAGACTGTTACAACATTCCCTCGAAGACCAGTGGTGCCAGCTCTTGGGCAGTTGGGAAGACAATTTTGTAAATTATGGCCCCCATACCTGTGGGATTAGCCACTTTGAAGTAGTCCATTTCTAGGTGGATTGTTCCTGTATTCTGCTCTGCTATAGCAATGCCAACAAAACCTTACCTTGTAGGCCTCGAGCCCATGCAAAAAAGGTTGGACTGCTACTTCAACTTAATTATAGAGTATATACCTCTTTGATATATGTAAAGTGGAGGAACCCACTTTGAAAAATTAATATCCTGCTTAACGTGGATGACTCTACACCACCTCAAACTGAAAACAACATGAATTCTGATTTCACCTCCTCTAAGTACCACAGATGGGCAAGCCAGGCTGGATCCAACTAGTATGCTCAACTGAAGCCAGTTCGTGCCAAGATCGCTAAATCTCTGTGATTCATTGTAAGTGAGACCCTGAATCTTCAAACACACATCAGTGCTTTCGTAAAAGGTGCCACTAGATCAGACTTCTCTAAGGAATAGTCCCTCATCCCAAATGAAGAATTCAAAACGGTAGTGCAATCGCTATCCTTAAGACTTGACTGTTGTAACTCCCCACTAGCATGCATACCCAAAGTTAATCTGGCCCCTATAAAAGCAGCCATTAGTGCTGCATCTAAACTGGTGTCCAGCTCATGAAAGGTGAACCACATGCTATGAGGCATTACCCTGGGGAGCAGCAAACTACCTGACACACAAGTTTGTCATCTCAGGTAGCCCCTGCTCACTCCGAAGTGCTGAATCTTTCCATATGGAAACTCTAGGCTTCATGAAATCAAGAACTCCGAGAAGTCTCTGCAAGGCTCCCAACATTAGGAATTCCATCTTCCCAGCTATAACTAAGATCTCATATGTCCTCTTCAAGAAAGAACTTAAAACCCTGCTCTTCCAATGCCACTTCTAGTGATGAGCAGATTCTTAAAGATCTTACACATGGGGTCATTTGTTGAACTCTTACATTTATGATCTGTAATAGGAGACTCTGACATTGATCCCCCGCCGAGTACTTCTTAATTCAGGCAGGTCTCTAAATAGACTAATAGGCAACACTTCACCCTGGAGCTGGCTTATTACCTTTTTTAACCCTCTGTAATGTGTATTCTACCAACTTATTATACATGGCGACACGCTATTATGTAAAGCACTCTGCTACCCCTGTGAGTCTGGCTCCTGCTACACAAAAACGTCAAACATTAAATAAATAAATACAAAGGGGTCTCAGTGACTTGATGATTTGCGATTTTATGTGATCCATTAAATGAACTTTGCGTGTACCCCAGGTAGGAAGGTCAGGTGTTTCCCAAACCTAGGCAGGACCTGTCAGACCATTTAGGAAAACCACCAACTCCTACCATGCTCTTTCTCGCAAAAAGGCGATTTTAGATTCAAAGTTGGATTATGAGGGTAAAAAGCTATACTCATGTAATGACAAACATCAAAACTTGTATGGAAATAGGAATCACTGCATTTACCTTAGAGGTGGGTGAGCCACTGAAAGCTCGATCCTGGCACTGCTCGAGGTCCTGTTGGAACCTCGAGCCCACAACGAGCCGAGCTTTCTGCCGCTTCTGCCTTCATCCCTCCCCGTACCCTGGATATCGCGTTAGGGCCAGAGTTGAAGATTTTGGACCAAGGGAAAAGGGTTCGATCTCGGAGGCAGCTCAGTATCCTGTGCTTCTAGGAAATCACTTATTTCCCCATTCCTATTAACAACGAGCGGTGACCTTGTGTAATGTAACGAATTCTTAGAATTCTTATGTAAAGCGCTCTAATACCTTCGGTCGAGTTTGTGCTTTAGAAAAACTGCCGAAAGTTGCACAAAGAAGTAGATTTAATAATCTGGGTCAGAATAGGGTTTACATGACAGTCGTCTTGCCTCTTAGTTCACTGAAGGTTCATGTTTAAAAATTATCACTTGTTATAAAGTACATCTCACTGCAGTGCTATAATGTGACGTGTTAATGCCAACGCTTTCACATGCTAAAGAAATAAACTTTTCGGAATAGACTTTATCATATTTTATATGATGTTTTGTCTATTTTTTTATATAGCAAACATTTTCAGGGCTCAGCTCGTGCACGGGCTCTAAGATCGGAGCCATATCCTTGGCTCGGCTCTCCCGGTGAATTTGTTGGCTCGTCCACCTCTTTATTATTTTACAGATATCTGGTTCAGTTAGGGATCTAAATGGCCAGGCACAAAGTATGGAAGCAGTACAGTTCCATGACCACTAGAGTGTGCTGTGGATTCACCAGAAGCGAGATTTAGTGAAGTCAAAGTGGCCTTTTGTACTTGTTTTTTTTTCTCTATTCGTGGCTGTCAATAAACCAATAATTACCCAACGATTTGCAAACAAACTTTTACCAAGTGTCATAACTCAAAGTATGCAACACATCTCCCAGTTGTTGTTTTTGTTAATAAAAGCGAGCATTGTACCCTACTGTTTGGAAATCGACAAATGATTTAGTTAATGCTGAAAACAGAATCTCACATACGGACACGGTTTTTCGTCCAAGCACCCCGATGGAGAAACTGAGACCCGTCCGCAAAATAGGCTTTGGTACCTTGCCAGGTGTATGAAGCGCTATATAAATGTAACTGCTGTATTGTAATTGCATTTCTACAGCGCCTACTAATCCTGATGAGGCGCTGGTGCGCTTTACTGCGGGTAGCACGCTACTCCGGAACCCAAGGTGAGTGATAACTCCAGTACTTATTACAGTGCAGTCCTCTATACCTCCTTGTGTGTAATGTCTCGATGGGCACATAAACCTGTAGTTACGTTTTGCACGCCTGTGTTTAATGCCTTTTTAAATAGGTTTAAACACAAGCAGAAAGAATTATCAACTAAGGCCTGTTATTGGTCTTATTAACTCGTAAGGAATCAAAAGCACAAAAGTGTATTTTAAATATAACCCAAATGGAAAAAACGAAGACAAAAAATAGAGAAGAAAACCGGACGCAAGTGATATTTTGATGAAGAAAAAACACTTTGTTGTTGGAGGTATTTACGGGAGAGGTCTCTCTTTCTGTGGAACACTTCTTTCCACATACAAAAAGTGATGCATCACGAGGACGAGGTACAGCAGAATAACATCACCATCATGTTCTTTATTTCGGTAAAATACCATAAAAGAGGTACATAATACAATCATTATCATAAAATTAGTAATAGATTAAAAGAACTAAAAACATACATCTAGATCATGCATAGATGAAGAGTCCATAGTCAACAAACCAGGACTTGCCCCTTCTTAGTCCATTAATATGTTGTACTGCCGATTAATAAATTTAAAAAGTAACCCTGATTTTTATAAAAACTCAGCTATCTAAGTTTGTTAGGGCACAGCTGACAGACACAGCAAAGACCGTATGGGGTGCCGAATCAGTTTGAAGAATCCTGTAGGCTACCTCATTTCTAGTAGTGCCTAGGTTTCTACAGATAGGGATCAACCATTTTGATCTTGCCCTACTGTAAACTGGATAAAAAATAACAAGTGGGGTACATTTTCTTTCTTATGTGCACACATGGGGCACCCCTGGTCATTAGTGGTTGATGGTCCTGGCCATTTCAACAACAAGCATTGGCATAGCCAATAGGTCTCACCTTTGGGACCTTATAAGTGTTTAGCCATGCAACAGTTGCATAACTAAATATTGTAAGGTCCCAAAAGCGAGACCTATTGGCTATGCCAATGCTTGTTGTTTTTACCTTATTGTCTTGCACACCTTGCTTGGCTTTCCCCAGATGGCACTGTATTGTTTCGTTGCATTTTTGTCTTTATCAATAAAAAGATTTAGACGTAAACTGCAATCCATGTTGTAAAGTAGCTAGCACCACTGTGCAACATGTTTTAAAAATGAATGTGTCTTTGTGTAATTTAAGTGGTGCTTATGTAAAGCACTCCAATACCTTCGAGATAGAGTTTGCGCTACATAAATGCTGCAAAAAAGGTAATTAAATAAAAATCAAAGTGCCTGAAAGGACATGAGAGTGGGTGTGACGAGGAAGGTCGCAAAAGCAAGAAAGAGGATGTGGTGGGTTAAAAGGAAGGGGTTATTCAAAACAACAGAAGGGGGTGGTGGGTCACTGAGTGTCCCTGTGAAATGTAAGTGGTGCTCACGTGAAGCTCTCCAATACCTTCGGGTCATGTTTGCGCTACATAAATGCACCAACATAATAAATAAATACGAATAAAAGCCCCTGAATGGCAATGTGGTGCAGGGTGCAGCGTTTTTAAAAACTGTAAGCCATAATGTACGGCAGATAACGCCGCTGTGCAACATGTTTTAAAAATGAAAGTGTTCCTGTGTAATGTGAGTGGTGCTTATGTAAAGCACTCCAATACCTTTTAGATTGAAGTTGTGCTACAAAAATGTGGCAAAAAATGTATTAAATAAAAATCAAAGTGTCTGGAAGGCCATAAGGGAGAAGGGTGGGTGTCACGAGGGAGGTTGCGAGAGCAGGGAGGAGGACATAGTGGGTTAAAAGGGAGGGTCGTTCAAAACAACAAAGGGGGTGGTGAATCGCTGAGTGTCCCTGTGAATTGTAAGGGGTACTCATGTAAAGCACTTCAATACCTTCGGGTCATGTCTACGCAACATAAATGCGCCAACATATTAAAAAAATACGACTAAAAGCCCCTGAATGGCAATGTGGTGCAGGGTGCAGCATTTTTTTTTTAAACTGTAAGCCAACTTGTACAGCAGCTAACGCCGCTGTGCAACATGCTTTCAAAATGAAAGTGTTCCTGTGTAAGGTAAGTGGTGCTCATGTAAAGGACTCCAATACCATCGGAATCAAGTTTGCACTACATAATTGCAGCAAAAAAATGTGAGAAAATAAAAAGTCAAAGTGCCTGTATGGAAATGAAAAAGACTTGAGAGAGGAGGGTGGCCATGAGGCTAGTCGCGGGAGCTTAGAGGAGGACGTGATGGGTTAAAAGCAGGGGGGAGGAGGAGGGGGAGGAAGGTCGTTCAAAACAACATCGGTGGGTGAAAAGAACTCCAATACTCTCGGCTCATGTTTGCTCTACATAAAAGACCCAACATAATGAATAAATACAAAGAAAAGCCTCCTGAATGGCAATACGGTGCAGGGAGAAGACAAACACATGCACTCGTATGGAGGGCTCATTCGGAAATGTAAACGAGCATTGGCCGCGCGGCCGTGAAAGTGACACGGCCGCGCGGCCGCGAAAGTGAAAGTAATCACGAGCGATGAAAGCCGCTGCGAGTGTAAGGGTGGGAAGCCAGATGGTGAGGGAAGCCAGATGGCGCCTAATGAAGCTGACGAAAAGGGAGGGGGAGAAGGGAGGGGGAGTGCGAGCAGAGGAGCCTGATTACAGCAACCCAGATGGCAGCTGTGCACGTGCACGCGATCGTGAACGCAAGCTGGAGGCCAGCAAAAGCCTGTGGGTAGCACTCTGAAAAGCCACCTACTAAATGTCTCACAGAGCAGCGCATGCGCTGGCTCAGGCGAGACCTAAAAATGCATGAAGTTGTAAAGTTCCATATCTAAACTGGACGTACAGTTTTTTTGCTAGGTTGGGTTTGATTTCGTCACAAAACGTTTCTAAAAAATAAATATCCTTAACCGCTATAAAAAAAGTTGATAAAGTGCCTTGTGCATGCATTAAAAGGTTGTTAAATTTTTAGAACTTAAATTGATTTTTTTAGTTCCTTCGCACTAATAGTTGGGCAGTATACCACAGGATCAAGCCAAAGATTAGCCAACCCATCCCCAAGAGGGAGTTTTTGATAAATTTAATCCAAGGGAATTTGACAGTAAGGGGATGTCTAAGTATTTCCTCTAGCCCGCTACGATAGAGCGATAATACAGGGGTAACCCACAGGCGTCTCCAGAAAATCAAGTATAAACTTCAATCTTTTCAGATATCGGCCTGAGCCCTAGGTCTACTCTCAACGGTATCAAGGGAGTGCTAACTGGTAAACACAAAAGCTGCCCCATAAGCCTGTTTTCGGCCATTACCAGTGATTTTAGATTTTTATGGCCCCAGATCTCCGCACCATAAAGGGCAACCACCAATGCCTGGTAAGTATGCAACTGGAGGACTGGAGAAACAAATCTACAGTGAGACCCTATGTGCAACTTCTGAAGCTCCCCTATATGCTGCTCCAATTTAAGTCTCTTTGTAGCTGTATTATGCGCCAAATCCATCTTTTTGTCTAATGTAATGCCCAAACGGTCAAATAGGTGGACCTGTTCAAGGGGAATACCCTTTAGGGTAGGATTTGAGCGAGTGGTATGGCATGGATTAAAAACCATATATTTGGTTTTGTTTATATTTATTTCCAGGCCCTTAACGCGCAAAACCTACTAAAATGGTGGCGTGTTTTCTGTAACCCCATCAGAGATTTTGCTAGAAGAAGAGTATCATCTGCAAATATGAGGGCCGGAACCCTCATGCCTGCTAATCTAGGGGCATCATTGTCGCAGCTATTAAGGAAGGTAACCAAATCGTTTAAAAATAAGGTAAATAGGGTGGGGGCCAGTACACAGCCCTGTCTTACACCCCGCTTTACAGGAAAGGGTTCTGTTACTTCACCCAACTTTCCGCACCGAACTTGTGCGTATAGTTCCTTCCATGCAGGCACAAATTCGTACAGATGGGGTCCTAGCCCTCCAGATCTCTCCTACTGCCAGTGACCTGCATTACCTTCCAATGTTCCCAAGGCATTAAGGTTTACATGGAACCCTTGGAAGTCCTGCTTGCCAGCATGAAATATCACCATAGACCAGTAAGCCAAGAACAATTCTTTACCCCAAAGTGTCAACAGCCAGTGAAAAAGTTTTCCTTAACAACTTGTCTGATGGTAAAGCCGACCATCAATAGCAACTCATTGCAACCCGCCAGTTTCAGGCATGGCTCACTGACATGAAGCAGGAAGGCTTCATACCGGCACTCTACCATGCAAAGTCACTTGGCTTTCATATCAACTCTAACCACTTCCTCACAGAACACAAGAAAAAGTAAGTCACAGACAGCGTCATTCAAGCTGAGCCTCCTTCAAAAAGTATCACTTTACCTTCCAACCTGTAACTTCATCTTGACCATCCAAGGTCTTATGATCTCGCACAAGGGTGGAAATACTTTCATAACTTGTCTCTCTGACATTAAGCTAGCCCCTTGATGGCAGCCTTTCAGGCCACTCACTTAATTTGAGGAGGGACAGAATATACCCAATGTCCCCAAAATCTCTGTTGTGGGTCTTATTTACAGTGTTCATCATATTCAAGAAATACTGCCTCCTATTCCAGGCCATTAATACCAAGAAGACGGGTTACCATTCACACAAACTCTCCTTCTCTAGCTTCCATCTCTCATATGGAACAGTAACTTAGTAAGTATAGAAACCTAGAAAGCACAAAACAATCAGTGGCGGCTGCTCACATTGCTTAGTGGTCAGGCGGGAGGGAAGGAAAGCATAATTAAAATTATTAAAATTTGACTGAGCTGCCGCTCCGATGGCCGCCTTGCTCCTCTCTCCCGATCCTAGAGTCCGGGTGCACACTGCGCTGGCTCCCAGATACCAATCCAGACACTTCTCTCAGGCTGGGAATTCTATTCCCAGCATGAGAGAGGCGTTGGGATTGGTCTGAGTGGCAAACAGTACCTGGCAGGGAGCCTGTGCCGTTTCTCCAACCCGGCTGTGCAACACAGCCGGGTTGGAGAAACCTAAGTTCACATGTCTGTTTGACCAGCCAAACTGACATGCACACTTAAAAGTGCCCACCACTCCTTCCCCTTCCATGCCTCTCACACAGAATTGCCTGGCCCCGTCCCGCTCAAGACTTGCATTGTCAACTGTCAGGCAAAAATAAAATGATAATTAAATGCTTTTATTATCATTTTATTTTTCATTTTTAGCAGGGGGGCGGTGCTCCGCTGCCATTACGGAGGAGCCGCCCCTGAAAACGATTACATGACACGCATGATAAGCATTCTTCATCTGCTTCGTTCTGCTTCTAGATTGTGAACCAGTCAAGATTCAACAAATTCCCTTTGGATATATTCAAAGAAGCCCAGTTACAGATCATACACCATTCATACCAGATTCAGCTAATATCACCAAGAAATCCTGATTAATTCAATAATTCAGTATATAGTTTTATTCTTTTTAAAAAATCCGGTTAAAAATATCCTCTGTACAAATTATGCATTCAGTATGACAATACAAATGTGCACAGCAAGTTGTTCTATATACAAATTCAAAAAAACACACCAGAATTGTTCTAAAAACAAATCAATCATTCCAAAAACTGACAAATAAAATTCATATTGTTAAAACGGGAAGAATACCATAGACATTAGTTTTTTGTCATTTTAGCGCACTAATCGAGCAAAACGGTCATTGGTCAAACCACTATGGTGAAAAAGTCTTTGTTCAACCAAAGCTGAGTTGATTTAATGCTTTAATAACTTGGCATTGACGCGTTTCGGTGGGTTTGAATGATCCAACCACCTTCTTCAGGAACAAGACTTGATGTCTCCCACAACTGGATTGTGAAATGAGCATTCTCTAAGAGACTGCCCCTTTGTAACCGAAGCAACTCTTGAGGGTCAGTCCATTTAACTGTTTTATAAAGTGCTCAAGTGCTGTACGGTATGTGAGCATTTTACATTACAACAGTAACAGAACATTTGAAATCGCAAACTCAGAACTTAGGGTGCAGTATGAGGGCATTTACACAACTGAAGAGAAAACTATTTCAATATCTGAACAGGGAGCTTAAGGGAGAGTATAGAAAGAAGGGATTAGAATGACCAAAGTTAGAGTGGTTCTGAGACTGAATTTGTGTAAGTATGGTAGAGAGACGGATGGGGGAAGACTTAGATAAGGTAGATTCTGCAGCCTACTACAAGTAGGAAGAGTGGGAAGGTACTTGATAAGTCACTAAGATACATACATCATCTCAGCTGAAGGGAAGGCGCCAGATTTGGTAATGCATTCTGCAAAAAGGGAGTAGCATCACTAGAGCATAGCACAGTGTTCAGTTAGAAAGGCAGAACATGTAGGCAGCTGATGCCTCCAATGCCCTCTAGAGTATAGTTGGAGGCAGACTAAAACATAAAGAAAAGAAGAGCCTAATCAAAGCTTGTATGGCTGTGTAGCTCATGCTGCAGTTGGGGTTAAAATCAGTGAGTCTAGGGATTCTCGGTTAGATAGAATGCGAACAGGTGAGTCTTTAGGTGTTCCCAAAACAACAGTAGGGTGTGTTTGGTTCTTAGGTTTATTGGAAGAGAATTTCATTGTAAACTCGCTGCTCCTGACAATGATCAATTCTAAGCGTTTGTTGTTTTGAATCCTGGACTTTATATTAGAAGATTGTTTTTACTTCTGAGCCCTGCCATGCCCCCTGATAGTTTGAAGAGGTTGCAGATATAGGGAGGTAAGTTGAGATATAATTCTTCATAGGTTAAGCACCTTCATTTAAACCTTAATCTTGCCTCATCAGGAAGCCAATGCTGATTGATGAGACTTTGGTGGGGGGTGATGTGGTAAAACATTTTAGTGGATGAGAGAAATCTACTTGTGGAATGGAGAACTGCTCTGAGTTGATGGAAGATTGTAGTAGCACTAGCACAGCACTACCAAAGTATAGTTGTGAGAGGATCAGGACATGTGCTGCAGTTTTCAGAAGAGTGGGTGACAGAAATGGTTTGCATTTTTTCTATTAGGGATCGAGAGTAACCCCGAGAGAGGTTGCCATTGGTGAGCGATCAAGATAATTCAGCAATATTCAGTTGCTCTAGAAATTTTGGATGTAAACACTTTTCGTGTTTTAAGAGATATAACTAATAGTTCAGTCTTTTTTGGGTTCAGTGTGAGGAAGTTTTCAGCTATCCAGAACAGTATGTTTAATTGTGCATAGTGGAGAGTGAGATTGTCAAGTACTGAGGAGATTTTTAGGTGAATTTGGGTGTTATTGACATACTGGTGGATAGCTTCCCATTCCTTCACACACTTCACATAGCAGTTTGATATATAAGTTGAAAAGTGTTGGGGTGAAGATAAAACCTTGGAATAACCCGCAAGTTTTAGTAGCATGCTCTGATGTGTTTCGGTCAATCTTAACTATTTGGGATTGATTGGATGAGAAGGAAGAAAACCAGCTTAGAACTGAACCGCAGATCCTGGAGCTGAGCCCTGGATCCTCAGTTTTCTGCATCCAGTACACAACTTAGGACATGTACTTCCTCACTGTCACCTAAGCTGCAATGTATTCTTTAAGTGCCATTTAAACAGTGGGCTATGCAGTGACCTCAACCTGGCTGCTTAAAACTTGTATGTATAGCTTATTGCGGCCTAGTTGGCATCTCCTCTTTCTCTGCAGCATTCCGCTACTTTACAGTTCTGCACTATAAAATACACCATAAATAAATGTGGATTAATGATCTGCTTTAATATTGTATTGTTCAACAGGAACGCATAGTAAGAGAAAAACAAGGCTCTGCTCTAGCTTTTACTACGTCAAGATAGTGACAAACGGGACAAACTTGACCTTTTACCTGAAAAGTGCTGGGCTCTTTGTAAGGTTGCTAACAACTAAGAGGCAACATTTTATAGAAATAAAGAGTTATTGTAAAAAGCACCATTGTCTGGATTGTTCCTGTCAGCGACCCTGAACATTGTGATGGATCCACAATATTTTCTGTGAAGTATTCAGTAACATCAGCCCAAGTACTGACTCCACTTTGTACCCTTTCAGCGGATTAAGAAGCAGTATTAATAAATTTGTTTTTTTATTCTTTTTATTCAACAAACTCGATCCATCCATGTACATAGTAGTCGTCGGACAGGTATGTTCTACACAGTCTCCGTTACAGGAAAGCGACAATACACATATATGGAGAAACTCACAAACATCCTTGTGGATAATTACACCATCTCTCCCAGACCTACGTTCCCCCTCCCTCACCCGTTGCTAGGGCCTGTATTTCTCCCATGGGCTCCATATTAATACATTTTTATTTGAGAAAGTTGAAAACTAATCAAGAAATCTAAGAGAGGACACTGTTTCAGTGGCAAATTTTCAGCACAAAGAAAATTTGTTTTTATACAGTTATATACAAGGAATTGCGGGCGGTTGCTTAGTGACATTTGATGAGTGCTAATCAGGTTTTGATGTTGAAATTCTATATTTACTCCTCTTTGAGTAGCTGCTGGCTGAGCAAAGTAGCTGGTGGCAAACTATAAAGATACAGCAATTGGAGAATATCTTAGTAGGTAGCTGTCAATAAATCTCAAAGGAACTATGAGGATCCACTGAATTGAGTATTTAAAACGGGAGTAGAGGCTCAGTTACTGGAATTTGTATTTGCAGCCAGTTACTACTTGTTTGTTGCTTTTGTGTAACAAATTAAATACGTGACATCTAAGTCATTAGAGGATTTGTCAACATCTTTGTAATATATTCACTTCTTTTTAGGTGACTTACTGGAAAATACCTTTTAGCTGTCTGGTAATGTTTATGTTTTACCTTAAACAGATATTTGGTATAAAGAATGAACTTTTCAACAATATGTACCACCGCGTTAAATCACAGGCATGAGAAAATAAAGGTTTATTTAGTTCACATGATGTGTCTTAACATCAAAAATGTAAGAAAAGAGAAGTCAGGTCTTAAGGAGAATTCTCAGGCTTACAGTTATTCTTGCACTTGCCATTGGGTATAAAACAGTGCCTAGTGACAAGAACCCTGGGGAACAAAACAACGGAACCATATGCCAACTAGAAAACTGGTAGTAATGTTGCCAAGTGGAGGAAGGATAGCAGTTACCATAAACACAATATGGCACAATAATATTAAATATGCAGTCTGTAAACGTATAATACACTTACCTCTACATGTCCATAAGGTGGTAAGAAACCCAAGAGCAATTATCTTCGTATGGTAGAATATCGGCAAATTATCAAAAGGTCTGAAGGGACCATGAAGGAAAGAAGCAGAAGGGAGAAATCTGCACAAAAATAAACCCGAGGGGAAAGAATTTAAGTAAACAACAAAGGTGCAAAATTTGGGGAAAGCGGAGTGCGAACTAAACGTCAGGCATGTAGAACCCACAAACATGCTGTTACCAGGCACTGATTGAATATGCATAAAAGCTACTTGCACTGTTTCAGCTTCCTATGACTTGGGAGAGGAAGTCGCACTGTTTTCCATATCCTTAAATGCGGAGCCATATTGGAGTGGTGTGAGAACACTTCATGACCAATTTAAGATGATCTCCTGGCTTCAATGAGACAGCTGTTTTCTGAGTCCCATGTTTCCCATTCCATCCACACCTCCCCCGAACACCCTTTTTGCGCTGATGAGATCAGTGGTCTCTAGCATCAGGGGTAGAGGGATAACATTCTGCTTGTGTCTCCAACATCCACGATTCAATCCTGTGGCTACCCCCCAAACAAAACTAAATATTCCCACCCATAAAATTCAGGTTTACAAAACATAATCCCTAAGCACATAGTTTTTCATATTTCTCTGTAAATTTACAATAAAATATTTTAACTTTCTGGAAATGGTAATATGTTATCACCGGTTTATATAAAAAAAAAACTGCATGTTGAAGATGTCCCTTACCCAGAGTTAATGAAAACCTTAAGGTTTTCCTACTCTTGTTCACTGTAATGCACTTTATTTCTACCAAAATAATTGTCTCATTATTTAATTTACCTGCATTAGTTTTGTGTAGAAATTATTTTATGGAGCTGCTTTTTTCAATATTATTATTTGTTACTATTTAGACAAAGGTCCAACGCTGCCGGTACAAGCTGTCTCATCCTGACTATTTCCCTTAGTGTTCCTCGATTTATTTTGGCATGTTTATGTGGCACATAATCTAAAGAACTACTGAGACATTGAGTTGCCCATCAGAGTCCTTGACGGACAGCTACTGAGACAAGACAGGCAGTTGAGCTTCAAAAAGGTCCCACCTCAATGTGGTATAGACGGGGCATCCTTTCCAGCTTCCTTACTATAAAACTGCAGGCAATGAATAATGGCTTTTGTGGTACAGTGTAGCTGCATTCTGGTGGCAAAATCTATATCCATGTTGCATTTGTATAGCATGAACCTAGCCAAAATAAAGCAGAATTCTGTGAAAAGTCTAGCATCTCCCTGTAAAGGAGATCCTCTTTTCAATTATCACAGGTGTTTAGGGGTCCTTTGATTACATATTGACTGCACCCTTCATAACATGGCTGTCTGAGTTACAGTGGTGAATGTATGCTTCCTAGCTTAATAGTGGACATGTGTCTAACACAATAACTAGCCCAGCCGCTTACCATCATCTGTTTCGTGACTTCGTTATTGACATTGGGGTTATTGACAGATCTGGCAACACTGGCAGCTTCCCTGAAATTCTGCCCAACAACACATCTCCAGCAGCCTACACAGCAGGTAAGAGGTAGAGTAAGCCTTGTTGTGCGCAGCAGAATATCCCCACTAACTGTTTTTTCTGTGACTCCTGAATAATCTAGCCATTCCAGTACTGAAGAAACCTGCTAATGTAAAGCCAGGCTGATCAGCTACCGATGTGGCTTTCGGCCAAGCATCAAACCCGATTGACAGTGGCATGCTTGTTCAAGTTGCCAAGAACGTAGAACATAAACAGGAGGACCTGTTGAGCAATTAGAAGACCTATATTGAACTGGACATTCCTGGACCAGAGCTTCATACTGCCTGTGTCCCACAAGGCTTTGACCAACCGTGCAAATTTACCTAGGGTACTCTGGTTGTCTGGCTGCCTGTTGTTGTGCTTAAGAGGTGTCTCTTCATCGACCTTCCCTAACCAGCACCAAGAGAGGAGAGAAATCCTGCAGACCTGCTGCGAGCTCTCCTTGAGAACACTCACCAGAGATGTTACAGCGGATACATTGGTAATGAATTGCAGGTGTGCTGCCCTCTGGATTGTTGTTTCCGCTTAGTGAATGTTCTCCTCAGGACCACTAAGTCACCCTTTTGTCAAGGCTAGATCCTGCATTTCACCGTTCTTGGTATCCACAAGCCTTTAATCAATGTGATCTTAGCTCCGCTCTTCCATCAGCCTTGGGCACCAGAAGAATCCCCGAGTGAGCCACGGTAGGACACCTACATTAAGTCTGCTGTGCTGTGCAGAGGTTCAGCAACTGGATGGGCCCCTGTGCTATAGATCAAAAGCTTTGTTGGGTTTATTGCGTATACTTTGGATCGTTTCGACTGAGGTTACACATTTCTGGCTGATTATTACAGCAGTCAAAACCCCTATCATCGTTAAGAGCCTCCCGTAACCCG
This sequence comes from Calotriton arnoldi, assembly GCA_963921515.1. Lineage (NCBI taxonomy): Eukaryota > Metazoa > Chordata > Amphibia > Caudata > Salamandridae > Calotriton > Calotriton arnoldi. The sequence continues at coordinate 1,698,486 of CAWUFW010000289.1, forward strand.
CACTACAGATCCAGACAGGCCATTGATTTGCAATGATATCTTTCAGGGACCTCGACCCAGGGGCTTTGAATAAGACACGTTTTTGTGATCCATAAAAAGAATATTTGAGCTAGGACTAATTGATAGTCTGTGATCTGAGGAAAAGGTGTTGGTGTCCACGTAGGAATATTCTTTGATTGAATGAAGGAATGTCAGCTACGGGACACTATTTCGAAGCTAAATGTGAACTAGTTTGGGTGAATGTGGGTTTGAAGAAAGAGTATAGAGTGTTTGGGAGAGCTGCATGAATGACCTGTACACGCAACGTGGGGACTGTAATATAATTACCACACTCTACACCGCTTCAAATGCCTCTCTAAATGCCTTTCATTCTCCTCATTAGCTTCCCCTTTACAACTCAAAACATTTAATCTGGATCTCTGAACAACCTATGCTGGACCGAAATAAGGTCTCAGTTTGATCAGAAAACATCAAACACATGGGGCAATTACTTGGGTACAGCCCTGGAAGTTTTAGACATCGACGAAGCTTGGAATAGCAAGATGGAAAGAACAGCATTTAACCGAGTGTGCAATGCCACGGCCAAGAAATTATCCTTTATGGAAGACAAAAGAAGATTAACCAAACGCCGACACGCTTGGGCTGTAATAAACTCATATACAAAGCTAAAACCGCAAGCCTATTTAGCGGCCCACTTTCGACTAACATTAAAAAAGAGGTTTAGGCTGTACCGATTTGGAGATCATAACTCGAAGGATTTGGTCCCCACCTGGAAAAGTAAACATCAAGTTGAAAATTGTCGTTTATGTGGCTACCGCACAGAATCCATATGCCACTTGATGTGTGTTTGCGCCACTATAAAAGACGAAAGAAGGAAGTTCCTAAAAGTAACTCTAAATGAATTAAACATCCGCACCTGCAGGCAGGCTATAACAAGCTGGATGGGTGGCTCATCAAACATCTTAATTTGCCGAGGCGTAAAGTTCATGACACTGGTGGACAACCTCCTACTGAAAGCGGACAAGGAATAAATAATTGGGGTTGGAATAGGACTGGAAATTTTATAAAAATTGTAAACATTTTAAACAATGATTTTTATCGGAAACACTATGCTTTTAAAATTTGATTGTCATAAATTATTTATTGCGTGCTTTATGGTTGTGATAAACCAAATAAAGTTTTTTTTGACTGACTGACTGACTAATCTCTAATGCACCTCCTGGTTGCAAGAACCAGTATACAGAAGACTTCTCTGAACTAACCACCTCAACATCTCTAACATTTTGTTGCATACTTTTGTATTAACATCTCCAACATTAGCAACAAGTACCTGTGTGATTTAAATCTCTGACACTGAAAGCACCAAGACAATGAAAGACTTGCTTCTAAACTGCATAACTTCACTTCATATGTCATAACCATCACCTTGGAAAATAAACTCAACCTCGTGTATCCAAACATCACTTCCCTGAAATGCTTACCACCCAACCCTCTTGACTTGATAGAGCACTTTTAATACTGTTCCAACTCCCACCACCCAAACTACTTCACAAAGGACAACCTTCAATAACCACCAGCACATGTAGATCCGGTCAGAGCCTGTGATGGCCATGTTCTCTTGAGGCTCCTGCTACACCTCTGGTTTTCTGGTTGTCCACACACCATTGCGCAATCCTTGGACCTGAGACAAGGGGCATGTTCAACAGAATCTGGTGAGCAGCTCCTGAGATGCCCGAGCAGAGGGTATGCTCCCAATGGGCAGTGTAGTCATGGGTCTCCTGAACCCCACCAACCTCAGTACCTGCTTGGCGTGGTGCTGGAAGCTACGGGCTCATCAGTGTTCCTTTCTTTTAGGACTGTGGACTCGTTGCACCTGATTTACTCTGTGAACAGGGGAAGGAGAGAGACTGATGAGCACGGTGCTCCTAGCAAACAAGGGCAGCGGGCTCGACATGTGAAAATTGGTGCCACAGGAACTCGCTGATGGTCACTTTAAGGAGGCCGTGGTAATAGGATTATGAGCAGAGGTCTTACAGAGACATTGAAGGCCAGTTCCTGCCTCAAGTGGAGTTGGGACTCAATGTCTGGTTCGCAGGTTTTGGGGCCTTGCTTGATGACACAAATTCATATGGCACCAAGGCATCCTGATATCTAGACAGAGGAACTTGTAGAGCTCTTGTTTCGGAGGTCTGTGACTCATCTTCGATCCATTATGTGTCATAGGAAGTGACATGGCAGACATGAAATAGAAGAGGAACTATTTGTTTGCTCCCAGACCTGCGTCGAAGAGTAGAGGCTCCAGACTGGTAGGGTCTGATCAGGACGATGACGCAGAGTTAAGGAGAGATAAACTGAATTTCCTTTATTGCCTCAATGCAATGATGGCACTTTTGAAAACAAACGGGTGTCATGCTTCATCATAATCCGTCCCTCGCCCTCTAAAAACTCGGTTTGATAGAGGGCGGGCATACACCTGATGACAGGGATGCACTTCTAAAATAAGTGAGGGCCCGTGATCAGTGAAAGTGATTTAAGAACCATTACAGTTGTCATAAAGACTAGTTTTTAATTAATTAGGCAACTGTATGGTATTAAAAGAAGTGAACGGTGACTTGGGAACTAATTATCCCTTCACCGTGCTGATTGTGGTCAACATGTTTCTGCTAAATGTCCCCGAAGGGTACGTAGCATTCATCAGGACCATGTATCTAGAGGTCTCCGCCGCAAACTCCTCATCGACGGGGAGTTTGCGGCGGAGACCTGTAGGCTACACGGCGGAAGGCGCACCTAAAGACAAATGTCAGTGTAGGGGCCTTCCCCTTTAGACCTCCCATGGAGAAAGTAGGGTAATTACCTAGGGCATTTTTGGATTACTATATCGGCGGGGATAGTGATAAATACATACCCCAGATAGTGGTTGATCTTTATTTACACTTTAATATAAAGACGGAGCCCTCTAGATACAGGATCCTGATGAATGCTATGTACCCTTCGGGGACATTTAGCAGAAACATGTTGACCACAATCAGCACGGTGAAGGGATAATTAGTTCCCAAGTCACCGTTCACTTCTTTTAATACCATACAGTTGCCTAATTAATTAAAAACTAGTCTTTATGACAACTGTAATGGTTCTTAAATCACTTTCACTAATCACGGGCCCTCATTTATTTTAGAAGTGCATCCCTGTCATCAGGTGTATGCCCGCCCTCTATCAAACCGAGTTTTTAGAGGGCGAGGGACGGCCTATGATGAAGCATGACACCAGCTGGTGTGTGAGGCCAGTCCTACACTTTTTGTGAGATGCCCATACTATACGTGCATCTCTGAAAAAAACCTGTAGAAATCCCTACTAGGGGTCGCCCCATTTGTGTTTACATTTCATGTTGGAGGCTGGCTAGCCCCTAGGCCCTGTGCCTCTAGTTCCCATCCCTGGCTAAATACCAGGGCTAGTGTGTTCGACTTTTGAAAACAAGCCACGTACAAATGAGGCTATTCTTTGTGTGGTTGACGAGAAGATGGAAGTGTTGTACAGTGGGATAGTGCGGGTAGGACAAGCAGCGGCAACATCATCAATAGTGTTCCAAAGGCAGGAAAAAATTCTTATCAGGTGGAGGATCTACTCAGAATGCAGGAGGTTAAAGACTGAGATTTGAGGTATTGTGAAGTTGGAGCAACGGTGGTAAATGCTGAACAAGACAAGGAGGGGATCCCAGCTCAGGGTTTGAGACTCCCACCTGCAATGATAGGTGTAGAGTCCATGATCCAAGTTCTACGACAGAACTTGAAGGGACTGCTGGAGTATCGTGCAGCACCTGGCATGCAAAGCATACAGACTATCTGCTAAGAAAAAGTTGGATACCACGGAGGCAGGAGATCGCTGATGGTGGTCCTGGATGCACCTGAGAAACGAGAAGCTTTACTAAGAGTAACACTGTGGAGAAGATTGGTAATTTATGAGAACTACGGGCTGCAACTCTTTCTCAATGTATCCCCAAACACACTGGTCAGGAAGCAAAAACTAAAGGACGTCAGGAGGGCATTGGTGTCCATAGACAGAGAAGCATCCATAAGATTTTCCACTTTATTTAAGATGTCTTTTAAAGAGAATAGATTTATTATCTTGCAGAGTGAAACAGCCTAGAGCAGTCCATCAGAGTCTGGATGGGGATACAGGGTAGAATGTCGTAGTTCTAAATGAGACAGTTTGTGATCTTGTATGTATCAGTGTGGGGTTTTTAGTATTGACAGGAATAATGGCGCTCAAGCTAATTCGTGCTGAGTTTATGTTATACTAGGAGTGTGAACGGTGCAAACCAGGTCAGGGGATATGCCCTAAAACCCCCGTGATGGTATGGATAGAAATCCACACAAATGAAGTAGGTACAGTCCCGGGCACACGTAACGAGGATATAATATCAGGAGAAATGTCTCATACTGCAGAAATGTAGAGGGTCTACACCAGAATGATAATCATAGGTGTTTAATATAGTAACAGAGCATAAGCAACCAGCCAAAACAAAAGCAACCAGCCGACACGTGTTTCGTCACAAAGGGTAGTAACCCGTGACTCTTCAGGGCTGAAAGGCGGTGCCAACAAGGTGGATTCAAGTGACCGTTCAAGACTCCAAAACGGCAATGAAGAGCAGTGCGAACCACGGTAGGTGGACTACTGCCAAATGTAAAGAAAGGAAGACGGATATCGCCGGGCGGCGGATAAGCCAATGAGGACTATTGACCTTCAGAAAAGTCGATGCAGTCTGTGGCGACGAGATTAACCAAGTGCTAAGTAGCACAGGGGGGAATATAGAATTAGGCATGCCAGGTCAGTAGTCCAGGACGACAACGGCGGATGCGCCGGAGTACAGGAACCATTTTCCTTCCTGAACAACACTTCTGGACTACTGACCTGGCACGCCTAATTCTATATTCCCCCCTGTGCTACTTAGCACTTGGTTAATCTCGTCACCCTTTGTGACGAAACACGTGTCGGCTGGTTGCTTTTGTTTTGGCTGGTTGCTTATGCTCTGTTACTATATTAAACACCTATGATTATCATTCTGGTGTAGACCCTCTACATTTCTGCAGTATGAGACATTTCTCCTGATATTATATCCTCGTTACGTGTGCCCGGGACTGTACCTACTTAGTTTGTGATCTTGGTCCGGGCAACCGAATTTACGGATGTTTTAATTCTGACTTGTTTTATTGGTTGGCATGGTGTTATCTTTTGAGGAAAGGATGTGGAACTGTTTGAAATAAGTTCAGGCCCTTACTGGGCTACAAAGGACTGTGAACTGCATTCATAATAAAGAGAGTTTCTGTTATTGGAACTGGATTGTTTTTGGCCCCGTCTATGATGTGTTTTATATGACCTTTAATAAACATTACTGAATCTTAAAAATATCACAATTAGGCCCACCCAACATACTTTGTTCACCCTACTCCTTCTCCAAGACTCTGACATTGTAGTCCACACATTGAGCCCCGTTTGCATCAGAAAAGTGAAACCGAAGCCAAAAGTCTGACAGTAATTTAGAATGCATTTGAGTCACCTGAAGAACTCCTTGCCTTCAGTTGCCTACTCTTCATGTAAACTCTGCTCCATTCGCCAAGCAAATTCAGACCACAATGAAAATGGCAAAAAGGGGGGTGTTAATTCACTCAGGAATAGCTGCGCCTGCAATGTAACATACCGTAACTACATGCATTCAAGTCCAGCGGTGCGACAGGTGAGGGGAAAAAAACCTAAAACCCTCCAATTGGGACCATAAGTCCAAAGTACATAAAGTCAAATCCTGTGCACACGCATTTGTGTAATTTGAAAGTTCATCCAATGTGGAAAATCAAAGCAAGTAAAGTCTTTTGGTAAGTATTCTTATTCTTTATTCCAGAGAACACCACAAGGTCCAGCCAACACGTGTTTAGCGAGTTAGCTGATCTCTCTCCCACTGCCGGCGAAGCGTTCTGAACCGGAGGCCTCCGGTTCAGAACGCTTCACCGGCAGTGGGAGAGAGATCAACGTACTTGCTATAGACCGGAGGCCTCCGGTTCAGAACGCTTCGCCGGCAGTGGGAGAGAGATCAGCGTACTCGCTATAGATCTCGTGGCATACTTCGCCCGTAATTACAAGGACAGCGTACTCGCTGCAGATTTTCAAGGCATACTTCGTCCTTTTGGTTTTAATTTCACACGCACTGGCGTATGACCGTTTACACTGTCACAGTCTTTGATAGGAAAGAAATTTAATCTTAAAGATTGACGAATCTGAGTCACTTGGATATAAGACACTTGAATTGGAATGACGTAGCCGGGTCGGCAGTATAACCGGGAACTAGGCATTGAATTTTCGATTGGGTAACTATACAGCCCTGAAGAAGTCGAGGGTCATTACCCTAACGACGAAACACGTGTTGGCTGGACCTTGTGGTGTTCTCTGGAATAAAGAATAAGAATACTTACCAAAAGACTTTACTTGCTTTGATTTTCCACATTGGATGAACTTTCAAAGTACACGAATGCGCGTGCACAGGATTTGACTTTAAATTCAGACCACTACACCAAAATTATCACTGGGTCAGAATTTAAAAACAAAGCATTAGGTAAAGCAGTCAAACCTTGTGCTAACCCTCTTCCATCCCCATCAACCCACACTCAAGCGAAAAGGCAGTCAATATTAATGGTTTCTTCATGCACAAAATTGAAACTATATGTAACATCAACCTTTGTAACTCACAAAACACTTCCACGCCTTACATCCCACCTCTGGCCTCTACCAGTAGCAATCCTTACTGCTTGCCTCAGATAATGTCTCCGACATCCTTCAGTTCCTCAAAGCTAAATTGGGTGCCAATGGTAAACCTCATCAAATCCAACTTGTGTAGCACTGTGTCCCCCCATCTGAACCACCTCCCGTACCAAGTCTTATGTTTTCTCCTAAAAGTAACGCAAGAAATGCGTACTCTTCTCACTACATCTTCTACTAACTGATTACTAATCTACCACAACCTCAAGGAACCTGCAATGCAGCTATGTAAATAACAAAACCTCTAAGCTTTGTAAAACATGTAATATTTAACGACAGTATTTCCTGATGCCCTGCAGACTTATGTACTCCTGCTTCCCTAGATAACCGGCACTGCCCACTTTTTGCGCACACACACACACACACACACACCCCCCCCAAGGCTCATCATCAGTGTACTTGCTCCAACATGTTAATAAATGTAGATGCAGCTTTTTGGCTCTGGTCTTGTTGGTCTAAATCTATTTGTGCTTGGTTCTGAGGACTGTAATGAGGAAGAGAGCTTACTTAAGATGAATCTTTATTGCAGAGTTCTATTTTAGCTCGTCATGGACTCCTCTCCTGCCTCTGCCAGTTGTGATGCCTGTCAAACTTTGACCTCAAGGAGGTCTAATTGGTTCGGTATTACCGGATTTTATGTGGTTGGGGTGGCTTTTTATTAAAGAGGAAGTAGTTAAAAGAAAAACATTTTTTTTTTAATTGTGGGACACGGAAGTGCACTTCTCGGGGGTGCCTTCACTTTAATGAATAAGAACAGTGACATAAAAGTTTAAGGCTAGACGGTTTATTACACCGGATCCAACGTGGTGCAAATGCATCCTCTATTTGTCCTCTATGACAAAACACCGCGAGTTTAGAAGAGGGGGCTTTAGACATGTGGCGGCGGCACCTACGTAGCCGCTTGCATATTCAATAGAAGCCATTCGCTCGGTCTCCAGTCCTTTGTCAGAATGGCAGCTGGCCATTGCAAGGCCTTCAAATATTCCGTTACACTTCTTGGAAACGGAAACATAAATAAAATCCCCGAACGCTGGTCAAGGGGAAGTTGTTTTGCAGAACACTTAGCCCATTCCACCCCAACAGAAAAAAAAACTGCAAAGATTGCGCTACGCTAGTGGTCCCTCGCCTCCTTTTGGCCTTTTTGTTGTTGAAAGGCACTTGAGCCGGCAATGAATCCAACGAGCGCGCCGTTGCCCGGAAACTGACTGACAGAGGCAGAGCCGTTACAAAGGCTTTATTAAATGCTGCGCTCTGATTGGCGCAGGCTCGTGCGTGGTTGAGCGGCCGTCCGTATACTCACATGCTTGTGCTAAACGTCTTTATTAAGCAGTATCTTGTTTGCACTGTGTGGGCTTGGAACTAGAGAGAAGTAGGGCTGGTTCGAGGGAAGACACTTATAGAAACAGCTGGCAAAGCACTTGAGCTACACATATTTTTGGGGGAGAGGGCGCACAATGGACCACAGGACACAGATAAAATGGGGAGACAGCATGCAAAGTTTTGATAGATAAGAAATTTAAACCTATCTAGTCACTGAAAAAAAGAAAGGCTAAACATAAGTTATAGTTAGGTGAAAATGTCAGTTAAAACATATCATTTTAAACTAAGAAAACCACTGAAATTCACCAGTTATAATTATCTCAAGTAACTATAACTCGTGGCCCCGCCATGCGCAGCGTTGTCATCAATTATGCCATTTCAGATGTTGCATTGATGTTATCAATGATGTCATCCAACGTGTCATTAGTGATGTTATTTGTGAGGTAAACAGCAGTGCATGGGAAGGGCGCGAGTTATAGTTACTTTAGAGCACAAGTTTTTAGGCCAGGCCCTGCAAGCAACCCCCTGTGGGTTCCCCCCAACACATGGCCGTCGGCACGCTATACATAACTGACAAGTATAATTTGCACCGCCATACTTTTCAGATGTCATCAGTGATGTAATGTGTGAGGTCATAAGCAGTGCATCACAGTGTTGGAAGTTATACTTATATCAGTTACGTTTAACTGGCACATTTCTTATCTTGAAGTATAGAAGCATTCATTCCCTGTTCAGCATCACTTTCACAATTGTAAGGATTAGTAAAGGAAAGCAAAGAAAAGATAAAGCACAACCAGATATTGAAGGCTACCATCCCAATATTATCCCCTCCTACAGTCCCTCTGGAGCAGAGAACAAATAGGCTGTTAGGGTGCCCCAACTGTCTTTCAGCCGTTGTGTTCCTGGTAGTTCTTATGCATACATTTCCAGAAGTTTCTTGCAGTATGTGAGGTCCAAGAGCCACTGTGGTTTGGTGGGTATGGCTCGTGTGTCCCAATGCATGGCAACTCTCCGCTTTGCCAACAGTAATGCCACAAAGCGTCTATTGGTCGGCTGTAAGTCTTTGACCAGTATCACACAACAAAAAGCTACCCTATTCGCAAATCTGATTCCTAATGCATAAAGAGGCACATTATGCCAATGATTTAGATGGTGTTGGACATTACAAAAAATTTATGGACTGGCCTCACACACCACCAGGTGTCATGCTTCATCATCGGCTGTCCTCGCCCTTTAAAAACCACGTTTGATAAAGGGCGGGCCTACACCTGGAGACAGGGAGGCACTTCTAAAACTAAGTGGGGGCCCGTGCTGAGAAAGTAAGTGAGTGATATTAAAAACCGATGCGCAATCCTGCGTGAAATCTTTTAATGGCGCAGCTTGTGCTCGATATTAAAAGTAAGTGGTGGAGACTTGGGGGTTTAGTACCCCATCTCCATCTGTATTGCCAACATGTTTCTGCCTATACGGCCCGGGGGGTCCATGGCATTCATCAGGGCGTGAGGAAGAAAGGGGCTCCTATCTCGTCTCAAGGAGACAGAGATAAATCCACTTTTTAGGTTGGCACTAATCCAACTCTACCGTCTAAATTTCAGGACACCTGTAAAGTAAAATGACATATGACAGTGTAAATAAGGCTGTATCAAATTCATGCCGTCTAGAGAAATCAGACTAAGGAACATGCACAGACAACATTGAAAGTGCATGTGGTGAGCACATGTGTCACTGCATACGTAGTGCTCCAAGAACCAAGTAGTTGTGAGACCAGCTCACAATCTTACCCTATTAGAGGTGTAGGGATGTCCCATGGGAAGGGAGGAGTAGAGGGACCCCTGTAGTCACACTCTGGGGACCAAGATGAAAAAATGAATTTAGAGCGAAAATCCTGGTAATATACAATATGGTTTTCAAAAATGCATTTACTCCAAATGAAAGATGAACTTTTTCATCTTCCTGTGCTCCATCATCCATCCACACTCTTACTTCGTCAAGGTGCGTCCCTCGCTTTGTTCCTAACGTCCGTCCTCATTGCTTCCCCGGTGATAAATGATCCGGAGAGGTGGTGCGGTATAAATACGTAAGGCCCGGTCGTTAATTGACCCATTAGTGGATAGATGGCTAGCACCTGTGAGTTGAAAGTTGCCCAAACACGCGCAGGAATAGTGCGTGTTGTTTCCGCCGTCTCCCTGAGGCAGCCTGATCCAAGCGTCATCGCTGAGTGTACCGTTGCCTGGCTAAGCGATGACTGAGCTGCGCATGCGCGATGTTGGTAACGCAGGCGTGTGAATGTACAATAAAGTTGGGAAAGAAACTGGCCTGATTCTAACGTCATAGGGGCGTGTGCCGGCATAGAATTAAGTATTCAATGTGCCGCACATGCGCGGTTTCTGGGTTACTCGCGCATGCGTGTGTATCAGCCCTAAGTTGAAAAAACACGAGTCATATGTTTAACTATTGCCAGGGAACCCAAAAGTTGTAATGGTTCAAAGCTTCAGGATCAATGTACTGGTATTGAAACAATCACTCATAGTTTCAAGCATTTATATATCGCGAAGATTGCGACGAGGGGAGTAAAGCAAAGTGCAGGCAGGACACTTCCTTTGAAAATTGTCTATTTCTAGAAAACAAGGGGGGAGTTCAGGATCAGTGTACTGTTGTTGGAACGGTTATTAATAGTTTCCAACGTTCTATATGGAGGAGAATGCGAGGGGGGGGTAAAGCACAGTGTAATCGGTGCACTTTTTAAAAATTATTTTTGTTTCTATTTTAAAAAAAGGTTGAATCGATATCCAGCCAGCGTAGATCTACATCACTTCTTAAAAAGTGGGTTGTAGTTGTCTATACTATGCTGTATGACTTTCTTTCTAAATGCCAGAATCATTCAGTTCATATGGAGCCATGGTATTTCGTCATTTAACCCAATGTCATTTGTTTTGAGGCGATACACCCATCTCTGTTCTCTGATGTACAGTTTCTTTTGTAAGTTGAGACTTCCAGGGTGCATTTTTTCTAACACCACCCACTTGAGGTCTCTGTTGCAATGTCCTTGCTCCAGGAAGTGTCGTGTGAGTTTTGTGTTGCTTTTTTTGCATCTAATGGTGCTCCGATGTTCGTTGATCCTAACCTTTACTTTACTTAATGTCATACCCACGTAAAGAAGGTTGCAAGGGCACCTAATTAGATACACCACATTTTCGCTGTTGCAATTAGTCAGGTTCTTCAGAATCCACGGGCGGTCTGTGTTGATGTTGACCTCTTTGGTTGGATGGGTAAATTGGCATGCTACGATACTCCCACATGGGTAGTGGCCGACTGGTCTATTCTGATCCCATAATGTTGTCTGGGTCTCCATTGTTGGTGGCGGACCTTTGGCATGGACAAGTGCGTCCCTGATGTTCGAGTTCCTTTTAAATGCGAACATGGGTGTAGGCCATTGTTTCCCTGCCCCATTCAGGATGCGCCAATGTTTGCGGATGATGTTTTGTACTTTGTTTGAGATAGGAGTGTACGTGGTGACACAAACAATAGTGTCACTCTCTCGTTTTTCGTTGTGTTCCAGTAATGCGTCGCGGTTGTTGTTCCGCGCCCTTTTTCTAGCTCTTGTGACTATTTTCTTCGGATAATGGCGCTGGAGCAACTTGTCTTCCAGGGTTTGGGCTTGATGGTCGTATGTTTCTAAAGACGAGCAGTTTCTCCTCACGCGGAGGAATTGGCCCACTGGAAGGTTTTGTCGTAGGGCCCTGGGGTGAAAGCTCTCATACATGAGGAGGCTGTTTTTATCTGTTGGTTTATTGTGCACCTTCGTATTTATACTGTCTCCATCCAAGGTAATCACAAGGTCCAGGAAGATTGCTTCATTTTTGTTGATGTTACTCGTGAACTTGAGATGTTCATCTCTTGTGTTGATCCACTCACAGAATTCGGTCGCTTCCTGGTGGTTTCCATGCCAGACGATAAGGATATCATCAATATAACGGCGCCATAATTTCAGTTGTTCTTTGAAGGGGTTCTCTTGGTTAAATACGAAATCCTCTTCAAATTGGTGTACGTAGAGGCATGCCATGCTAGGAGCAAAAGTGCTTCCCATGGACGTGCCCCTAATTTGATGGTAGATGGTGTCATTGTATTCAAAGAAGTTCTCTGTTAACGCCATTTCTGCACACTCCATGATGAAGCTGCGAGGGGTGATAAAGTCCCATTCTCTTTCTTGAAGGATGTGTTCCACGACACTAAGAGTGCGCCTCTGTGGAATGCTCGTATAGAGCGCCTCTATGTCCATGGTAATTAACCAATCTTCTCTTGGGTCAATATCTATATCCCTAAGGAGACATAAGACATCCTTAGTGTCCTTGAGATATGATGGTGAAATTTGGACGATTGGTTTTAGGAACCAATCGCACAATTGCGAAAGGGGTTCGAGTACCGAACCGATCCCGGACACAATCGGTCTACCTGGGGGTGGGTCCTTATCTTTGTGGATTTTTGGAAGGGTATAGAACCTAGGGGTCCGAGGTGTGTCATCCACTAGGAACTCCGCTTCGTGTTTCGTAATCCAATCGTTGGTAAGTCCTTCTTCCACCATGGTTTTTATCTTGGTGGAGAGTTTTGATGTAGGGTCAGTGGAGATTACCTCATAACTGTCTCTGTCCGATAGGAGCCGTGTGCATTCTGTATGGTATTGCTCTAGGTCCATGATGACTATTGCTCCACCTTTATCCGCTGGTTTAATAACCAGGTTAGTATTCTTCCTGAGGTTCTCCAATGCTATAGTCTGACATCGCTTCAGATTCTGGAATCCCTTGTGTTCTGCACGGTTGATGGCATCTATCTCCTTCAGGACTGCTTGTTCGAAAGCCTGGATATGGCAGGGGATGACTTGTGCAGGGGGTACAAAGGTTGATTTTTTTCCTCAGACCTGTGTTATTGGTAGATTGCTCCCTGTCATGTTCTTTTCCTTCAAAGAAGTCTTGTAGTTTGATTTTTCTGAAGAATTGAGCCAGCTCAGTCCGGAGAGTGAAAAGGTCGTTCTTGGGTGTAGGCACAAAACCTAGTCCTTTGGCGAGAACACTCTCTTCATCTGGCGTCAAAATGTGACTGCTCAAGTTTACAACGTTGGGTGCTGTTTGCTCGTTGAGGGACCTTGTTCTTTTCCCTTGCTTCGTGTTACCACTATATTGGGTGTTTGGTCTTCCCAGTGGACTCTGGCACCTTGTCTCTGGTTCTTTTGTCGTCCTCTTCCACGTGTCCGGCCTCTGTATAAAAAAGGCGGTGGTCCTTGTTGATAAGGGAACCCTTGAGGGAAAAAGGGTTGCTGCCAGTAATCCGAACGGAGGTGGCATTGGTTGGGGTAATTGTGGTTCCTGGTAGAACTGCCGGGGGCCTCTTGCTTGTGTTCCTTCACCCCCACTCTCACTACTGCTCCTCTCGTCTCCTGAGCAAAGGTCCTGTTCATCGGAGTCGGTCTAGGTCTCTGTTGTCTCCTATTTGTGTTCTGATTCACTGGCTTGTCATAATATTCATCCGTAACATACGGGTATGTGGTCTCATGACTGAACTTTTGTACGTCTTTTTTAAGTTTCGTTAACTTTGATTGGGTTAAGTAGTCCTTGTACTCGGTGTGTTGATTATTGATTTCTTCCAGCTTCTTCTTAAAAACTGAGATGTGTACCGTTGTTTTCAAATTGTTTTCGCTGGTCTGGATATCAACTAATAGCAGGTCTGCTAATTTTCTGGCCGTGCTGATGATAAGCACGAGCCAGTCTTTTGTGCACTTCCATGCTATATATGACCAGTTCTTTCTAAATTCCTTATTGTTGAGAAAGATACGTGGCTCATTTGTTACAATTAAACCCCTTGGTGCACTGTTTTTTCTAAGGTACTCCGTCATGAATGCTCCATGAAGGGCCGTACGGACTTGTTCCTTCTTACTAGCTGCTAGTGCTTCCCATTTGTCAGAGTTTTTAAGGGTCTATGTAACCACGGTGTCTGCTAACAGGGATGGTGTTTTCAAGATTTCAGCTATAGTGGCTTCATCAAAAGCCAACTCATTAGTTAGGTCCATGTTGACTACAGGGAAATGAGGGGGTGGGGGAGGGAAACTTGATTAGTTTATTTGGTGACTAAGAGTCAAAAGGAAGCTGTAGTAGCTATAATTACAAGGACCCCAGTATGTTCCCACAGCGGAGAGCTGTACAATCACATCAAAACACAAAACCCTTTTAATAAAAAAAGGGGGGGGGGAACAAGAGGCAACGGGGTAAACAGGGTAAGCTGGCCTCCAACCAACATGTATCACACAACAAAAAGCTACCCTATTCGCAAATCTGATTCCTAATGCATAAAGAGGCACATTATGCCAATGATTTAGGTGGTGTTGGACATTACAAAAAATGCATGGACTGGCCTCACACACCACCAGGTGTCATGCTTCATCATCGGCTGTCTTCGCCCTTTAAAAACCACGTTTGATAAAGGGCGGGCCTACACCTGGAGACAGGGAGGCACTTCTAAAACTAAGTGGGGGCCCGTGCTGAGAAAGTAAGTAAGTGAGTGAGTGATATTAAAAACCGATGCGCAATCCTGCGTGAAATCTTTTAATGGCGCGGTTATTAAAGGACGTGGACAGCCGATACATGTTGGTTGGAGGCCAGCTTACCCTGTTTAGCCCGTTGCCTCTTGTTCCCCCCCTTTTTTTTATTAAGAGGGTTTTGTGTTTTGATGTGATTGTACAGCTCTCCGCTGTGGGAACATACTGGGGTCCTTGTAATTATAGCTACTACAGCTTCCTTTTGACTATTAGTCACCAAAAAAACTTCTCAAGTTTTCCCACCCCCACCCCCTCCGTTCCCTGTAGTCAACATGGACCTAACTAATGAGTTTGCTTTTGATGAAGCCACTATAGCTGAAATCTTGAAAACACCATCCCTGTTAGCAGACACCGTGGTTACACAGACCCTTAAAAACTCTGACGAATGGGAAGCACTAGCAGCTAGTAAGAAGGAACAAGTCCGTACGGCCCTTCATGGAGCATTCATGACGGAGTACCTTAGAAAAAACAGTGCACCAAGGGGTTTAATTGTAACAAATGAGCCACGTATCTTTCTCAACAATAAGGAATTTAGAAAGAACTGGTCATATATAGCATGGAAGTGCACAAAAGACTGGCTCGTGCTTATCATCACCATGGCCAGAAAATTAGCAGACCTGCTATTAGTTGATATCCAGACCAGCGAAAACAATTTGAAAACAACGGTACACATATCAGTTTTTAAGAAGAGGCTGGAAGAAATCAATAATCAACACACTGAGTACAAGGACTACTTAACCCAATCGAAGTTAACGAAACTTAAAAAAGACGTACAAAAGTTCAGTCATGAGACCACATACCCGTATGTTACGGATGAATATTATGACAAGCCAGTGAATCAGAACACAAATAGGAGACAACAGAGACCTAGACCGACTCCGATGAACAGGACCTTTGCTCAGGAGACGAGAGGAGCAGTAGTGAGAGTGGGGGTGAAGGAACACAAGCAAGAGGCCCCCGGCAGTTCTACCAGGAACCACAATTACCCCAACCAATGCCACCTCCGTTCGGATTACTGGCAGCAACCCTTTTCCCTCAAGGGTTCCCTTATCAACAAGGACCACCGCCTTTTTATACAGAGGCCGGACACGTGGAAGAGGACGACAAAAGAACCAGAGACAAGGTGCCAGAGTCCACTGGGAAGACCAAACACCCAATATAGTGGTAACACGAAGCAAGGGAAAAGAACAAGGTCCCTCAACGAGCAAACAGCACCCAACGTTGTAAACTTGAGCAGTCACATTTTGACGCCAGATGAAGAGAGTGTTCTCGCCAAAGGACTAGGTTTTGTGCCTACACCCAAGAACGACCTTTTCACTCTCCGGACTGGAGCTGGCTCAATTCTTCAGAAAAATCAAACTACAAGACTTCTTTGAAGGAAAAGAACATGACAGGGAGCAATCTACCAATAACACAGGTCTGAGGAAAAAATCAACCTTTGTACCCCCTGCACAAGTCATCCCCTGCCATATCCAGGCTTTCGAACAAGCAGTCCTGAAGGAGATAGATGCCATCAACCGTGCAGAACACAAGGGATTCCAGAATCTGAAGCGATGTCAGACTATAGCATTGGAGAACCTCAGGAAGAATACTAACCTGGTTATTAAACCAGCGGATAAAGGTGGAGCAATAGTCATCATGGACCTAGAGCAATACCATACAGAATGCACACGGCTCCTATCGGACAGAGACAGTTATGAGGTAATCTCCACTGACCCTACATCAAAACTCTCCACCAAGATAAAAACCATGGTGGAAGAAGGACTTACCAACGATTGGATTACTGAAACACGAAGCGGAGTTCCTAGTGGATGACACACCTCGGACCCCTAGGTTCTATACCCTTCCAAAAATCCACAAAGATAAGGACCCACCCCCAGGTAGACCGATTGTGTCCGGGATCGGTTCGGTACTCGAACCCCTTTCGCAATTTTGTGATTGGTTCCTAAAACCAATCGTCCAAACTTCACCATCATATCTCAAGGACACTAAGGATGTCTTATGTCTCCTTAGGGACATAAATATTGACCCAAGAGAAGATTGGTTAATTACCATGGACATAGAGGCGCTCTATACGAGCATTCCACAGAGGCGCACTCTTAGTGTCGTGGAACACATCCTTCAAGAAAGAGAATGGGACTTTATCACCCCTCGCAGCTTTATCATGGAGTGTGCAGAAATGGCGTTAACAGAGAACTTCTTTGAATACAATGACACCATCTACCATCAAATTAGGGGCACGTCCATGGGAAGCACTTTTGCTCCTAGCATGGCGTGCCTCTACGTACACCAATTTGAAGAGGATTTCGTATTTAACCAAGAGAACCCCTTCAAAGAACAACTGAAATTATGGCGCCGATATATTGATGATATCCTTATCGTCTGGCATGGTAACCACGAGGAAGCGACCGAATTCTGTGAGTGGATCAACACAAGAGATGAACATCTCAAGTTCACGAGTAACATCAACAAAAATGAAGCAATCTTCCTGGACCTTGTGATTACCTTGGATGGAGACAGTATAAATACGAAGGTGCACAATAAACATAACAGATAAAAACCAACAGATAAAAACAGCCTCCTCATGTATGAGAGCTTTCACCCCAGGGCCCTACGACAAAACCTTCCAGTGGGCCAATTCCTCCACGTGAGGAGAAACTGCTCGTCTTTAGAAACATACGACCATCAAGCCCAAACCCTGGAAGACAAGTTGCTCCAGCGCCATTATCCGAAGAAAATGGTCACAAGAGCTAAAAAAAGGGCGCGGAACAACAACTGCGACGCATTACTGGAACACAACGAAAAACGAGAGAGTGACACTATTGTTTGTGTCACCACGTACACTCCCATCTCAAACAAAGTACAAAACATCATCCGCAAACATTGGCGCATCCTCAATGGGGCAGGGAAACAATGGCCTACACCCATGTTCGCATTTAAAAGGAACTCGAACATCAGGGACGCACTTGTCCATGCCAAAGGTCCACCACCAACAATGGAGACCCAAACAAAATTATGGGATCAGAATAGACCAGCCGGCCACTACCCATGGGGGAGTTGCATAGCATGCCAATTTACCCATCCAACCAAAGAGGTCAACATCAACACATACCGCCCGTGGATTCTGAAGAGCCTGACTAATTGCAACAGCGAAAATGTGGTGTATCTAATTAGGTGCCCTTGCAACCTTCTTTACATGGGTATGACATTACATAAAGTAAAGGTTAGGATCAACGAACATCGGAGCACCATTAGATGCAAAAAAAGCAACACAAAACTCACACAACACTTCCTGGAGCAAGGACATTGTGACAGAGACCTCGAGTGGGTGGTGTTCGAAAAAATGCACCCTGGAAGTCTCAACTTACAAAAGAAACTGTACATCAGAGAACAGAGATGGGTGTATCGCCTCAAAACAAATGACATTGGGTTAAATGACGAAATACCATGGCTCCATATGAACTGAATGACTCTGGCATTTAGAAAGAAAGTCATATACAGCATAGTATAGACAACTACAACCCACTTTTTAAGAAGTGATGTAGATCTACGCTGGCTGGATATCGATTCAATCTTGTTGTAATTGGAAACAAAAATAATTTTTAAAAAGTGCACCGATTACACTGTGCTTTACTTCCCCCTCGCATTCTCCTCCATATAGAACGTTGGAAACTATTAATAACCGTTCCAACAACAGTACACTGATCCTGAACTCCCCCCTTGTTTTCTAGAAATAGACAATTTTCAAAGGAAGTGTCCTGCCTGCACTTTGCTTTACTCCCCTCGTCGCAATCTTCGCGATATATAAATGCTTGAAACTATGAGTGATTGTTTCAATACCAGTACATTGATCCTGAAGCTTTGAACCATTACAACTTTTGGGTTCCCTAGCAATAGTTAAACATATGACACATGTTTTTTCAACTTAGGGCTGATACACACGCATGTGCGGGAACCCAGAAACCGCGCATGCGCGGCACATTGAATACTTAATTCTATGCCGGCACACGCCCCTATGACGTTAGAATCAGGCCAGTTTCTTTCCCAACTTTATTGTACATTCACACGCCTGCGTTACCAACATCGCGCATGCGCAGCTCAGTCATCGCTTAGCCAGGCAACGGTACACTCAGCGATGACGCTTGGATCAGGCTGCCTCAGGGAGACGGCGGAAACAACACGCACTATTCCTGCGCGTGTTTGGGCGACTTTCAACTCACAGGTGCTAGCCATCTATCCACTAATGGGTCAATTAACGACCGGGCCTTACGTATTTATACCGCACCACCTCTCCGGATCATTTATCACCGGGGAAGCAATGAGGACGGACGTTAGGAACAAAGTGAGGGACGCACCTTGACGAAGTAAGAGTGTGGATGGATGGATGATGGAGCACAGGAAGATGAAAAAGTTCATCTTTCGTTTGGAGTAAATGCATTTTTGAAAACCATATTGTATATTACCAGGATTTTCGCTCTAAATTCATTTTTTCAACTTGGTCCCCAGAGTGTGACTACAGGGGTCCCTCTACTCCTCCCTTCCCATGGGACATCCCTACACCTCTAATAGGGTAAGATTGTGAGCTGGTCTCACAACTACTTGGGTCTTGGAGCACTACGTATGCAGTGACACGTGTGCTGACCACATGCACTTTCAATGTTGTCTGTGCATGTTCCTTAGTCTGATTTCTCTAGACGGCATGAATTTGATACAGCCTTATTTACACTGTCATATGTCATTTTACTTTACAGGTGTCCTGAAATTTAGACGGTAGAGTTGGATTAGTGCCAACCTAAAAAGTGGATTTATCTCTGTCTCCTTGAGACGAGATAGGAGCCCCTTTCTTCCTCACGGCCTGATGAATGCCATGGACCCCCCGGGCAGTATAGGCAGAAACATGTTGGCAATACAGATGGAGATGGGGTACTAAACCCCCAAGTCTCCACCACTTACTTTTAATATCGAGCACAAGCTGCGCCATTAAAAGATTTCACGCAGGATTGCGCATCGGTTTTTAATATCACTCACTCACTTACTTTCTTAGTACGGGCCCCCACTTAGTTTTAGAAGTGCTTCCCTGTCTCCAGGTGTAGGCCCGCCCTTTATCAAACGTGGTTTTTAAAGGGCGAGGACAGCCGATGATGAAGCATGACACCTGGTGGTGTGTGAGCCCAGTCCATACATTTTTTGTAATGTCCAACACCACCTAAATCATTGGCATAATGTGCCTCTTTATGCATTAGGAATCAGATTTGCAAATAGGGTAGCTTTTTGTTGTGTGATACATGTTGGTTGGAGGCCAGCTTACCCTGTTTACCCCGTTGCCTCTTGTTCCCCCCCCCTTTTTTTTTATTAAAAGGGTTTTGTGTTTTGAAGTCTTTGACCAGTCCCAGCAAACACATTCTGGGGGTACAGTCCACCGTCTCCAGGCCTCTGTAACATGAGACCATTAGTTCCGGACCGGAGGACACAGCCAGGCCAGATGCAGGAAATTTACTTCCAGCACTCCACACTGCACGCATTTCACACCTTCCCTCAAACCATATCTGCACAATTTGACAGGTGTATAGTACATTTGGTGTTGATACTTAAAATGAATGATGCACAAATTACAGTTAGATATGAGTACACGCAGTTGTGCACAGCAGAAAGCCCAGCCCACCGGCTCCAGTGGTTGGTCTAACACCGCATTCCACCTCTACAGTGCCGGATCCGGGACCACCGGTCTGTCTGCCTGCGCTGCATTGTATAATTTAGTTATCAAGTTCCTGCGTGTGTCACTAATCAGCAAGGTCTGCAAGGCATTAAGCATGGGGTGCATTAGGAAATTGAGGATAGTACTCTTGCATGTCCACTCTGAGGGGATAGTATATAAAATTCAATAGTGGGGTGTGTTGCTCTGTGTGTGAAGCGTAGGTCAAATCTATAAACGTGCCATTTGGGTAGGCGTCGCCCACTATCTGCAACCCAGTCCAACAACTTATTTTACTGCGTAAATGACAGTGCGGGATGAAATGTCAGCGGGAGTTCTGGAGCATATAAAGGGATCTCACCCGCACGCACTCCCATCGCTCGCCAGGCACATGTGGTGGAGTGTATCGTGTTTATATCAGTATGTAACAAACCCTCTCACTTATGCGTTAATATAGCTTGCAGGGGAATGGGAGATACAGCATCATGCTCTACTGCCAGATGTGGGGCATAGTCATGTGGAGCATACCAGTAGTGGGCGAAATGGGCCTGTGCACACAGATAGTACAAGTGTAGGTCTGGTGCATTACATCCTCCTAGTTTATACAGTAAGTTGAGTATTCCCAGGGTCTGCATGGCTGTTTGCCTGCCAATGTAATAATGTGCGCCCAAAGTGTTTTAAAAATTTTTTTGTGGCAGTACAATGGGAATGTTGGTACAGATGTATAAAAATGTAGGCAGGACTATTGTTTTCATAATGGCTATTCTGTCTGCTAAAGATAACGGCAGACTGGACCACTGTGGAATTTGATCCTCCAAGTGCGAGACGGCCCAACCATAATTGTAGCGGATTACCAGTTCAGGATCACTAGGAATCCAAATACCCAAGTATTTAACTGAATCCATACTCCAGTGCAAGGGAAAATTTAACATGCATGCTTGAGTGCTCTGTGTCAGGGGGAACACCATTGATTTCGATCAGTTAATGCTCAGGCCTGAGTATCGCTCGAATGTTATATATTCATGGATTACTGGTGATAGATGTGTGACGGGTTCCCTAATATATAGCACCATGTCATCTACATATAAGGAAATACCCAGTGGGCGCAAGCGAAAATGGAGTGCAGAAGCAGCATGCCACTGCCGGATCATACAAGCCAGTAGCTCATAGCAAATAATAATGGTGAAAAAGGGCACCCTTATTGCGCACCCCTGTATACTGGGAACCCCTCAGACGTGTTACCATTTATACGTACACTGGCTACTGGATAGTAGTCGAATCCTCTGCAGGAAAGGCACTGGCATACGTGGTAGAATCTTGAACATGTAGTCCAACTCGATTGAATCGAAGGCTTTGGCTGCATCAAGTAGGACTGCCGCTGCACGCAGTGATGAATTCAGCTGATGTAATAGCGCAAACAAGGTGCGCAAGTTATGGATGGTGGAGCTTGCCGCAGTGAAGCCTGACTGATCTGGCAATACCAGGCTAGAAGGCAATGGCTGCAGCCGGGTGGCCAAGTCCTTGGCCAATATCTTGGCATCAATATTTATTAAAGATAGTGGGCGGTACGGCTCGCAGTGTTCTGTTGCCTGGTCCGGCTTCAACAGTGCAACAATAAGGTCGTCCTCCTGCAGTGAGCGGGGTAATAGCTGTCTGCATATACCTCTTCATAGAGGGCGTGTAGATGCAGTGCCAGTAATTCTGCAAGCTCCTTATAGAATTTGCCCGTTAGGCCATCTAGGCCTGGAGCCTTACCATTTGGGAGTGAGCGTATGGCGTCTTTAATCCCCTCGGGCGAAATGGGTTGTGTTAGTAATTCACGCTGTCCTAGAGACAGCCGCGCCAGCACTATGTGATCAAGATAGCTCCCCAGTTCAGCCTCCGCAGCAGAATGGCGAGTGACATAGAAGCAGGTATAAAAAGCCATAAAGTCAGTGAGTATAGAAAGGGGTGTCATAATGGTCAGTGCCCTCCGGGGTTTTGATCTGTACAACGTGCGCTCGTCCCTGTGGCGATCTCAACTTGGTAGCTAAACTCTGGCCTGGTCGGCCAACCTCCCCGTACGTTCTAGCCCTGTGTCTCTAGGATAAGAAGTTCAGCTCCTAGGTCCCAGCTCATGAAAGGTGGTTATGTGTTCTTGGATTGCAGCCAGAGTTGCAGGACTAGGATTGACCTCAAATTCTCTCTCTAGAGACTGCAGCTTGCTCTCAGTGCTTTGTATTTTCTTTTTTTTGCAGATTTATATAGCGCGAACTCGACCCGATGGTATTGGAGCGCTTTACATGAGCACCAGTTACGTTACACAAGGACACATTCATTTTTTGGTTGGCACGGGGAGAGTAAGTGATTTACCTAGAATCACAGGAAGCTGAGCCGACGCCGAGGCTCGAAACTGGTTCCCCAGCTCCAAAGTCGGCAGCTCTGGCCGTAAGGCCACAACCTCTCCTTATTGGGTGTGTATTGCTTGAAACACTCCGGCCTGCGTGCCTATGCATACCCCCCTGATTGTGACTTTAAAAGCTTCCCATAACTTGTCCATACCCACCACAGAGCCAACATTTACTCAACTATAGCAGAGTGGAGCCCATCGCCGAACACGGAGTCCAGGAAGGCCGTCAGCTGAAACCGCCATATAAATTGGGGTGGGGTGTGAGTAGGAATTGAGAGTACCAGTTTCACGGGTGCATGATCAGATAATGTCTTGGGGAGATGAAGAACGTCTGTCGCCCAGGTACAACCTCACGTCTAAACCATTAGTCAAAACGAGACCACAATCCGTGGACAGATTACACAAACGTGCCCTCTCGTTGTATCAGAGTCTCCATATATCCACAATACCCTATTCTGCCATTCCATCTTTTACACTCTTAGCAGCATGCTTACCATGCTAGTCCACCACAGCTGACTGGTCAAGGACGGGGTCTAAGTATGTGTTGAGCTCTCCCCCTCATAGAATCGTCGTTGGAGGAAGGGCATGAATCTGGTGCCAAATTGTCATATAGAACCCAGGGTTGTCTACATTGGGGCCAAATGTATTGACCAGAGTGACAGGAGTGCCCTGCACTATTGCATAGCAGCCCTGTTCAACCCCTACAGAATGCTGTTCCGTGAAGGTTACCCTTTTTTTTTTTTTTTTTAATTAAGATCATGACTCACCTGATTATGAGGAATAGGAAGAAGCCAATTTGTAAGCCACTCATCGGGACCCAACAGCCCGCTCTGTGTGTCGTTTGAGATGCGTTTCTTGCAAGAACACAAGCTGAATATGATGTCTGTGTAGGTAAGAAAGGATCTGTTGAGTTTTTCGAGGATTATTAAGCGCCCGGAGGTTCCAAGTTAGGAAGGCTACTTGTCCCCGTGATGAATCCATTGGACTAACTCTTGGGCCTGGAATGTACTGTAAATCAGGGTGTAGCGTATGTGATGTACCAAAACAGAGGAATAGAAGTCAGCACCAGTGTGGTCACCAAAAAAAGTAAACAACCCTCCTCCCGCCAACATCAGCATCCCAACCATGCCAAAGACAGTCATATACAGCACAGTAACTGTCAGCTCATTCAACAAGTTACAACACATAGGTAGCATAAGAGGGGTTCCCTCTGCAGGGTCGCCAGAGTTCCAGCACTTCTCCTGGTGACCGGAGGTGGCCAGGACCAAAAAAACAACATTGATCCAGTCATCATATTTGAGCCAGAGAGGTAAGGCAGGTCAGGTCACTGGGGGGGGGGGGGCAAAGACCCCCACAGTCTCGGTGCACCTGCCTCACCTCATGTCATTGATGTGTATGAGATTGAAGTGCCAACTCTGATATGCAAAGTCAGCTGCCATCTTCGGAACGATCATCTGCGGGTTGATCTTGTTGTTTCTGGGTGCTCGTCTTGAGATAGTCTTTGGCAGCTCATGGAGATGCAAAAATGTTCTCTGTACCATGATAGTCTATACATAGGCGTGCTGGCTACAGCATAGAATAAGGGATTTATGGCTTCTGCAACTGCTTCTTGATGGGTAAGAACTCTCTTCGGGCCACCTGTACAGCTACTGTGAAATCAGGAATAAAGGCAATGTGGTTGCCCTGATAGGTGATGTCCTTCATCTCATGATCCAGTCTAAGCACTGTGTCTCAGTCTCAATAATTTAGCAATTTTGCTATGATTGGACACAGGGTGTGTAGTACTCCTGGAGGCGGATGTGCCATGAGGAACCGGTGTGCTCTCTCCACCACCAATAGCTGTGACAGTTGTTCAGGACCAAAGATCGCTGTGAGGAGCATTTCTACATAAATCTCCATCTTCCCATTGTTGGTGGATTCCGGAATTCCAGTGATAAGCAAGTTGTTTCTGCATGAGCGCGCCTATAAGTCTTCATTTTTGGCCTGTATGACTGCGAGGACTTTCTCCATATTCAGGCATTTTGTGCTCACTGACTGTATATCATCTTCCGCAGTGGAGATATACTGTTCCGCTGCCGTGATGCATATTGTTTGCTTGTCGAGCTTTGTAGACATGTGATCGAGGTGCAGGTTTAACGAGTGTATTTTACCTTATATGGTTTGGAGGCTTTGCTGCATGGCTGCAGCGTGGCCTCCAGGGCAGCCACTACCTGTAATCCCACATCCTGGTCTGACTTTGTCTCCGACAGGGACCTGGTAGAGCGCTTGGAGTTGAAAGTTTGGCGCATTTGTGTTCGGTTTACTTTCTCCATAATTGCAGGCACTTGCACTCTGGTTTCCCTGCGATGGCCAACACCTGCTGCGGACCTGCGCACCCCTACTCACTGTTTGCAGAAGGTCTCTCTGTGGTAGCCTAGCAGCCCAGTTAGAGGTGTGCAGGCCCACTTGTTCTTCAAACAGCTGTCTTTAATGTCCAGCGTGAGAATGATTAAAGGCTTGCAAATGTGAGCCTGAACGGCAGCACCTACCTTTCGTTCAAGTGAAGTGAGCTCTGCAGCTATTAGCATCGCAGCAATGGGTAGAGCGGAGATGTCTTGGATAGAGTCCTCAGGGCGCCAGGCTCCAACACGGAGCCTCAAAGTCTCTGCACCCGCGCATGTAGCACCACTCTAGTCGAGCCACTCAGTGGTCACACAATGGTCTCCACCTTGGTGCCCACAGATAGAGAAAATGGGATTAGTTTGATTATTTCAGGGAGATTAGTGCATATGCAGGTACACGGGCGAGCTACACGGGATTGGTGTCAGCAACCGGGCTCCCGCACAAGCAAAACCCAAGGCCCTGGGCACGTACTGCAGGCCCAACGGTGCGGCTGTGGCAGCAGTAGACTCTGACCCATCACGGCAAGCAGCCCGTAAGTTAGATTGTCGGCAGGCCGGCCATATATTGGTGAGACGCAGGAATTCACTGCTTCTGCCCCAGGACGTTTGCAGCTCACCCGCTGCTTTAGTCATTGGTTAATCTAACATAAAAGGTCTGGGACCTTAGCCTCAGTTATGTGCCTGGTAGTCCTTCATGCTGATGCTGCCACGCCCTCGCACAAGCAGTCCCCAAGGCCCTGGCTGCGTACTCCAGGCCTAACGGTGTGACTGTCGCAGTAGTAGACTCGGGCACATCAGGGCAAGCAGCCCGTAAGTTAGATTGTCGGTAGGCCGGCCATATATTTCTGAGACGCAGGAATTCACTGCTTTTGCCCCAGGCCGTTTGCAGCTCACCCGCTGCTTTAGCCATTGGTTAATCTAACAAAAAAGGTCTGGGATCTCAGTCTCAGTTATGTGCTTGGAAGTCCTTCATGCCGGTGCTGCAGCACCTCCTCACATTTGCACCCGGGTCCTTGTCCCACTCAGCATGGCCCGCAGCTCAGCTGACCGCCGGAGCAGCTATCCCTGCTCACGGTCAGTGTTCACCCACTGACCAGGTGTTTCCAGCAGCTAGGCAGGCCTTGCAGTCTTCACACACCTTGCCGGCCTCTCTTGAGTGCGGGTGCAGCTCTGCCACCGAATGCCAAACCACGGCCAGCCCGCGTGCTCCAGTATTGAAGATGCAGGTGCCGTGGCAGCAGACTTGGGTGCAGTAGGGGAAACAGCAAGCGTTGTCACACTTACGTGGGCTTCACGGCCCATATAGTGATGTTGTCAGCAGGTCGCTAAGATAATGCTTAGACGCTGGAATGCCACGCTGCTGCCCCAGTCCACATGCAGCGCACACGTTGCGTTAGCTGGCAGTTGAATACAAGAAACGTCTATGGGGCCTCGGCCTTAATTAGGTGCCCAGTAGTCCTTTGTGCGAGTGCAGCTGCCCCCTTGACTCTTCACCTTGGCACCCGGGCCCCCGGCCTGGCTAACCCTGCTCACCTTCTGTGTCTGCCGCTGACCCCTCTTAGGTAAGTGTCTCTAGTGTAAAATCAGGCCCCACCACTGTTATACAGCTCACCTCCAGCCCACTCCTCAGCATGGGTGGTGCTCCACCGGTGGAGGCTCTGCCACGCGGTCCTTGGTCGCAGGCCTGATCGTCGGCTGTTGAGCGTTAAGGAGCTATTTTTGGTGCACTTAAGGTCGCCCCCGCCACTATCAAGCACAGCCCTTAGATTTATGGTATCTCAGCGGCTGGATGGCAGGATTCTGGTCGGATTGTGTGTCCCGGCTGGGAGAGCTGCACCAAGGTGTGTCCATCTTGCTGTGGGCACTCTAGCACCCCAGATATCTATAAATTTTAAACTTTTGCTAAAACTGCTAAACAGAATTACACCAAATCACAAAAAGCACAACTTCTGAGTAAAGATCTAGCTTTCTGCCAAAGCTGGTGTAATTCTGTTCAGCTGTTTTTCCTGTATCTTTGTTTAATTTTTCCTATGGAAAATGCACAGGGGAAAAGGTGTTTTGGGACTCCCTCTTTTATTCTGTCACTTCTTTACAGATCACCCTGAAACTTTCCGGGAAGGAGCTGAGATGGATAAACTTTTTTTGTGAAATTTTTGAGAGTTTCAAACGGTACCAAACTTATTAGCAAAACAAAAAATGCTCTTCCTATGGAAACTCTGATTCACACATGACTACACAATATCTGCCGCTACTGTGTAAAATCAATATATATATATAATTTAGCTATAGGTGGCTGGACAAGGTAATGTGTATGGCAAGTTGCGTTGTCGGTTTGTTTTTTAGGTCTCGCCTAGCGTTGCTGCGCACATGTGCAGCTCGCTCGGCGAGATTTATTGCTAATAAGGAGTTTGAGAAAAGGGCTTTAAGCCCCGCCCCTTATTTCCATTGGCTGGCGTCACCGTTTATGGTAAACGGTGGCCTGCCATTGGAAATTAGGTGTTTGGGTGCCTCCCTTTGGCTTTTTGTGCCGGCCCACCCGGACTGGCTTGCCTGCTTTGCGTCTGTCGCAAAGCACTTTCTTATCTTTATGGGGCCATGTGTTTCGAAACGCATGGCCCCATAAAGACAAGAGATGCATCACTGACAAACGGGTCATCAACCCGCCTACAACCCGACACTGTGCGCCAGTTTAACAACACGAGTCTCTAGCTCCGGGTCATGGGTCACTTCTGCCCAGTGGAACTGTTGTGTGCGGGTCTCTGCTGATCATTGCCGTGTTTATTGCGCTCCCGCCCTCGCCACACCTTGCCTTTGTGATGCCTGAGTGCTTGTGGAATGGAATGGGATGTCCGTGTGTACGCTTGTGGAGTATGTCTCAATCCACACAGGTCCGTGTTGCACTGGAGGGGTGCGGTGCACTGTGCACACAACCCGTGGCCTTGCTTGCCGCCTACTGGTACTTGTGATGTAGAATGCCAGCCAGGTGAATGTGCGCACATTGCTGCTGTTCACAGCGAGTGTGGCTCTCCACACACATTCTGACAGCAGAGCGTGTGTGCAGAAGATGCCTTGATGTGTGGATGAGTTGGTGACTCGTGTGTTTGTGACGTGACACAATAGTGCCTTGGAGAGGCTTTCTCCACACGCCGCTTTGCAGACTCTCACATTTGTGCCTCGGTGTGGTCCGCGTGTGAAGAACAGTGCCTTGGAGAAAGGCTCTCTTCATGCACTACCGCGTGCGTTTGGGCTGTGCAGACAATAGTGCCAAATACACGGTCTTGCTTACACATGCGTGTTTCGTATGTGTACACATGTTCCCTGAAATGTGGCTTTCTCTCCGCACTGTCTCACTGATCCCGTGCGTTCGTGGTGCACAGTCGCACACAAAGGTAATTTGGAGGAAGTTTCTCTTCACTTCCAGCCTGTCAGTATGTTTGAGGTATAGAATGTGTTATCGGTGTGCATCGCATGACGCAGTGGCGCATGCCACTAGCCAGGCACTAACTTGCTGGTTCGTGTGTGTCTTTTCTGCACACAGAATGTTGTCGTGGAATGTGTAGCTCTGAATGGACAGCCTGACTGTGAGCTGGTGGCGTGCACCCTTTGGCGTCTTGGAACAGGCTCTCTTCACGCACTGATTTGCTGTTGTGTGTTTGTAGCCAGTGCGCACCAATGGCGCTGTCAGTTAATTGCATTTTTTTTTTATTTAGTGCAAACTCGATATGTAGGTATTGCAGCGCTTTGCACACCACATACGTTACAGATGAAAACATTCGTTTTTGGTAGGTGCGCGGAGATTGTTATTCCTGATGACTGTGTAGGCGGAGTCAAGACTGCTCTCCTTAGGTCCGTGACTCCGGTTGCCGTGGAGCTAATGGTGCCGTGCCGTGACGGTGCAGGGACGATGGCCAAGCAGGTTCTTGTCCTGACTGAGGCACCTGCCCTAATGCAGCTGCTAGAGGTGCGGCCCTCAGAGCTGTTGCATTTTTCTGTAGAAGCTCTTCGGGGCATGACCCAGGGCAAACCGGAGGCACAGAGCTGTAGGGTAGTGGTAGATGGTATGCCATTGCTGTATGTGTGCGTGGTGCCTGTCTGCAGTGTGTGTGTGTATGCAGTGCCTGTCTGCGGTGTGTGTGTGCGCGTGCGGTGGCTGTCTGCAGTGTGTGTGCGTGCGCGTCAAGTAATCAGTATTAACTGAACAGACACAAATGAAACAAGATAAAAATACATTTTAAATACATCTTTATTGCTCAATCACGTTCTGAACTCCAGCATAGGTATTTTGGGGTGCTGCAGCTCCACCTGCACCCCTAATTCCAGTGCCTATATCCGGATCATGTTGAAAATAATACTCCAAATATTACTTCTGCAAAAAGCATAGATTCTCTCAAAACTCTGCTCCTGAAAGTGTCGAGATTCACTCACAGCTATGCTCATGTGTGGAAGAGAAAAGTGTGTGACTGGATATCTACTCACAGTATCTCTTGTAGAGGCATACGATGCCCATTCCTGCAGGCAAATAGCTCACAAATAAAAATCTGCATGTTCTTTTATTGCTACATTAAAACCGAGATAACTCATTTTTCGTCTATAAAATATCCCATTAGATACTGCTCATCTTCCAAGTCCTTCTTTCGATCTGCTCCTATTTAGTTTCTTTTTCTTGGTTTATTGTTTTTCTCTGTTTTTGCCTGTCTCCTCAGTCTCCATAGCTCCGGTCTCTCATACCTTTGTTCTACCCAGGAACTACATATGTACCCTAACTCCACTCTGGCCTCCCAGCTCTTTTTCCTCCCATGTTATGCCCATTTTCTCTCTATTTATTCTTTCACTGAATCTCTCATAGTTTCCCGCTTTTCTGTTGCAACTGCTTTGTGCCTGACCTCCCTCTGTTGCTTTCTCTTTCTGACAGTTTTCCTATTTGTCACTCATGCTTTTTCTATGCAGATAAATGCAGATCAATGGGACGTGTCTTTAGATGAGGCGAATGGGCCTCAGAAGCTCCTCACTGCTGATGTTGGGTGAGTTGCTCCTAGGACAGGTGGTTGCTGTTTTCCAGGCGCTAGATAATCAGCAGCATCCGGTCTCCATCCTCTAGGTCTAGGAACAAATCATGGGCTCAGCGAGGGAACGGCGTCCGAAGTATGTTTAGACAAGCATTTGCAATACAATAGGTCTCGCATTTGCGAGAGCTTAAGCTATTAGGATTGTAAATGGCAGTGCCTTTTATTTACGTTTTAAAACTCAAAACATAAATAAAAGGCATTGTCATTTACAATGCCAATAGCTCAAACTCATGTGAATGCGAGACCTATTGCATTGCAAATGCTTGTTCTGTGTTGCCTTCTGGTAAACTCAGCATCTGTGATGTGGCTTGGCTGAGTGGGGGGGGGGGGCAGGGCAAATAGAGCTGGGGCACAGGCCCCATTTCACCCCCATAGAGATGTCACTGAACCTACATACATGCTTGTTACATGAAATTGCGAAAAGATTTTTTTATACAAATATTGTAAAAGTGAAAAGAAATGAATGAGAAGGTTAATCTCCTTACCCTGCTCCTTTCCCCGGAGACAGCCCTGGCTTTTTACTTCTCTTATTCTTGTAATTTCCCTTACTCCTCAGTGCTGTTAATTCCGTTATTCACTGGCCCGCCTTCTGACTCCCTCATGGCACTGCTCTTAGTCTCTGTGCTGACACTTCCTCCAGTCACTAGATCATCACCCAGCTCACTCATCTGCTCCCTATTTTAATCTCTGCCTGAGCGATCGCCATTCCTGTTTCTTCTTCTTCTTATTATACTCTTTAATAACAAAACCGTCCCGCTACCCACATCTTCGTTTAAAGTGTGGGATTTAGACACTAAGGCACTCTTTGTACAGTTTCATATTGTAGAACTGTTTACTTTAAGTTGGTTGGTCTGAACTCAATTGTACATGGCAATAACTCTCCATGTAATTTTATGTAACTGTGGGGTCAACATGAATTACATGAATTTTAATTATGGACTCCTGACAACTGTTTGTATCCAATTTAATGTACTTGGGGTACTATCTTTCATCGAAGTACTGGTTTAAAGCCAGTCGATTCAAAATCAATTTTATTATTGCAATAATTCTATGTGAGCATTTTATGTAAGATTGTAATTAGTCAAACATAATCAAATATGACTTATTTAATTACTACACACTGTTTCTTCAGAGATGTTTTTTTGAAGAAAATGTCCATGTGGAATGTTTACTTGGAATATGTTTCTGGTAAACCATTTACCTTTTACTGTTTGGCTCAATGTTAATCAAATTTATACGAGTGGAAACTAAGGAATTTTGCTGAAAAGGTGTTGCACTGCACCACCACTCTATCCTCAATGGGTCTTAAGTCAACCAGGCTTCTTTTTAGAGCGTCTGATCGTGAAATCTTGGCTTCCTTTTTCTCTAAAGATTGTAACAAAGTCCAGTTCAAGTGAACTTGGGTTCATGAGGATATGTTCATCGACTTGTACACTCTCTGTGCCACTCTCAGCGCAATGCTTGGTTTCAAACGAAGGTCTCGTATACAGAAGCTTGGGTCAGGCCAATCTGTTCTCTGCTCCACCTCAGGCTTCATTAGTAGAAAGGCAAGCACTAGTGTCCAGCAGCCTCGTTTTATCGTCCTCTGTTATACATTAAATGTACTGAAATAGGCAACTGATTTGAAGGTCTTCATAGCGTAACTAGTACTGGTGATTATCATGTTTTAATTGCTGATGGCATTGCTATGTGTGCTTCTATGCCCAGTGAGAAATATAAAAGCAACTTGAAGATCTTGGGTTCCGAAAGGGCAGACTGACTTCTCAATTGCTCGAAGTTTGTTAAAATGTACTCTATAGAGTTAAGGAACAGTAAAGTCCAATTTTTTTTACATTGTTTTGAAATCCCAGCATTTGTGAAGAGGCCATTCTGGTGGTTATTGCTGTTATTTATAAAAACAGTTACAAAACAGTTATTATTGTTAATAAGTGCTAATAGAACTGCCTGCAGAATTCAGGACTGAATCAGAAAATAATTCCTAAATATACAGTCATTAGTTTAGGTCTGTATTTGGGTGTAGATTTGATACTCACAATTGTGGGCAGTTTCCCTGTGAAGAACCCCCTCTTGCAGAACCCGAGCAAATTTGGTGAAGTTCCCTTTTGATACCCGCTGTAAATAGGAATTTACTCTACTCTTGACAGGGCTAAATCTCCGTCTGTATACAGGGTGTGTTTGGCTCACAAGCCATCGAAAAATTGAGGACTATGGGTGATCACCAAATCTCCCTATCTTTCACGCCCTGGGACACCCATCCTCCCCTCCCCACTCACACCCGAGGGAACAGATTTATACCCATGACATCACGTCATGTTGAGGTATTACGTGTGATACAACCTTGTCCTGAGGAAGACCCGCCATGCCTATTAGTAAATCACGCACCCCATTGGGTCGAAACGTCGACGTGCTCGTGATAATCCTGACCCGACTTTCTCCGCCCCACGTGAAAAGGAAATTTAAAATCCCAAGTGGCGCGGAGCTTTATGTACCAAGGGATGGACGTCCTTTGAATGACCAGTTTCAGCATTTCGTACAGCACTGTATATATCTTGTTCACATTTAGCACTTCTTTCGCACCTTTTTTCACCATTTCACTTGCGCCGTTGGAACAAATTGTATGTTCATGAACTTTGACAGCCTGTTAATGTCATTTCGACGCCATAAAATGTAAAATACATATGGATGTATGCTTAAATACAGACTCTGATTGATTTAATTTTGGTGTGTTTTTGCTTTTTTGTTTTTATGATTCAGTGTGTTTGCCTTTTCTTCTCTTCGCTTTTTCATTGATTATTACTGAAACGCTTGAGTATTGTTGCTTGTTATTATTATTATTTTTTTTTTTTTTTGTCCTCATCTCACCAATAGGCTTCTGCAGATTTGAAAAGCCGTCAAACCTTCCAGCTGGGCGCCCCGCGGCTAACTGCATTTGCCTAGGTCAGCCCGACCAGCCCCGGGTAGTAAGGGCTTGGTGTAATCATAGGACCCGGGGGGAAGACCAACACATTTTCGATTGCTCTCAAAAAAGAAAAACTAATCGCAGATCCCGACCCCAGCTTAGTAGAGGCTGCCAGATATTAGTCGATGTTTCCCGATTCCCCTCTTGCTCTAATTGTGCCATAGCAAAAGAGGCTTTAAGCCAATCTTCTCTGTTCGGGGGAATGGGATCTTTCCACTTTATACATAGCTCCCTCCGAGCAAGCAATATCAGGTATAACAACAGCCCCCTATGGGACTGTGATAAAGCCAAGTTAGATGAGCCATTGCCCCCGAAGAACACCAACGGGAGGTTAACCTCGATGTTAACTTCAAAGATACCCGATAGAGAATCTCCCACATCTTTCCAGTAGGATCTTAGCTCTGGGCACTCAAAGAAGATATGGATATCGTCGGCATTAGGTAGTCTACACCTAGGACATTTAGGGGGGGGAGCGGGGCAAACTTGGCTATCCTGGCCGGGGTGTAGTATAATCGGTTGACAACGAAAAAATGATTCTTTTTTAAGCTGGCTGGTTTGATGTATTTGTAGAGTAATTTTAAAGAAGGCTCAAAAAGATCTTCAGTGTTGGGCTCGAGGGGAGATTGGTTCCAGACCGATGATTGGGGTGGGAGGTCCGTATCTTCAAACCTTGTATACCACATGGATATCTCTTTCTTTTTTGGCTGAACGTTTTGCAATAACCGCTCTAATTCCCAGTCCCCCCTTACTTCGCCAACTTCTGCCTCGTACCATGATTTAAGTTGTAAATACTTAAACTTAGAGAGAGCAGGGCCTATCTTTGCTCTTAATACCTCCCATGGAAGAATTCCTTCTGTATCCATCAAGTCAGACCACAAGGCCACACCCGCTCTCTTAATTGGTACCGCCAGACTATCTCTAAGGCAGAGTGGTGTCCCAGGGGAGTCCCATATAGGAGCAAAATCAGAGAAATATCCAATACCCCATCTGCGTCTCACTTTATACCATGTTTCCAGGGCAGCCTTAAGGACCTTAAGACGCACACGTTTGAAGTATCTTGGGGCCCCAAACTTATATAGAAAACCTTCTCCTCCCCTCCCCCCCCCCCTTCGACCATGGCCATCTCACCCAGGAGCCTACCCCACGATGTCCCATCCGGATTCGAAAGCAGCATCCTAATACCCTTAAATTGAAAGGCGATTAGGTACCATCTGATGTCAGGGAGGGCCAACCCACCTTTAGTGAGCCTCCTCCTCAGCTTTTTCCAAGACATCCTTGCGCCTTTATCTCCCCAGATAAAACTCCCGATTTTACCCTGGATCTTACTGATGCTCTTACTAGGAAAGGCCTGGGAGTTGCTTTATGTACCAAGGGATGGACGTCCTTTGAATGACCAGTTTCAGCATTTCGTACAGCACTGTATATATCTTGTTCACATTTAGCACTTCTTTCGCACCTTTTTTCACCATTTCACTTGCGCCGTTGGAACAAATTGTATGTTCATGAACTTTGACAGCCTGTTAATGTCATTTCGACGCCATAAAATGTAAAATACATATGGATGTATGCTTAAATACAGACTCTGATTGATTTAATTTTGGTGTGTTTTTGCTTTTTTGTTTTTATGATTCATTGTGTTTGCCTTTTCTTCTCTTCGCTTTTTCATTGATTATTACTGAAACGCTTGAGTATTGTTGCTTGTTATTATTAATTACTATTCAGTAATCCTAGAAGCAATTCTGTACCCGACTGAACCAACATTTTCCACATTACTATACACCCAGGTTCTGAGGGGCACTGGGCCACCCCATTATACTAGATGCCTATGAAAGAGAGGCAAGTTGCATAGCAATGGTGCCATGTCCCTGGTGCAAAGGAAAAGCGTCCCCTCAACTTTGTCCACTGCCTGCACAGTAAAATACTGCCATAATTTGGGTACCTTGGGCACCTAATACCCCTGGCTCGGTACTAGGTGTAGGTGAAGGAGTCTAACTCCCTTGGGCCTTGCAGCACTGGACCATGGCTTCGCACCCTAGAGTGCCCCCCTCCCAACCCCGCCTGCCCTGGGCCTCTCAACCATGGTCTAGAGCAGCGAGGCCCAGGAGAGCGGAGTCCAGTGTAATGGAGCCCTCTTCCCTGCGTCTTGCAACAATGGTCTGGCGCTGCAAGCCCAGTTAATGGGGGTTTTCTCTGCTGGACATTCCCCCATGATCCAGAGCTGTGAGGGGCAGGGAAGTGGGTAGGAGCTTTCCCCTGGGCCTCACATCTATGATCTAGTGCTGTGAGGCCAAGGGGGTGTGGTCCCACTCCACTATGTCCCCAGCAATGGTCTAGCACTGCTAGGCCAAGGGGAAGGTGGTCCCATCTCCAGGGTGGGTCCCTTCCCCTAGTCCTCAAATCTACTGGCTGGTGTGGCAAGGCCCATGAGAGGAGGCCCCACGGACTTGGGCCTCACATCAATGGTCTAGTGCTGCAAGTCTCAGAGGAGAAGAGTCTCCATTCCTGGGCCACGTAGATATGACCCATCACTGAGTCCCAGGAGAAGGGGGCCCGTCCCCTGGAGCTCACAGGCATGGTCTGGCACTGTGAGGCCATAGGAGGGTGGCCAATTTCCAATTTTAGTTTCACAGGGTGCTTTGTGACTTTTGAGACATATTATGACATCTGAAGTTTTTTGCGTAGCAGAGGAACTGCAAGTCACATAGAAGATTTTTGGAACTTCATTTTAAATCTCTGCCTCTGACACATATCATCTTAAAATAATTCAGCTGGAGACTGAGTTTATTGATTGTGATTGCTATTCATACTACATGTGATTTCTGATCCTGTTACCACATCCTGGAGTAAGACTTAACTACTCACTATTGCAAACTTTGAGTGACAAGTTTAGAAAATGAACTCTGGTATTCATATGGAATGAAGTGCTTAAGCTTTTAAACACCAGTAGCAAATATCAGTTTCTAGCAGGCAAATATCAGTTTCTAGCAGTGTCTAGTAGTAACCATCACAGGACCATGTCCAGTGGGTATGTTTTAGCCAGGGAACTATGTTATTTGACATCTAATCTCGGCTTTACCATTTCACCTAAATTTGGAAATAAACACTATAACTAGAATGACATTTCCCTGAGAAGGGCACCCCCTTGGCCAGTGGACTAGCTGTAAATGTGGAACGAGGAGCCACATTTTTAACCCCAGCCTCCCACCTGGACAAATTGTGTGTTCGTGGGCAATCACTTTTCTGAACTTATTGCTGTGCTCCTTTTTTTGGCAACATTGGGAGTATTTTGATTCCATTTAAAAACTGCTAGAATGCATATGATTACAACATGGACTAAGGTCCTGATTAGGACTACGGCAGTCTACCCGCCGTATTATGACTTTGGCAGTTGGACCGCCACAGTACAACTGCAACCAGTCAGAGGCTGCAATATGCTGGCGGTGCCGCAGCACTGCCGAGCATATTACGATTTGCCTCACTGCCATCCTTTTCATGGCTGTGAGACTGCCATGAAAAGGATGCCGGTGAGGCAACTAAGGGGGCCGTAACAGGGCCCCCTTGTGCCTCTGTGCATGGGGGTGCGGGAGGGGCACATGTTCTGCCGCCCTGTATTTTTGCACCCCCAGTTCCTGCACGGGAAGGAATGCATGACATGGTGCATTCCTTACCGTGCAGGAACGTACTGCGGCATTCCCATGGCGGTGCCTTTCTAAGGCTCCGCTGCAGCACATCCGCCTGCCAAGGATTACAGTCGTAATCCGGCGGGCAATGTGGGGACGGCTTTGGCGGTCCTACCGTGGAGCACTGGTGTGGCGCTCCACAGTGGTGCGCCAAAGTCGCAATCAGGCCCTAAATATTACCTGGGAGAGAAGTGCCCAATCACATGGTATATTCACCTAAATGCAATATAGTGGTAAATGTATAGCCAGGGCCACTGAAACTATGCAATTGTGCGGCCATGGTGGTTTTCCCATAATTATGGACTTGCCACATTTGCCACATAATCCATCGTCTGCTCCATAATCTACAGATTTTAACCCTAAAAAATGTTTCTTACTCTTACGGTTCAAAAGTTACTAAAAACCCAGCAACATATGTTGCCATGCAATGAAAGGCCCATTTCAAAGGTTCACTGGTCACTTATTGTTTTCTTATTACTATGTTTGGGTGTTGAATTGATACTAATGAGGGGCAGACTATGCACCAACAGTGTTAACAAGCGTAAAATGAGAGAAGAATTAAGTAATACCATGATAAAATATACTGCATTACACTGCATACATTTTTTACCACATAATTTAGTGAACCCTGCCGCACAATTTGGCTGTCCTCTGCTGCATAATTACAGTGGCCCTGTGCATTGCCTTTACAACAAGTAGAAGTGTGTCACAGTCCTGGCTCTACTAATTTAATCAACTGTTTGTTCCTGGGCAAATAATAATCGCCCTGTGGCTTCTTTAGTGATTTAACATTGTGACAGAATTTTGAGATAACCTTAAAGGGCATACTCTCAGTACAGGCCCTGAGAATAGGTGTCATGCACTCATTTAAGAATGTTTGCATCCCGGTAGCTGAAGTTGCCTTGTGCTGCACCCCTCGTGTGCTGCAATGCCTCCCTGTCTGCTGTCCACAAGCATCTCTTTCACAGCTCATCAAGGGCTGAAAGAGAGGCGCTTGTCATTTGAAGGGTTAAAAGTGCGGGACATGGGGTGTCCTGCAGTGCCTTTGTGTGGGCAGCACGAGACTGGATCCCCAATCACAGGACGTGATTAGCCTGGGAGAGGCCCTTTGTTCCCTGAGCATCCCACTTATGGTGTAGAGCTGCGAGTTCCAGGGGGTGAGGCCCCTTTCCCTGTGCCTCGCACTCAGTCATGGCACTGTGGCGAGGCCCAGGGAAGTGCGTCCCTGCACCTAATATTTCCAGAGGTGCACGCACATGATTGCGAGGCCTTGGGCCTCGCAGCTCTACATCACAGTTGTGAGGCTCAAGGCAGGAGCTTTAGAAGTGCGGGGCCCCTTGTTGGTCGGCTGGGCGGGGGGCCCTGGGCAGCTGCCCACACTGCCCATGCCTAGCGCCGGCCCTGCCTGCTTCTCCCACTTAAATTACTTGTGCGATCCTTGCCAGTCAGTTTATCTCCCTGCGTCCCACTTGTCTTATGTGCAAAAAGTGTACGTGCCAATAAACATTGTAAACACTGTGCATTAAGCGGTATGTTTAAGAAGGCGTCTGCAAAAAAGCGTCTGCAAAATCATTCTGACATAGTAAGTGTACCTCTGCGTCAGTTCAGTTGCATTTTTGGAAGTGGCCCGTCTAAGTACTTCTTGTATTGAACTAGCGCTAGCCCTCTCTTCCTGGTCACCTCCGTGTTTCTGACCCGAGTTACCAGATGTGCGCGTGTCAGCCTTTGAACACTAGAACGTGTCTCTGCGAGGGTGAAGACAGCTACCAGCAAACGTGGTCGAGGACCCGAGAGGCCCTCTGGGCGAGCTGCCTTCTGAGGTCTCTTGCTGCACTTCGCCGCCGAGAGATGTGTGTTGAACTTGAACACATTTTAAGCTGTTACTATTGATTTCTTGGTGTGGACAAGTGCTTTTAAACACTTTACCGCTGTGTGTTTGAGAGGTTTATTTTGTCCATTGAGACAACGCACTGAGACAACATACCAATTGAGTGCCAAGTGTAAGCTATTTTCGGGACGTCGGGGTTTTTTATTAAATAAAAATTGTGTCCGTGGACAGGAGAAACACGCGTTACCTTTCCATGTGCTTATTGTATGGCATAAAGTTATATGCAGGGCCACTGGAATTATGTGGCAGGAGAGGGCCAAATTATGCGGCAGGGTTGACTAAATTGTGCGTCAAGAAAAGGCAAATTATGCAGCAGAATTTGGTACATTTTCTGATAGTATTACTTCATTATTTTTTCATTTTTTACTTGTTAACACTATTTGGGCATATGTTGCACCGTATTAGTACCAATTTCACACCTGAACATAGCAGTAAGCGACGGAAAGGTGACCAGTGAACATTTGCCTTCCACTGTGCTCAACGTGTCGTTTCGTTTTTAGTAACTTTTGAATCGTTTGAGCTAGAAACATTTTTTGTTAAAATCTGTAGATTATGCAGCAGACGAGGAATTATGTGGTAAATACAGCAAATCCATAATTATGCTAAAAATGCTGCGGCTGCAAAATAGCATAATTCCAGTGGCCCTGGTTAAATATGTGGATTTGAAGTCCTCTAGAAAAGACTGTTCAGATTTTAAACCAACTATAATGAGATCGAAGCCTCTGGTCCGGGGAGTTGTATATTAATTCGACAGTCAGTCTGTCTAACTTTAAGGCACCAACCAATATATCTACACGATGCAAAGGGGACTGAGGGTGATACCCAAAAGCTTTCCTCCTTGACAAGGTTTTCACACATTGTAAATGTCC
This sequence comes from Calotriton arnoldi, assembly GCA_963921515.1. Lineage (NCBI taxonomy): Eukaryota > Metazoa > Chordata > Amphibia > Caudata > Salamandridae > Calotriton > Calotriton arnoldi. Next base: position 1,738,120 of record CAWUFW010000289.1, read on the forward strand.
CAGAGTATTTGGGGGAGAGAGCTCCAAAGAAAGGTACCACTTATGACATGAGTTCTTAAAGATTAGAGGGCTCTTGATTAGTGCGTGGAAATGCCTTCCAAGTACTTGGGTCCCATATTGTGTAGGACCATGTTGATCAGAGTCAGCACTTCCAAACTCTAAAGAAGCCTGAAAAGCCTGTTTTGTAGAACTTGGAGTTTTTGATGGCCTTGTGAGAGAGCACTGTGGTAATCTCTTTGTGAGGGTGGTGAGTGTCAGGGTGATGGTTTTGATACAGGATATGTAATTCACATTGTCACGTTTTGTGTACTTTTTAAGGGTAAGTTATTTCTTATATAAAATGAAAGGTGGCGGCCTGCGGAGACTCCATCAAGCTGTATGATGTCTGTATATATGTAAACCAAGTGTGCAGGCTCTAAGCACACCTGCTAACATGAGCACCATTAGGTTGAATAATAGCAAAAACCTATTACCAATTTTATTTACCTCTGTGGCCCTCAACTCATGACTCCGTATTTTGTGCAATCATGATTTTGTGCATTTCAGGAAGATTTCGGATTAGTACCCTTTTAGGCTTGAGGTGTCCACCAGTCCTTGCCTTCCAGTTGGTGATAAAACAACATCTCTGGGAACCGCAGATTAATCATTACGCTGCTGACTGGGCTGAAAGGTACATCGAAGGGCAGAAGGCATAGATTTTGGACAGGATCTCCTGTCTCAGACGTTGAATGAACACTCACCTTCGCCTCTGAAGAATCACTGTTTGATGAAGCTTTCCAAATAAGATGCCAAAAAACTAGAATTTCAGGTGAGTAGCCTGCCTTGATACCAGAACCTATATGCTGGGCATTTGATGAGTCTGTCCACCATGGTTTTTGAGGGGCACGTGGCAGAGGTGGACCTGCTCAGGAACACTTTTTTGCCAGGGGCAACTTGAGTTTCAAGTCCAATCATTCGACAGGGTCATCAAGGGCACCAGAAAATGGCTATGCATTAACTCTTCCTTACAAATGACTAGCCTTTTTAAAAAACTACAATAAAAACATCAGGACCACAGACTAAATACCAAAGTAGGGGCTAACAGCGAGTTACTGCAAGCTCCAACTGAAGGCATTGCTGCTTGGCTAGCTATCAGCTGTCCGCACCATAGTGCTCACTTAGACCTGTGCTCTCGGAAAGCTTAGAAGAGGACCACGAGGTGGTCAGGCACAGCTGAATACTTGCTCATCCTTCTCATCACTGCCAGCTCGAATAAATCTTCATTCTGAGAAGTTTAATAAATGACTTTGGTGCAGCCCCCTCTCCCCCTTAAACCTTCAGACACTCTGCTAAGAATGACACATTATTTCATCTTAGTCAGACTCCTGTCTGCGATGGCAACCCTCAAACTGTTTTCAAAAGTCTTTCCCAAACTACAGGAAGCTCTATCATGCCACAATAATGGCTGATTAGTTATATGAATTGCAGCAAAGGTAACTTCTGACAGCGGTGCCACCCTCGAGTGCTAGCTTCCAGGTCCCATTCCTGCTGTATTCTTGTTAAAATGATGCCTAGCTGAACTGCATATCCGGACACTTTAAGCTGGATTGGAAGTGGCCAAGCAATAAGGTATGGGAATACTGCACATGGCGTTACTGATACCGGGCCTTGTCTGGTCATTTTGAGTTGTGACATCTGGCTGGGGAAGTGATCTGAATTCTGCATGTTTTCCTCAAATGCAGGCCGAAATTCATGTTCTTCGTGCATATTTCCATCTGCTTTTAGCAAGGTGATATATGCCCGGAGATACTGGACCACTTGCGTTCCCACTTCGGCCAAAAACAGGCATAAAGAACTAACCAGACATGTTTCTACCAATGGATTTGAGTGACTGTCAATAAATAAACCTTTGTTACAGGAGTTAGTTAAAATGTTGTTGCTGGTCTATTTGACTCTGTTTGATCTTTCTGATGAAACAGTAACTGTGTCTCTTTTAGTGACAGTCGTTTTTCAATCACTATATTTTTTATTTATAAAAGGTTTGACATGGACATCCCCATCCTCACTTCTAGCTGGATGTAGGTTGTGCTAGCCCGTGCTTTCCATCATTCAATTTATAATAAATACTGCAATAAGTTTTGGTATCAAATAGTGAGTTCGGGGAACTTTAGGGACTCTTGGTTGATCAATGTCAATGTACTGGTTGTAGTGTTTAGGTTTGGAAGAACTCGAGTAAAGACAGTAAACCTTTCTTCCTGTCTGTGCGCATGCACCAGTCCATTACACTTATAACAAGTACAGTATCAAGCCAAGTTCTCACAGATACCGATTGGACCTGGCTTAATACATTGAGGCAGTGTTAATGAGAGGTGCATGTTGGATGTGGCCCGAGTGCTTCTCCTTCCCACCTGCTACAATAAAGAAGTGTTTATTCTCGGCCCTTCAAGCACTTTGCACAGCTCAGAGGCTAGAATGCAAATATTGGTGCATAATCACAGACATTGCCTGGGCCTTGTGCACGATTCTCAGTTTATTCCACACAATGGATGCTGACATTATGCCCTCCTTGTTCTTCTTTTCCTCCTCTATATATTTTTCATTGAGTTATTGTTTTGCCTATTGAGTCCATACTGTATTGTTTTACGTATTCTTAATAAACTCGGGCTATGTTCAAGTGACCTCAGGTTAATTCCTGAAAATGTAGTACTGTATGCTTTCCGTTAACGTCCCTTATTATTGGTGCCCTTCGATATCCTCTCTTGTGTTTGGTGCCTCATACTCGTGTTAAATGGATGCTAATATTACGACTGCTTTGTAATTTCCAACCATTGATATACACTCTGATGTTCTTATTCTCATGTATAATTGTTGCATGGACATTATGCTTACTTAAAGGGCTCTGACGTCCTTGGGGCCTGGTTAGTTTTATTTAAAAATACAAAAATAAAAACATATTTTCCGAGCTATACAGAATTCATAGTTGGTGTAATATCTTAAACAGTACAATAGAATTGTGCATCCTACTCAAGGTAATGCCGGAGGCCTTCAAGTAGGCCCATGCGTTGATTCCTGGGAATCTGTCACATCTCTTTCAAAAATATGTGCAAGGGTCCATTGAAGGCTGGTGTAGGAGGCGGCTCACATATTGGATGTCTGTGTGAAACCTCATCTCGCGGATCCACTAGGCAACCTACCTTAGTCCTCATCGCATGCCACAGGCATGACCGAACCCGAGAAGAGACAATACCTGCCACTGTCTTCCTGCGGCCTTTGAACTGACCAGAAAATTCCACTCTTATTGCTCGCTCTCCCCACCTTTGAGTGATGATAGCGCTTGGCTCTGCCGCCCGGTTGCACAGTGCATCCTTTGTGTGCTACTGTCAGACTTTCAGAATGGGGGAGGAATGCACAATGTGGCTGTCACATGATCCCTTCATGGTGTGGCAGATACTACATCTCAGTGATGATATGGCTTCTTAAAACAGATCTCCTATGGCATTCACATTCCCAAAAATCCAGCGTCTGCCACACATTTGTAATGTGCTCTTTAGAATTCCTAGCTCCATTCCGTTGATTGCCTTTATTTATATAATCCAAAAACCAAAAGCAATTCTGGGCTGTCAGCAGAATAAGTGCAGTTAACCCACACAGGCCCTTCTATGATTTGTGTTTTTATTTTGATGCCTCTTGCCTTCGTGAGATCTCAAATGTGGACAGCAGAGAGGCACAGGGGCGGGCAAGGTCCACAAGTGATGTTGGAGGGGTTAGTCAAAAACGTGGTTGGAAGAGAACATAAAAAACGAATCTGTCTGTAGTAAAAAATGTATTAGAATTTTGACTGGGCCCCTATTGAAGTATGGGTCCTTCTATTTGTTAGCAAAATACCCATCCCCGATTATAAGTCTTGATAACTAAACTTTAATGGGTTTTTTTCCAATAGAAATTGGTGACCTGAATATATCAAGAGGTTCACTGTGCGTGTGCATTTGTTTCTTTTTTTTTAATGACCACGCACCAAGTTGGGATGAGAATGTGCCCTGCGTGGTAAACAGATGTGTACCCCTGCCCTGAGTGCCTGACTGCATGTGAAAATGGTATCCTGACTTTTGGCACTGGCTTCATGCCAATCTAGCAGAGGATTAGGCCTGCCCCTGACAATGTGAGGTTCAGGACCTGTCTGTGACCTGTAGAAGTGCACGAAACAAGCCCTCATAGAAGGCAGTGGACTACTGTCCATGCCCAGCATATTTCACATTAAGAGATGGTGGCAGCATATCATGTTTTTGAATCTATTGTGAACAGACCTCTTGGAAACTTCTGCTATTATGTGAAACCACGAGCCGTGCACTGACTAACCTTGTACATGTTGATTGAATGTGTGTGTGTGTGTAAGTCTGAGTATGGGACCAGTGGAATCCATTTTGGATGTCCCTAGTTTAGCGTAGCACAGGATGGAAGATAAGGAAAGCCTTCCCCTAAACAGTGGATGTGTGTTGCCTGCATTCCTGTGGCTGGAAGGTGGGGCCCCAAAAATGTAGTGAGGAGGATTGAGACGGGGCTACACTTAGAAATTCAATGAATTCCTTGTTAGCAAAGGACTACTGATTAGTTGTTCCTGAACACTGCTATTTGGTGTTTGGTAGGCATGAGGGTTTGGGCTGAAGTTTCTCTTGTTCAAGGTGAGGACATTTTTAGGCACGGCCTGCCCTTTTGTCTGTCTGTGATTACTGCCTCAGGAAGGCTGGTGATAGCCAGGTGCAGAGAACTCGCACTTCGTTGTACCCCTGTTTTGGTTACTTCTACCTGAAACCAGCTCCATTGCTACCTACTGTTAGAACCATCACTTTGCACAAAGCCTATGACTGGAGAGCGGCAAATACATCAGCATGTACACGACATTGCAAGAAAAAGAAAGGGAGACTCCTGGTTGTTTGTATAAAGGTGCTCATGGCATCATATATTTAAAGTACACAGTTTATCATGGCAGATTAAACAGCACTGGGAACATAAATTGTGGTGGCAATCAAGGTGGCAAAGTGCACGTTGTGCTCGTGACAAGAAAATAAACCGCGCAAGTGACTAGTGCAGAACACAGCGAGCGGCGCAAAGTGACAAGGTGGTAAAGAAGCTATATACAGTGATCAAAGGTTCAACACAATTTGTTATATATAATGACTGTACAAAGTTTTTGATTTTGGAGGAACCAAAGCAAGAGATGCGCCATAAGTTGCGCTGAGAGAGAGGTCGACGGCGTTTCGGTCCTATTCATTCAGGACCATCATCAGGACCAGATTGCCAAATTTTAAGAAGTGCTGTTGAGAAGGAAACAAAAGAACGTCAAGGGAAGGGCCAGAGGCCAGGGGGCGCATAGATAAAACCAAATTGGGTGGAGTTGGGGCCTACCTGTGGAGTAATGATACAGGCAGGCTAGTGGAGGATAAATCAATGGAAGTACGCGTATGAGAACGCGTTACAAATCTAGCGTAGTGGAAGAACCATCTATGCGAGAAAGTGTAAATACCTAGGAGAGAATGAAAGGAGAGGGGGGGGGAAGGGGGAGGGGGGGCGCGAGGGAAACGCAGGACGGGCCATGAGCTGTCTATGCCAACATTAATAATGCGCGCATGGAAGGTGGAACGGGCAGACTCATCTGTGTACCGACCAGGGTTCAGCAAAACTGAAAGAACCTAGTGGTAATACAGTCGAAATCTCGTTCAAAATGATTTCAAGGAGTCCTAGATGGCTAGGTAAGCAGTGTCGGAGCCCCGATCAACTGCAAAGGTCAGTTCAGAAAGACCTGGATGGAAAACGGGATTGGGGTCAGTCAGTAATCAGAGATGGACAGAAAGGAGATTGCAACGCATGCACGAGTAGCGCAGTCAGGCAAGGGTGAAACAGGCTTACCACTAATAAAAATGTACAAATGGTAGTGGGGAAGGTCCAACAGAAATGTAAAGGCAGGGTCGGGTCCCCGATCTGCTGCAACGGTCCAAGCAATGGTACCTAAATGAAGGGCAAAGGATAATTACGCCGAAGTAGAATGCAGTCATATGTGAGGCTGCTAGAGAAAAAGCGCAATGGATGCCTAGTGCGGTAAGGGCAGCGTGAGCTTACCGGGTTAGAGACTGAAGAGTCTTGCTTGAAGGAATCTGAGGAATGGCAGGAACCGCCACAATCGTATGCGGTTTGAGCAACGGTCCAAGCAATGGTACCTAAATGAAGGGCGAATGATGAATACGCAGAAGTGGAGTGCCGTCGTATGGAAGGCTACTAGAAAGCGCAATAAAGGCCTAACATGGTGAGGGCAGTGCGAGCTTACCGGGTTGAAGAATGAAGAGCCTTGCTGGAATGAATCTAAGGTCTGGCAGGAACCGCCACAATCGTGTGCAGTGTGAGCCTTTAGTGAAAGATTGAATCGGCTTCTGGCGGTAAAATAGAGCTTCCGCATACGTGACGACGAGAGCGTCACGTGACCGGGGCTGGGCGGAGAGAAGTTACTCAGGGGACAGGAAAAGGGAAGGGACACCTACGAGAGGCCGTGGAAACCGAAGAAAGTTTAAAGGGACATAATAGAGGGACACACATAAACACAACAGCAATTTTAGCAGCATTAAGGTTTCATAGATAAAAGTTAGTAAACGTTATCAAGTTGACTAAATCAATGAATCCCAGTTATTTAACGTAATATAGATAAACAATTAAACACAATAGAGTCATAGAGAAAATTGACAGAATTACATAAAATAGGGGTGTTAATGTAAACAATTTAGACACGGTGAAAGCGTAAGAAAAATGGAACAAAATTTACGTAAAAAGTGTTAAATACATCATCAAATTAATGGGGGCACAATACAGAATGACAAAATACAATTGAACAATAGGAAAGTGAAAAACAAACCCCAGAAGGAGTTGTGAAAGCATACAAAACGAAACAATATAAACAAATAATGGAACAATAAGGAGAAATGGGGATAACTCGAAGCGGAGTTATAAGAAGTAAATTATAAATGGCAGGGGCAAGTACCACACAATTAATGAGGCCAAGTAAATTGGAAAAAGGCCGGGTGGCATGACAATTGAGGATAGTTCAATTGTCTAGAGACGTCACTGAAAAAGAGAGGTAACAGGATATACATATATATGTGATATGCAGTGAAAAGGTTCAGTAATTCAGTGTCCAGGTAAATGTTAAAATTATACTGTACTGTTCCATTCATCAATGGTGTTCAAACCTTGTTCCACTGAGTTACAAAGTGTGATCCATTTACATTCACTTCTGTTCAGTAGGGTTTGGAGATTACCACCCCTAATAGGTAGTGATGGTTGGTCAATCACTTGCCAGGTTAAGTCCTGTTCGCTGTGGTTGTTTTCGATGAAGTGTGTCACCAGGGGGGCAGTCAGGACTTTGCAGTGGATCCTGCTTTTATGTTGTATAATTCTTTGCTTGACCATTTGAGTAGTCTGGCCAATGTAAACAAGATCACAAGGGCATCTGATTGCATAGATCACGTTTTGAGAACGGCAATTGGTGAATGTTTTCAGTGTGTAAGTTTTGCTGTTTGTCTTAAATTCCTTTGTGTTGGTAGTGAGTTCACAAGCTACACAGGATTGACATCTGTAATGTCCAAGAAGTGGTGGTAAGCCCCAGGCAGTGGTGATTGTGTTCTGTTGGGCCGGTTTTGTAGGCCAGGTAATGGCATGAACAAGATGGTTGGCCAAATTATTCCCTCGTTGATATGAGAAGAGGGGAGGTTCTTGAAATTCCTTATGTGTTCTCAATATATTCCAGTTGCGTGAAATGATCTTTTTAACTTGGTTGCTGGACGGACTGAATTTAGTCACAAAAGGGATTCTAGTGTTCAATCTCTTAGGTTGGGGTGTAAGGAGTAAATCTCGGTGGCAATACCAGGCTCTTTTACGTGCCCGCGAGACCAAACGTGATGGGTAACCTCTAGAAACAAGTTTGCGATGAAGGATCTCTGATTCTCTGAAGTAGACCCTTCGCCACTTACAATTTCTACGGATACGCAAGAATTGGCCGTAGGGTAGACCATCCCTAAGCCCCCTTGGATGGTAACTGGAGTAATGTAATAAAGTATTACGTTCAGTGGGCTTACGATAAAGTGTGGTACCGAGACTCCCATCTTCTGCGTGAATGGTAATGTCCAGGAAAGGTAGATCGTTAGATCTACAATCTGATGTAAACTTGAGATGGGGTTGAGATTGATTTAGCCAAACGACAAAGGACTCCAGTGAGTCAGATGTTCCATTCCACAGTAGAAGAATGTCATCTATGTAACGTCGCCACAAATTAATCTGTGGGCGGAATGGGTTGTTGGTGGTAAGTATGTGTGTCATCTCAAGATTGTATACAAAAAGAATCGCGAAATTTGGGGCAAAGCATGCGCCCATAGAGACACCCTTGATCTGTAAATAAAATGTGTCTTCATAGAGGAAATAGTTGTTCTCCAGGGCAATACGTAAAATGTCCATGATAAAGTCGGTTGGAATCCTGGTGGGTCTGGATCTTTGTTTGAGTAGTTCTTCAATGACCAATAGGCCCTCCTCGTGGGGGATGTTGGTATAAAGGGACTCTATATCGAGTCCCACCATGAGCTCACTGGTGATGTCATACGGTCTGTCCTCAATCGTTTTGATCAAGTCCATGCTGTCCCCTATAAATGTTTCGGTAAGGGGAACAAATTCTTTGATAATGGCATCGATATATTTGCCCAGGGGCTCAAGAATGGAGCCACAGCCGGAGACAATGGGTCGTCCAGGTGGGTTAATGTTGTCTTTATGCACTTTGGGTAGTACATAAAGTACTGGTGTCCGAGGATATTGATTGTTCAAGAATGAAAATTCTTTCTGCGAATTGATATTGTTGATTTTAGCCAAGTTAGTTTTCTTGCAATGTCGTGTACATGCTGATGAATTTGCCTCTCTCATTGAATCCAGTTGAGACATTGTTGTTAGTTTTTACTTACTTACCCGGTTCTCAACCTGGTCTACGGGTTATACTCCTGTTGTTCTTTAATATATGACTGGAGAGCAGCATGGAAATGACATTTGAAAGAGAACCAACCCAAACTGGTTCTGAAACCTCAGATGGTGGATCTACACCACTGTCTGGAAAATAAGTATAAAAGTGGGATCCAAATCACGCCATTTTGTTCCCATTTCTTCTTAACCAAGGAAGGGAGTGCTCCATAGAGTACTCTACGAGCTGGTGTCTGCCTTAAAGCCCATATCCAAGAAGTAAGAAGAGATCGCTTGAAGCCTGCACTTTCGACTATACGATTTGAGCATCTGCCAAGAACCTTTTCTGCCTGCTAAAAGAGGGAAAAAGTCTCCCCTGTTATCAGGCGGCGAGACTTTCCACTAGGAGAGGCCCATCATGTTCCTGGAGTGTGGACCACCAGAAGAAGCTGACGAACAAAGAGTATGAACTAGTAGTGATCCGTTTTGCAAAGAGGTCCTCTTTGTCTCTCTGCGCAGTTCCAGATTAAACTGTATCACAATTGCACTCCCTCTGCAGTCAGTCGTAGACCCCTGCTAGTGGAGGAAATGAAAGACGCACCACTGATGTAGCGGGAAGCCAAGATTGGCCTGGAGGCTATGACTGCCACAGAGACAACATTGTAAAGAAACTTGACCAGGAGGCCGCTACTGTTATGTCGATCAACGGTCTGTAGCCAGCAATGAGGGTCACCACTGCCTAAGATTGGTGTGACAACACAGACCTGCTCTGTGAGTTTGTTCCGTGAACCTAGAGCCGAACAAGGCTGCCGCTGCAACTCCTGCGAAGAAAGGATCAGTTCTGTAAGGGTTGGAGCATGTCCCACACCTACTGTACAGCGTGAACTGCTACACAGGTAAACACAGGGCTTAGCCTACATACTGGAGACAGAGACTGCCGCGCCAGGGCAAGACCTCCATGCCACCTGAGACTTTTTAACCAAGAGTAGAAAAAGACATTGGACTGAGTTGCTTTGCTAATGAGTGAGATTGCTTTGAGTTATCGTCACCTGTGCTTAATCCTTTCCTGCTCCGTGTAGTATTGGGAATTGTAGAGCTAGAAACTTGACCATTGTTGGAAGGAGAGAGGTGCGAGAGAGAAGATGGGTGTAATGCTTCACTGTTGGATCAAACTGATTACAACCCTGCATTGGGCTGTCGTCGTGTTGTGTAGTATTTCGTTTTGCCGTGTGATTAAAGTACTTTCTTTTTCCACAAAAGATAAGCACTAAACTAGACTTCACTTTATTGTGTCTGTTGTTAGACAGTTGAGTTCTGAACTGTTGCCCCCCTCACTACCTTTCTTGTGAAGGGGGGAGAGAGAAAGAGGAGGAGAGGGAGAGATAAGGGAGCAGTGGTTCAGGGCAGAAGGGGTAGAGTGATCATAGATTAGTGGCAGAAGTAACTAGATTATAGCATAGAGTTAATAGTAGATGGGGTGTAAAACTACAGCGACTATGCTATAACAAAGTTAGTGGGTCGGGTATATCCTAAATAGGCGCGTTTTTAGCAAACATCGGAAGGACTGAAGGATAGCTTTGGCGCTAATTTATACAGAGATGGAGTTCCATAGAAGTAGGCAGCTTCAGAAAATGACTAATTCAAGGAATGGTAGATTATGTAGTTGGGGATTTTCAGAATGTTGTCCTGAGATTTCTCATGCCATCAGCTTATCTTGAGTCCATTATTCAGGTAAGATAGAGAGCTATATTGGACTGCATTGTCGGTGAGATCGCCCAGTTTAAATTTGTCTACAGGGATGTGGTCAAATTTATTTGACAAAATCGAAGTCTGGCTATGTGTTGCAAGACAGATTTGAGAGATAGAAGGGCAGATATGAATCTGCATACCAGAACAGCCTTACCAAAGTGCAAACGTGAAAGAATTGGTGCATGACCTGCAGTTTTTGGAAGATCAGGAAGCAAGAGTGGTATTATTTTTTTCAAAACTTTGAGATGAAGCTTTCCTGTTTTAGCAATTTTGTTTAAGTGGGGGATCGAAGATTCGGAAGTTTTCAGGGTAGTACCAAGAGATTAGACAGTGAGTGAAAGAAAGGGAGAAAATTCTGCAATATTTAGCTGCTTCAGCAGGACCGGGCTGAAGGAGTTTTGCTTTTACGAGAGAACAGGATGAATTCAGTCATCAGTCAACTAGGTATGAATGTTCAGAAGGACCGTTTGAAGAGTGAGGATGTTTGAAAGGATCATGGTTTTCAAACAGGATGGTTTGTCATCTGCATATTGGTGAATAGAGACACATGTTCCCATGTAAATTTCAGAGAAGGGTTCCATGTGTGAATGAGCCAGACTGAAGTCTTGTTCTGCGACCCCCCACAAAAAACTGGAGCCGGATCAGAGACATTGCATTTCATATTTATAATTTGAGAACGACTGGAGAGAAAGGAAAAAGTTAATTAAGAACTTTGCCCTTAATTCCAAAGTGGCTGTCAACGGGGGAAGAGCATTCAACCATGTCCCGTTGTGTTGAACGCGGCAGTAAGACCGAGGAGAATGAGGAAGTAGGACTCTCTGCGGGTCCAGCATTAAGTGGATATATCATCATGATTTTTAACAAAGCAGTTTTCAATTTCATGACCCACTCTGAAATCCGACTTGAGAGGTGTGAGTACATTTTTGTCGTTGATATACCCACTAAGCTGCAGACAGACACATTTTTCAATAGTTTTGTCTAGCCAGAGGAGACTAGAAATGGGACAGTAGTTTGCTAGCAGGTTCAGATCAAGGTTGTTTTTTAGTAGGTTGATATTAGATTCATTTTTGAGAGTCTGGAATAAGTCCCTGGTGATGGAAGCATAGATGATTTTGCAGCAAGCCTCCACGAAATGGGGAAAGTTGGCCTTGATGAAGGATGCAGGTATGAGTTCATTGAAGTAGGACATTGCTTTAAGGTTTTTGATAGAAAAGAGGTTGTCCTGTGTAACTGGTTTGAAAAAATTCCACATATTTTCATTCTTGGGTCCAATCTGGATGGGGAGCTCTTGGGAATCGCAAAGGTATGGAAGGCTAGTATTTTGCTGGTGAAATAGTCAAAGAAGGTTTTTCATTTTGTTGGAAGCAGCATCAGATTAAGATCTTGCGGATGGGGAGATGGCATGAATGAACTGGAAAAGTAACCTAGATGAATTAGAGGAGTCTGAAGTTGTGACAATAAAACATTCGATATAGCCTGTAAGATGTATTGCTTTTAGCTCTATCATAGAGCTTTGAGCTCCCTGCATAGAATAGGGGATTTCGAGAGTCTCCATTCCCTTGTGGGTTTCATGTCTTCCTTTGGCCCTATTGACCCCCGAATGGGGCCTGAGAATTGGCACAAAGCGATGTGCAAGTTGTAGTTCCCAAACTTTTGAATAGAACAATCAGTTCAACTTGAACACAGCAATAATTGAACAGTACAATGGCAGTGACAAGGTTGGTTGGGAGTAGACCATGACACCCTGTCTTTAAATCTGCTGAGGGATCTGTGCTTGGAAAGAGGGTGGTGGGCTCCCTGAAAGAAGGGTAGGGAAGTGCTTGAGGGTTTTGTTGAGGACCAGTTAGCGAAACTACAGGAGAGAGGAAACTGTGATATATACTGTGGGGAGGGTACCATTTTGGGAACCCAGGTATCCCAGGAAGGGAGGATCTGTGCCTCCAAATATACTTTCTGTGGTCCCCCCTTACCCCCCAAAGACATTTGAACTCCATCATCCTGATTTCAATGGTATTACTGTCGCAAACTAAAAGGAGCTATTCCCTTAGGTGGGTTAAGTCCTACTGAGACCCTGAACTTGCCGTTGGCATTCCAGGAAGCTAAGGCTGAGAAAGAGGAGAAGGCCACGGAGATGAAGATGAATACATTGAGATTAGTTTGCCAGGGACAAGTGGAAAGGAGGATGAAGAGACAGGAGGAACAGGTCAGTGAGGAAAGAAAAAAAGAGAGGAGAGGGAAAGAGAAAAGGAAAGGCAGGAAAAGAGAGAAAGAGTGAATTGGAGAGGAAGTGGATAGTTTTAGAGGAGGGAAAACTTTGAACAGCTACATCTGGGAAAGGACTACCTGCAAAGGTTCCAGAAGAAATTATGCACATGTATATGCAGGCTAGGCTATTCTGGACTGGCGTTTGAGTTTTAAGATCACTTGTAGAGGACAGGCTTTGTTGATGTGTCTAAGTCAGCCACTTTAATGAGTCGTTTGCCCATAGAAGGTACAGCAGTCACTAGGAGAATGCATGTGGCTGATCAAATGAACTATAACAAATGAAGGAAGCTCTAATCAAATGGTTTGGGCTAAATGCAGCTCAGTACCTTCAGAGATTCAAAGAGAGTGGATGGTGTTCCTCTTGAAATTTGGATACATGGTGTGTTGCATGATTGGAATGAGTGGGTGAGAGGGATGCAGGTCAAGGATTTTCATGGCCTTAACAGTTGTTGGTGGCAGAGCAACTCAAGGAGGACTGCTCTACCTCCCTTAGGAAATTCCTGTCAGACTTAACAGAAAAACGAGCCAGAGAAGCTTGCTGTGCTGCCTGGCAAGTGGTTAGGGTTAACAGAGGGCTGGAACAGCATGTTTCTATGCCAAAGACAGTGAGAGAGAGGAACAATCAACAAACTGGTTCCAAACCAGGTCAATTACCAAGATCCAAGCGAGGACACAGGAAAAAGGAATTGGGTTCCAAGTCAGTAACTCTTGCAAAAGGGATAATAGAAAAGTTCTTCCAAGCCCAAATTTATTACTTTGTATAGGTGTCACAAGGAGGGGCATTACAAAAGGGACTGGCAGGTGAAAGACCCTGTACCAGCTGCCTCCATCATAGCAATTGTGCTCTGTGTGGCTGAAGGGACACGAAATGCCCTGTTGCATTCAACATAGGAACAATGGATGTTTGTTAAAGGGATCCATCCAAAATATCATGGGGTATGCATTGGAAGATAGTATCAATTGGAGGAAGTTGTGGTCCTTCGGGATTATGGTTAAAAGCAGGTATCTCAAACCTTAGAACACTACCTGGTGCCAGTGAAACAGGCGTGGTAGCCAGTGGAGACATCATGGATTATGTGATTGCCATAACTGAGGTACAGATCAATGGCAAGTTGGAAATGGTTGTTGTAGGGGTGAGTGAGAAGCAAGGTTATACTTCTGTAAGGCAATGATTTGATTGCCCCTGGTTTCAGTAACAGGACCAGTAGCTTACATGGCTTGGACCGCTTCAGCTGTGTTGACCAGAGCATAGGTTGTGCATCAATCTCAGCAAGAGACTTGGACCATCCAAGATTTGCAAGAACTAGAGAAAGTAGTGAGTGGATCATAGCAGACTTTGAGAAGGCACAGGCCATATTGCCTGTTGCTCCCGCTCCAGAGGGAGAAGAGAATGAGCCACCCGAAGCTGACCAAGTGTTAGAGTCTGGGTCACTGGTCTTTAGGATTTGTTAGCTGCTGGAGGAGGTACCCAGGAAGAATTCCTCCAGGCACAGTTCGAGTGCCCTACACATGTGGGACTTTAGAAGGAAGCCCAGGAATAGTTCAGCAAGGGAGTGTTTGGGAAGTATTAATTTGTATGGGAGGATATACTGGGAGTAGACCTGTGAATCCTGACCCTGGAGCTAGCAAGAGGCTTATGGCTCCCTAGTACACCAGAGAGTTTCCTGTTGTCACTGGCCCACAAGGTGCTCCTAGAAGGGCAGTTGGGCACCAAAAAGACCCAGGATAGGTTGGACTCTTTATTCTCCTGGCCAGGGATGTGCAGAGACAAAGAAAGGTTCTGTAGCACCTGTTCTACTTGCCAGTTGGTTGAAAAATCAGAAGGTAAGACCAAAGCATCTTTTCAAGGATTGGATTCCCTAAGACAGTGATTTCTGACTGTGGAACATATTGTATCTCCATTTACACAAGAGAGATGTGGGAGCAAGCTGGTGTGATCTACCACTTCTCCACTGCATACTACCCACAGACGATTGGGTTGGTGGAACGATCTAACAAGATCCTAAAGAGATGCTAGGAATTCTGTCAGAGAACATCAAAAGAAAGTAGGATCTTCGCCTGCCATGCCTCTTGTTCATCTACAGAGAGATCCCATAGAAAAGAGTTGGGTTCAGTCTATTCTAAACTCTGCATAGGTACCCAATGCTTGGCCCACTCACCTTAGAAGGGTGGGACCGAACTTCAGAGTCACCTGAGAAGGACGCCATGGACTATGTGATTGGACATGGGGAATGAATGGAGCAATACGTGAGTCAGGCAAACGAAAACTTTTGGGCAATCAAAGAGCTGTTGGGGGTGCCACAAGAGAACCACTTCAGAGTGTTGTATGTGAACTGGCTGAAGCCATACCTCAGGAGAGATTTCACATTAATCATGACAATGACCGAGGAGGGTGAGGAAGACATCGAGCCACTTCCTCACCTTCTGCACAGTGATGTGAAGAATGGTTCTGTAATGGGGTACAACTTGCCCCTGAACAAATGATTGAGCAGCAAGGATAATGCAGAGATGTACTGGGATGATTTCTCTTTTCACTGACTCGTTCCTGTCTGTGTGTATGGCATAGATACAGGAGATAACTTGCCAGTAAAAGAGCAAGATTTACAGGATTTCTGACTGGGTCTAGGGGTACATCAAGGCAGAAGTTACCAGTATGTTGCACTTCCGAGTGATTGTACATTCCCATATTCCTTGGGCCATTCCAGTAAGTTGCCGCCCAAGCAAATATCAACAGACTTTGTGTGTGAACTACCGGGCCCATAATAAGATGACTAAGACTGATCACACCTGATTCCCAGAGCTGATGATCTAGTGGACAGGCTGGGTGTTGCTCGCTATTTGAGTACCTTTGATCTGGTCATTGGCAGATTGCATTAGCCCCTAATGCTAATAAGAAGACTACAGACTCTACGCTCAAGGGATTGCACCAATTTAGAGTCATGCTCTTTGGACTCAAGAATGGCCCTGACACTTTTCAGCACCTGATGAACCATCTTCTCTCAGGGCTGAAAGAGCTCTGTTGTGGCCTACTGTGATGACACTGCAGTCTTTAGCAATTCTTGAGAGGACACCAAAGGCAACTAGAACAGGTTTTGGTCAACATACAGGGAACAAAACTGGCCCTCAAGGCAATCAAGGGCCAGGTAGGACAGTGCTCTGTAGTCTACCCTGGACATCATTTAGACAACAGGATGATTTGCCCGTTGGATGCCAAGATGCAGTCTCTGTTGGAGTGGGAGATTCCCACCATCCAGACTCAGGTGACAGCCTTTTTAAGACTCACTGGATACTACTGAATCTTTGTGGTCATCTATGGGACCATAGTTGTGTCCTTGATAGCCCTGACATCCAATATGCAGCCTAAGAATATGATATGGACTGCAGAGGGTTCATTGTATAGACTGACACCTCAAGAGAAGGAGTTGGAGCTGTAGTGGTTGAAGTTAATGACAGGGTAGAGAGGATCCAGTGGCCTTTAGCAACTACAGACTGCTTCCTAGGGAACAGAACTGGATGACAATTGAAAAATAATGCTTTGCGATAGCATGGGCTTTGAGGTTCCGGTATTACTTGTTTGGTACCACGTTAATAGTCCAAACTGATCACAAAAAATTACAAAGGTTGAAGGAGATAAAGGGTGAAAAATCCCAGGTTGTTGAGATGGTCTATCTCATCACCAGACCTAAATATCACAGTAGAGCACAAAGCCAGAATGAATAATAGGAATACAAATTGACTTTCCCATCGGTTTTACTGGTCCAACGACCTGACTTATTCAACGGTGGAGTTAGGTTCTGGGTAGTCTAATCTGGGAGGGGTGTGTGTTGGGATGTGAATGTCATCTGCATGGTATACAGGAGTGTTCCCCTGCCCTGAGTGCCTGCGTTATTTGAAACTTGTATCCTGACTTTTAATGTAGCCCTGGGACCGTGCTATTCTAGTATGTGTGCAGAGACGTAGATCTTTCCCTGACAGTGTGAGGTCCAGTGACCTGCAGATGCGCACTAAGTGTACCTTCATAGTAGACAGTGAATGACAGTCCCTGACCTTGTTGTGTCAGCATGCCACATTTTATGAGGGACTGCTCTCCCTTGCTACCCTCAGAGTCAAGTGTGCAAGAGGTTGTAATTGCCCAGTTTTTACAGAACCATATTAGAACGGGCCTCAGGACAGCAAATGCAAACAGCGTCAACCACGGCTTAGTAGCCCCTATCTAACCTATGGCCTCCTTGCATAGAATCTGACAATCACAGAACATCTGTGACTTGCAATATCCTTATAATATATAGCGGGGTACTTTAATCCATGTATTCAATAGTAATACTGTACTATTGTATGTATCCCCCCCTCCCCACTAAAGGATTGTAGGTCTTGAAAATGTATACAATAAATTACCTGTCTTCCTGAACAGGCAGACTGTGTTATATTTTTGTCTCTTTTCTAATGCTCTAAAAAAATGATTGATGTATATGAAACTGTTTGAATCTCTTTGAGCATTTAAAGCGGGCTGAGGTTTTTGCATGTAGGACTGGATTGGTGTAGGATCTATCAGCCCGTCCATCCCTTACAGCAGCCAGATTTTCTTGAAACCTGACGGTGATTATCCATTGTTCAGTTTGGCTACCCCAGCTTTAGGCCACACCATCACAGGATAATGTGAGGGTTCCCGGCCTAGTCACTAAACAAAAGAGGTGACAGTACCTATGGGTGCTAAATGTGGCAGACCTCGAAAAAAAAATGTAAGACTCCTTTTTGGCATTCCATGTCAACCAGGCCGAAAAGTAGCATGATGAAGAAGAGATCTTCTCCAGAAATATTTATACTTATAAAGCTCTCATACAGAATTCCTGATTGCCCTGGAAATGTGAGTTGCTGGCCAAATTGGAATTCTGAGATGTGTGGTTGCTCAACACATGGTATTATAACCAGACAGGCTTTTCTGGGGACATATTTCCCAGAGATAACCTGGCGGAATTTAAACCCGGCTAACAGCCCAAAATATGTTACTTACAAGTATAAATCAATCTAGAAACTTTGATTTCAGAGGACACCTTGAAATAGTGCAGTGATTCCACTCCTGGAAGTTAGCGCATGCGCAGCACTGGGGGTTCTGGAAGAGGTATTAGTCGTGCGCTGTGGCGCAGCATATTAGCTTCTTAAAAGAGTGGACTTCCTAAATGATCTCCCTGGATGCTTTAATATTCCGACTAAAATAATTCTCCAAAGCCCACATTGTGTGACTTATTTTTTACTTTTGTGAATCGATGTTTCAATTTTCCCAGACTGCACTAAGAACACGGCTGACTGCAGGAGAAGCCCATGTGACTGGCATAGTAAACACATGTGACATGATACAGAATGTGGCCTGGCTTAAAAAAATATTTTTGTGTGCAATCCCTGCCGTCGTTTTGCAAACAAATGAAGGGGCAGGAAGCTGCGCCCTCCATAATATCCACCTCCATTACCCTGCTGAAGAGAGCGGCACTCAGGGAAATTGTTCTAGTTAACAAGCTGCAATTTTCTTGCCAGTAAAATCCCTTTATGCCTCGGCCAGCGGAGAAGGAGTTGGACGATGCTTAGCAGGCTCGAGTAGGTACTTACATTCCCCTTCCAGGGCCAGGCTGAAAAGTAAGCTACACTTTCCCCTGCCTTTGTTTGTTGATAGAGCGCAGTGTTCTAAAAGAAGCGCATGTAATAATCTTGTAATTATCTGCGGCTTTAGATTAGCGCTGCAGTTTTCGGACTGTGTTTTTCAACCCCGACCAGTTTACAGGAGGCATTTCAAAATGCTGTATTTTGGCCTCCTCGGTACAAATGTTTTAATTGTGCTGGCGCCACATGAACGGTGTGCCCAGTGGGATCCTGTAACAAGCGTCTTAGGGAGGGCAGGTGTCTGGCACCGGGGAAGAAAGTTTGTTCTTGTTTTAGCTGATTAAGAATAACCTGCCCGCTTTGCGAGATTTCAAGGTGCAGCAGAGGCACTGCAGGTTGGCTTTTGAACCACAGAGGTAAAACCTTCTTTTCCTAAAGCAGAGCGCACAGATGAATAAATGGAATGCAAGCGAAGTGGTTAATCCTCCATTTCTTGAACCGTTGGATTGCCATAAGTGCGCCTGCCAGGCCTCGATTCGATTACATGTTGAATTATACATAGGTAGCTGGGACTAATGGAGGATCAATGGAGGTTCTGAATGACAAGAATCAGACGAAAGCATTTTGAACATAGAAATCCACTTGGGCTGAAAGAGACAGGCTGCAGTGCTGAGCATTTTAATGCAGCAGAAGAGGAAAACACGCTCTATCATTGCTGTGATGTAATTGCAGCAAATGTCGTTTTGAAAAGCTTGTTCATGGTAGTACACCATTGTGGGAGCAATTTATAACTGTGTATCCATCAGAAATGTGTGGTATACTGGAGCAAGTTACATTTTGGTGGTAATTCACGAAATAGTCAACGGTGGGTTTAAATAAATAATGTCTTATTTGTGACTCAGTGCAATGCGTTGCTCAGGCTTCTAGGCACAAAACTACCGATATTGTCATATATCCTGTGCATTACTGGGCCGCCAACTGATGTACAGTGTCCGAGTGAAATAAAATACAGATCCAGATTTTAACAAAAAGTGGCCCACATGCCTGGACGTCTTCTTGTACTGGTTTCATTGCAATGTTTTGGGTAACCCTTTAAGAAGAATGAAAACATGACACGTTACTTTTTATTTTCTAAAATTAACAAAAAGTGGCCGGCATGCCTGGACGTCTTCTTTTACTGGTCTCATTGCAATGCTTTGGGTAACCCTTTAAGAAGCATGAAAACATGACACTTTAATTTTTATTTTCTAATAATAAGGCCTACCAATTTTGTTTATTTTTGTTGTTATGTGGTGCTCTAAATATCGTGTTACAGCCATGATGAGTGCTAGACCGCCAGCCGGCACCTGAAGAGGTGAAAAATGAGTTGGAACTGTGGAGTTTTGTGTGATCTGGTTGTGGGGGTGGAGGGTGGTGCAGACTGGCTGGCTGACAGATGAAGGCTGCGTCTCAGTTTTGCTCCTTATATTAAGTGGAAGAGCTTATCAGCAGCCTAACCCACCAGTATAAAGTCCAATAACAAACTAGAACTGTTCTTACTTTCAATGTCTTTTCATTCAACTTCCTGCTTTATGACTGCTCCTGTGGGTGAAAAAGGAGATGGGCCGGGGATCTAGTTGTGTACAGAAATGGTTACTATTCACCCAACCTTGTAGTTTAGTGCAGTGGCAGATCAGCATAGGTTTTCTGGCAGGTTGATTTGTCCAGATTCACACTTTGGGCTATCTTCTTCTTCAGGTTCTCACCTCCCTTGTCACAGACGACGAGTGATTTGGATTGTAAAAGGTCTTTGTCAGTCAAGTACGCAATATTTGTGTTCAACGTCTGTCAGGAGACTGGGCATGTGTGGCTTTGTTTTTTCCCGCAGTGTGAGGAGGAAGAGGTTTCACTGCCTAGAATTCATGTGAATAAAAATATCTAACCCAATGCTTATCAAGTAAATTAGTGGTTTCCTCCGTCTGTTCTCCAGTTATTCCCTCAAGTTAGGAACAGACAGTATTCATTTTGGTCCATGTCCCATCATAGAAGCTGGAAAAGCTGTAGTTGGGCGGCAAGGACTGACGTCCGCATTAAACCTCTGGTTGCATTGCAGTTCTCATAGATGATTATCTGCACAGGTACAATAAATGTCAATGAGGACTAGGTGGAGACCGATGTTACAACAGCCTTACGTAGCAGAACCGTATCTTCAACTTTGTCTAGAAAAATGACAGTGGGCAGGTCATAAACACGTGTAGTTTCAGCCCTTTGTTTAAGTATTTTACTGGACGACGGATGCATCGTTGCCTTGTTCCTCTTGCTCCCTGCTTCGAGACCAAATGCAGAGCGTGGGTGACTTCCAAAAATACAAATGCATCCGAATAAAAACAGAATTTCTTTGACTCACTAATATATGTTGCGATTCCTCTTTCTGTCTGTGTCTCTTGCCTATAAATGCAGTCGACTTTTTTTACAAATTGTTGTTAGTAACTGAAGATAGATAAGAAAATAAATCTAAGATTAGGTATTAAATAGACATGTTTGATGTAGATATGATTAATCACAAGAGTCAAATTAGATCCCACCTTCTCTGACGGTTTTGTACCGCTCCTAAAACTTAGGGAGAGCTATCATTTAATACATACGTTAGTCATCTTATTTTTGGACTCTTTGCCAGAAGAATTGAGTGATGTATGCCAATAGGCTTTGTTACAGCCATTCTTCAGGTGCATAAAATGAGTCTGTATGTGGACGCTTCTTATTAAATTTTTGGGGGAAATATAAATGTATGTGGATTTAGGGATACTAGTATCTTTGGGCCATCTTGGGACCATTCCAGACTATCACAAATAAAATATTATGGATCATTATTACCAGTTGTTGTATAATTATGATGAATACATATGAGTCAACAAGAATATGTTTAATTATCATGGTTAGGCCTGAAAAACAATGTTTGGCTATTTTAACAACGTTGGTCGATAGCCTGTTTAGGAAAACACAGTGTCAAGCAGTAAAAGACCAACATGCGTTGTTAAAAAGATCACAAACCTCTTTCCTGCGGATCAAAGTACAATTTATCTTGAAGATTGTGCACATTTCTCCATGTAGGAGTACAGCGAAGACTAGTTTTTGATTATCAACTGATTTTCATGTTTTAGATTGTTGTGCTGTACTATTTTCCAGCAGTTATGAAAATTTTGATTTCGGCAGTATCTTGTGGTTTGATGTTTGAGGCCTAAACTTCTCTGCTGTCTCTAGATCGTCTCACGTAGCAGCACTGCCAGGTAGCAGCCTCTTTATGATAAATGAAAGGCAGAAAAAAGTCTGTGTTGCGTACTGTAATTATCAAAGTTCTTAATGTTAGAAAATGTTATTCATTTATGTCTACTTTTTAGCTTGTACTGGTCAGCTGCCAATTTTGTTTTTCTCCAATATTTTTCTATCCTTATGATGTATGAGGGTGAAACATCAACATTTTAGGCTTTAGTCCGCTTCTGAAACTCTTTTGAAGATACAAATTTTTTGCAATCAGTCATATTTGTTTTGGAGTGATGCTCATTATATATATATATATATATATATATATATATATATATATTTGTATATATTATGTGTAATTGTACAGTTTTTCAATTGAGTCAGTTAGATTGACTACATTCTCAGCTGTGACATTTTAAATACCTAACTATAAAGAATATAAACAATAAATGTTGTTTTTATTGTGTAATCTCTGTAATACTATTGCACAGATAAATACCAATGTGCTAATTTATTACATGTACTAAAAATAATCAAAACAATTGAACTGTATTACACCAAACATACCACAAAGTTAGAACTTTACTCAAGGATCATGGTTTTGTTGGTTTGGTGTAAATACGTTATCTAGTTTTGGAGAAATTAGTGTTTAAAAGGTGATAGGGTTGCACATGAAATGGCGAAATATTAGAGATAACTCAGCAGTGAGAAAGTTGGATTTTTAATGTGCCCATAACTTTAGCGCTATTTGATGAATTTGTACAAGATATGGCTGATGCTTAGCATATTTAGCTTACTCTTCGTATTTTGACATTTGTGCAGATTCGTCAAGGGGATGGACTTTTAAAAGGGAAGTGTCAAAAATATATTCATTTGCTAACAACTATGGCATGATTTGGAAAAAACAGATGACATTTGGCAGATATTTAGCATGTTTAATCTTCTGCGGGTATGGCAAGTTTCGTGCAGAACCATAATCGGTTGGGGGGGAGCAGGGCAGGGGGAGATCAAACTTGAAAGAGGGGAAAAATAAAATAATTTCATGTGCTAATAACTTTGGTGCTCTCTCATGAATCTGCATGACATTTGGTAGGCTCTTAGCACGTTAAGCTCAGTGCAGGCCTCTCAGGTTCCAGGAGTGATCTGTTGCTGATCACCTTGACACCATGCTGATCCTAAATGTGTGTGCTGCCATCTCAGGAGTGGTTGGTATCAAAATCACTGGGTTTGTGGTTGAAAGGGACTGAATCTATTGTGTTGCCAATTCTGTCTTTCAATATCAATCAATCAATCAGGGGTTTGTTAAAGCGCGACTACTCACCCGCAAGGGTCTCAAGGCGCTGGGGGGGGTGCAGGTTCCATCCATCAAGGAGAGGGTCTGTCGAAGAGCCAGGTTTTGAGGTTTCTTGCGAAGATGGGGAGCGATGTTGTCTGTCTGAGGTGGAGCGGAAGGGCGTTCCATGCTTTGGCCGCGAGGAAGGAGAAGGAGCGGCCTCCGGATCTGGTCTTTCTGGTGCGGGGGACCACGGCGTAGGAGAGCTGGGCTGATCGTAGGGTCCTTTGGGGTGCGTGGAATTTGAGTCGGCTGTTCAGGTATGCTGGTCCGGTGCCGTGGAGGGCCTTGTGTGCGTGGGTGAGCATCTTGAAGGTGATTCTCGCCTCGACAGGGAGCCAGTGGAGTGTGCGCAGGTGCTGGGAGATGTGGCAGTGTTTTGGCAGGTTGAGGACCAGTCTTGCGGCGGCGTTCTGGATGTTCTGTAGCTTGCGGGTGAGGTTTTTGTTTATTCCGGCGTAGAGTGCGTTGCCGTAGTCGAGTCTGCTGGTGACCAGGGCGTGAGTGACGGTCTTTCGGTGTTCGAGGGGATCCATTTGAAGGTCTTACGAAGGAGGCGGAGGGTGTGGAAGCAGGAAGACGAGACAGAGTTGATCTGGCGGTCCATTTTGAGCTCGGAGTCCAGGATGATTCCCAGGTTGCGTGCGTGGTCCGTGGGGGTTGGCGGGTTTCCGAGGGCAGGGGGCCACCAGGTGTCGCTCCAGGCATCGGGGTTTGGGCCCATGATGAGTACTTCTGTTTTGTTGGTGTTTAGTTGTAGGCAGCTGTTTTTCATCCATTTGGCGACGGCTTCCATGCCTTCTCGAAAGTTGCGTCTGGCGGTGTTGGGCTCGTTGGATAGGGAGAGGATGAGCTGGGTGTCGTCTGCGTATGACACGATGTTGAGTCCGTAGGTTCTGACGATGGGGGCGAGTGGAGCCATGTAGACGTTGAAGAGCGTCGGGCTGAGGGAGGAGCCCTGGGGGACTCCGCAGGTGGTAGGTGTGGGGTCCGAGAGGAAAGGGGGAGTCTGACCCGCTGCGTCCTGCCGGAGAGGAAGGAGCGGATCCAGTCGAGGGCCTTGTCCTGGATTCCTGCGTCGTAGAGTCTGCGTATTAGGGTGCGGTGGGAAGACAAAGTGGACATGTGTGAATCATCCAGGAAGAAAGTGAATAATCAAAATGAGTCTGAGCTTCAGTCGGGTTCTGGTATTCTGCCTCACCGGCCTCTTAAAGTCATGCCTTTGTAACTAATCTTTTCAATCTGATACACGACCTTAGATTTCTGTCACTGTCTCTTTTTTGGGTACCCTATCTGTGCTTCCTTAGTATAATTGTAGTTGCTGCTTGTTCTCTAAGGGTTAATGCTCTTTTTCGTAGTGATTGGTGCTGGGCCCTTTTCCTCCTCTATGCGCCATTATTTTCATAGTGTCGCCTTCAATTAATTAACTTTGCTCCTATAGGGTTAAGACCTTTAGAAGTAGAAAGATATGCTCTGTGGTAAGCAGAAAAGCAGGATGTAATTACAAGATGGGGATACCATTTTGAAGGGCATTAACAAATAGTTATTTCAGTTGTTGCCATATTCATGGACTTCAACATAGCCTTGCAGTGTGACACTGCAGTGATATAATCCTAGGAATGTTGGGGTGCTTAATTAGAAGTACAAACATAAATTAATCATAGTTCACAGCTGTACAAATAAGACTTTGCTTTAAATATGCCCAGCTCTGGAGCTAAGTCTACAGTAGGAAAAAAAGGTAAGGGGCTGTCCGACTGAAGTACATCATTTGAGGAAATATTTCTGCAAGTTGGAAGAATCTAGGACCTGAATGTCAGCACGAAGGAATGAGTGGGGTAAGAGATAAAGATTTGAATCAAATGTAAGTGTTGAGACAGAAAGAGGATGTATGGATGGGGAGTGTATCAGGTGTCCTCCTAGGAGGAGTGGGAGAAGGGAAAACAACAACATTCATGTTAGGGGGCAGTTAGCTTACCATAAAGCAATCCTTGGGGTATCTTTGGAAACTGCATCAAGTTACTTTCCCTGGACCCGTGATTGTTTGCTGTTTGCCAGTGTTCATGTGGGTGGGCTGGGCCTGAATCTGCTGTCTGTGGGAAGGTGAAACTGATGGAGTGTAAACAGCTCCTATGGTGTGTACAAACTTCCACAACACAGTTGGGGGGAGAGAGAGGGTGGAATGCTGAGGAATTTGTGAGGTTGTACTAGTCTATCAGCACTATGCTACAAATATGAACCCTGTCCACTATGTTTTCATGCCAGGTGCTGGTGGTAAGCGTGTGTTGAAATTAAGTGTGCTTTGGGTATATTTGTAGTGGCCTGTTCAGTCTAAGGCAATGGTCTGACAAGGCTCAATATATACGAAATTTTCAGGATATCCTCAAAAAGATACACTTACCAATTGTTAAACATCTACATAGAGGTTACCTTAAAAACCTGGCATGGACCCTTCCTTATGAAGTTACATTAGACACCTGGGCCAACCTTAGGCATAGCTGAGCTGGGCCCATGCTGTCTAGATTCAGAGTGAACTACTTTTAATATTTTTGTGTAATTCCAGCACTGTAATGGACTGGTCAGGCCACTGTGAACACAAAGCATGGTGTTTTTTTGCCCTGAAGGCAGCAGTGGGACTGATGGACACTGTAAGGTCAAATATACTATTCTTATTCCAGTCCTAGAATATTTGGGGAAAGAGCAACTTTCCCCCAAATATTCAGGAGGCTTAGGGGCATATTTACAAGGGCTTTATCTCCGCTTTTTTGGCTTAAAAAGCCAAAAAAGCGGAGATAAAACTATCGCCCTATTTACAAGAGGGTGCGAACATGCATAATCGCATGTTAGCACCCTTTTTCCCAATGCCTCCCTTTGCATCTCTAATTAGATGAAAAGTGGGCGTACCCCGGATGGACTACCTTGCAAATCGCTGATGTTCACATCGCGATATTTACAAGGCTGCCCCAGCATTTTAGCACATGTTAGTTTTTGGAGAAAACCGCTGTTTTCTCCAAAAACTAATGTCTGCTAAAATGCAGACTCTCCTATCCCTAACATTGGGGTGGATTATGCTGATACGACCCTGTGGGTCGTATCAGCAAGGTTATCGCCGTTTTGCAGGGAACATCGCTGGAAAACCAGCGATGTTCCCTGCAAAACGGCGATAACCTCGCTATCTCTGGAATTGTTATCGCCCTGGAGAAACGCGTTGTTAATAACGCGCTACCAGGGCGATAAATTCCAGAGATAGCCTGCTATAACAAAATTATCGCTAAGCACGACCAGCGATAATTATCGCTGGCCGTTGATAATATGCCCCTTATTTACTATTCTAACTCCAGTCCTGGCGTATTTGGGGACATTTATAAATTCCCCAACTATTTTTAGGAAGGATTGAAAAGTAGTAATTTTGAACGGGAGGAAGTGCTGCCCTGAGGGAACAGCTCAGGGGAAAAAAATAGGATTACCTAACCTCTGCCTCCATTGTGATCACCTGCAGCAGCAGTAAGGAGAAAGGTGAGTGGAGATACAAAAAGTAAAGCACTTGAGGGGAAGCCCAAGACCACGGGTGGGGAATGGAGGTGTTCCGCTGAGGGAAAGCTTGAGGGCCGCCATATTTGTTTTCACCTGGGACGCTGTGTGACTGAGCAGAGAACAGCCCTGTTTGACAGTCTGCGGCTACTCCCCAGTTGTCAATACAAGTGTAGGAACTGGTATTAGAACTCCGGTTTGATTTTGAACCAAGGCGACCCGCGCGCGCGATCAAACCGATGCCGAGTAATTCCGCCGCGGCGCCCGTGTTCAGAAACCGGGGCAGCGGCGTCAAGGAATCCCCCCTTCCACCGGGCTAAAAAGGTAAACAGTAAATGCAGAGCGGTGTAACAAACACGGGGCCCTGTCAGGAAGCTCCCGTGAAAAAGATCCTCCTGGGCGCGCGAGCCCCTCGCGGCGCGACATATTGCTTTACAAGCCGCACAATGGGCCCGGGGCGAGCTCGGTTACACATTCCAGCGGCCCGGCGGCCTGTCACAATCACGGCGCGAACCCGAGAGCGGCCCCGGCCGCGGCCCCGCCCGGCAGGAGGAAAGTGGCGGATTTGTATTACACACTCTCACCTGACACCGTACACCGGCCCTCTCCCGCTGATTGACGTCGTGAATGCGCTCCTTGAAGCGGGTTCCAGCTTAATTAAAACGTTTGCCGGGTTCGCAGTGATCTGTGAAAGCCTGTGATAAATATTGCATCGGGTTCAGCCGCTGGTTACCCGGGAGTGGATACACAGCTGCTTTTGTGTGCTTCAGTCATGAGACCGGGGGGGCCTAGAGCACCCCTCCGCCTGTTGAAAGAGCCGAAGGAAAGAATAGCCCCGAGGCTTTCAGAATGGCACCTGTGATATCCCTGTAGGCCGCGCCTGTGTGAGATTTCACACAAGCGCCTATTCAACGCTAGGCCAGCGAGATGGTTTTCTGTAGACAAGGCAGCCAGGCCTTGCCAGGAGTTCAGCTTATCTTTTTTTGCCTCAGAGATCACAGCCTCGGCAGTAATGTGCGCTCCGTGAATGCGTTATTGTTTTCTTGGATGGGGATAAATACACCTATTTATGTATCATTTGGAATTCACGATCTTCCACTTTGAAGTTGTTAGTTAGTTCACCATTGTAACACCTGTTTTCAGAACGCGTATAAACGACGAAACTGCGGTGTAGAGCGCTATGTTAAACAAGTTATTGTTTGTTGTTAATCTGTTCTATCTCCAAACAAAAACTAAAAATATAAAACTTAAAGTTCTTTTTAATTATTACATTTTATGCGTTTTATTACGAGCCACAGGTCACCTTAATAATGAATTACATTTTCCTTTTCCTGAAAAGGGGGTGGGGGGTTCAATACCATATTGGGTATATAGTGTGATTGCCTAAGTTAAGATGTATGTTTTTTTTTAATCAAGTTTGTTTGTTAGCACCATAGCCTTAATTTCCCCAGAGCTGCAGTGCAGCATTTATGCCTGGGAAAAAAATGAAGATGTGGCATTTGAGCGTTACTTATGGCGAGGGGTACGTCTAAGGTATTTTTTTTTTATAAGTCCCAGGCCGAGCACTGGTTACATAGTTCAGATTGTAGCAGTGGAACCGATGAGAACTGTTGTCTAGGCGCTTTACTTACAATTGGCCCTGCACTGATCATCCAGTACAACCCTGTAATATTTGCATAGTCAAGTCGAGGTGTCCAAGGCTTACTCAGGGAGTTGATGTGAGAAGAACCTCAGTAATCAATAAGCCACATAATAACATTCAATAAAGTGTTGGCTGGCCAGTGCTTCTACTTAAAAGATCAAGTATTTTACTTACACTATGATACTATACATAAATATCAGAAAGTAACACTATGATGATAGCAATTTATAACGCGCACAGCTACTCCAGCGACACTATTGGACATAGTCAAGGAAATTACTACTCTGTGAGGGGAGCAGTCAGTGTTGGCTTAGACTGTTCACATTTATGACTATCATGTAGATAGACTCAGTGAGAGTCAGGAGACACATCCCCCCTCAATTAAGTGTTGGCTAAGGATTATGATTGTGGCTAGGTTTCTGGCAGAGTATGAATTGCCCCTGAGTGTAATTTCTCCCTCTCTCTTTTTAAAAAAAAATGTTTTATGTTGCTCTGACCCTTTATTTTCTGTCCTCTGTGGGAAGGGCCTGCTACTGCTGACTCAACTGCTCCCAGTGAGTCAGCAGTGTAGTCCGACATGTTCTCTGGAATTGACTGTGCTGGCTCTGTCCTTGTTGCTGTTTTCTGTATTTGTGTCTTGTGCGCTAGCACTTGCCTCTGATTGGTGAAGGTGGGACTGTGTGAACACAGATAAGGGAGAGGCTGACCTCTGCTTTCTTCATTCACGATTAATTATATATTCCCTTGGGGATCTTCCTTGGGCTCAGACACAAACAATGAAAACCGCTTATTCTGCGTCGCATTGGTAATCAAAAGTGGCAACAGAGATAAACAACTACTGCTGTTTCGAGATGGGTCCTGCATCAATTTTCCAGAGATACTTTGACTTCTGCCTTTAAGACAACCAAATGCGAATTTAAGCTTTCTTAGCATTGGAACCCTACAGGCGCTTGGTTTTTATGGAAACCGCTGAAAGTGGTTACAATTTTTCACAAGCACTAAGCCATCACAATCGCTTCTGCTTCTTGGCACGCCTCAGGGGCACCAGGGTCCCAAAGCCACATCACTTGACCTGATGGTGCATATACTTACCTGAGTAGCAGTGAACTGCTTTCAGTTATTCCTGCCCCAACTTCTTATAGTTCTCCTTCTCTAGGCGGTCTCTCCTTTGTGCCAGTTTACCTCTAGCACCAATCTCAACAGTCGGCTTGCATATTCCTTCAAGGCAGCTCTTCTTCTGGCCGGTTGCTGAACCTCCAGGTTCCTGTTCTTAAACATAGCAAAGGGAATTTGGCAGTCAGCGACTTCAATCCTGGCGCACAGAATAATGTCTCAGTCTCCTTTGCTGTGGGACCTCAGATTCTGGTTGATGATAAATCTTGGCATACAGTTGTTTTTTCTGTCCCACACTTTAACCAAAATTGCAGGCAGCCCGAGTATATTCCAAAGGCCAGTTTTGGGACTGGTTTTAGGCAGTTCCTAGCTTTTGTGTGTAACATCCAGACTAGTCAAGAGGTCTTTTGTCCTCTTATGTCTAAGAACTCTTTTTCGCTCTAATGCCAGTAGAAATGTAGGGTGGAGATAGCAGCTCTCTGACAGAGGGGAACAAAAAAAATCCCCAAAAGAGGGAGAATTTTCCTCTATTCCCTACCTTGTAACTAGTTGTGGTTAACATCTCTGGGGAAGAGTGGAGCAGGAAGGGTGCTAGCGCCATCCCTACACATCAGAGAGACCCCCTATCACCTACCCTGCACTCCCTATAGTCTGGTTCAGTACAAAGGACCACCGGAATGATTTGGGCGAGCTGTGCAAGTCTCATTACTGTCTGGAAGTGTCTCTTTATCATCCATCTTTACATACATAAGATAAAAAGGCATGCATCATCTGTGTCTCACATGGATGGAGAGAAGGACCTGGATGTAGGAGACTGACAGATAAATTTAAAAATAGTAGCGGCTGAGAGGCTTGTGACCACTAAATAGGCATGCCCTGCCCCTACAATTTGCTGCTGCCACCACTGTTAGTCCTATACAGCTCAGTGAGTAGACAGTAATCACATACAGTGAAGGAGGATGCAGATGGTAAGCCCCTCCTGACCACAGAGCCCTGCTTATCTCAGAGGCAATGTGTAAAGTATTTGTACAAACACACACATATACGCACACACAGTAACACAAGGAAAACACTTCAAAATGACTCCACACCAGTTTAGAAAAATAGCCAATATTTATCTGAGTAAAACAAGACCAAAATGATAAAAATCCAACATACACAAGTAAAGATATGAATTTTGCAAGAGTAAACTTAAAAATACAGTTCCTTGAAGTCGATAGCGCCAACCGGGGCTATCGTGGCGTCATGAACATTGCAAATCCAACAGTTAAGTGATATGGCGTCGCACAGACCCGCAAAACATTACCTTTGGAAGTGAAGTGGCCTTGCAGACCTTGCGATGAAATCCAAAGATGAGGTGTCGCCGGTGTCGGTTCCGAAAGTCGGTACAGAAGTCGTTGAGGCCTTGGAGTCACATGCTCTGGGGATCAAGCTCCGCGATGTCGAGGTCTGGAGCACCGGCGGGCCGGGGCTGCGATGCTGTCTTGGTCGATGCGTCATGCTCTCCACGAGCGGTGTCCACGGTTCGGTGCAGGCATCGGAGCGGCGTCGTTGCGGAGTGTGGTCATCGGCAGACCCGGGGCTGCGATGTGAGACGGGGGTGATGCGTCATGCTCTTCACGAGCAGTGCCCTCAGCCACGGTGCAGGCAGCGGCGTCGTTTGTCAGAGTCAATGGTGCTGTCGTTGGCAAACCAGGGGCTGCGATGTCGTGGTTGATGCGTCGTGCTCTTCACGAGCGGTGACCACGGTTTGGTACAGGCAGCGACATTAAGGACGGCGTCGGGATTGCTTTTCTTGGGATTACAGTACAGCCACTCAGTTCAAAGGGCCCAGGACTGGTTTTTGTACCAGTTGGCAACATAGGACTCCCAGCAGAATAATCTAGGTACTGGGCACAAGATGTCCAATACTTATACCTTTCTGCTATTGAAGTTGGTAAACTTCAAAGGAAAGTCTTAGTAGTGCACAAGACCCTGCCTTTCCCTGATCTAGATCCAAACACGCTACAGGGGGGTGGAGACAGCTTTGTGTGAGGACAGGGACAGCCCTATTCCAGTGTCAGTGACAACTCCTCCTATCACTCTAGCTCAGGAAGGCCCAGATGGCCCATCAGGATATGCAAGCCACACCTCGGCTCCCTTTGTGTGCCTGTCTAGAGTGAATGCACAAGAGCTCAACTGTCAACCAACCCAGACGTGGATTCGACAGGACGAGGCACAGAATGGTTAAGCTAGAAAAAGCCCACTTTCTAAAAGTGGCAGTTTCAAATACGCAATTTAAAAACCAACTTCACAGAAATATGTACTTATCCAGAATTAGGGTATCTTTCATAGATTCACATGCTTGAATCATTCCCCGTCGTCGAGATGGAAATCCCTGGTACATTTACAAGGGTAATGTCACATTAGACATAGAAGGTGACAGGCCTAAGGCAATATATTTAGTAGCATATCTGAGTCCTTATTTAAAAAAGGACCAAACTTAAGAGAACGACCAATCAGCTGACACCACCCTCTAGAACCTACCTGGAAGGATCTCCAGTCCCTCAGATTTTCTACCGCACGTCGTGCCATCTTCCATTTCCCTTGTTACAGATTTGTTCTTGGATTCAAGGTATTTTTCATCTTGAATTCCATTGTCTGAGTGAAGTTCTCTAATTTCTTCATGTCAGACACACCTAAAAAAGGCCTTTTTAGGCCCTGTGGTACCTCCAGAAAGAAAAGACTGCACATCGATGACCCTCATAAAGACTGCCTTTACTGCCTTTATCCTGATCACAAACCAAAGGATTGCAAGGTATGTCGCGCTTTTTCTTCAAAGACTTTGAAGGACTGTGAGGGGAGGCTACTAATATGGCTGTAGAGGTTTAAAGACAGGGAGGACCCTGTAGCTTCTGAGGAGAGTGAAGGTTCCTCAAGATCCTCCTCAAAGACGTCTCAAAAAAGACCTCGGGACGTCTCTCCAGGTCACTCCTCGCAGCAACCTCCAAAGAAGACGCACAAAAAGTCTTCAGAGGCTACTAAGAAGCAAGATCTGCCTTCCAGTGCATCTCCTTCCCTTCAGAGTTTGATTTCTGCCAAAAAATCCTTTCAGAAATCAGCTTCAGACCCCCCTACTCCTCCAGTGAAGGTGAAACATGCTTTTAAAAAGCCTTCCTCAGCCCCTTCGACAGACAGGTCATCGACGGTGGTACCAACGACGACGACAAGAACTCCACTTACTGTCGTCGGAGTGACTTCGTCGACCACAACCATCGCCACAATCTCAGTCTCGTCGGCGCCTATTTCGTTGTCGACGACGTCTTCATCGACGAGTCAAGCTCCTTTGTTGTCGATGATAAGGATAATCAGAAAGTCATCGTCATCGACGAAGATTGCGACGACGACCAGTCCGACGACGAAGATGACGAGTGCTTCATCGACGGTGTTGCCTGCGTCGACGACGAGTCTACCGTCGACGGCCCTCTCGTCAGCGATTTCTCCTATTGCATCGTCGACAGCCTCGACAACGAGAGTTCCATCGTCGACGACGGTTTTGTCATCTATGCCAGTTATGTCTGGGACATCAATACCAATGCCCGTCGACGGTTCCTTGACAACGGTATGTGTACTGACGACGACCTCGTCGACGACACCAAAATCCAAAGCAACAAAATTAATTTCCCAGCAAAAACTTCAAAAAGAGAGATTGACACCCTCATTAACTTCCCCTAGTAGGGTTCAAGCCTTATTACCAACTCATCTTTTAGATGACGATGATGACTCGGACGAAGACAGCTTGTTTGGGGCTGCACAAAGCCCCTCGGAGTTGAATGTCAAATACCAAGAAGACTCTGATGATGATCAGTTCTATGATGAACATTTGTACTACCCTGACCAACGACGTCAACAGCAACAGCCAGAAATGGTTTGTCTTCCTTCCGCTCTGATGACTGACCTACCATTTATGCTGTCGGACTACAAAAAGAGGTTCCCTATGTCCGCACCTTCTCCAGCACTGGCGCTTTCTCCACCTCCTGTGGTGCAAGTTCAGCCTCCACCCCTTCCTATATCTCAAGTGCCCGTGCAGTTCCTTCCATCTACAGACGAGGATGAAGAAGAGCAACAAGAAGAAGGGGAAATCCAGGATACACAATCTCGTTCAGACGAATGGGCCGATTACATTATCCCTCCACCAGCGTCACCATCTCTGCCTCAAGTAGATTCTCCTCCAGAAGAGGATATTGGAGGATTTCATAATCTCTTGGAAAGATCAGCCAGACGTTTCGAGCTTCCAATGCCTACCCACCAACAAGACTGTTTCCTTTTCGATTTCAAGGAACCTTTTAAAAAATCGGTCAGGTTTATGCCCATTATCGACTATATTTGGGATCAGGGGATTAAGATAATGAGAAACCGTGCCACAGTTGCTCCAGTCTTACCAAGGCTCGACAAAAAATACAAAGCTCCTGACGACGCTCCTGCCTGTCTCATAGGTCACCCAGACCTGATTCCGTGATTGCCCAGGTGGCACAACGCAGATCAAAGAACCCATTGGCTCTGCTATCAGCACCCCAGATAAGGAGGGTACGAAGCTAGATAACATCGGCAAACGTTTTTCCACTATGTCGGCGTTGACAGTCAGAGCATCCACATCCTTAGCGCTCCTGTGGCGCAACAACAGACAGATGTGGTCAGACATCGCTCCTTACCTCAACGATCTCCCACAAGACATCAAGGAGGCAGCAGGGAAAGTTTTAGTGGAGGGCGAACGCTCCGCTTCAGAGATTATTGACTGCGCGATGGACATTGCTTCCACAGGTTTCCGTCAGCTAGCTGGGGCTGCGGTCCTAAGGCGCCAAGGATGGCTAAAGGCTACAACATTCAGGCCTGAGGTCCAGACCAAGATTCTAGATATGCCTTACGATGGACAAGAACTATTCGGTAAACATATCGACGAAGCCCTTCAGGGAATCAAAAAAGACACTGATACGGCCAAAGCTTTGGGCACCCTCCAGTACAAAAGAACCCCTTTTCGTGGTGCACGGGGTAAAAGCCAGTCATCCTACAGGGGAGGTTACCAGCACTATAGGTATCCCTCCTATACTACATCTAGCCAGCAATACAGGACGCAGTTCGCTCAGAGACAGTAGCCTGTGACTGCCTACAATAAATCTTCCTTTCGAGGGAAGGCTGGACGACAAAAAGATTCTGCAAGACCTCATTGACCTCTCACTTCTTCAGGTTGCAATTGCTTCACCTCCCCCCAAAGTAGGAGGCAAAATATCCCATTATCTCCAAAACTGGAAGCAAATTACAACGGATAGCTGGGTCCTACAGCTAGTACAATTCGGCCATTCCCATGAATTTATACAGCCACCTCCACCAACACCTCCTCAACTCTTGGCTCACAAGCATTTGCGTCTGTTACAGTTAGAAATAACATCGATGTTCCAAAAAGGAGCAATAGAGCGTGTTCCCTTTCATCAAAGGGGAAAAGGCTTCTATTCCCGTTTCTTTTTAGTGCGCAACAAAAAAAACAAGTGGAGGCCAATTTTAGATTTACGAAATCTAAACAAATTCCTCGAGAAACAGTCATTCCGCATGGTCACCATTCAGGAAGTCTTGCAGCTTCTAAATGGAAACGACTACATGGTATCCTTGGACCTCCAAGACGCCTATTTCCATATACCTATTCACAAGAAGCACAAAAAATTTCTAAGGTTCGCTGTAGCCGGCTGGCATTATCAATTCCGAGTTTTACGTTTCGGGCTCAAGTCGGGCCCACGCATTTTTACAAAGTGCCTAGCTCCAGTAGCTGCATATCTCAGACAACAACATCACCAGGTTTTCCCGTATCTCGATGACTGGCTCATCAAAGCTCCTTCTTTCAACACCGCGAAGAAGTCTTCCAAAGCCTATTTGCGGCTTTTCAACGAATTGGGTCTCACACTAAACCCAGAAAAATCAGTCCTACAGCCTTCTCGACGTCTAACGTTCCTAGGAGCTATCCTAGATAAGGTTCTGAAAAGAGCTTATCCAACAGAGGAAAGACAACAAAAACTCCTGACGTTAGCAAGACGTATACAGAGAAGAAAGTCTCTTTCGGTGCACCTGTACAAATCTCTGCTAGGCATGATGTCCTCTTGCATTCTTCTGATTCCCCATTGCCGTCTACACATGCGTCCTCTTCAGGAAGCCTTGACCGCTCAGTGGGTTCAGGTAAATGGGACCTTCGACGACATAATCCAAGTGACTCCACAAATGGTCGCCTCCCCAACTTGGTGGACTTATCCTCGCCATCTGTCTCAGGGCTTACTTTTCCTTCCACAAGCTTCTCCTCTGGTGATAACGACAGATGCTTCTCTGGAAGGTTGGGGAGCCTTCCTACAGGAACTTCAGATCAGTGGCAAGTGGCCACCTTCTCAGCGGAATCTACACATAAATCTCTTGGAATTAAGAGCAGTCTTTCTAGCTCTTCAGGCTTTCCTACCCAGGATACAAAATTCTCTAGTGCTTGTCAGGACAGGCAATACTACGACAATGCACTATCTAAACAAACAAGGAGGAACTTGATCTCTCTCCCTCTCCCAAGAATACAAAGGAATTTGGAACTGGGCAACTCAACAGGGAATCTTGTTGAGAGCGGAGTACGTTCCAGGAAAGGAAAACATAATAGCGGATTCACTAAGCAGATTGCAGACAACCTGCCACGAGTGGGAGTTGAACCAAGTTACTCTCAACAAAATCTTCTCTCAGTGGGGCAAACCAACGATAGACCTGTTTGCCTCAAACAGCAACGCCAAATGCCAACACTTCGCAAGCTGGATCTCTGGGGAATGCGTTTTCAATAGCATGGCCCGGCGTATTTGCCTACGCTTTTCCACCGATTCCTATCCTTCCCAGGGTTCTAAAAAAGATGAAAGCAGAACCTTGCAAACTAATTCTAACAGCTCCAGCGTGGCCTCGCCAACATTGGTTCACGGAACTTCATCTTCTGTCCTTACAGCTGTTTCCCTCTCTTCTAACGATGAACCAGGGACAAGTTCAGCACCTGGATCCAGGCTCACTGAGATTATCGGCTTGGCTCCTGAGTTCCAGGAATTTCGAGACCTGAATATTCCTCAAAAGTGCAGGGAGATTTTGTCTTGTGCTAGAGCAGACAGTACCAACAGAACTTATTCTTTAAAATGGAAAAGATCTTGTGTCTTGTGTCGGTCTGCTAAGGTGCATCCCCTCAAATCATCTCCGGAGGAAGTCTTGCCATATCTCCTCCATCTAGCGAATTCAGGTCTGGCTCATACTTCGATCAAAGTTCACTTGGCTGCAATCTCCCGTTTTCGAAGATCTTCCAAAGGCTCTTCCTTGTGGTCAAACAGACTGATAAACAGTTTCTTAAAGGTCTATTCAGAACTTTTCCTCCTGTAAAACTCCACCTCCAATGTGGCAACTCAACATGGTACTTGCTCAGCTTATGAAGCACCCGTTTGAGCCAATACATAGAGCTGACTTAAAATTCCTTTCTTGGAAAACTGCTCTTCTTTTAGCTCTTGCATCCGCAAGAAGAGTTGGTGAACTTCAAGCTTTCACAATACAAGAACCATTTATTCAATTTAAGAACGATAGAGTGATCCTTCGTACCAACCCAAAATTTATACCTAAAGTCCCATCGGACTTTCAACTTAATGAGCCAATTGTCTTAAAATCCTTCTTTCCAAATCCACAAACGGCAGCTGAATGAGCCTTGCATTCTTTGGACTTAAAGCGCTGCCTTAAATTTTATCTAAACAGAACAAAATCCTTCCGCAGGTCTAATCAGCTTTTTGTAGCTTACAGCCTACCCAGAAAAGGTTTTCCTTTAACAAAACAGAGCATATCTAGTTGGATCTCTAGTGCTATTCTTTTCTGTCACCAGCAAGCTGGTCAACCTCTACAATCAAAAGTTCGTGCCCATTCCACTAGGGCAATATCTACATCTACGGCGTTTGCTGGCATGCCCCTCTCAGACATTTGTAGAGCAGCAACCTGGCATACATTCACTAAGCATTACTGCTTGGATTCCGAATTGATGAAGGATGGTGCGGTGGGACAGGCGGTGCTCAGACATCTATTTCAATAAAGCTGAGCCTTCCTTCCATCCCACCAACCTTTCTAATGCACATTTCTCTGTTCTCTTCTATTCGTTATGCCAATATTGGAAACTATGCATTTGCTTTTTTCGTTTTTATATGCATAATTCAATTATCTGTATGCATGGTTTTATATTTCATTCTCAAGAGATAGTTGTTGACTAATCGTATATGTAGGGCTTATGTATATGACAAAATGTGCTCATTACTGCTTTTTATTCTGATTCAAGCATGTGAATCTATGAAAGATACCCTAATACTGGATAAGAAATGAGTTACTTACCTGTAACTGCAGTTATCCAGTATTGGTATCTTTCATAGATTCACATGCTACCCGCCTGCCTCCCTTGGAAGGGCTCACTTAATACTCTCAGTTGTGCCTCTGGTTACGCACAGTGCTTATGAAAATCTGAGGGACTGGAGCTCCTTCCAGGAAGGTTATAGAGGTTGGTGTCAGCTGATTGGTTGTTCTCTTAAGTTTGGTCCTTTTTTAAATAAGGACTCAGATATGTTCCTAAATATAAGGCCTTAGGCCTGTTACCTTCTATGTCTAATGTGACATTACCCTTGTAAATGTACCGGGACTCCCATCTCAACGACGGGGAATGATTCAAGCATGTGAATCTATGAAAGATACCAATACTGGATAACTTCAGTTACAGGTAAGTAACTCATTTCTTTTAAATTGTGAGTTCAGAGACCCCAAACTCCAAATCTCTATCAGCTCCAAATGGGATATTACATTTAAAGATATTTCAAGGCAATCCCCATGTTACCCTATGGAAGAGATAGGCATGCAATAGTAAAAAACAAAATTAGCAGTATTTCAATATTAGGACCTGTAAAACACAACAGCACATGTCCTACCTTTTAAATACACTGCGCCCTGTCCATGGGGGGCTACCTTGGGCCTAGCTTAGGGGTGACTCACATGTAATAAAAGGGAAGGTTTGGGCCTGGCAAGTGGGTGCCCTTGCCAAGTCGACATGGCAGTTTAAAACTGCACACACAGACACAGCTGTGGCAGGTCTGAGACATGTTTGCAGGGCTACTCAAGTGGGTGGCACAGTCAGTGCTGCAGGCCCACTAGTAGCATTTGATTTACAGGCCCTGGGCACACCTGGTGCACTTTACTAGGGACTTACTAGTAAATCAAATATACCAATCATGGATAAAACAATCACCAATGCAATCTACACAGGGAGCACTTGCACTTTAGCACTGGTCAGCAGTAGTTAAGTGCCCAGAGTCCTAAAACCAGCAAAAATGAAATGCAGCACAGAGTTAAAAACAGGAGGTCGGAAGCGAAAAGACGGGAAATCCTACCAAAAGATGCCGGTCAAACAAAGCCAAAATCCAAAAAACGATCCAAGGCTTACCATGGGAAACACATAGCAGGTGTACATACTCTCCCTAACCATTCTGTGGTTTGAAAAAGCAAATCTGGGAAATGTGTGCAGGATCTGATTCTGCCTGTTGCAGAATCTAGCACAAATCCACCTTTTTTGTGTGGGATCTGCTTTTGCTTACAGTGGACAAAAAAAAGGTTGACTACTGGTGATGACTTTGCAACGGACACCCCAGCAAGTGATCATGTGGCTGACGAAGGCTTCAGTCTAGCTGGTTCAGACCACTTTACATCTTCAAGATTCTGTTGAACCACCTGTACTTTTGCTTCTTTTATTTGCTGTTTTCAGCATCAGGTCAGTATCTAGCACATTGAAGAAACACTGAAGTGTTTTCTTCGTTGGCATGCTTCACCTCGTCAAATAATTCCTCAGATATCACACAATGTCTAGATTTAAGAACCGTACTGTGTGGCTTGAAGAACTCTTCTTTGTCTCTTTTCCTATCTTTCCATGGCTTTCCAAGTAGAATGCTTCCAGGGTGACAGGAATTCTAGGCAGGAGCCTCTGTGTTTTGGAACTTGAAATTGGGTGATATTACTGGACCTCTCATCTGCCTTCAACCACCCAACTGTTATTTATGCCCAGAAGTATCGAATCGGATTCAGTGGAAATATCCTTCACTGGTTCTACTCCTATGTATCCGACCAATACTTTCATTTGGGCATCTCCAGGTCACAGATGATCAAAATCACCCCTTGAGTTCCCCAGGCTTCTGTTTTGTCCCTGTCATCTTCAGACCTCTCCTTAAAGATAACGTCAAAAATTCACCAATATGCCAACAACACAAAGTCTCTCCTGCTCCAAACATCCTGCACCTAACACAGACCTGGGTGTCCAGAACCTGTGTGTGATGTTTAGCCACACCAAAGCAGAATTTCTGCCGTTCGCCAAGAATAACTTATTGATATGCCCTTCAATAGGTCTAATCTGTTTTATTAGAAGGCTGACTCCGCCTTTGAGCATTTTAAAGAGAGTAGAGCAA
This sequence comes from Calotriton arnoldi, assembly GCA_963921515.1. Taxonomy (NCBI): domain Eukaryota; kingdom Metazoa; phylum Chordata; class Amphibia; order Caudata; family Salamandridae; genus Calotriton; species Calotriton arnoldi. Next base: position 1,778,039 of record CAWUFW010000289.1, read on the forward strand.
CTGTGCACTCCCTAAGCCTTCCTGTGCCTGCTAGGAGGAAGGAGAGACTTCATTGTTTGGACCTAAGAGCATGCTCAGCTTCTACATAGAACGTACCAAAGATCACATAGTTGATGATCTGCTCTTCTGTGGTTTTCTCCAGGGCAAAGAAAAGCAGAGCAGTGCAGAAGCAGACTGTATCCAGATGGATAGTTATCTCTATAAACATTTGCTAGGCGAAGGCAAAGGAGCAGCCTAGATACCCTTCTGAGTGATAGTGGGCTCTACAAATCTGGATAACATATCATTCTACAAGGGCAAAGGCTACTGCCACCGCTTTGTCATGCGAGCATCTGTCCTGGATATCTGTCAGGCAGCAATGTGGGCATCAGTGCACATGTTAACCAAGCACTACTGCCTCAATGGCCAGGTCCGACAGGAAAGGCATTTTGTCCATTCAGTCCTGCAGGACTTTTTGGTCTGAGCCTTTCAACAGACTCACTACCTTGGGAGGTACTGCTTTAGCATTTATTCATAAAGTGAAGAATCTGCGGTTAGAAGTATCCATCAGAAGATCAAGTTGCTTACCTTACTTTTGGTAATGCACTTTCTGGTGAATACTTGATCCAACCGCAGATTCCTTTCACGCTTCCACCTCCCTGTTCTGTTGAATGGACTCTTTTTCATCTAAAAAGGTCCCAAGTTAGAGATCTGCCCACTGGCACGAGCAGTCAGTTTTTGGGCTGTGCATCAGAGGGTATGGACGATATTGAGAAAAAAACTGACTTCAGCGTTATTGGGTGGTGCCTATATGCGACTCTAGTTGTCACTTTCGGGGTGGAGCGGAGTTAAGGCAGAGCCACATGACACCATCTACTGGCACGCAGAGACTATGCTGGAAATCTTCCGAATCCAGTCTAGAGCCTGGGGAATTTCTACAATTGAGGAATCTGTGGTTAGATAGAGTATCCTCTAGAAAGAGCGTTACCAAAGGTAAGTAACTTGTTCTTTTTAGCAATGTATATAACAAGCGTTTCGTAGGAAACACAATGTTACCCATTTTATTAATCTCACAAAGATGGAAGGCAGAGCTAGCCCTAGCTGGGATTCAAGCAAAGTCCCCTTTAGAAGGAACGATGCAGGTGCATATATCCACATGTAAACAAATGCATGTAAGGTGCATTAAACAAAGTGACCAATGGAAACCGATGTAGAACATAGAAGAGTGCTGCACATGTTATGAATAGAGTTGCAACGTAAAAAAAAAAATACAGGGATGTTTACTTCTTTTTCTATATGGGGCAAAACCCTTCTCAGATAGTGTCTGTGGATTGCCCAACTCCACCAACCATTGCTGTCAAAATAACGCATATTCAACAGAAAGTTGCACTTTAAGATGATCCTTAAACCATTTGGAAAGCATCCGGACGTTAGGAGTTTCCTTAGCAACTGACGGGACATAAACATGGGAGGTTTTGGAAGGGCACCTTCCTGTCTCACCTTTATGTGACGTACATGTAACTTACATACATGCGGGTACAAACGGGCCTGCGCTCTTTCGTTGCAGTCGGACCACTACGTATATTAACCCTGCTGAATTCATTGCGAGTGGATGGGAATAGGGTGTGATTACTGCATCTTTCATGTCTGCTGAAGTCACCCTCTTCTTCAGGCAGCTTTAAGCAGCCCGCCCAAGCAAATGCTTGTTAGCATGAAAGTGAAATGAATAGGGAAAGAGTGTGGTGTACTGAACTACTAAAAAAAACGCAACGGAGGCACGTGTAGTGTTAGTTGACCTTCAGAGGGGCAGCGGGATACTTCGGATGAGGATTGGAACTAAATCCGCAGACCTAGCCCAACCCACAGCGGCTGACGGGAGGGGGCTAAAGCCTTTTTCGTCCAGGTCTGGTCTTGATATTCTATCTATCTATCTATCTATCTATCTATCTATCTATCTATCTATCTATCTATCTATCTATCTATCTATCTATCTATCTATCTATCTATCTATCTATCTATCCATATAGACTAAATAAATGGATTGCGCTGAGAGTCCTGGCATTTCTTGATTTCTTGTAACACAAACGCCACGACCTACTTGCCTTGTTTTTAAAGCACTACAATTTGAATTTTAGAAGCAACAAACGTTACCATCAGTACCGTGCCTCGATTTTGTCCAGCATGATATTCATCCGCTTTTACAGAGTTGGCTCTGACCTGCGGGGATCCGGGCTGCATGTTTATTTTACAGGCGCACCTCGAAAGAATTTGCTTCCAAAATTTGGAACTTGTAGCAAACCTGCTGGAAATAAAGCAATTCGTTGATCGCTGCAGCTTAAAGTCGTTACCTTGTACTAAAAATATTGGACGGCGGAGAGCCACCAGCTGATTTTATAGCGACTAGTAAAATGTCTGACCTACATACACAGCAGTAGCCATACCATTTGTGAAAGCCGCAGACGCCATTACCACAAGTTAGGCAGAAGGTAAGCGAATAGCGGACTTTAAAGGAATTTGGGACTTTTGTAGAAGCCAGGTTTTCTTATTTGGCTTGTCTACTTATGTGAAATTAGAAGGATTCTTTCTTAGCGTGGTTATTTATTCCTTCCACTCAGCCTCATTTCTTGATTCTGCCTTTCCGGTCTCTCCTTTTTTCTTTCACACACTAAATCTTTTTTTGGACTTTATGGTACAATGTGCTTTCCAAGAGATTGCAAGTTTTGATGGTGGGGAATATAGCAGTTATATGACGCCCAACACAATGTGCGCAATTTCCAAGTTCTTTGCATGCATTGCAAAACAAGCACAAGTTATTGCCAAATTAAACAAGCGCAAGTTATTGTCAAATGAAGATCTATTTGAAACTGATAGGAGAAACCAAAACACACAAAGCACACGAAGCCAACTCGTGAAATTGATTTGCACGTGCATTTATTTTTATGTGCTGTCCCTTGCAATACCTCTTTGTGTTGCTATCCAGGAAATGCCGGGCAAGACTAGGTAAATGAGAGTGTTTATAGCCTGCCCAGCCCAGGAGAGTTATATTTTTAAAATGCTCCTGAAATGCACAAATTCCCATACTGTTCCTAATTCTGTTGGAAGCGCATTCCACAGGTTGGGGCCTAGCACGGAAAAGTACCCATCACTCACAAAAAAGGAGACTCCAAGATGGGTTATGGAAAAGGCTACTTTAGGTTTCAGCATTGAAAATACAGAAATTGACAAAGGGCTACATGTACGAAGCATTTTTGCGAACGGCCGTTTCCAAACGCAAAAATGCTTTTACATATGTACAAAACACAAATTGCGATTTGGTAAGACAATTTGTGTTTGTGATTAGGTATTTGGAAGGGGCGTGTTTAGTGCATCCCTCCCAAATACCAAATCTGAATGGGATGCATGAATGTTTTGCGACCAAAATTACGGTCGCCAAACATTCATATTTTACCAAGACTCTTGGAAAGAGGTTGGAAACCATTCGCAAATGGGAAGTTTGAGAATGGAAAACAAATTTTTTAAGAGCAGGCAACGGTCCCACTGCAAAATTTCATTTTATTTTCTAAAACACATTTCATTTTCATTTAAGGAAAACGGGCGGCATTTTATAAAATAAAAAAAAATGATTGCTTTATTAAAAGGCAATCACAGCCATGGTAGTCTGCTGACCTCAGCAGGCCACCATCCCTGTGATGGCTGCAATTCCTAATGGGTCGCAAATTGCAACCTACCTTATTAATATGCATGAGGTAGGTCTATTTGCGACCCACTAGGAATCGCTGGTGACACTCAAAAGAGTTTCATACAATATGAATACAGATGACCTAATTGCGATTCTTCGCAATTAAGAAATTGGTATTCTTAATGTTAGTACATCTGGCCCATAGTCTTTAAGGGAACTGTATCCCTCACTGCTATCCAGTGCAGTGTCTTGAGATGAGGTGTAGTGTGGAATATATGTAGCTCAGAAGACAGATTCCCAGTAGCCTCCAACATATAGTCTTTAGTGTTTTCATAATAAGTTTTAGATTTGTAATGTTATGTAGTAAAGAGTATTCCTATTTGGAAACCGTGTTCGCCATGTTTGGGAACTCAAGAAACACCCCACTGATGAAGCTCAAAGAGATGCAATCGTGGAACCAAAGACTGAAAATCTGGAACATTAGCTTTTTGCTGTTGGACTACCAGGGCTGCTGATCTTTACAGAAAAGAAGGTGGGCAAAAATGTTCTGCATTTTTAATAAAAAGGAGGTTACAAAATTGATAACGTTGGAGTACAAAAGTGTAACCGCCTACTCTTGATCTGTTGAAGACTGCAATAGTGAGAAGAAGTTGAGTAGAGGTCTAGTGGTGACATTTTGTTGCAACGAAGGCAGACATTGACGGTGAAAAGCATGGTGAATGATGCACAAAGTCTGGATACTTCTTGATGTATTTAGCTATTGGTAGCAAGGGAAGTGGAGACGCGGTAGACCTTGCAATAAATCTAAAACAGAAACTCAGTCTACTTTCGGGAGTACCCCTAAGGTATGACACTCCATCCCACCAGTCATCAGGACAGTATCTTCTTCAGGCACCTTTAAGAGAGAATGAAATCACCTGCTACTATGCGCCATCTCGCACACTGAGCAATTACTTTTCTAGTGGTGAGGATGTGATTAAAGACTGTTAAATAACATAATTTTATTTTGTGTGACATGTTTTCAGCTTTAGAGTTAGAATTCATCCATAGTATTACATATGATCTCTTGTACTGTTTGACAAGGCAGTACGATCCCCCTTTATGTATCAAACATAAGCTAAACAGCACCATACAATCGTATCCATTGTTTATCAGTTTTACACCCCTTATGCTTTGATACTTTACACAAGTGTAGGTCTGTGACGTGTTACCCTGTAATGTGTTACCCTTTGTGTCTAGTCTCTGCGATAGAAAACTGCTAATACAGGAAAATAAAAGTGGCTGCTCCTTGTGGCCTGAAGAGGAGCTGCACTGCTCCATTAAGTACTATTTGGAGCCTTTAGATGAGGCATCATGGAAAGTCGAGGAGGATGGTATTTTCGTAGTCAAGTTTAGAAGAGAGGAGAGTATTAAATTCAATTTCTTTGATTGTAAGGAAGGAACCTTTTGAAGGAAGGGTGATGTAAAATGCATGCATTTACTTCTGAGCTGATTTGAGGAGCAAGGCTACGTTTGCTATGAAGATGGATGCTAACAGATTTTTGACAGAGGAAGGCACTTACTCCGTGTCCATGTTCAAGGGCCAGCTGGAGGAAGGCTGCTGCTGTTGACTGATGTGTATGAGAACTTCTGCTTCATCACCTTCATGTTTAGCGAATTACTTTGTATCCATTGGTGAATAACAAGTTATCATTCGTTGTTCCTCTTTTGCTAGGGCTCAAAGGGACACAAAACAAATGCCTTGAAGGACATTTCAGAATGGACTGGCCCAGTGTCTCCCAAGATTGTCGACTTAATCACTCCCATCTGATGAAATGCGTTTGTAAGCCGTGTTGCTCTAGTCTGCAAAGCTTTTCTTGAAGAGGATCGGTTTGTCAATCTCCAGAGATAATTCACTGACTTTTCATAATTGCGAAATTTACAGCAAACTGCTTGGCGACAATGTAGGTAGAGGGCATTTCCTGATACAGAATGAGATTTATTACAACAGTAGTCATTAGTGAATTGTGCATGTCTTTTGTTTAAGATCTTAAGTCCGGCACTGTTATATGTAGAATGATTTTTTGTAATCTGTTGAAGGGTCCGAGGCAAAAACATATGAAGAACCCAATTTAGTTTATTTATACAGCCCCATGCCATAAGTCAAGCTGAGGATCTTAATAAATGCACTGCAAACACAATACAATAAATACGTATAAATAAGGTGTATGTATACGTTAGATGGCTTAGGTGGACTAAACATAAGGTAAATTAGTGGAAAATATAAGACGTTTACAGACAAGTGCTTGAGTCGTTATCCAACATCTTTTCAAAATGAAGGTGTTCCATATTTGCAGCCTGGTTGTGTATGAGTGCTGAGTTGTGAGTGAACTTTGTGTCTGTGTGTGAGTATGCACACACATCAGTTTTTTGTGCCTATTACAGGCACCGCTGTGCTGGCAATGGCTGCCTCGATATGGTACGCGTGATCCTTGTGCAGAGACCTTGTTGACATTGACAAAAGTCTTCCTTTGCTTAAAACAAGCCCTCTGTATATAATTTTACATCTCTGTTCCTGCCTGGTCATCTGTGAAGCACCACCTGTATATTAGGTTATATTTATCTATTTTATTTTGTGTGTCAAGTGGCCTCATTGGTGAAATCATTTTTGTGGGAAGTACAGATTGAAGTCTTACAGTGTGTTTGCTGCCTGCTTGTTCCACCCTCATCCTCCTTATTGTTTTCTCTTTGCATCCGAGCTCCATTATCAGGAGCTAGCTATCTGGATGAGTCTTTGAGTACTTACAGGGCCACTGATACATACTTGTTTCAGTGTGTCTCTTTATATCTTAAATAAACCCTGAGACATTTGGATCTCCATTATCAGCTTGACCTATGGGTAACATGACGACCGCTCACCTTCTGAAACGCCTACATGCCATTTAGCCTGTCCTCCCAGGGTACCCAGCCAAAGGGTGGAGAGGTTAGGAGCGATTCTCTTTGGTGTACTCCCTTCCGCGTTCCATCTGCCCCACTCATCCTTCTTTTTACCACTCTCCCTGACATCTCCCTTTGGTTCCGTAACTTAAGTTAATGACAATCACAGATTGACACTCTTTTTGTTCGGTTTCTGAATATCGCCCATGCCAACCAGTTGTGCAGTCACCACTCCTGTGCAGACCCGACAGACCCATGTGAGTGTGGTGTATTTAACAGTTCCTAGGGGCTCTGATTTCCTTCGGTCACTCTATCACCACTCTTAGTTGGACCCCACAGACTCATTTATATGTGAGGTCTGTTGATACTGTGTGTTGCTTTTTGGCCACTCCAGGTTGTACTTCTCAGAGAATACACTATGGCTGACTACATAATGCCCGTTCTTTAGTTGCATCCCGTTTCTCTGGAACTGGTAGCTCAGCACATATACCATAGCTGGTTGTATATAGACCATTTCCAATAGTTTCTTTTCTGCCAGTCATGGGGCGACGTCTCAGACTATTTGGTCACTTGGTTTGTTCTTCTACTGCTCCTCTGTGGACTTCTCAGAGCAAATACTATGGCTGTCTGTAATATGACCTTTCTTGTAGGTTGCTCCCTGGCAATCCTGAGTAGACTTCTGAGACCGTATTGTATGGCTGGTTGCGTAATGCTCATTGCTAATGGTTGGTTCTATGCCGCTCCCATTATTCTCAAGAGATTATACCACAGTTGATACAAGATTACACCTTTAAAGGATAGCACCCTTCAATTCTGAGACCTCTCCTATGTCTCATATTCAACCTGGTTTAAACTGTATGATACAGACAGCTCCAAAGATGGAACATATTTGCAACCATGTCTATTCTTACATTTTTCTTTTACAAGCAAGCATAGGTGTAGGTCCATGTTTGCTTCAACATGGTTTGAGCACAAACACAGCACTAAAACACTCACCACCTAAAGCTATATGACGCTTATGGATTTTCTGTTCATGTATTCACTGTCATCTAAAGCTTAAGTGTCCTATCCCTCACTCCATTTCTCACCAAAATGCAACATGACACAATAAAGGCACACGTTTTATTCTCACATGCACATTAAAACACTACCAATATAGGAAATTTACACACTCTTCCATCCACAGCGCTCCCACTGAATAGTGTTAGACTGGCAGTATTCAACCCAACATCCAGGGAATTATTGTGGTCTAAGCAGAGTACCATAAAGGTGATCATAAGGTGGTTAGGCAGCCAGGCTTGATCATTTATGTTATGATGTGGTTTGTGAGCTTCAGGCTGTAAAGGTCATATTCTGTACTAAATGCTAATTTTCAGGTGTATGAAATTGAAGTTTTTTTTGTTCTTGGGCACTCTGAGACAGACAAGCCATATGGAAGAATTAAAGGTAGGACTAGCATAAATGCACAGAAGTGCAAAGGATCATATCAGCAAGGCTCCAGACCACACAAAAATAAACTTTTAATGGTTTGCAGGAGATGTCCATCCCATGAACACTAACATTTGCTTCGTTAGCCAACAGCACTATGAGGAGCTGCTGTTTAGGTCTGGCTTGACAGCACAGCTGTCACCATATCTTATGTGATCAACTTAAAAAAGTGCTTTCAGGAGTTGTACAGAGTGGGACTTTCGCTGCGCTCACATGGTAGACAGGAGTACATGTTTTGATTGAGCAGAAGTTGTGTGCTTCCTCTCAATGCAGCTGTGATTATTTTGTTTGTTTATCCAGCTGCATTCGCCAGGAGCTTTCAGGGACTCACACTTGACTGTTTTTGTGTCTTAGATAAGTAGATAATTTATGGTGTTTATTTTTCTCTGGCAGCAGCATAGATCCCCGTACCTTTCCAACATTACCTTTAGACTTCAGAGGCAGTTGTGCGTTTGAGAGCTGTTTGGGATGCCCAAGGCTACAGTAATCCACATGCATTTTTAGGTCTGCCTTGACAGCGTTGATGTTGCTGACCTTATGTGATCAACAAAAAAGAGCTTTCAGACTACTAATACTAAGGGAGGGTCTTAGACTCCACCCTTATGTCAGTTATCCTGAGTAGAGGATGTGATTGAGCCGAAGTAGTGTGCTTCCGCTAAAAAACACTTTTTGGCTTGTGCAAAACCTGTACTAAATATAGGACTGAGTTGGTTATGATGGCAATCCATTGATCAAGGCTATAGGACTGATATGTTTATTGCGAAATGTTATGAAAAAGGCAGTACGCCTGATGTATCTGTTGTGAAAAGCTTATGTTAGAGTCAATAGACATTTAAGAGTGGATTGTTAGTATGCTGCGCTAAAGCCGGTAGGCGGGTATTTCTGAGGGGTGTGCAAAATTTGAATAATTTGCGTAGGTGTAATAAGGCAAAATTTCAGGTAAATTACGTGAAATGCAAATCTGTAATTTAGCACTGTTGAACATAGAAGAGCAATCGGTGCACCACCGCATAAACAGTAAAACAAATGACAAGTTCTGTATCCAGAATTGTATTCTTCAAATCCTCTTTAGGTCTCGCCTACGCAGCGCGCATGCGCTGCATAGGAGGAGACCTTTAGGAATCGATTCACTTTTTGGGCCAAAAACGTGCCCGCTTTGCATTGCTTTCAATGGCAACGCGTGCACGTTTGGCGATTCCCTTGCGGGAGCGAGCTTTGAAACCATCTGTTTGTAATTAACTTGCAACCAGATGGTGCCCCTGCTCGCTCCCGCAAGGGAAACGCTTTGTGTGCTCTCAGCCGTACTCCCACCACCCCTCCCCCCTCAGCTGCATTCCTCGCATCCCACGGCGTTTTGCCTGCAGGAGCGAGCAGTGCCTCCTTGTTTACATAGAAAGGGTCAGCTTGCCTGCATTACTGAGTATATCGTATGTGTTTTAATTAATCGCCCAATAAAGTATTAAACATGAACCCGCAGCTTTGTGGCCTAAAAACTGATCCTGGCACCTCAGCATTTTGATGAACTGCTCTACCTCTCTACCTCTCCACCTCTCTACCTCTACCTCTCTACCTCTACCTCTCTCTCTACCTCTACCTCTCTACCTACCTCTACCTCTCTACCTCTCTCTCTACCTCTCTCTCTCTCTCTACCTCTCTACCTCTCTCTACCTCTCTCTACCTCTCTACCTCTCTCTCTACCTCTCTCCCTCTCTCTACCTCTCTACCTCTACCTCTCTCTCTACCTCTCTCTACCTCGCTACCTCTCTCTACCTCTCTCTCTTCCTCTCTCTCTCTACCTCTCTCTACCTCTCTCTACCTCTCTCTACCTCTCTACCTCTCCACCTCTCTAACTCTACCTCTCTCTACCTCTCTCTCTCTACCTCTCTCTCTCTACCTCTCTCTACCTCTACCTCTACTTCTCTACCTCTCTCTACCTCTCTACCTCTCTCTACCTCTCTCTACCTCTCTACCTCTCTCTTCCTCTCTTTCTACCTCTCTCTCTACCTCTCTCTCTACCTCTCTCTCTACCTCTACCTCTCTCTCTACCCCTCTCTCTCTCTACCTCTCTCTCTCTACCTCTCTCTCTCTACCTCTCTCTCTACCTCTCTCTCTACCTCTCTCTCTCTACCTCTCTCTCTCTACCTCTCTCTCTCTACCTCTCTCTCTCTACCTCTACCTCTCTCTACCTCTCTCTCTCTACCTCTCTCTCTCTACCTCTCTCTCTACCTCTACCTCTCTCTACCTCTCTACACCTCTCTACCTCTCTACACCTCTACCTCTCTACCTCTCTACACCTCTCTACACCTCTCTCTACCTCTGTACCTCTGTACCTCTCTACCTCTGTACCTCTCTCTGTACCTCTCTACCTCTGTACCTCTCTCTGTACCTCTCTCTGTACCTCTCTCTCTACCTCTCTCTACCTCTCTCTACCTCTCTCTACCTCTCTACCTCTCTCTCTCTCTCTCTACCTCTACACCTCTCTCTACCTCTCTACAGCAAATAATCAGCATAATCAATTAAATAAGCCTTAATAAAGTTTGAATCCAGGAAGTGTAGACAGCATGCAGGTTTATTAAATATTAAAATATACAGAAGGCAAAAACAATAGTAACAAGCATTGGCATAGCCAATAGGTCTCGCCTTTGGGACCTTATAAGTGCTTAGCCATGCAACAGTTGATGTTGTTGCACCAAGGATATTGTGCTGCATAACTAAATACTTATAAGGTCCCAAAAGCGAGACCTATTGGCTATTCCAGTGCTTGTTTTTATTTGTTATTAATCACAATTTGATTTGAACATAACATGCAACATGTAGAGTAGACCAGCCAACGCGTTTCGTCCAGTACAATGGACTTCTTCTGTGCATATGCGGAGTCATCATCCATAAAGCGCCATTATATCTGTGGCAAATGCAAATAGTCAGCGTGTTTCATGTAACTGGAAACGGGACAGATGAATCACTCTGTGTATGATATAAAACAATTGTAAGCAGCTATGTCCTAATATCAAAATGCCGATAATATGCGGTGCATCAAGAGTCAGTAATACGCGAGTCACACACAATTAAGGCGGCCCAAGACAGACAGAACCATCAGCTCAGCACCATAATATGCGCTGAAGCAGTGTGTTCATAAGGATTCTCCTTCGGAGAATCCTTATGAACACAATGCAGTGTGTGCATAAGGATTCTCCTTATGAACACACAGACAGAACCATCATCTCAGCACCATAATATGCGCTGGAGCAGTGTGTTCATAAGGATTCTCCTCTGGAGAATCCTTATGTGTTCATAAGGATTCTCCTTATGAACACACTGCTCCAGCGCGTATTATGGTGCTGAGCTGATGGTTCTGTCTGTCTTGGGCCACCCGAATGCGCTGACGTCAGTTCTTTTATTTCCGCGCCAAGCAGCGTAGGTCCCGGAAGAGCTACCCTGTAGTCACTTTTTGACTAGGTTTTTTTGACATTTTGTTAAAGTCTTTTTTGAGGTTTACCTCCTGGTGTGGCAGGAATGTCTTTGAGGAAGGCCGGCTTCAATTCCTGCAGCGCCTGTCACCGACAGATGTCGGTGACAGACCCGCACCTTGTATGCCTTTGGTGCATTGAGCGGGACCAAGACCTGAATGCCTGCCCCAACTGCCGTGCCGTGCACCCAAAGGCCTTGAGGGAGTGATCCCTCAAGCTGATAGCAGCTCAGCATGCAGTGCCACGATGTTCACGGTTCCGGTCGAGAGGAAGGGCCCGGCAGCAATTGTGGAGCCTGACGTCATCATCACATTCAAAGTCATCAAGCCATTCGGGTAAGTCCAAGTCCTACAAAAAGAAGAAGAAGTGAAAGTGTGCTTCGACTTCACCTCGTCTGTTGACCGACGTGACGAGTGCGCGCCACCTCTCGAGGCCTGGCTCTACGGTTGAGTCAACGTCTGGTTCGGCTCCGCTCCTCCTCAAATTTCTGGGAGCTGGAGCGACCCCCGCCCAATTGTGAGAATTTTATTAGGGCAGGCACCTCATCTTTGGGCGGCCCATTCCCTCCGGCGTTCCTTCAGGCCCTGCGGGTTTGAGATGGGCCCCTACTGGATCCACGCAGGCGGCTTTGGCCCCAGTGTTAGTCGGGCCCCAGGGATCATGGGATGGATCCAGATCGGCGCCGGTTGTGCCACCTCGACCTTCCCCGCCGCCAATCCCAAAGCTGATGCTCCTGGCGCCATCCTTATTCTCATCCCGACTCCGACACGGAGCCGGAGGGGCATGTCCGACACTGGCGCCGACCAGAGCCATGCCTTCTGGGCCAGAGCCTAAGCCATATTCTTACAGGCTAGGCCTCAGGGAGGATTGGGAAGACCCTAAAGAATACCAGCCATATGAGGAACAACTGGACTGGGCTTGGGATCTGTGTAAAGCCAGTGGACTGGATACTTCTCCAGATACTGGCATGCTTTCTCATCCTGCCTTGGCTAGGAAGGAGGGAGCTTCCTTCGCAATGGTGGTGGGGAGGGAAGCTGAGTTCCTGGACCTTAGCTTGCCCTCGGTGGTAGTCCAGACTAATGTCTTGACGGAAGTGCTTCAGCCGAGAGTGTCCCCTTCAGTACTGCTTCTCTCATTATAAGGAGGCACTTACTGACGTCCTAATTGGGACTTAGTCCAAGCCCAACACAGGGGCTCCTGTACATAGGACGATTGCCCGCCGCCACCGCCTCGCACCAGGAAACCCAAACTTTTCTCACCCAACACCCTACCCAGGAGAGCTTGGTGGTCTAAGCCTCCACGTCCCACCTAAATCCTGGCACATTCCCTGCCGTACCCCCGGATAGGGAATCCAAAAGGCTGGACAATCTTGGAAAGAAGATGTTTTCTTCCGCCAGCCTAGCACTCCGGTCTGAGAACACTGCATGCCTTTTGGGCCTCTATTCCCATCCTCTGTGGGATACATTTGCTCAGGTGCTGCCAACGGTCCCGGAGGGGGCCCTGGCCTTGCTCTCACCAGCTGTTGCCTATGGGAGTGATGCAGCTAAGTTCACCATCCATTGTTGACTTGACACCACCGACTCACTAGGCAGAGCAGTTTTGTCGACAGTGGCCCTGTGATGGCATGCCTGGTTGAGGACGGCTGGCTTTTCTGGGGATGCCCAGTCCTCACTCATGGACATGCCCTTTGATGGCTCCCGTCTCTTCGGAGGCCAGGCAGATTCGGCGCTGGAGCACTTTAAGGAAAGCAGGGCTACGGCCAGGCCCATGGGCCTTTCTATGGCCCCTCGTCACCCTCAATCCGCCTTTTGCTCCTTTCGTGGCCACAGAAGGGGTGGGCAACCGTTTCTTTGCCCCGCCCAGCCACCACGGCGCGCAAGCTCCCAGCCTCTGCATGGCAGTGGGCGCGGTTCCTACTGGCCCTGTGGGTCAGGTGGCCAGTGGTCGGGTCAGTCCACCAATCCCCTCTGCAGCCTCCAAACCCTCGGAGTCTGCCCACGTGAACCCAGTCAGTGGCAAGATTTGCCATCACCTGCCCCACTGGTAGTCCATACCATCGGACAGGTGGATTTTGCAGATTGTCCGAAGGGGCTACTTTCTCCCCTTCGAGACTACCTCTCCCTCCATGCCGCCCACTTACGACAGGCTGACGGAGGACCATGCATCCTGGGACCGGTTTCGGGGTAACACCCCTCATCAGCCAGACTAGTTTGAATCCAGTGGCAAAGTGAGCAAGGGACCCACGTCTGGGCATACCCTGTCAAATTAGGGCGAATAAAGCAAACACAAGGAGATGATGGAATAAGCGCTGAAACTTTTCAGACACTCACACCCAGTCACAGATCTGGGTTGAATCCATCATCGTTCTTTAGCTCATTTCGCCACCCCGGTTTAGACCGAGCCATATGCAAATCAGTCTTGACCCTGTGCCTCATGGGAACAGTCCAGCCCGAACTGCCAAGCCAGATCTTCCCTGGACCGGAAACATGCATCCTGGGACCGGTTTCGGGGTAACACCCTTCATCAGCCAGACTAGCTTGAATCCAGTGGCAAAGTGAGCAAGGGACCCACGTCTGGGCATACCCTGCACAGTAATAATATTTGCAGGTATTGCAATATCTAAATTGCTAAACAGTATTTCAAAAGTTGTTTTTTAGGGCTTTTCAAAATGATAGCAGATTATGGGTGTAGAAAAACCTTGTAATCTTTGTTATGCTAGCCAATTCTTGGGCATTTGAAAGCTGTCACACTAAACTAACATACTATAAAGTATAGACACAGCAGCTGTAGGAATACATAGAGTGTTATCTCCTGCTCCACAGTCACCAGTTGAGGTTACTGTCGTTTATAGAAGTGGAAGCCATTCCAGTGGTATTCTGGACCACAGCATTCTGCTGATCAAGCTAAGAGTTTGCAAGTAAGTGCTTAAGATGAACCTTTTCCATTGCAGTCTACTGCAGTCATCAGACTCGTATTGAATCTGTGGAATAATCTTTGCATGAGATGACAAGTGTGAGGCAAAAGGTAGAAGTGGAAGGACAGGAGCCCAGAAGTCTGACCTTGGTAATGTTTCCATTAATACGGAGCCAATAATCCCTCATTCATGACTGGATCTTTTGTAAGCATCCTGTAATTGCCATGCCAAAACCTTTCTATAGATCAGAAGTGCCTAACACATGTCCAGGAAGCCCACATCACTGCCATATATTCAGGATTTCCACAAAATGTATATTTACATGCAGCTAATCTAAATGGAACTCATGTATGTAATAAGTGGTGAGCTTGAAAATGTGGCATTGGATCTGGACCTCGTGGACCTGCATTGAACACCCATGTTATAGATAGATGAGAATTTGGATACTTTGAACATAGGTAATGTATACATACAGCTATACTGTGATAAATATGCAAACTGTAAAGACAGCTACTAGCCAGCAATGCAGGCAAGCGGCTGTAGACACCTTGCATAGTGTATGGACATGCACCAACCAAGGACACACTAAATGTAACAATCCCTTCCCTTCCCTTCCCTCACCCACCATACCCTGCCATTATCTATCGCAGCACACATTTTCCTTGCCCCTCATAAGTACATAGCAAAAGAAGTCGCAAGGAAAGTACTAAATTAAAACTATTACTTTAGATAATCACCTGGCAAGCACAATCACTGCCTTCCAGAATTTACGCTGCCCCAATCTTAAGAATCCAAGCTTGGGTCTTTCTCTCAATACCTCCAACAATTACACTTAGCCACTCCATTCCTATTATAGTGAGTGCCACCCTCTACCAAAATACCGATTCCACCTTCAGAATCACCTTGATTTTTTCGTTCAACTAACCCATTCACTTTCGGGTCATCTTGCAAATAATAATGCATATCTTTAGTACAGACCTGCACATATTTTCAGTAACTAACTCTGCTGTAAACCATTTTCTTCCCTCATCTAACACCCAGTAATCGGCTTTGCAGCAAGTGGTCCACAAATAGTCCACAAGAGCACACTAACAATATGTACCTAACATCCGGCCCCATAATATCAAGGGCACTTTAGACTTCCTGGAAACTGAATTGGCTCAGAATATTATTTATTGGGTTTACACACTATATCGCTCTTCACACCCGGGTGCACTACTTGCCCACCAACAATCACTAAGGTATAGTTAGGCTTTCCTGTTTTCAGTTACTATTTTTGGTCAATTCTGGTGGGGTTTTTTCAGTGTTTTCATGTGATTTCAATACCTTAAAAAACAGTGGTTATCAGTGGTTACACATTTTCGTGCCATTAAAAACTACAGAAAGTGTTTTCCGGTGTTTATGGAACGTTTTGCTTTTATTATTGCTTGCTTTCTGCACTGATAGCGCATGGTATATAGACAGTGTAAGTATAGTGTATATGAGGTCCAAATAGATTTTTGCAAATGAAACTTATTGTAGTACACCATACAATACTTCTTCAGTGAGTCTTTGGTCATGTGCGCTCGCTCTTTCCTTCCCATGTAAACTTCTATGAAAAGGCCCTCTCAATATTGACACTTGAGATGGGCAACGCCAAAACAGCCAGTACACAATTTGTTAACTCTGGCCACTGACATAGCTTTCCATGCCAATACTGGTTCACTTGAAGATTGCGATTCTCACGGCAGGATCTGCAACATTTGCGCTGATCTGGGCGCTTATACCCTCAGAGTTATTGAAGCGGTCAAAAAAGAAGCAGCACTTTTCAAACTACGGAGGAAATACCCCTTTACAGAAGGGATCTAGAACAGGGTACCACAGTGATGTTTCATTGACTTCAAATGCCATTGGTGGTGAAGGGACATTTCTATGCATCATTGCAAGCCATTTCTCATACATTGTAAAATAAAAGTTCCTGAATTGCTGTTCACCATTGCTTTGCTTACCAAGTGGCAAGCACTCTAACATGGAACATGTTGCAGTGCCAAAGTTACTAAATGTGTTGCCCAGCCTACTCCCAAGGAGATGTTTCACATCTACACCAATTATGCTGAACACTTGGCAGACAAGGGTGTTTTCAGACTCTAGTTTTTTTATTATGTCCACTACAGCACTTATGTTTTCCTGTAAAAATCTAAGAATGCAGTAGAGTGTACTTTTTCACATCACTATCAATATGTGACCAAATATCCTCACATTTCTTGCCTTTGGCATCCTCTCTCAGCAAAAATTCTGTAAGAATTGCCACATGGATAATATAGCATTCATAGCCCCTTGGACTGAGAACCATCAGCTAAGGGACACAGTTGGATGACTCTTTCTTTGATGCCACACAAAGCACGAAATGATAAATATTTGCGTTTTAGTTCTTGTCCATAAGAAAACAGTGCACCAGAATGGACTAAAAAGTCAATAGCATTCCTCATTAACTCTGAAGATTGTAAAGTTGCTTTCAGCATACCATCTACAAGTGGCAAGGATATCTTACAGGGAAGCACTTCAGCTCAGGTATCAATTTTGACAGGTCATCAAACAACTTTTTATATACGTAGCTGAATCACTGCAAATACAAACAATATCACTCCGATCTTTGTTGAACTTGGAAAGAACCTTTTTTTGCAGAGCATTCCAAGTGACACTGCGTTTCATGTTTTCCAAAAGTCTGGTGTCATGTTTTAACCACTATCCCAGATGCTTGGTGATAGCGCTCTTTTCACATATACTTGTCGCTATACTTTGCGTTGAATGTTTAAAGCCTGAGGTGTTGGCAACTCGCCTACTATCAATACTGACTCACTAGAAACTGGGGGCTGATGTATTAAGGGTTTTTACCCATTCTCTGTGGGTAAATGTGATGACACATATTAGGAAAGATTCTAATGAAACCAGCCATTTTACCTATCAGTGGAAGAATCAAACTCAGTCAAAATATCAAATATGATTTTGATATTTCCTGATTCTCTACAGTTTATAAAATAATTAAACAAGACCTAAAACATGCTTCTAAACCCTGCATCTTTAGACCAAAGACCACAAAACTGAAAAAAGCAAAAGGAAGAAGAAACAATATTTCAGTGGCATCCCTAAACAACAAAACTCAAGCAGAATAATGTTAGCCCAGCCTTTCTTACTGCTAGCTTGTATAACAAAGTTACATTGTATTGGCCCCTTCAGGAAGAAAAAAATGACTCTTTCACTCTCTTTTTCCTTTCTTTGAATGGCATTTAGTTTGTGGTTGTGCAGGTGCTTTTTCAGTGTTTATATGTTTTCACTGGTGAGGGCTATTTCTCTTTCAGTGGGGTTTTATCAGTTATTATAGGTTTAAACCTAAAACCGGACAGCCTAGGTATAGTTTTCCCTAAATGAGTCTAATTGTTTAATGTTGATCTTAACACCAGTGTCTTCCTTTCATCCTTAGTCTACTAATACGTTATCCTTTTATCTCTCCACCATCTTGAGGATAACCATTCAAAATATACTTGTACAAAGACTTTATATAACTGTAACCATCCACAGCTCATTATTTCCATTTTTACATCCACTTTTGCCACTGCCACTCGGGAATAGTGAAATTAACTGCTCCATCAACATATTTCATAGTGAAATCATAATCTTGCAAATTGGCTAACTTCTGAGCTTTTCTTGGCATCATAAACACCAAATCTCTCGTAATAACTGAAAAAAGGTTTATAATCGCTCTTCACTGTGCATGGTACACCCCACAAAAATTATTGCAGGCATATAGATGCACAATAAATGGGCAATTCCTTGAGTTTAACGACATAATCCCACTGCTGTATCTTCTACAAACCTCCCAACTCAAATTAAATTGCTGCATATTCCCCATGTTTCACGTAGCTCAGAGGAGCACCTGCCACATTACCACTGAAACCTGTGTTCAGAATAATGTGACATTTGCTTTAAAAATTCTTTATCACATTGGAATTTTGTATAGATTTCAGATTAATCACTCAAAATTATTACCCTAATAAAATCTCCATCCTTTCTCCATCGACTCACTTATGGTCTTAGGTTTGTTTGAGAAATGTGTAATACATTTGAGTAATACTCAACCCAAAAATGATTCAAACTGATATTTGGCACCCGATTGTAAAACGTTACCTATAGAATCCACTCAGGTTTTAATTATTCCTTCACTACACATGTCCAAAATACCTCCCACTCTTGGCTTTATTCTTTTGTAATAAGGCGATGTTTTTTCAATTTTCCAAGTACTTTATACACTCAAGCATCATGTTCTTCTGTGTGCTAATGTACACCAAGACTGGCTGCAGGTGACCAAGATATTGGGGATTGAGGAAGTCTACTGAAATGGTTTAGCAGAAGAGGAGTATTTTGCCTGTGTTCTTAAATTTCAAGTGTTTTGTGTAATTTAAGGTTATGAAGAATATAGGGCAACCCTGTAATTCTTTGAGACAGGATAATATATGTTAAAAGTTGTCTTGGTGAGGAAATATATTTTAGCGTTTTTGCTAAAACAAACTTTATTATGTGTACACTGAATAAATCACAAGCAGATCACATGCTTCGGTGTTTTACTATTGAGTATATTTTATTCACAAGCTTAAAATGCAATGTCACATGTTCACATACAGTTTATCTTATTATATAGTTACACAAATGCTTTAATCCATATATGGCCTTTTCGCATCATTTAGCATACAAAATGTGTTTTTTTTCTCAGAGGAAGACAATCATAGCCCACATATACACAGGGGCAGATTTACAAGATACTGACGCATCTGTATAGATGTGTCAGTTTCCCTGCGCCTGCGTGAAAAACCCTTGCGCCACCATAGATGCACCGTATTTACAATACGGCGCACTATGGCGCAAGGATTGACAGATGCGTCAGAATTTCTGACGCATCTGTTGGCGGAAAAGTCAAGCATTGCTGGAGTCGTGTCACAAGCACGACGCAACTCCAGCAGTGAGTGTTGCGGCCTATTCCCAATACACTGCGTCACTCCTTACGCCTGCTTCAAGCAGGCGTAAGGTTTTGACGCAGTGGCGTCCTAAAAGTCATGCAGTGAAATCTTTTAGATTTCACTGCGTCACTTCTACGAGGCTTTCCTGCGTGGGAACGCCTACCCTGCATACATTATACCTGACGCAGGTATAATGTCACGCAGGGCTTTACAACGTGACGCATCTCCCTAGATGTGTCACGTTGTAAATTTGCCGCATTTTTTACGCCGCCGTTGCGTCACAAAAGTGACGCAACGGCAGCACAAAAGTGTCGCAAGGGGCTTGTAAATCTGTCCTACAGTATCCAAGATTTATTTTTACTATTACATAGTCATACAGTAAGCAGCAATTTTTCATATTTATAAGGATATCAAAATATGTGCAATGGGCGTCAGTGCCTTCCAGTTCTCGTTGGGTTTGCAAACCTTTTATCATGACTAGACTAATATTAAATTTCATATAAGGACTAAGAATGGCATATCAAATTTATTTTCGGTACTCTAAATACAATGTAATGTACATTTACATTAATAACATATCGGTATAATTCAGTATTTCTTCTGGCAAGGAATAAAACAAAAATATAAGTCCAATACTATTTTGTTAATATATTTACAGTGTTAATATAATCATTTTGTTTGCTTTAATGTTTTAGAGTGAGGTACATACTGGGTGTCATTACTTATTGTGAGAGTCCTGAAATTCAAACAATGAAACCGCCTGGTGCTTTAAGGAGACATACTGCAATTTTAACTTGGTGTTTTACTCCGTGTTGCTTTAAAATAGAAGTTAAGGATCCGCGATGCTTTGTAGTTAATGTAAAATGTATTTATGTTTTGATCTGACGTCGCTTCTGTCGCCAAAACGTTGGGCAATTACTGGCATATTTTTTATTTTACTACTTGCCTTAAAGGATCCTGCCCTGATATTATTGTTAAGGCATGCGTGTGTTGTGTCTGTGTTGTGTATGTGTATGTTATGTATTGAACTTTGTGAAGATAATGTCTCTGCTTACGCTCAGAAAGTTTCAAGGGTGGCAATAAAATATATTTTTAACTGTCTGGAAAGAGATTTGTTGTTTTGGATGGTGTAAAGTTGTTCAAGGTACTCAAAATATGAGTTAAACACCCCTAATTCAGTGTATAATTTATGAGTATGAAAAATGGTGTGACCATGTTCATAATAGAGAGAGAGAAAGTAAACAGATTCTAATATACTGCTCTTGAGGCTGGGATTTGCACAACGACATCAGAAACAATCAATCTATAATAGTAACAGTGAAATCCTATCACTAGTAATTGAAAATCAAATTCTCAGTTATGTATTGATTTAAGTGAGCATGATCTGCCTATGGAAGAATGGTTATGTTCAAACTATGAACAGGAAATATAGTTCTGTACATTCAAATATCAAATAAATTAGAAAAAATAAAACAAATTTCACGTAGATCTCTGCCGAGTCGAAGATCAAGGTGTAACAGAAAATTGTGTTATGTTATGTGTATTTGTATAATGCATGACTCACTCAGGAGGGTATCCTGGCGCTGAAGCAGGAGATGTACGGGGCTAGGTGAATGAGCAGGTCTTCAGTTACTTGTGAAATCCAAGAACTGTGGGAGTGGCTCTGATGTGCAGGTGTAGGTGGTTCCAGGCTTTAGGAGTTAGGTAGGAGAAGGCACAACTTCTGGATCTGGTTCTGCATATACAGGGGGAGGGGTATTTGTGTGAGTAGGAGTCCAGCTGAGTGGAGGTGTTTGGTAGGTTTGTGGATGTTTATGAGGTTGTGAGGTACTTGAGGCCAATGTAGTGTAAGACTTTGTATGTGTGCGTGATGAGTTTGAGGAGTGCCCGTTTGGAGATTGGGAGCCAGTGGAGCTCTTTGAGGTGTAGGATAATGTTAGTACGAGGTGTGAGGTTGAGGGTGAGCCTGGCCGCTGAGTTTTATGTGGTCTGGAGTCTTCTGGTCAATTGAGCATTGATTCCGTAGAGTGTGCTGCATTAGTCCAGCTTGCTGCAGATGAGGGCTTGAGTGATGGTTCTGCAAGTGTTGGTGTGGAGCCATTTGAAGATATTTTTGAGCATCTTCAGTGTGTAGAAACAGGAGATGAAGGCTGTGTTCACTTGGATGGTCACAGTGACTTGGCTGTAGATTACTATTCCGAAGACGTGGTGAGGGCAGGGTTCCGAGAGTGCTCCAGAGTGAATGGATTGCATGGTCATTGTGGTTTATTGAGCGGTGATGATGGGCCAGGTTATAAGGGTGGTCCTCTGGGAGTTGGTTGAGGTCGGCTGCACAGGTGGAAGGGTCTAGTTGGGCTTAAAGCTTGCGTAGATGCAGGTGATCTTTTTGCTGAAGTATAGGTACAGCGGGGGTTCAGAGTTCCTGAGAGGGGGTTACGATGGTCGAGCTTGCTGAAGGAGAGGTGAAGATGTTTGGGGGTCATGGTTCAGCACATTCTTCCCTGACTACTTCTTTGGGAGAAAAGCAGAAGGAAACCCTGCCACACAATAGGGAATTTCCCAAGATAACTTGTCAGCTTTCTCTGAAATGTAATCTTTATTTAGTTCAAGGTGCTCACTTGACAGGAACATTTTCTTGCTTGAAATGCAAAGTGAGCTACTTTTGGAGCCTTTTACAAAAAAAGGAGATGTGCATTTTAAATAGCAGTTTCATTCTTGAAAATTGCAATACTTCTCCAAGCTGCAAGGGTTAATATCTAAATCAGTATATTCAGTCATTTATTTACTTATTTTTTTAAACGTTTCTCCTTCCGGTCACCACCAACTTCAAGGAGCTTAAATCCTTATTATATCACCATAGCCACAAAATCACTGATGCTCGGCAAAGAGGTGTCCACGCTATAACAAAGAGATCCCTTAGCAGCGGTGATCGCAAGCACAGTTTCACCTAGAGCAGTTGTCTTGGGAAGCCATTTCAAAGTCTACTCGCACCACACCACTATCATTCCTCTAGAACAGTGGCGGCTGCGGCCGATACAAAGTGGGGGCGGGGGAGGAGGGGCAGCGTTGGGGGAAAAACAATAAAAAAACAAGCTTTGGCATAGCCAATAGGTCTCGCCTTTGGGACCTTATGTGTTTAGCTGAACTTTTGGCTATGTTGTAGAGCATTGTGGCTGCTGTGCATTATGTTGAAAAGTTATAATAAAAAGTGTTAAGCATTTTTGTTACCTTTATACAAACGAAGACAACATTATATACAACTGAAAAACCTGATTAAAAAAAGATTTTAACATAAAAAATGTCTTCTAGTTTTTTTGTACTTGCACTGCTGGCAACTTCTTCCTGCCTGTTCTCATGCTTGTTTGTTATATTTTTTTTTGTTATGGGGGAGTGGGACATAAATAACGGGGGAGTGGAGGTTGGAAAACAGTAATTTAATTAGAACACGAGCAGCGGACAGACACTAGGGGAGAATCAACAGATGCCAGATTCCAAGGGCAGACTGACGTGATGCTTAGGTGGTGCACTGATGCAAAATGGTGGTGGTGAATGATGTTTGGTGCTCAGTTGGTGACACTATATGGTGTGGATTGGAGGTACGTTGTGTATTGTGGAGTTGTGGAGTTGAAATATGTTGTTTGGTGTGTAATTATGTGGTGTGTATTGGAAATGTGTGGAGTTGGATTGTGTGGCCTGGAACTGTGGTGTTGAGTGAAATTATGTTTAGTGAAATTGTGTCATGGTGTGGAGTGCATTTATGTTGATTGGTGGTATGTGGTATAGAGTGCATTTATGTGGAGTGTATCTATGTTGCATTGAGTAGAGTGCAATTATGTGGCATGTAATTATGTGGCACTGAGTGGTATTTTGTGGAGTGCATTTATGTTGCATTGAGTAGAGTGTAATTATGTGGCATGTAATTATGTGGTACTGAGTGGTATGTGGAGTATATTTATGTTGCATTGAGAAGAGTGTAATTGTGGCGTGTAACTATGTCGCACTGAGTGGTATTTTGTGGAGTGTATTTATACTGCATTGAGTAGAGTGTAATTATGTGGCGTCTAATTATGTGCCACAGTGGTATTATGTGGAGTGTATTTATGTTGCATTGAATAGAGTGTAATTATGTGATGTGTAATTATGTGGTACTGAGTGGTATTATGTTGAGTCTATTTATGTTGCATTGAGTAGAATGTCAATATGTGGCATGTAATTATGTGGCACTGAGTGATATTATATGGAGTGTATTTTTGTTGCATTGAGTAGAGTGTTATGTGGCGTGTAATTATGTGGCACTGAGTGGTAATATGTGGAGTGTATTTATGTTGCATTGAGTAGACTATAATTATGTGGCTTGTTAATTATGTGGTACTGAGTGGTATGTGGTGTGTATTTGTTCCATTGAGTAGAGTGTAATTATGTGGTGTGTAACTATGTCACACTGAGTGGTATTATGTGGAGTGTATTTATGTTGCATTGAGTAGAGTGTAATTATGTGGTGTGTAATTATGTGGCACTGAGTGGTATTATGTGGAGTGTATTTATGTTGCATTGAATAGAGTGTAATTGTGACATGTGATTATGTGGTACTGAGTGGTATTATGTGGAGTGTATTTATGTTGCATTGAGTAGAGGGTAATTATGTGGCGTGTAATTATGTGGCACTGAGTGGTATTATGGGGAGTGTATGTTGTATTCAGTAGAGTGTAATTATGTGGCGTGTAATTATGTGGCACTGAGTGGTATTATTTGGAATGTATGTTGCATTGAGTGCAGTATAATTATGTAGCATAGAATTATGTGGCACTGAGTGGTATTGTGTGGAGTGTATGTTGCATTCAGTAGAGTGTAATTATGTTGCCTGTAATTATGTGGCACTGAGTGGTATTATTTGGAGTGTATGTTGCATTGAATGCAGTGTAATTATGTAGCATATAATTATGTGGAACTGTGTGGTATTATGTGGAGTGTATTTATGTTGCATTGAGTAGAGTATGTATGTGGCGTGTAATTATATGGCACTGAGTGGTATTATGTGAAGTGTATTTATGTTGCATTGAATGTAGTGTAATTATGTGACGTGTAATTATGTGGTACTGAGTGGTATTATGTTGAGTGTATTTATGTTGCATTGAGTAGGGTGTAAATATGTGGCGTGTAATTATGTGGCACTGAGTGGTATTATATGGAGTGTATGTATGTTGCATTGAGTAGAGTGTAATTATGTGGCGTGTAATTATGTGGCACTGAGTAGTATTATTTGGAGTGTATGTTGCATTGAGTGCAGTGCAATTATGTAGCATATACTTATGTGGGACTGAGTGGTATTGTGTGGAGTGTATGTTGCATTCAGTAGAGTAATTATGGGGTGTGTAATTATGTGGCACTGAGTGGTATTTGGAGTGTATGTTGCATTGAGTGCAGTGTAATTATGTAGCATATAATTATGTGGCATTGTGGTATTATGTGGAGTGTATTTATGTTGCATTGAGTAGAGTGTAATTATGTGGCGTGTAATTATGTGGTACTGAGTGGTATTATGGGGAGTGTATGTTGTATTCAGTAGATTGTAATTATGTGACGTGTAATTATGTGGCACTGAGTGGTATTATTTGGAGTGTATGTTGCATTGAGTGCAGTGTAATTATGTAGCATATAATTATGTGGCACTGAGTGG
The DNA here is from genome assembly GCA_963921515.1 of Calotriton arnoldi. Lineage (NCBI taxonomy): Eukaryota > Metazoa > Chordata > Amphibia > Caudata > Salamandridae > Calotriton > Calotriton arnoldi. The sequence goes on from CAWUFW010000289.1 coordinate 1,803,150, forward strand.
TATTGTGTGTAGTGTATGTTGCATTCAGTAGAGTGTAATTATGTGGCACTGAGTGGTATTATTTGGAGTGTATGTTGCATTGAGTGCAGTGTAATTATGTAGCATATAATTATGTGGCACTGAGTGGTATTGTGTGGAGTGTATGTTGCATTCAGTAGAGTGTAATTATGTGGTGTGTAATTATGTGGCACTTAGTGATATTTGGAGTGTATGTTGCATTAAGTGCAGTGTAATTATGTAGCATATAATTATGTGGCACTGAGTGGTATTGTGTGGAGTGTATGTTGCATTCATTAGAGTGTTTTTATGTGACGTGTAATTATGTTGCACTGAGTGGTATTTGGAGTGTATGTTGTATTGAGTGCAGTGTAATTATGTAGCATATAATTATGTGGCACTGATTGGTATTGTGTGGAGTGTATGTTGCATTCAGTAGAGTGTAATTATGTGATGTGTAATTATGTGGCACTGAGTGGTATTATTTGGAGTGTATGTCGCATTGAGTGCAGTGTAATTATGTAGCATATCATTATGTGGCACTGAGTGGTATTTTGTGGAGTGTATGTTGCATTCAGTAGAGTGTAATTATGTGGCGTGTAATTATGTGGCACTGAGTGGTATTTGGAGTGTATGTTGCATTGAGTGCAGTGTAATTATGTAGCATATAATTATGTGGCACTGAGTGGTATTGTGTGGAGTGTATGTTGCATTCAGTAGAGTGTAATTATGTGGTGTGTAATTATGTGGCACTGAGTGGTATTTGGAGTGTATGTTGCATTGAGTGCAGTGTAATTATGTGGTGTGTAATTATGTGGCACTGAGTGGTATTTGGAGTGTATGTTGCATTGAGTGCAGTGTAATTATGTAGCATATAATTATGTGGCTCTGAGTGGTATTGTGTGGAGTGTATGTTGCATTCAGTAGAGTGTTTTTATGTGACGTGTAATTATGTGGCACTGAGTGGTATTTGGAGTATATGTTGCATTGAGTGCAGTGTAATTATGTAGCATATAATTATGTGGCACTGAGTGGTATTATTTGGAGTGTATGTCGCATTGAGTGCAGTGTAATTATGTAGCATATAATTATGTGGCACTGTGTGGTATTATGTGGCGTGTAATTATGTGGTACTGAGTGGTATTATTTGGAGTGTATGTTGTATTCACTAGAGTGTAATTATGTGGCGTGTAATTATGTTGCACTGAGTGGTATTATTTGGAGTGTATGTTGCATTGAGTGCAGTGTAATTATGTAGCATATAATTATGTGGCACTGAGTGGTATTGTGTGGAGTGTATGTTGCATTCAGTAGAGTGTAATTATATGGCGTGTAATTATGTGGCACTGAGTGGTATTATTTGGAGTGTATGTTGCATTGAGTGCAGGGTAATTATGTAGCATATAATTATGTGGCACTGTGTGGTATTATGTGGAGTGTATTTATGTTGCATTGAGTAGAGTGTAAGTATGTGGCGTGTAATTATATGGCACTGAGTGGTATTATGTGGAGTGTATTTATGTTGGATTGAGTAGAGTGTAATTATGTGGCATGTAATTATGTGGTACTGAGTGGTATTATGGGGAGTGTATGTTGTATTCACTAGAGTGTAATTATGTGTTGTGTAATTATGTGGCACTGCGTGGTATTATTTGGAGTGTATGTTGCATTGAGTGCAGTGTAATTATGTAGCATATAATTATGTGGCACTGAGTGTGTGTATTGTGTGGAGTGTATGTTGCATTCAGTAAAGTGTAATTATGTATGTCCTCCCTTCACGGCTCTAGCCCCCTTTGAGCAGTGCCAGGTGCGTTCATTAGTCTCATACACTGCATTCTCCTGACCAGTGAAGTGCTCCACTGAAGATCTTGGACAAGTTCTCTTTCATCTTCTCTGATGGCATAACAGGGCGGCACATCAGAGACATCCTCCTGTTTCCACAGACGCACCCCGGGCCCTCTTCCAAACGGTTGTCATGGAAGGTGTCCCAATGCTAATTTTGTGTTGCTGCACAATAACAGATGTAGCACAAAGTCTATAAGTGCCCTTCTATATGATAATCAGCCCCATTGTGCCACATGAAGTTAGGCATGGGTAAGCCTATCGTACAGACAACAGATATTGTGCCAGGCTTGGACCAAGCCATACAACGTGACTTTTTGTGACCTGATTAAATAGGTGCACTTTTAGGAAATGTTATGGCAGGAGTTATAATTTGAAAGCACCAGTAAAATTCTACAACCTTTTAAATACACCTGGGGAATATTAGTAGCAAATAATGCATCTTTGCACACATATATGAGCTTAAATAGAGTGTGTGCAAGTTTCGGTTTATTTTCTTGGCCTCATTCTTCTCGTCTAATATGTAGACCGGGGGTGGGGGGGGGAGTGGGAGAGAGGAAGAGGGTGTAGTGCAGCCCCAGCGGCTTCTGTTTTGATATGCTTAAACTCATACCTCTTTAGCGAACAGTATATCACAGCAAAGTAAGAATCGGCGTCTGCTCTCAGCAAGTCCTTCCATCACTCGTCGGCCGTGTCCTTGCCTTCGACCCTGTACAGGGCTACCCTTCATATTAGCTCGGTTTACACTTTCCACATAACTACAGACATGCATCCACTCAGCAGTATGGTCAGTCTGATTAGCTTTCCAACAGCAAGTTCCAGAACACCCAACAACTGAGCCCTCCAGCAGCCAGAAATGAAGGAAAGACTATTTGAGCAGTGTTGTTTGGAGCATGAAAAGCAGGCAAGTACTTGAAAAGCTCAGCTCCTGTGAAGAAATAACAGTGAAATATACTAAGGAGATTACTGACCTCCATTTCGTTTATGGCTTTAAATTGAGGCAAATTTGAAATGATCAACAATTGATAAAAACAAATGATAGACGAAAGTTATAGACTGAAACTACCAGTTTGCCCGGTGGCCCTCCGGCAGACCAATACCTTGACTGCTGAGACTCAATTTTGGAAGAAAACAAAAGCATTACATTTGTAACAAGCCTGGGAGTGGTGCGCGCGCGCTAAAAGGAATTTGCACCAGGGCCAGTGCGACCGCTATCTGTTTCCAATTAGGATAATTGGAAACAGATGGCATTAATGCGCACTCCCGAGATGCCTAGGCCATGGCAGAGAGAAGGCGGGCCATGCACCCGCCTTTGGCCAATTACATGCTGTCTTTCTTAGAAAGACGCACGCAAAGGCCAATCTGTGTGATGAAAAAAAAGCACACGCACGAGCGTGTGCTGCGAGTTGAAAAGCCCTTACTAGAAGCCTCGCCTGGCAGCGCATGCTCGCTGGCTCAGGCGAGACCTAATAAATAAAAGTGAACTTACATTCCTGCTGCTGGCCGCCGCCTCTGTGATCCTCTGCTCCCGCGCCTCGGTGCTCCTCTGCTCCAGGAACTGCAGTCCCCATGAGCATAGGTGCCCAGACTTCCCTACGGCCAATCCCATCGCTTCTCAAGAAGCACTGGGATTGGCCTGAGCGGAATTGTTTTCCGCTCCAAAGGGGACTAGAAGCCTGCGCCTGCTGTTCTCTCCACCCGGCAATGCAGCTTGAGTTGGTTAGATGTCAGTGTGCATGACGGTTTGGCTGTACTGAGACAGCAGGCCAAACCGACATGCCCACTGACAGCAGTGCCCTCTGCCCACAACTCCTGCTGCTAAAGGCCCCGCTCCCAAGACTCGGCTGACAGCTCCGGCTCCTACAGAAAAATAAAATGATAATAAATCAGTTTTATTAATTGCTTTATTATCATTTTATTTTACGTTTTGATCTGCTGATTCCAGCAGTGAGGTTACACTCCCCCGCCATAACGGAGGAGCCACCCCTGCTCTTCAAGTGCTTGAGCATCCGAGACATTTTGGCTAATATTTAAAAAACTTTTTCAATTAAGAAAACTTATTTGGTAAAACGATGATAAGCGACCTTTCTTCCATTTCCTTCAAGGTGTTATGTATTTTGAAGTCAGGATGCTGTTGGTGCATCTCCATCATGACGAGTCCCTTTGAGTCTTCTTGTTTTTGTTTTTAAATTTATTTTTTTAAAGCTCATGCACTCACCAATGTAACTTTTCAGCCACATTCTATAGGAATGTATTCTGACATCTGTCTGTACTTTAAAACATTTTAAGAGCAGTCTCCTTACTTTTGAGCTATTTGATATACCATAAATACACTTTTGGTTTGTAAACACAGCTTGCAGTCATTCCATACATAGATTTAGTCACTCTCGCTTTTCCGATACCGTTGGTAGACGCGGCTTATTTCTAGTGTTTTAGTGCATATAAATGTAACAGGCCGCATCAGGGACTGGAATTTCCCGCACAGTATAAAAATCACACTTTTGGAAACTGTATATAGAGCGTTTTCCAACTAGGTTTTTAAATCCATCCATGTAAGCAGTTCTTTCTCGAGCAGGAGCATAATACGTTTTACTTTTACAATAATAAAGGCTTGCGAGGCACTAGTTCTACAAATGCCAGCAGGAAAATGGGGCTCTGTGACATCATGTGTAAGTTTATGAGCAGTGCATTGGGAGAAGCAGTGCTCACCATCATTGCTGAATTTCGGGGGGTTTTAGGTATTGAATCATTAACATAAAGACACGCCAACTGACGTTTTTTAGGGCCATTTTTATGTTATATTCTCAAGTAAAAGCGCAATAGCATGCCTTTAATAAAGTTTTTGCGTGTATTAATTTTTTTAAGGATAAACTTTGACCTTTAGTCAAAGTAAGAATCTGTTGTGCATAGTCTTAGGCCACAAGCGCAAGCATTAGACAAAATGCATTCCCTATGCCCACGACCAGTGCCCCCTCTCTTCAGTGCTCACTGCACCCAGCCTTTGACCGTGCGTAGCAGGCTCTGTAGCTCACTAAATTAAATTTAACAACATACCACTTTTTCAAGAAACCTTTGAGACCCAAAGAAAAGTGAGTGGTTTCTCTGAACTCAAACAAGTGAATACTTCTTAATTATTTAACACTGACCGATGGCTAATCATGGACATTGTGTGGCTCTGTCTAGGAGATGTTTGTAAGAGCAGCTGTCGTCCTGCGGGCTTACCAGACTATACTATATACATATGTGCATATATTGAAGCACAAACTTTTAATTTTATAAAATAATTAGAATGTTCAGGTACAATTTCACGTGCTCAATCCAATGTGATTTGTATAAATTACTTTAGACAGGTTTGACTCTGAAAAAACAACAAGCAAACAAGTGAGTCAGTATGTGCCGTCGAAGGCTCTAAATGACAGCATTTGGAATGTTTTTGACCACGTAACTGTGGCAAAAAAGTTTTTTAATGATCATGTTTGAACAGCGCTGGCCTTCGAGTGATCACAGATGACTTTTTTTTGTGCCTGTGAAGTTGCAGGAAGCCAAACTGTTATCTGAGTGGGGGACATGCCTGCTTAGTAGTGGCATTCTATTCTGACTGGCTGCCTATTTTGGGCCTATATGGGCAGTAAATATTTTGAGTATATGCATCAAATGCTGAGCCTTTTTAGATTTTCATGTGACCTAGTTTGAATCAGAAAAATGATCTGTTTGTGACTTTTTTGTCAATTACAAATCTTGTTTGAGGCCTTGATTGGCCAGACTTGATTTTCAGTACATGTTCCTAAAGCATTTTCATTCTTTATAATGTTAAACTGGGATCTGTGAAGTTTTGGGGAAAATTCACAGGTAGGCACGTTATATTGTTGTACATTAACTTAAAAAATGTGAATTATGGAGACATTGGTGCAAGGAGGCAGTGGAGGCATTTGGAGGGGGAAAAGGTCTCTCAATCTCCAGATCCCCCTGCTTTGGTGAGGCAGCCAGCATGAACCAAGTGTGACACACGGAAAAGAACAGGGACCTCATTGAGAGAAGGGCCGTAATGGGACAACAGCAAAATCATAGGTAGATGTCCTTCCACTTTCCACTCTATTTTTCCATCTTGCTTAGAGTTCAGAGCAATTCGGTTTTCCCATTACCGGACCCACAGCCAACTCCGCCATCACGGAAAGGCTTCTGTTGAACTTGAGCGGCCCCTCCAACTCCATTCCTGTTAACATCCATTCTGTCTGCCACATAAACCATGATGCCATGTACAAAAAAATAGTCCCGAAAGTTCCCCATGTACTTGTTAAAAACCCCTAGCTTGTGGGAGACATACACTGTGTCATTTTCCTACACTTAGAGGGGGTCTCGATTTCTGTGTTCTATTATGTGGTCGACCCATCAGGGTTGTGTTTTGGTCTCTTTTTCCATCTTCTTCCTAAAGAGTTTCAAGTCACTGAAATTACGTACCGAGATTTAAAATTGCAGCAAACCTCTGAGCACAAGAGTTTAGTTCTGCTTTATCGTATCAAATGTTTGTGGTGTAATTGTGTTCAGATGTGATTTGTTAATGTTCCACACTTTATTAGAAAAGCAAAATTGAAATCCATATAAAAAACCAAAGGAGTCCACAATCTGTCTCGAAATCTAATTATCGTTTAAGAAACAGTGTTCCAAATAAAATTTGAAACGCTGGAGAAGGGGGGTTAAATAAGACTTTCCTAGCCTTACAGAGAAGATTTAATGCAAGCTGCTGGCTTTTGTTCACAGACTAAAATTCTGAGAGCTAGTAGATGGCTGAATGCATAATGCGTCAATTACTTACCCGTAATTGCATTACTCTGAGTCCTCTTCCCTCACTTCTATTCATTACAGCATTGAGGCATTCCTGCCTCACCAAACACCCATACCATGTTATTTATTCACAAATAAAAACTACCCTCCTTCCTCCTGTAAAAACCACGTAACCCGTCACAACACCAATGGATGGTTGGCCTGGACTACCTGGGAGGGAGGGAGGGATGTAATGAATAGAAGCAAGGGAAGAGGACTTGGAGTAATGCAATTACCAGTAAGTAATTGAAGCATTACCTCATCGCCCCCTGCCTCGCTTCCCTTCATTATAACATTGAGATGTACAAAGCCAAACAGGACAACGGAAAAGGTAATGCACAAAATCAGGTTTATTAAACAGTAGAGAAAAAGACAATGAACCACTATTCTGACACCATAGTGGACAACACTTTAGACCCAAACACCTCAGACAGTTCAACCTCCTGAACAATCCGATAATGAGAGGCAAAAGTCAACGGGGATGCCCAGGAGGCAGCCCTGCAGATCTCAGCAATGGAAGCCCCTTGGATCTCAGCCCAGGAGATAGACATAGACCTCGTAGATCCATCTTGAACCCCTAAAGGAGGAACCTGACCTGAAGCCTTGTAGGCCAGAGAAATTAAAGTCCGAACCCACCGACTCAATGCTGAAGGAGAATCAACCCCTTATTCACAGAGCCAAAATTCACAAACAGGGAATCGGAAAGCCGAAGAGAAGCAGCCCTATCCAAATAAATCAGAAGAGCCCCCCTGGCATCCAAACAATGCAGCCAGATTTCCTTCTCAGTAGAAGGGGACTCGAAAAAGGAGGGCAAAATCAACTCTTGGTCCCTATGGAACTGGGAATCAGCCATAGGATGAAAGGAAAGGAGAGGCTTCAAAATTATCCTGTCATCAAAAATCCTACAAAAAGGATGCTTTAAAGACAAAGCGCTCAGCTCACTCAAATGCCTAGCGGAAGAAATAGCCAACAAAAAGAACATCTTAAGGGACAACAATTGACTATCCACGAAGTCCAGGGGCTCAAACGGAGGAGCCATCAATGCCTCCAAAACCAAAGAGAGATCCCACAAAGGGAAGTGCTTTCTATGAGAAGGAAGAACATTTTTCAAGCCTTTGAATAGATGTCCCACCAAACCATCTGAAGCAGACGGATTGTTCCAAGAACTCCTAAAAGCTTTAATAGCAGCCCATTGGGGCTTAAGAGAGGCAATCTTCAAACCCAAAGAGGCTCCATCCTGCAGAAACATCTTCACCTCAAACAAGTCAGACGACATAGGGTCCAAACCCTCACCCTGACACCACTTACTGAAGGAACACCAGTTGATTATCAGTAGACAAGCGCCTAGCAGCCTGCAGAGTCGAACCAAACTAGCCAGAATCCCCTTATGCAGCATTCCTAGCCGTTCAACCTCCAGGCTGCTAACCTCATCCTGGACAGAACATCCTACTGCAACACTGGGAACCACAGGAGAGAGAGAGTCCGTGGCAACAACCACTCCTCCGCCTGCCTCATCTCCACTAGAAGAGGAAGCCAAAAGGCTTGCGGCCAAGCCGGGGCAATGAAATGACCGATGCTCTCGCCCTCCGGACCCTGAGGAGACACCTGAGATGCAGCAGAAAGGGAGGGAAAGCGTAAAGAAGGCCCTGCGGCCACTTGCAGGAGAGAGCATCCACAGCCCAAGCCAGCCACTCCCTGGTCCTTGAGCAAAACATTGGCACCTTAGCATTGAGAGAACTCCCAAAAAGATCCATCACCGGGACTCCCCACAGATCTGTTAAGTTGCACAAACAGCTCCTGCCAGAGACAAAAATCCACTGACGACGGAATGGCCCTGCTTACATTGTCCGTCAGTGTATTGGAGACCCCCGGAATGTGGATTACAGACACTGCCAACAGACGAGACTCCGCCCAGTGAAACACTTTGTCCACAACCCATGGCAGAGAAAGAGACCTGGTCCCCCCGTGCCTGTTCACATAAGCCGTAACGTTGTCTGTCACTTTGTCTTCACAGCATTCAGTTGATTTTGTTTTCGGATCGTGGACGCAACCGTTTCTGGAAAACTGAGGACTGCTTTGTTCTGGTTAGTCTGTTTACCAGAGCATGTTTGTTTAAAAGCAATTACTGCATTTCTGAGGTGTCATCGAGTGTTCACCAATGTCAGTAGACCTCGAATCCCAAAAAATACATGTTTATATCCCGTGTCCCAATACAACATAAATTATTTTGAGTTTCAGTGACCCAGATTCTGCTTTGTCCTGAGGAGGCCTTTAATGGTAGGCCGAAACACGTCGACCCCTACTTTCCAGGATCAATGCCAATCTTTCAAGAAACATTTATGAAATTTATTGAGGTTGGTGACCAATAGAGATGTTATTTGAGGCAATCTTCTCAGCCATATACTGATCGATTAGATGTTGAAACCTGATGGCGGTATTCTCCTATTGTTATTGTTATAATAAGGGTTGATAATCCGCCAATGCGGCAATTTGTGTTCACCTTGTTTTTATGCTAATGTGATGTCATTTTTGTACTGTTAAGGTTGTGTGTGTATATATATATATATATGATGGTATCTTTTAAGTTCCATTTTGTGAATAGATTTTGATAATTAAAATAATACTACAAAAAAGAGAATAATGAAATAGTTGTGCTGTGACTTGCGGTACAGTAATGCCCTCTTTCAGGTAAGAGATGCAAATCCTCCTTAGGTTAATTAACAATTAATTGTATACACTAAGCGAGTTCGATTCTTCTACCGCCAGAGGCGACAAATAGTAAGTCATTCCTTTTTAAAAAAACTTTCAAGTGGTCCTGCTAGAGCTATTTCTTGATTTTTGGCAAGTCTGTCCTGACCACAACAACAGCCCCCTTCAGAAACCAAGAGAAAACCTTCAGAGACAAGCGTACAGCTTCCAGTGCCCTCCAATTCGAAGACCTCCTGCTCTGAGACGGGGACCAACAGTCCATATCTGACGTACATCCATCCAAGCCCTCCAACCTGGCAGACTGGCATCCGTTGTGACAATCCTTGGAGCCGGAAGGGAGAAAGGGATACCTTTCAGGACATGCTAGCATCGGAAGGAGATCAAACTTCGGGATTTTTGGCATTACAACCAACCAAAGTGGCTAGAATGGCGTCCACCTTAATGTTCTGTGGAAGAGAGTCCTTGCCTTCCTCCAGCGAATACAGTCTCTACAGAAACCGGGGAACTGAGGAGCGTTCCATGTCTCACCATTTTCCAGTAATCAAGTCATTAATTCTGCTATGAAACGGCATAGCAAAGATGGGAGGTTTGGCATATTGCGGAAGCATGCCTTCCACCGCCTCAGAAGATGGGAATGGAGAAAAACCCAAATTCTCCCGAATGTGCTGCAGAATGTCTGGGACCTCTTCTCTACGCACAAACATCCTCATAGAGGTGGATGGAAGGTCAGCCTCTGAAGCTGATGAACCCCCATAGGGGGAAACCACAGCGTCCGCATCACGGCATGAGCCTTTGTGCCTGGGCTTAGCTTTGTCATCCAATGCTCTGGCCACTGCCGTCTCAATCATTGCCTGGACTTCAGTGGCAGAGATCAAAACCGAAGACCTATATGAGCCCCTGTACCTGCTTCGTCGAGCTGGAATAGGCTCATCCTCCCCAGATGAGCAAACGTGCCTTCGCTTGGATGCTTGCTTCCCCACCATCAAAACAATTATGACAGAGGAACAGGCTGACCCCTTCAAATAGGTAGAAAACACCACAAGGAATCAGTCCAATAGAATGTAACATAACATGCCAGTTGTGCCAATAATGTCAGCTGTAGAACAAGCAACCAATCCCAAATGTACACAATAGCAGCCAAAGTAAGTAAAAACGACCTCATGCGAGACCCTTACTGTAAGGGGGCAAATCTGCCAGTGGACGGATTGCGCCGTCCCCCAATCGCTGCAGTCTCGCCGGCTGCCTGGCAACCTGGAAGCACAGCCCCAGCCACCGCGAGATGGCCAACACCAACTTCCTGGCTTGCAACAGACGCACTGGCTAGGAGCACACCGCGCCTCCCCTGACACAGCACATCTTGGCCGCCACGCTGATCGGGCTGGCCCGCAGTGCCGGATTAGCTGCAAACTCATGCCACAAGAAGAAACTCTATAAATCCAAAATAAAAAGCGTATGAAAATGCACCGCACATGGCTTACACATGGAACGCACGTCTAGGTGAGACAAAAAATAAACAGGAGGAAGGATGGGGGGAAGGTAGTTTTTATTTGTGCATAAACCACGTGGTATGGGTGTCTGGTGAGGCAGGAATGCCTCAATGTTGTAATGAAGGGAAGCGAGGGAGGGGACGATGAGGTCATGAAATTTGAACCTTCTTCATGGCCTTACCACTGCCTGCATTTGAAGATGACCACAAGACCTTTCCAGCGGTGGGCATGGCCAACAGCCAAGGACGATGGCCGCACTGTAACGCCGCTCCGGCTTCGATCACCCTAATCCCCTAAATATCCGTACAGTAATCCGCTCTCAGCAAGCATGTCTCTACCTGAGTCGCCTGTAAAGGAGTCGGTGAAGACAATCTGGAACCTACTCTCGATCCGACGAACGCCGGTGGCCTGCTGTGCCATGCGGCCTTCTCGGAGTCGTGTGGCCACGACATAAAGTGTTCGCGCAGTCGGGCCCGTCCGGCACCGAAATTGAACGACTGCGCCCTGGCGAGTCCCAAGAAGCAAAAAAGCCAGCAGTTTAGCGGCTCGGGTGGACTCGCTGCGGAGGTGTGACAACAAAACCTGCAGTAAGAGGCGGATTGCATGTGGCATTTGTGTGGTGGAGTCGTCTATCTCACGACAAGAGGCGCGCGCAGCAGGAGCAAGGAGGCACGGTGTCGCAGTTTGGAATCGAAGCACGTGGAGCAAGCGCAGCTGTTCTGAGCTACTGACTTTGTTGTTGGTGCTGCACGCACGGGGGCCAGATATATACCGGCAGAAGTGCGAGGGGTCGTGGTCGTTGATCCCCAGGTCCCGCGGCGGAGTATAATATTACCGCATCACACTGGAGCTGGGGCCCACAATAATCGTACATTCATACAGTGCGCGCAGGAAGTTACAGGCGATCTAGGCCGTTTGAGCCGCTCTGAAGGGCCACCTGCGGCTACCTGACGGAGCCCTGCCGTGCTGAGAGTCTTCTCCGCCTATATTAACATACAGTGCAACATATGGCTACTCGGCCCTAAAAAATACTGATCTCCTGCAGTGCCTTTCTCAGCTGAATACCGGGGGAAGACCAGAGACGGTCCCGGCTGTGACAACCACAATATCAGCTGGAGCTACATACCGTCAGTGCGGGGGAGTGGTGCTCTATTGGGGTAAGCCAACAGGCCGACGGTGCGAGTGCAACTGGTCAGGCGGTGGTGAGGCCCCCGGCATACCTGCCTTTTGAACCCACCCCCCTCCCCCCCACACGTATCACAGCCCTAATCTCTGCGGAATCCACCATGTCCAGCAATAAGGGTCGAGGGTCGCACCAGACTAAATTAGACAAAATACCTTGGCTTAAGTCTCAGGAGAGACCCGATGGGCTGGTAGACAAAACACCAGGGTCCCGCGATATGCCGGTAGCGCAAACAGATCCTTCGCTACTTGACATCCTAGCTGCGGTCACAGCGGTGCGCACTTTATTGGAATCACGTATAGACTCTGTTTCCATAGACATTGGCCTTATCCGGGCAGACTTACGCAAAATTAATGATCGTGTTACCGAAGTGGAGGAAGCAACTCTGGGCCTAGTCACCACTTCCAGAGGCTTAGAGAAACAGGTCCGGGACTTACAAAATACTACTCAGACACTTGCGGATCAACTTGATGACTACGAAGGAAGGGCCAGGAGGAACAATGTGAGAATCATAGGAGTTCCCGAAAGGGCGGAGGGCCAGGCTGTGGACCTATTCGTAGAGGAACTAATCACACAACAGTTGCAGCCCAAGACCCTCTCAAAATTTTTCTCGGTTGAACGTGCACATCGAGTGCCGGGAGGCAAGCCCAAGCCTGGACAACCCCCCAAACCCATACTGGCTCCGGTGTTTAATTTTCGCGATAGGTACACAATACTCCAGACTGCGCGATGTGCTCCTCCGATCAAAATTGACAACAGCACCGTCATGTTTTTCCCGTGTTTTACATTGAAAGACCAAAAACAACGCAGAAGTTTCCTGGAAGTTAAAAAGGCCCTGAGGGAAAGAGAGTTGTCATATGCGATGATGTTCCTGGTGAAACTCAGAGTGGCAGCGGAAGGTAAAACATTGTTATTCACTGAACCGGAGGCAGTCTGGGAATGGCTGGTTGAATGGCGACAGGTCGGAGGCACGAGTAACCCGGATAGGCGTCGAAGATGGACGGTGAAAGATCATAATGGAACCGCATCGGAACAAGAAGAAGGCGATACCACAGATGCGGAACGAACAGAAACTGGCTGTGCTGGTCCAGCATGACGTGGTGAGGGCAGAGACAAAATTGAGACTACCGGGCTGAGGCGGAGCTGTTAACAATATGCCCTTTGCGACTCCTCGCATGGTAATTCTGTGCACGAGCGCACAGGGACGTCCATAATGTGTGCTGATGAAGAGTCGGAAAGGCGATACCCCGGACCTGATCTGGCTGAGTATATGAAGTAATTATGCCATAACCAGAGACTGTTTGCGAGATATTTGATTGAGACAATGGGGGAGGGGGGTCTAGATTTGTTGGTCCGTTCTCCTCCACAATTGGGATGGGTGGGCGACGGGCGATCTGCAATGTTTGGGTGGCAGGTAGTTCGAAGTCCGTCTTGCAGGGAGGCAGGGAGGGGGGGTGGTTTGGGCAAGTTACGGGGAGTTTGATAGTGTTTAAATGCATCACAATGGTCGTTGCGGAATCCCACTAGCTATATCAGATGCGCATAGGCCCACAAACACAGTATCCACTTTGTACACACAGGAGACATTTCTACATCTTTGGCGCCTCAGGAACATTGGGGCGGGCGAGAACTCTTTATCACCAAAATGGCAGTAGCTGACGCCCCTAACGATATGAGTTCTGGCACGACACTAACCCTGCTCTCATGGAATGTAAACGTGTTATGAGATAGGATCAAGAGGGGAGTGGTATTTCAATATTTCAAATGCCAGGCGGCAGATATAATCCTACTGCAAGAAACCCATTTGGTGGGGAACACCTGCAAGGCATTAGATAGATGGGGATACAAACTCGTAGTCCATGCAGGATTTACAACTGGCTCCAGAGGGGTGGGGATACTAATAAAGAAAAATCTCTCATTTATTGTAACTCAGACACATACAGATAGCTAAGGGCGTTTTGCTGTGGTGTCAGGGACCTGGGAGGGTAGGAGTACGAATGTCCTCTCGGTGTATATACCCCCGGCTTTACATAAAATAGCCCTACCGGACCTAAGCAGGATGATCCTTGCCCTACCGGAAGGTGAAATAGTGATGGGTGGAGACCTCAATCTGATGTTCGGTGACCAGGCCGATAGATACCCTCCAAGAGGTACGCCGAGGACACACAGTACAGTGGCCGAATTTGCGGCAGCAATGGGTCTGACTGATATATGTCGGACAGCGCACCCACTGTCACGACAATACACATATTACTCAGCCGCTCACAAAACCACTCCCTTATCGACCACATATTAACTCTGGCAGATACCGCACATCACTTCATAGAGGTGCAACACCTCGCGAGGGGCATTTCTGATCATGCTCCCATAAAGACACAATATGCCATAAATACTGTCTCTAAAAGTAGGACACTCACCATCAGTCCATGGTGCCTTCAGGTTCCCCCACATAAAAGATACGTTGATTAAAGACATAGATCACTACTTCGCTGAGTATGTGGGGACAGTCCAATCGTCACAGATTCTGTGGGAGGCCTATAAAGCAGTAATCAAGGGCCGCGCCTTATCACTCACTATAGGCCATAGGAAAGAGAAAGACCGACAATTAGTTGAACTGGAACAGGATATCCTAGCACGAGAACAAGCGTTGAGGGACAAACGAGACGAGTTCGAAAATCATAAGTTGGGACTCAAAAGAAAAGAGTATAAAGATTTAGCAACCGAAACGGCTAAAGACAAACATCGCGCCAAAATATACGAACATGGAGACAGAGCTAGTAAACTATTAGCATGGCTAGATAGGAGAGGAAGGGCAGACCGATGGATTAGAGCTATACATGGACAAAATGGGGCCTGTCTGCGCGACCCACAGCACATAGCTGATGGGTTTGCAGATTATTACAGACACCTTTACAAACCGGTTGCAACTGCCACTCTCGAGGAAGTGCGGGAGATAATAACCGACATAAGAATTCCCACACTGACACCAGAGGACCAGCAATTGCTGGAAGTAGATATTATGGTTGAGGAAATTACAGCCGCCATCCTTGACATAAAGTCAGGGAAAGCGGGGGGACCCAATGGTCTCCCAATTGAACTCCTCAAAGCAACGGCGTCCAAGGTGGCACCGCACCTTCTCGAAATGTACCTCGAGAGTAAATCGATTGGCATATTACCCAGCGACCAGAGACTGGCGGCGTCTATTGTTGTAATACACAAGGCTGGGAAACCAGCGGAGGAATTTGCCTCATATCGGCCAATATCCTTGGTAAATGTCGAAGCTAAAATTCTTGCAAAAGTGCTAGCCAATAGATAGATCCCTATAATTACAAAGTTTGTCCACCCAGATCAATCAGGGTTCATGCCCGGCCGTAACACTGCCATGAACCTACGCCGGCTAAATGGAGTGCTCGCTAGGAAACACACTGTTGGAGAGAATGCGGCCATACTTTCCTTGGATGCACGTATGGCATTCGACACGTAGAATGGCCTTATATGTTTGCGGTCCTCGAACGTATGGGCATGGGGAGGTCGTGTCTTGATTGGATCAAACTCTTATACACCAAACCACTTTGGTGGTGAATGGCCATGTGTCCACCACATTTACCCTTGGCCGTGGAACAAGGCAGGGCTGTCCACTTTCCCCTCTTATATTTGCTCTCCTCCTCGAGCCCCTTGCATGTTGGATACGCGGAGATCCAGTGATACTGGGATTGAAGTGAGCAAATGAGTGGGAGGACAGAATCTCCCTTTACGCGGACGATATTTTACTTTATGTTGCCTCCCCTCGCGCCTCCATCAGTAGAATCCTCCAAATCTGTTCTAATCACGGCAAATATTCAGGCTACGTCATAAACTGGTCTAAGTCAGTTGTATACGTACTTCATGGGCCAGCGCCAGCCCTTCCGGCCAATTGCGAAGCCATAGTCGTTGAGGATGGGTTTCGATACCTAGGGGTCTACACAACAGCTGATCCATCGCTTTTCTATGAGCGGAACCTTCTGGGCCCCCTGACCCGACTGCAGAGTGTTGTCCGCCATTGGCGAACGCTGCCTGTATCGCTATTGGGGTGCGCTGCACTCTACAAAATCATGGTTCTCCCCCGGCTCCTGTAGGCATTGCAGAATATGCCATACAGCGTTCCTGACCCGTATTTCAAATCCATCGACGGGGAACTCAGGAATTTGCTTTGGGATGGGAAGCCCCCACACATCAGGGGTCCTAAAGTGGTTAGTGGGTGGTATGATGGGAGTATTGCCCTGCCGGATGTCCGAAGTTATTATTGGGCTGCACACCTGTCTGTCGTCAATAGATGGGTATATGGATCACAGCAAGATCCTGCATATCGGATGGATAGATGGCTGATGGGTCAAGGAGGGTATAGAGAGGCACTGTACACAAAAGTGCTTGGACAACAGCTCACCGGTCCCACTGCTCTCACAGTGGCCATATGGCACACTACCACTACAAAACTTGGATGGGGCAGCAAATTGACGCAAATGACACCCCTATGGCATGCCGCTATACTGGGCAACTTCAGTAAGTGCAAAGGGTTTGATAAATGGGACACCATTGGAGTTTCGCAAGTCAGCGACTTAATAAAGAAAGGTAAAATACTGACATTTGCAGAATTGCAAAAAGAATACACACTATCCATCGGCGAAACCTTTCGATATTTACAAATATGCCATGCGTTGCTGGAGACAATTAAAGAAATTGATGAGATCCCAGAAGCTACCTCACTGGAGGACAGATTATTAGCAGACCCAATGCTGGGTGGGGTAATTTCACTCACGTACCAGAAAATAATTAATAACCTACCAGATCAGTTGATACATCTACGCGCACCCTGACGTGGGTGACTTAGAGGAAGAAGACTGGCGAGATGCGCTGTCCTCCCCGCGTGAGGTGGCCATACCGTCGCGACTACGACTGGTTCAATTAAAATTCTTTACTGAACATATATCAAATGCACGACATTAGTCAGCATGGGCCGTGGTGGTTCAGAGGACTGTAGAAGGAGATGCGGGGAGGTGGGTACGTTCTACCACACAATCTGGGAATGTCCCTTGATATGGATTTTCTGGGAAGCGGTCAATCGAGTAGTGGGTGAGGTGTGTGGGTTCATCTTAACACTATCCCCTAAGATCTGCCTTCTTAATATCTGGGATGCCACCGACTTTAACCGCATGGACCAACTGTGGGCAGCTAATGGTTTTGCACTAGCGAAACGTAATATCGCCCGTAAATGGGGCGTCCCAGACTTACCAACAATTGTGGAATGGGAGCGGGATGTCGATTGGTGTATGCTGGCGGAACGAGCAGTCTACAAGAACAGGGGTTGCCCCAAGAAGTGGGATAAGATATGGGGGAAATGGAATACGTATCGAGGCAACATCTGCACTTCCCCATCAGTACAAAGACATGGACCGACTGGGTTACATATATGATGCAATTCTGGAGGGGAGGGAGAGGGGGAGGAATCGTAGTTTGGATGTCCAGTATGGATTGAAATCTCCTGTTTCTGATGTGATGCACATGGTCGTATTGTTATGTCATTAATATGTTTTAAAATAAAAAAGATTTTATTAAAAAAAAGACACCTTTCCAGCAAAAGCAAATTTTCCTTAGCTTTAAAATGACACGTTAACCGCATCATATTAATTATCCTCTTGTATTTCACCCTCCTACTGCACCCTTGTATGTGAAGATGCATATACAAGATATGTTTTACCCCAACGGCACAGTTAGTGGTGCAAATTTCCTACTAAGTGTTGTACCCTGTTAGTACGCGCAGTGAAACATAGAAACACTACCTAGATGATGTTCATCAGTAAAAAAAAGAAAATAATGTGAAATATCTCAATTCCTGACTCTAGTTAAAGCGTATATTGTGTGGCAAAACACAGATTTCCTCTAAACGGCTAGCACAGGGCTAACCCACAAAAATAGTATCTGCTAAATATTCGCTGCCCTGCTAACACACAGGTGGAGTTTGACCTTTCTCTTTTGAGTTATCATGTGTGTGAAGTTTTCGATTTGGACTATCATATGTTGTGCATTCCAATACTTGAAGGCGCAGTCTTGCCCAGCTCAAAACATGGTTCTCCGTGATATCCCTAACACCACACTAGTCATGTTCTTTAAAAAGAAAACAGGAGACTGGGGTAGAGTCACCTTTCCCCAGACTGTACATAAGTGAGAAACTCATGCAATCATTTTAAAATTCCTGATATCTGCAGTCTCACATTTTGCACAGCAGGGAGTTAATTAGGTCTTTCATTTGTTCCACTTCTGAGGTAGAATCCCTTAACGCCACTTTCTTCAAAAAGATGTTGTTATGACTAAAGTCTTCTTGGGAAGTTTTGTGTTTCTGTCTCTCAATATTTTTGTAACTCTGGCAACTTTATTTAGAACCAAGTTAGGAGTTCTTTTTGTTGATTTCTGAAGAGAGGTTTATCATCTCATCTTTGCTCCTAGTCATTAGGCCGCCTCTCTTTGGCAGGTATCCTTCTGTGGTGGTAAAATGTTCAAGAATTATAACCATGAAGTTTGTGTGATCTGCATATCAGACTCTCACACCATTGAGGACTATGACATCTATCACAAGATGTCTTAACGAAAACAGAGCAAGGATTTGCCTTAGGGCCAAGCAATGATCGCTTGAAAAAGGTAATTAATCTGCTCCTACATGGTCCTTATTCACTGAAATGACAGGGGAGCTGATTTCCTATCTTTAACGCCTCAAAGGGTAGGGTCAGGCACACATGAATGTTGACCGCCAAACCTCAATGTCATTGTTGTTTGTGGTCAGTGTTGACACAATCATTGTCAGCATTGCACATTTCTCATTCTACTATGTTGAAATGACCATGGAGTACTTTTTATTTGATGTCCAGGTAATGTTCCACATCAGACAATATCTTGATGTTGAGGACTTTGCTGTCAGAGATGAGATTCTCTTGGTGCATGTCATCCCAGGAATATCCCAGGCATCGAAAGGAAAATATTCTGGCTACATCACCCAGTGGGCTTCACAAGATTCATGGTACCGGGTGAGAATCTGACTAGGATGCGCTCTCTCTTTAGGCTAAATCCCATTGAGGATTTTGCTGTTGGACAATGAATAGACTTCTTTTAAGTCACTAAGGGGCTTATTTACGAGCCCCTTGCGCCGCCGGTGCGTCACTTTAATTATGGGAAAAAGTGACGCACCGCTGGCGTCAGGGGCTTGTAAATTAGCCCCTAACAGTGCTGTGGGAAAGCTCATCATTTAATTCTCGCATGGTCCAGAAATCCATCATTTTATTTTTGAGACTCAAACATTAATAGATGCTAAGCAAAACCTACTGAAGATTTGATTATCTGCTTTCTTGAGCCCTTAATAGAAAACTCCTTCGTACTTTCCTCCATGTGCCAAGCGGAGACAAAAATGAAGTACAGGATTGCTGATCCTTACACACCATTTCTCAGAGGGAATCCAGCTCCTGATATTGTAGCGGCCACTGTCGTAAAGAAAAATATAATTCTTTTTGGTATACTTTAATTACCCAGAAAAAGAGAATAAGACCTGTGGATTCGGTCAGTAAATGTTATGTCAGACATTTCTACTATTGTGACCTATGGTGCTAAGATTGTGCAGTGTGAGATTCCTTGTAGCAATTCATTGAATATCTGCCAAGAAACAAGAGAAGATGTCCAAGAAACCATCAGCAAAAGCACAATCACTTTAGATAATGTGATAATGTATTGTCCTGTGAAGAACACCACTGAATTATCTTCTATATATTGGGTCTGTTGTTCCCATGGTCTCTCAATGTGCTGCATCTTCTATTTCTGCCTAACGTCCTTTACTCTACAAGCTGACAGACTTACCACTCAGTCGCTCTTCTGTCTTCAACTCCCACGCAGATGATGGAATACAGAAAAGGAAAACTAAAACTCAGTTATGTGGGAGAGAAGAAGAGTAGAGAATTTCCTAAGATTCAGTTCAAACTGTGTATCAGGGCCAAACCGCAGCAGATTCGGTCCCCCTGTTTTCAGCAACTATGTTAACAAAAAAACTATCTTAGTAGACGGTTTTCTACCAATGGCAGATGTCATGCAGGGGCAGAGAAAACTACCAACCTAAGCAGAGAAAGGCCCAACCAACGTGGTATTAATGTCTCAGTCATCCTGCCACTATCACCCAGTACCATATCGAGAGGAAGCGTTTCCCTCCATCTCCCTTTTTGGAGGGTAAGAAGAGATAAAAGGATGCTAAATATTATGCTGAAGGGATACATGATCAAAATGTCAGTTTTCCACACCGCATATTATACCAATGACGTGGGAACCTTTTCTCGTGGACTAACTCATACAAAAGGGGAAGATCCTGATAGGAAAGAAAGTTGTCAAGTTTGTTTTGAAATAGTTAAGGAACAATGGAATTGATTAGCACTGCTTTCTCGCCAAGAGCTCCAGCATGCAACAGGAATTTTAACATCTCTTGGATTCTTGGATTCTAAGTGAATCGAGAGAGAGGCTCAGGTTCTTTGCGCTGCACCACTTTTTTATTTTTTGTATCAAAAGGATTATATGTGTGCCGTAGACTATGTATGTATATTAACATATTCTAGTCTGTCAGAAACTTGTGTGATGTCTTGTGAAACTTTAGAATGGCATTGAAAATACCAATGAAAGACCCTTCCCTTTGCCAAAAATTAGTTCCTCGCGCTTTTTCAAAGATCCTCTCTATGGCAGCCACTTACGTTCATCACGCTTTCCTCTATGGCGGTCTCATCACAATGTACTTCAGAATTTGAAAGTGACACTAGATCTGCAGAATCTATGTCTCGATATCAACACAGACTAATCATCCCCTTGTTCCTTCACAAATTATTGAATATTTTGCAAGGGTTCTTGACATAAAGTACGCCAGGTGCTTCCTTTGGGAGATATACTATCGTCCATACTGAAGAAGTGTCACTGGCTCCAGACTACATCTCATCTAACAGTCACCCTAGTCTCTTCCCTTCTGGGCTGAAAGACATTGCATATCTCACCAATATTTAATGCCATATTTTTTTTTATAACCAATTTTATTAGTTTTACAGTCACATAATACAAACAAATGCACAGTAAACCGTCCACACATCTCCATCATAAGCATCCATTGAGCAAGAAGCAAATAGCAGTTTCATCCTACTATCACCATGGTATCCCAGGATCAGCCAACAGGTATGACTTCAGCATTTTAGAACGGCCAATCCATGTCTGCTTCACCCCACCGTTTAACCCACATCTTATGGTATTTAGCAGGACAGCCTCTGGCCTCATATACCGGCTTTTCCTGCTGGGCAAACTAATCCACCCCTCTTCGCCATTGGTTGAGCCTTGGAGGTGTGGCCGATTTTCAGTGAGCGGCTATGTCCCTTTTGGCGACCACGGTGGCTGTACCCTGCTATAAGCTCCGTCACTAATGTCTCCCAATATCTTTTAATATTGGGACATTCCCAAACCATGTGATTGAAATTTTCTGGAGGTTGGGAGCATTTAGCGCATTGAGCATGTGACTTGAGACCCGCTTTGTGTAATCGATCTGGCGTGAGATATGTACAATGTAAGTATTTCATGCCATATTTAACATGAGGCCTTTACAGTAATTCCTAGAAGATCAATGGGGATGGACGGCTCAGACTGGGATGACAAGATTCTAATAAAGACAAATGCTGTTCATTCTCTTTCCTGGTGGTGTTAAAAGAGGAACATGTTGCAAGAGATTCCTAATCCAAACTCTCCCACAGACAAACTGCTGTGATGTATTGTTTATTGGAGAGCTGAGGTGCTCTTATGGGCACACCTGGCAAAACAAGAGCTATGGTCTATTACGGAAAAGCATTATATCAACATGTTGGAGTTGATTGTCTATCTTCTTCCCTCTGATAAAATCTAGCTAGATTCTACCCTAGACAGATACAACCACCGCTGTGTTTTTGAACAAACTGTGTGCAACAAGTTTCAGAGTCCTTAGTAAGGAACCACAAGAGATCAGGCCCCAGCTGCTGGCAAAGGGCCCAAATGGCCTATCCAATTGTTGTACTCACATCTCCTGCAATTACCCATGGGAATTCATAGGAGTCTTCATTGCAGACTGGATCTGCTCTCTGGTATGTTGGGCAAGATTCTCTACTCTAGCTTTCCATTGCTGAACTTAACCACTTGGCTCCTGAATAATACGGGCACTTACAACTTCCAAAAAACTGCATGACCATCCAGAAAGACACCATAAGCCATTCCAGACGATCAATGTGGACCTTCAAATGGGAGACGTTTTTAATCTGGTGTCTGAAGAAGCAAGTGTGCCTGAAAACTGCCAATAAGAATCAGTGCTATTGTTTCTTCTTTATCTGCCTAATTTGGCTTATGTTTCTCCCCTAGTAAGGAACATTTGGCTGCCTTTTTTTATTTTTTTTATTTCTTTATTAGGTTTTTTCTCCAAATCAGCGGCTCACATATAAAACAACAATTATACAAATCGTCCACCTCGGCCGAGGTGATGTACATTACACTAAGCATACCTATCAAGGATTATACCTGAATTCGCAAGTGTGGAGAGTCCCCAATTGTCAACATTTTCTTCATTTTTGGGTTTATATGTGCTTAATCAAACTCAACTGTATTAAACTCCCCCCCCCCCACCTCCCTTCCCACCCCCTCACAAAGCCCCCTCCTGGTACCCTCCCTCCCCTGCCGGGTCTATGTAACTAACATTTGGCTGCCTTTGATGCTTATCAGCAATGTCTTTCTGGTCATCTTGGTTCACAATTCAGTTAATTGAAGATTTCCTAGAAGGTATTAGTAAGATATTTCTCCCTGTAAGGATTCCTTCCCTGTACTTCAGGAAGGGAAGGGACCTCTGACTTGCTCACCCTTATACCTGTGTAGATGGATGATGGACTCTAGCGATCAGCTATTTACTGCTTTGCTGTCTGACTGCTGGTAATCAACGCTGGGCTCACTTAATCCTCCCTCATCTATGTATCTGATTCAAAGTACTCTGAGACTACTGGAAGGTAATTTGTAGTTTTAATAGATACCCCAAATAAATAGTCCTACCCAAATTGATGGGGATGCAATTTGAGCCTATGCAAGGTGTATCTGCAGCGCCTAACGTATGCAGCTATCTTCTTCCTGATTGCTATAACATCAGCCAGAAGGGTGAGTCAACTTTGCAGCTCTTAGTACCAAAGACCTGTAAACACTTTTCCATTGTAATGCAGTTCCTCTGTGGACGCATCCTTCTTTCCTTCAGAAGCCTATTTGTGGTTTCCATAGAAATTTGACCTGTTCCACTCCCTATCACCTTCTCTAACACTTATACCCTGGCAGATTGGTCCTTGAAGATGCTGGATGTGAGGAGGGCTCTGTTTTATTACCTAGACAGAATTAAAGATGCATGCTAGGTGAAAGAGCTCTTCATTATTTAGTCACCTGTTTGTACAGAAATAGCCTCCTCAAAGCTTAGATTAATAGTTACGTTCATCATATCCTGCTATCAAAGGGCCTAAAGACCTCTGCCAAGTAAGCTCACGGCTCACTTCCATGAGAGGAAAAGCAGTAAGTGCTACTCTCATTGGAAATGTAACTTTGCTAAATTTTTTGCAAAGCTGCCACTTGGAGAGCCATCCATATTTCTGCTACGCATTACAATATAGACTGCCTATAGAACAGCTACCCAAGCAAGCAAGGCTTCAGTGAACACATTAAGCATAAGGATTCTTTGTAGAATGCTGTCTCCCACTTCTGAAGTTGGGTTAAGCGTGTTATTTAATTAAACTATGTGACAACAGAGAGAATCCCCTGATGATGAAGTAGAAGTTACTTGTAATGCTAGGGTCTCCAACATAGGTATTCTGTCTGAATTCAGAGATTTTTCAACCTCATCCCCATGTTCCAGGAGAGCAGTTTTGGATCAGTCTTGTCAGCATCCTTCTCAATCTGAACTCAGAAACACAGTGCCTGACTGACTCCCTGATATGCTTGACAGATTAGGACAGCTTCCAAGGTCCTTAAAGTGGTAGGATCAGTTTTTACTGCCATATGATCTGTGTATAGGAGCACCATTCTCTGCTTTCTTTTAATAACACGGAGCTGAGGTCAGGGTTTGAAGTAAATGTATTTTATTACGCTAATTTGATAATGTTGCAAAAAAAAAATGTTGCTTCCCGTAGTTGTGATTTCTTGCGTAAATTATTTAACAAAAAAAAAAAGTATTTGTAAATAGGGGTTTCAGTTCCCCACACATGATTGGAGCTATTTCACTGTTTATGAAAGTAGTTCCATTATGGAGCAAGGTAATATTCCAAAAATACTTCACTCATTCCTTTTTTGGTCTCGCCTAGGCAGTACTTGCGCTGTCTCTCTCTCTCGAGACATGCTGTATTCAAGATATGGGCATGAAGCTCTGCCCACTTTCCGCCCATCTTTTTAATTGGCTCCTGTCACTGCCCTTTGTAAATGGTGGCTTTTCATTTGTCAATGGGCTTAGTAGTCCCTACTTAGTACTGCCTTTTTTCTTCTTCACTATTTTCTTATATGGCTTTGTCCTGCCTGCTGTTGCAGGCAGGACACGGTCTCCCGCAAAGCTATATTTATATATCTCCAATGCGGTACACTTTGGCTGACATAATGGCGGCCGCGCCATTCTTTTGTTATTCGCGGTGCCGATCACAGCCGTATGCCTTTTTTATTCTGTTTATTTTTTTACTTTTATTAAAATGCCAGCACCCACTCTTTAGCTGTAAACATCTTAAGCTAAAGCACGGGTGCCGCGACTGCTTCTATTTGTTTACTTTTGAAGCAATCACAGCACCTGCGCTTTAGCTTAAGATGTTTAAAACGAAAGCGTGGGTGCCACCATTGTAACAAAAGTAAATAAATAGAAAACAAAACGTACGGATGCCATTTTTAGGTTGAGCCTAGAGTAGCGCGCAAGCGCTGCTTCTGGCGAAGCATTATGTAGGGGGTTCCAAAAGCTGACCAGACGCTCGTGCGTCATGGCCTTTTTCGGGCGGTTACCCGCGCGGCCGGCATCTGTTTCTTATTATCGTGCCCAGACGCGTGCGCGATAATTGGAAACACATGCCGGGAAAAGGCCATGACGCACGAGCGTCTGGTCAGCTTTGAAAGCCCAGGCTGCCACGCTCGTTCTTTCTGCTCGTTTCCCCAGTTCCTCAAAGGCTGTACCCTCGGGCGCCGCCGGGGGATGCTCTTCTTCAGTCATTCTGTTTTTACTTTCACATCCGCCAGGCTCCCGCGGCCGCCCTAGAAACCGAACTTACCGCAGGCCCGAGAGGAGCGGTAACACGGTACGTGGTGTTTCCCTGTGGTGCTCCAGTGTGTTTTTTTTAATTTAAATGTGATTTAATTTTAAATTACGAGTGAGACCGGGTAGCCTGGCGACTCCGTCAGATCTTCACTCCGGGGGATGGGCGAGCTGCTGCGGGTCCTTTCGGTTCCGTGTGGCCTTCTTAATTGGCTTAATACCTTCTCGAAACTTCCACGCTTATGGTTTGGAGCATTTTTTCGGGTTGTTCCTTTTTATAACGAATTTATGATAGCGGGATTTATTCACAAAGTGCTGATTCCTTCATTCGGGTCTTGTGGAGGAGGGTTTATGTCTAGGGTTGCTATATTTTTTTCATATGTAAGGATGGTTGCCCGCCTCTTCATGCTGTCACGATCGCACACATCAAATAGATGACTACCGAGGCCATAATACTGCCCCAATCGTGCAACATTGACAACTGATTTCGTAGTGTGTGCCACACTGATATCATCACACACGAGCATCTCCGTCAAGCGCTATGTTTTTATTGAAACCCCTTCGAGGCGGGCACAGTAGGGCCGGAGATTGTGGGTCGAGGAGAGGCCTCTGAAATACAACACCACAACTGTTTACAGCAGGACACAGCTTGCTTCCAGTGTTTGTTTTTTTTTGCTGATGCCCAACCGCATTGGCAAAAAGCGTTAGCAAACCCAACAGATCTGCATTGGCAGTCAAAACGTTGAGACCTATTGGCTTTTCCAGTGCTTGTATAGAGAAGGAAAACTATTCAAGGCAACTGCACTAAGCTTGTGCGGACTTCAATGGTGGCTGCATTAAATCCATTGTTGGATCTGATAATGTGTGTTATGATCCCATCCGTTATTGCTTTATGGTTGTTCGCTTATTTTACTTGCTTTTCAAAACAGAAGCACCACAATGGCTTCTGTGGTTTGTGTGCAAAGTTGACAGAGCGCTTTACTGACTTATGTGCCCTGGGGGTGGTGCCAGGTGTATTGGCCCTCGAACCCTGGCACACAGTGGACTGTTTGACTGCTGTCTGTTGCTGCTAATGTGATTGTAGGTGAACTGTGACCTGATTCTTATTCTGAGGCAGAAAAACCGAACGAACTGGGCAGGCAGGCTGCTGTGGGCTGTCTTTCACTTCCCTCATTCTCTGTCGCATTTAACATGTTGGGATCATCATTACTGGCAAAAGGGCGTTTAGGAACCTTCTGTCACCCTTGGCGCTCATAGGTCTGGTTCTGGACACTCATCCTGTAAAGGGGAGTGGCTTAAGAAGCAAGATGTCTTTTTGGAGGAGATGGTGGTGTTGAGTGTGTGTTCTTTCCCTGGTGCATAGCCAATAGGTCTCGCCTTTGGGACCTTATAAGTGTTTAGCCATGCAACAGTTGGTGTTGTTGCACCAAGGATATTGTGCTGCATAACTAAATACTTATAAGGCCCCAAAGGCGAGACCTATTGGCTATGCCAATGCTTGTTTAAAAATGTATTTACTTTTGTTACAATCGCGGCACCCGCGCTTTAGCTTTAAACATCTTAAGCTAAAGCGCGAAGCAATCACGGCACCCGCTCTTTAGTTTAAGATGTTTTAAGCTAACGCACGATTCATTTTTTGTTCTCGCTTGTTTTACGAGGTTGCACCAGCCTAGTGCCTTATTTTCAGTCATCGCTTTGAGAAAGGAAAAATCACTTTCAATATGCTAACCAACTGGCATTTTACTGTTGATTTATGCCTTTGGTGAGGAGGTTAAATTAAATGTGAATTTTAAGCGGACAACATGATTACGATAACAAGTAAGCCAAAAACTCATGAATACTTGCAGGTCTGTTGAGCCCATTTGTGTGAACAACAACTACAGGAGCGCGCGTCATCTAAATTAATGTGGTGTAGAAGACCTTCAGAAGATGAGGTGAGGGGCAGAAGACGCCGGGGTCCTTCTCAGCTTTATTCTGCATGCATATTGACACTAATGGTGGATTTGTTGTCTCTCTTCGGTCTATCTCTCACTCAACCAGACACAATCCTTGTTTCCCTTGGATCTGTGACCTCAGGCCGAGTGCGCGGATTCAACGTGTGATGAGAAATTCTTACCTTGTGGCACGTTAATGAAGGCAGCTGGCCAGCAAACATTTCTTTCCGAAGCCCGACTTCAAGCCTTCACTGTGCCCACAAGGGGAGATGGACAGGGTGCACATAAGTGTTCTGGAGACTCTGGTAAGCAATCGTGAATCCTTTCCCATAGCGCTTCAAATCCATAAGTGAATTGGATTTTTTTTTTTAAAACAGATTTTATTTGTCAAAATAGCACATATGACGCAGACCTCTGAATCACAGAGACTGCTGCCGCATGTAAGATACAAAAATTGACTTTGACCATTTTACATATGTAAAGACAGGAGAATATGAAAGGCAATACAAATAAAATCAATCCCTGCAAACAACCAACTACCCCTCCCCCCTCCCCACCCCCCAGCGCACTGTCTCCTTATTCCGGAACAACATATCACTGACCCAAACTGCCATTGATCTACACAAGAGCTCAACATCCACAATACCATTGTCTGCTGAGGAATTGCGAGCCACACATAAGGAAGTTCAAGGAACAGGAGAGGCCAACAGGCTACTCCGGATCTCGGCCTCGGCCCCCCCGTGGCGGCTCCAGCTCCAGTCCTCGATAATCCACCCAGCGCCTCCAGATCTTATAGTGCTTTCTAAGGCACCCTCTAGCTTCAAAAATGGGGATCTCGAGGCCCATACAAAAGTCCAGACCATTTTTCCAAATCGAGACCGATGGGGCAACCACCGCCTTCCAGGCTCTAGCTATATCTCTCTTTGCTAGGGTAAAGCCTAGGAGCATGAGATGTCGCTTATAGATGTTGCCCCCAATCCCTTCCATCACATGAAGGAGAACAAGCTTCGGTGAATGAGGGAGCTCCCACCCCAGAACTTCAGAGAGACAGGCCAGAACTCCCCTCCAGAATCGTGCTAGCGCTGTGCAGTGCCATGTAGTGTGTATCAGGGTCCCCTCTTCGTGCCCGCAGCGGAGACACACCGGGGAAGCCACCAAGCCCGCCCTCCAGAGCCTAACCCTAGTAAAGTAAACCCGATGGAGGTATTTAAATTGAATAAGCCGCAGGCTCATCCCAATAGCCGACCCTCGCGGGGAGGCCAAAGCTTCTGTCCAGTCTTCTTCTTCCATCTGACCCACATCGCCCTCCCAGGCCTCCCTCAGATGCTGAAAAGAGGGGGAACAGTGCGTAACCAAGGACTGATACATTTTGGAGATCTTATGGTCTAGGAGGTCCCCCATAAATACCTTAGCTTCTACCGGGCTAAACTCCGGCAGCGAGTCCAAACCCTCCAAGCTGGGAGAAATAGCATGCCGAAATTGTAAATATTTAAAGAACTGAGTCTTTGGCATCTGGAAAGCCGTCTGAATGTCTTGAAAGGATTTCAGAATCGTACCCCGCATAACGTCCCTCAGAGTAGATATCCCAATGTTGTCCCAATCGCGAAACCCGGAGAGACTCAGCAATTGCGGAAAGCGGCCGTTGTGTCATAATAGAGTCTCCCGAGTCAATCTATTCCACCAGCCCATCTTCCGCAATGCCTGCCTCCAAAGCTGAAAAACAATCCGCGTGACAGACGGAAGGAGACGCCTCAACGGAGCAGAATAAAGAATAGTGTGTAGGGACTGGTCACCCATGCAGCGCCGCTCCACGGCGTATGCTGGGTCTGCCCTGGCTCCATACCACCACTTGTTTAAGACAAGTAGATGCGATGCAACATAGTAAGACCAAATATCGGAGGTTGCCAGCCCCCCACAATACTTAGATAGGAAGCACGTCCGGACCGCCACCCTCACCGCCCCACCATCCCAAAGGAACTGTCCCAGAACAGAATTCACCTGCCGGAACCACCGTGGGGGAATCTGATAGGGATGATTTTGTAATTGATACAGTAGTCGCGGGAGCGACACCATCTTAAAAATGGCTGACCGGCCGTAGATGGACAGGGGCATGTGGGACCAGGTCTTAATATCCTCACGCACCCGCTCCCATACAGGTGCGAGATTTCGCTCCCAAGCCGTGATGGGAGAATCGGACAAGTATACCCCCAAATATTTCATGCCCCCCTGTACCACCTGTACCGATGATGCCCAAGAACCGAGCTCGCCCCGACCTCCCAACACCCACAGGGTGGACTTCCGAGGGTTCATATAGAGACCCGACGTTTGCCCGAAGATCTGCATGATACGCAACAACCGAGGGCCCGTGCGTAAGGAAGAACAAAATATCGTCCGCGTAAAGGGCGATGCGATCGGACAGTCCGTTTGCCCATTCAAAACCGGACACCTGAGCGTCCATCCGCACCCAAGCAGCCAAGGGTTCCATTGCTAGAGCGAAAAGATATGGGGATAGCGGACACCCCTGCCTGGTACCCCTCCCAATAGAGAATGCAGAAGAAACGAAGCCCGCCACTCGCACCGAGGCCGTCAAGTCAGTATATAGCAGGGTGAGATAGGACAGGAAACGCGGTCCGAAATTCAGCCGCCGCAGGAGCGCAAATAAATAGACCCAACCCAAGGAATCGAACGCCCTGTCCATATCCGCCAGCAGAAGCGCAGCCCGTTCTCCCAGTCCTTGGATCATCGCGACCGACACATGCGCCCGCCTAATATTATGGCGGGTTGCCCGCTGGGGCATGAACCCAGCTTGGTCCGGATGTACCAGCAAGGCTATGTGGGGGCGGAGGCGGTTCGCCAATGCCTTAGCTAATATCTTGGCCTCCACGTTCAGGAGAGAGATAGGGCGATACGAGGCGTGGTGTTCCGGCGGTCTACCGGGATTATGAAAAACTACTATCTCCGCATGTCTCCAGTCACTGGGCAGACACCCCCGGTTCCTGGCCTCCTCCACCACCCTGCTGTAGTGGGGCCCCAGCTGCAGAAAATATTTTTTTTTAAATTCGCATGGAAAGCCATTAGGGCCTGGGGCCTTGCCAGAATTAAGATCTCCCAGGGCCGCCCCCAGTTCTTCATCAGTAAGCGGGCCTTCCAATTCTTCCCTAATTTCGTCTGAGAGTGCTTTCGGCGGGAGATCGTCCAAGAAACAATCAATGACTTCCGCTGGGAGACATTCCGTAGGGGCATATAACTGAGCATAATACTCTGCAAAACTATGTGCAATAACCGACGCGCCTGACACAAATAACCCAGCCGATCCCACGACACCCGGGAGGGCCTGGGGGCGAAGCGAGCCCTGACACAAACGATGCAGCATTTTACCAGATTTGTCGCCCCATTGGTAGATTCTACTACGCGTAGCGAGCCAAGCCTGGCGAGCCTCATCTAAGAGGATATGAGAATAATCCTGCTGCGCTAGCAGTAACTGATGTCGAGCCAGCCGCCCACCCTCTTCCCGGCCGCGCGCCTCCAACTCAAGAATAGTAGCTTCCGCACGAACCAGGGCCTCTCTGCGCAGTCTTTGGGCCGCAGCGCAAAAGGAGATGTCTACCCCCCGAATGGTGGGCTTCAAGGCCTCCCAAAGAGTCCCAGCCCCCGAGACCGAACCCAAGTTAATGGCCAGATATTGATCAAGGGCATCTTCCATTCGTTCCCTGTAATCCTCCTCCTGAAGGTTCCAGACTGATAAACGCCATCGGAATGGCCCACAGGCTCCCCCGGCTCGTATAGTAAGTGCCACTGGAGAGTGGTCGGAAAGTCCCCGCGGGAGAATATCCACCGCCACTACTCTGCTGTCAAAGACCCGTGGAATAAACAGATAGTCTAGGTGGGAAAAGGAACCATGGACTGCCGAAAGATACGTATAACCCTGTGTACTACCATGCATCCTGTGCCAGGGGTCGACCCAATCAAGGCTCATCACTAAGGAGTACAGTTTAGTAGGATGGCGGGCCTCAGATAGACCCCCCGACCTCCATCTGTCTCTGGCCACATCCATCACATTGTTCCAATCCCCTCCCACAACCGCAAGGCCCTCGGGTATATCCGCCCACAGGGTCATAATATTCTCCGCCAGGCCCCAGGAAAGAGGCGGGGGCATAGACGCTCCCCAGTACCAAAATCTCACCCCCTACCGTGCCCTGCACAAACAAGTACCTGCCCTGAAGATCCCCCCAAGTCTTAACATGTGTGTATGCAACTCTACGGTGTATTAAGATAGCAACCCCTCTGGAACCCCTCACAAACCCGGAATGAAAGACCTGTGTAAATCCGAAGCGCTGGAAGCATAGTGCCTTAGTCCCCATGAGGTGGGTCTCCTGCAACAATAATACATCTGCGCTGGCGCGCTTGGCTGACTTCAGAATAGCCCCCCGTTGGATCTTGTTGAGTGCCCCTCTAACATTCCAACTAAGGACTCTAATATGACCAGGGGCCTCCCGTGTGCCAACAGACATTCCTACTCCGTGCAGGTCCTATACAGTACAATGGCAGCATCAAGAATCTTCCGCCGAACGTAACAGAGTCCAGAACACAGGTAGACAGTGCTTCAACCCCACAAACGCCCCCCCCCCAAAACACAACCAAACAACCCCCCCCCCCACCCTGTACCTCCAGAACAATGAAGTACCTGTCGCGGCAGGCAGAGCAGGCTGACCCCAACAGGAGGTCCCACCCCTCACCCGCCAACGGATCCCCAAGTCACAGCCCATTGTCTAGTCTAGTGGCCTCCTCTCCATCTGTGGAGCCCCACGGAGAGACTGACCATCATACATGCCGCTTCGGTCTATGAAGAATGCTCAAATTCGAAAAGTTGCATGGTCATCCTGGTGTCAGTCCGCTGAAACACGTGGCCGGGAAACGGACCCCTCCTGGGCCTTGGCACCTGCAGACTGTGAGCGACGCCTGGACTTGGAGCGTCTTCCCCCACTTCCCCTCGGCCCGTGCTGATTCCGGGCAGGCCCACCTGAAGAGGAGTCGGATTCTCTTCCCGGGGGAGAGTGAGGACGCAGCCGCACAGTTTCATCTGTCCAGTGAAACACCTCCTCCGGTGTGTCAAAGAAGTGGGTGCGGGACCGGTATACCACACGCAGCCTGGCCGGATAAAGTAAAGCATAAGGGAGCTTGAGTTCACGGAGGCGGGCCTTGGCAGCTAGGAACGACTGCCGCCGCTGCTGCACTAGCTTAGTATAGTCCGGAAAGATTAGGATGCGTGAGTTGTTAAATAGCAGCGGTTCCTTAGCCCGGGCCTGTTTCAGGATGATGTCCCTGTTGTGGTAATTGAGGAGCTTGGCGATGACAGGCCGCGGACGGGCACCCGGGGGGGGGCTTCTGCATCAAGGCCCTATGTGCACGCTCCACCACAAAGCAAGTCGATAGTTCCCCAGGGGGAAGCCAGTCCTCAAGCCAGTCCGTAAGAAACCGCTCCATATTCCCCTTTTCGCAGTCCTCCGGAGAACCAACAAAGCGCAGGTTGTTGCGTCGCGCCCTCCCCTCCGCATCTTCCACTCTCAATGCCAGGCCCCGTTGTGTAGTCTCGAGTGACGATACCTTCTGTTGCAGCGTGGCAACCACATCTTCCACGCCCGAGATTCTTGTCTCTGTAATGCGGGCTACCGCATTTCTCAGGTCCTGGCGTAGGAGCATTACGTCGGAGCCGACCGCCCCGATCTTGGCTTCCAGGGCGTCTCTGGATTGAGTAATGGCGACCATGAGGGCCGCGTTGTCAGGTACAGCATTTTGAGACCCCCCGGGCAGCGCCGCCGGAGCCCCCTGGCCTGTGAATTTGTCCATAGTGCTCTGTTTAGTTGAGCCGCCGCCGGGCTTATCTCTGGTCATAGCGGCCCAGTTACTGCCACCGACCCCGGTCGGAAAACCTCCAGGAGGTGGATACACAGCCGTTCCGACGGAGGTCGGGCTCCCACTCCCGATGGCGTCGAGGTGGAGGCAGGCCGCCCCCCAAACTCACTTTCGTCTGGCCGGCCCAGTGGAGCCCCCTGGAGGTACCCCCGGAACGGGGTCCCCCCCTGCGGCCCGACACGACCGCCGAGCCCCTGGGAGTGCCACCCCCGAAGAGATCACAAATGGGGGGCGGGGGGGAGAGAAGGAACGCCGGGGCCCCAACGAGGACTCAGGGGAGCTGACCCCAGCGACGCTCCCCACCGCGGCCCGACTCGGCCGCCGATGTCCCCAACACTCCTCACCGGCCGTGCCAATATCAGAAAAATTGCCCCCAACTCGATTCCTCGTGCTGTCCGGCCGGCAGCCGGCCGAAATGACTGAATAGACCGTGGGGGCTGAGAAGGGGAACTCAGTGGACCACTCCAACCTCGTGGACACGCCGGTGGGCCGCCACTCAGGATCTTCCCCCTCCTAATGCCGCTCACACCGGATCCCCCCGTGCGGCCCGACAAGACCACCGGACCCCCAGTAGGCTCAAACACTCAGTGGAGGGGGTGGGGGGGGAAAGACGATAGAGCGAAAGGCACAGGCCGCCGTCGGGCCACCCTCCCAGGCAGCGCGGCCGTACTCCCGTGCTGGGCCTTTGGTGAGGAGATACTCCGGCGGTCCCGGGAGGCCCCCTTTCTGCCAGGAACCGCTCAGGCCGCCGCCGGGTTGAAGCTGCGGCACCAAGATGGCGGCCCGCCGGCCGCGCCCCGCACTCCCGATGCCTCCGCTACCCAGCACCGCGACCCGATCAGTCCGCCAACAGTATCCGCACCCCCGCTGGGGACCGGAGGACCACCAATGCCGCAGGGCGAGCCCCGCACCGCAAGCCTCAGCCGAGGCTCACACAGCCGCCCGCGCAGGGCACACTCCCTCTGTGACCGCGGCGGCGGCCAGGCAACACGGCAGGAAACCCAAGCGACACCGTGGCTCAGGATAAGGCCGCGTCGCACGTAGGCCGCTGCTGCCGCTAGTCGCCGCACCTCTGCCTGTGAACCTCCGGCGGCTCCCAAAACCGGCTCCGGGGGTAGTCTTCAGCGGTCGATGATAGCGGAGCAGCCCAGGGACCAAGTATAACACCGAAGAGGCAGGATATGTAAAGGATTAATGTGAGGCTGGACGGAGCGCGCTCAGCTGACGT
The DNA here is from genome assembly GCA_963921515.1 of Calotriton arnoldi. Classification (NCBI taxonomy): domain Eukaryota; kingdom Metazoa; phylum Chordata; class Amphibia; order Caudata; family Salamandridae; genus Calotriton; species Calotriton arnoldi. The sequence continues at coordinate 1,837,570 of CAWUFW010000289.1, forward strand.
CCACCATGCTGGTCTGCCAAACCACGCCCCCAAGTGAATTGGATTTTGACGACTTTTAAGATTCATTCTACTGCTGGGCCCCATAGTTGCTTCCTTAGTGTATTAGGTGTAAACTCAAAGGGGCTCCTTTTAATCATATCGGTGCCTGCCCAGAGTGGAAACAGCCACGATTGTCACATATTATTCCTGGATATTAGTGCTCTGGTTCTGTTTCATTCTTTGTTTTCTACTAATACCAGGTTCCAGATTTGTTTATTTTCTTGCCAGTATACTCCCTTTGTTGTGTTCAATTTGATCTTCATGCCATTAGTTGGTTTATAGCTGTGTGATAATATGATCAGACGTTGCAGCCTGATTGGTGTTTCACTCAATATGACGACGTCATCTGCATTCTGTAAGGACAAGATGTGATGAGCTCCCAGCTCAGCGACTTGTATATTTGGGCTGTTTATAAATCTGCTTGTAAAGGGTAACCAGCATTTGCAATGCAATAGGTCTTGCATTGCTGAAGGTTAGAGCTATTGGCATTGCTAAAAATAATAATGCAACGCCAATAGCTCAAACTTTTAGTAATGCAAGAGTTTTGGCGTTGCATTATTATTAGCAACGCCAATAGCTCAAACTTTCAGCAATGCGAGACCTATTGCATTGCAAATGCTTGTTTTTTTTTTGTTATCCTTTGTTCTACAACCCCTTAATAAATATAGGATGGCTAATAAAAACATTTTAGCTCCTCAAATTGCAAATCTAAGTGTAGCAATAGCTTCATAAAGCTTTACGTGGTCTGTTGGCAGTGTCTACATTTTTAGGCGAGTGCTATCTCTCACCTGTAAGCAAAATTCATAGTTGGGAAAAAACATCACTGAAATAGCCATGACCTGGACATAGCAGAACTGGTTCTGAAACCTATTGGTTCTTGTCTAGGGACACAATTTTAGACAGTCATCTGCAGAACTGATCTGTTTGAGAAGCAAGTAATGATTCTCTGTATTTCCATTTTGTTTTGTATCTTAAAGGCTATCTTCCTGTAACTGTGGCTCTTCCGCCTTTCAGTCTGTACCAAGTCAGGATTGCGGCCTCAAAGGTTGATTGAAGATGAAGATTATTTTCTAGGAATCAGTGACTAAAATGTATTCAGTCGACCTTATCGCAGACTTCAAAGCCTCACTTTCCCTGTTCATGCTTTCTTGTCATGTACACTGTACCTGGCTCTTTCTGGTTCAAGTGGGCACATATCAGCAAAGACTGGCACCTTTTGGGGTCTGCAGGAGAACACTTGTGATATGACTTTTGCTGTTCAGTAGCGAGGGAAAACTCGATGCTTCACACACGTAATGAACACATAGCTTCAGTGGGATTTAATATTCTACTGGCCAAGCTAGCAGTCTTAATATTTTCTGATTTAATAGTTTAGCTCATTCCTATATCTTACATTTGTAGCTTTGCATCGGATTGTCTGATGAGGTGCTCCTTCTACTTTTATGAGCTTCTGCTTTATAGCTGAAGGATGCAATGCTCCTGGAAGTAAAGCCTGCCCAGGATTACCTATCCAATTGGACTGCAAACCTTATCATCCAGCTATATTACAGATGACTCTTCTTGGCGATGTTCATGTCCACTCCATAAGGGCAAAGTTGGTTTCTGTGACATTCCTAATACATTTAACAGTTTTTAAGGGCTGAAAGGCACAAATGTTAGTCACCTTCATGCACATTCTTTAAATGCTGCTCTTTAGGCAAATTTAAGAGCGGGTGCTGTTCTATGTTATCAGTTCACCTGATGCCTGGCCTCATGTTAATTGCCCCTTGATTCCAAGATTTGCCTCATATAATCTCTTCTGACACTTTGAAGATAAGGAGGCACTGATTAATTAAATAACAGTCACCAGAAATCATTCTGATACACTGTGGCTGTTAGATATTCTTTGTATGTATGCATGGATGTTTATATATGATATTTCTATAGCATGAACCTAACCAAAAGGCAGTGGAGCGCTGTACATGGTCAAACACAAGCATAAAGTCAACGAGAAAGAGGAGATGGAGCTGGAATGAGGATGGTTAATGCATTGTGCAATTCTTTTCTAAATTAGAGCAGCTTTGGGGGCAGTCCTTATGAATACAGGGCTGTTGTTTCAGATCCTGAGTGCATAAATGGAAAAGGCCTGCTGTCAGTTTTTTTTAAAAAAAATTTTTAGTCTGCAGTCTGATGGTGTCCTGGCTGTGGGTGTGCCGATATCTGCTAAGTATAGTGAGCTTGTCTGCAAGCTAAGTGTGGGTGCTGCTCTTGCTAGATTTGTAAAGGATGCAGCTGGTTTTGAAGATGCTATGGGCCTGCTAGGGAAAGCCATTGGATGAGCGAGATGTGATCATATTTCTCCAGGCTCTGGATGAGAATTGCTGCAGCATATAGTATGCCTCTAAGGACCAAGGGATGCCATTGTGGTGTCTAGGAGGTCATGAAGCAAGGCATGACCACCATCCTGATGCTAGAGTACAAGAGCTTGAACAGTAGTTTTGAAGTCGCTTTCTGGAAGAAATAGCTTGACTTTCTTTAGAAGAGAGAGCTGGTACCAAGCTGTCTTTGTTTTTTGGCAGTGTGATCCTTGAGTGTGAAATTGGTGTCTAGGGTGAATCCAAGTGACTTGGCATTCGGTGAAAGTTGCAGTTCGAAGCCCTCAAGGTTCATGTGATTGAGCCAGGTTTGTATTGTACCTGGTTTATTGTTCTTTGCAAATAACAGGAAATCTGTCTTGGCTGGACTTAGCTTGGGGTAGGCTCTGGACATCAAGGTCTGGATGAATTAGAAACAATGTTTGAGACGTTAGATGTCTGAAGCAGAGGAAACATCCAAGTAGATTTGTGTATCATCAGCATATTGGTGAATCTTGATGCTGCTATCTGTGAGTAGAGCACCAAGCGGCATGTATGGATTTAAAATAATAGGAGACAGTGTGGAGCCCTGAGGGACTCCACAGGCGATAGGGACCTTTTGTGACTTGGACATGCCTTGTGAACAAACTGGTGTCGGTTGGAAAGATAGGACAAGAATCAATGAAGGACATTGCTGGTGAATCCCATTCAAGACTCCATGGTGCGTATGAGGGTGGCATGGTCGACTTAGCCGAAGGCAGCTGAGAGGTTCAGCAACATCAGGAGGTAGGGGTCATCTTCATCTGTGGTCAAATGGGCTTCATCTATGATGTGTAAGGTAGCGGGTCTTTGTGATCATTACCAATCCTTGATTGGCTATGGCAATAATATTTGCAGTGGAGTCGTGAGGTTAATAGAGCAAGATCCAGGGCAGAGATGCACTGCACAACCCCTGGAGCTGTAGGCTTCGCTCAAGTTGGTAAAACCATATGAATGTGCATTTATTCACTAGTTCGTACATTTTCCACTTTTAGGAATATTTATAAATGTTTTGCACTTCAGTTTGTTTGCAGGTTGGTTTTCTATGATGACTGGAAATAATTCGCTACAGAAGAAATGCCATAAAATGCATCTAGGAAGTAAATTGGAAATATAAGGAATACTGGGTGTAGATAAGTAGGATATCAATAACCCTGACCTGGAGTTAGGTCAGCATCATGACCCCCAAAAAAACACCAAAACTCACTGAAGACCGTCTGTTGGTGAAGCAGTTGATTCTTATATTAATATTTCGTTTATATTTATGTTTCCCAGGCTTGATGAGCATTCCTGCGGTGTAATGTAAGGCTCCATCTTATCTCCAGTTCTTTAGAATTTGTATGTTGAATACTTTGGCCTCTTATTGGAAGACTTGGGCATTAAATTACACCAATATGTGGACGACACACAACTATACTTAAATTCACATCATTGCAAGACATACCTACACTCGCAGGAGATATGGGCCTGATATATGGATGGGCGATTAAAAATTGCCTGAAATTAAACTCTCAGAAGATTGACTTTTTACTTGTATCTCAGAAATCCAATAACGTATCAATCATGACTTCATCAACAAGCTCTTGGCTAATCTCCTTCTTCTGCCACAGTTAAATCTCTAGGCTGCTTTATTAATAGCTCCCTCTTTTTAGTTCCCCGTATGAAAAAATTGCCACGTTACAAACTTCCACCTGTAGCAACTAAACAGAATCAAGCATCTGCTCTCTACAAAACAGCTGAAATCAGCTGCACATGTCCTCATCCTCTTCAGAACAGACACTGGTAATGCCATCCTAGTTGGCTGTCCCGCCTATGTTCCCTCACGCCTAAAGGCAGTTCTTCATTCCACTGCACAGATACAGAGAAATGCATGTGTGACCACATTACACTGATTTTAATGGATATCCACTGACTTCCGTTAGAAGTGCAGATAGTTCAAGCTTTGTTGTCTCACGTTTAAAGCCCTTCGCCCATGCAAATAGAGCTATTTGCCTGTCTGTCTGGCAATTGTGGAAGCTCCAGAACATCCTGAAGCAAGGACTTTTTCATTCTCGAGTCCCCAAGATTCAGATCTCTGATGGCCAAACAACACAACTTATGGAATTGTCTACCAACCAAACTAAGATTGACACCGGACATCCTGTCCTTCTGGAGAGGACTCAAGACTGTCCTGTTCAAAAGACATCCAAGTAATGGACTGAATGATGCCTGTTGAACTTTTTATTGTGTGCTATTTAACCATTTTTTCGTCTCCTGTTTTTCTTGCCCCTTCTCCTCTGTAAATGTCTTATTCTCCTTACCATCTCTCTGCCTCTCCACCTACCTTGCTACTTGCTTCATTCTTCTTACCCCTTTCGCTTGTGTCACCCTCTTTTGTCTGGTGCTGAATTTAAATTGTTTTCTGTAAACATATCTTGCATATGTAACTACAGTTTTGTGTAAAGCACTTGAATACTTTTTGATACAGTGATGTTATAGAAAAAGAAAAGACTACAATGCAAATAAAACTATTCCTGCTTTTATAGCTGCTGTTTTGCCCTTTGCGTCAATGTACTGTATCAAGTCTCCTCTCTTTCAGTTCCGATCCATTATACCTTTATTTTTACAAAGCTGCATCCAGCACTGTGCATCATATGGCACTACACAAAATGCAATAAATCTATAAATTCACTGTTAAAGATTGAGCCATGGTTTACAACCAGTTCTGCCCTACAAATTCCTTCTCCTGCATCTGCTGTATCACATGACGTAAAGCAGCAGGAAGTTCAATAAACATTCTTGCTCCTCTCTTACTGTGTTGCCCCTTGTTTTATTTTCTCATGGGCTCACTTTCAGTTTTCAGAATTAAATTTTCTTTCCTGAATATCTGCAATTATGAAGACTGGCAAGTGAACACTGCAGTGTACAATTCCCACTACCCCCGTGCAGCAGGTAAACATAGTCTCCAATAAAGCACCCAGAGGGCATTCCTGTGCTGTTTATTGGGCTGTCACATTGTGGGTTGCCAAGGCTGAAACAAATAAGTTTCCCTTTTTTACTGTTGTGCAATTGTGAAATTTGCAGAGCAGAAAAAAACTATTCTTACTATTAAAAAGTATTTTGCTTCTTTTTTTTATACCATTGAAATGGTTTAGATTGCTGTTTTGATTGGATCTAGTGATGTAATTATTGTAAGTATCCATAAAATTTTAAAATTAAATTAGTTCTTTAATCAGTAACAGATTCTCAATCTATGAAAATATTATCTTTGTTGGAGCCTCAGATAACAACTGAATTGGATGTTATGATTTTTTAGATTTACTAAACTCTCCTTATCGTGACCTGAAACTTTATTCAATTTGTTTTTTCATATTGCATCAGTGTGCTATCTTTTAGCCTCTTCGGGGGCCATGTAATATATTTCAGATCTAGTCGTAACTATGCTTGTTAGCTGTCTTCTACGTGTGAAAGCTAGTATAATTGAAGTACTTGTATAGTTATTGATTGTGTATCATCAGTTATACTCATGTTTTGGGCAGAGGGTAGTTTCTAGTGGGGGTGTTGGTGACATGCTTATGGTTTTGCTGGTGGTCCATGTAGTGTCCTCCCCAGCCTGGGCGAATGCAAATGAAATATGCAGATTACGTAATTCCTGTTTAGAGCTCGCCCAGAACCGCAATGGTCCTAGCGTGCATAATCTGAAGACACTGCATCTCCCCCTTTGTTAAATAAAAAGTACCAACAGCATTAGCATTATGGTTCCTCAATGAGTTGTCAAGGCACTCGCAGTTGTGGGCCTGATTGGGTGGTATGAGGTAGTTGAGGGGCACCTTGATCAGGCACGGATGGCCTGTCCAATGCTTCATCTGGACAGGTAAAGCGATACCAAAGGGGATGATGGACGGAGCGCTTGAGCTAATCAAACACTCACCCCCAGACAACTGATCTGGGTTTAATCCATCATCATTCTTTAGCTCACTCCACCACCCCAGTTCAGACATGGCCATATGCAAATCAGTCTGACCCTGTGCCTCATGGGAACAGTCCAGCCCGAACTGCCAAGCCATGTCTTCCTTGGACCGGAAACAAGCATCCTGGGACCGGTTTCTGGCTATTCAGCCGTCATCAGCCAGGCTAGCTTGAATCCAGTGGCAAAGTGAGCAAGGGACCCACGTCTGTGCATACCCAGCCAACTTAGGGCGAACAAAGCGATACCAAAGGGGATGATGGACGGAGCGCTTGAGCTAATCAAACACTCACCCCCAGTCAACTGATCTGGGTTTAATCCATCATCATTCTTTAGCTCACTCCACCACCCCAGTTCAGACATGGCCATATGCAAATCAGTCTGACCCTGTGCCTCATGGGAACAGTCCAGCCCGAACTGCCAAGCCATGTCTTCCCTGGACCGGAAACAAGCATCCTGGGACCGGTTTCTGGCTATTCAGCCGTCATCAGCCAGGTTCAAAACTGATTTGCATATGGCTGGGTTCAAACTGGAATGGCATGGTGAGCAAAAAAACGATGAATTTAGGCCCAGATCTCTGTACTGGGGTGAATGTATGACATTGTTCTGCATTCTGTCCATCAACTGTTGTTTTAGCATTTGTCACCCTGAGTGGGACGGGTATGCCCAGACGTGGGTCCCGTGGTCTCCATGCCACTGGAATCAAGCTATCCTGGCTGAAGAGGGGTGAAACCCCGAAACCGGTCCTAGGATGCTTGTTTCCAGTCCAGGGAGGACCTGGCTTGGCAGTTCGGGCTGGACTGTTCCCATGAAGCACAGGGTCAAGACTGATTTGCATATGGCTGGGTTCAAACTGGAATGGCATGGTGAGCAAAAAAACGATGGATTTAGGCCCAGATCTCTGTACTGGGGTGAATGTATGACATTGTTCTGCATTCTGTCCATCAACTGTTGTTTTTGCATTTGTCACCCCGAGTGGGACGGGTATGCCCAGATGTGGGTCCCGTGCTCTCCATGCCACTGGAATCAAGCTATCCTGGCTGAAGAGGGGTGAAACCTCGAAACCGGTCCTAGGATGCTTGTTTCCAGTCCAGGGAGGACCTGGCTTGGCAGTTCGGGCTGGACTGCTCCCAGGAGGCACAGGGTCAAGACTGATTTGCATATGGCTGGGTTCAAACTGGAATGGCATGGTGAGCAAAAAAACGATGGATTTAGGCCCAGATCTCTGTACTGGGGTGAATGTATGACATTGTTCTGCATTCTGTCCATCAACTGTTGTTTTTGCATTTGTCACCCCGAGTGGGACGGGTATGCCCAGACGTGGGTCCCGTGCTCTCCATGCCACTGGAATCAAGCTATCCTGGCTGAAGAGGGGTGAAACCCCGAAACCGGTCCTAGGATGCTTGTTTCCAGTCCATGGAGGACCTGGCTTGGCAGTTCGGGCTGGACTGTTCCCATGAGGCACAGGGTCAAGACTGATTTGCATATGGCTGGGTTCAAACTGGAATGGCATGGTGAGCAAAAAAAAGATGGATTTAGGCCCAGATCTCTGTACTGGGGTGAATGTATGACATTGTTCTACATTCTGTCCATCAACTGTTGTTTTTTCATCTGGACAGATAGGCACGGGTTGCCTCACTTATGATATCAGGAGATGACGAACATCGAGGTTGGGGTTTAAAGTGTGACGAGTTCCGTGTGATGGACTTTGCGCTATCACCATGTGTCCTTTGCACGTTACAACCCTCAAAGTGTCGACATAAAACAGAGTGTCTTTTTTTTGCTTCTTTATCTGTTTGACCTGTACCCAGTCCCCTTTTCCGAATTACTGTTTCCTGGGCGCGTCTGCGCTGATCAGCATATGTTTTGATCTTGCACTTTCGAGAAGCGTCTGTGATACGAACTTCATGGCTTGGTTGAGATCGATTCCCTCTATCAAAGCTCCCAGAATTACCTTCTTGAGGGTGCCCATGGATCGTTCAACAACATCATTGGCTTGGGGACAGAGAGGTGTACTCTTTTGATGCTTGACATTGAGTTGGTCAAGAAACTCCTTGAATTCTCTGCTATTGAAAGGTGGGCCATAGTCAGATTTGAGATTAGTGGGGATGCCCCACGCTGCAAAGATTTTATCAAGCAGCTCAATGATTTGTCATGGGTTGTCTATGACAAGTCTTCCATCAAAGGAAAATGCTAATATTCATCAATGACTACCATGAGATGATGTCCATTTCCTAGAATCCCAAAGAAATTGACTGCTACTCTCTCCCAGGCCTTTCTTTGGAGACTTCGACTTGTGCACATCAGTTCTGTGTTTATGCTTACATTTCATGATCAACGTTGATTCATTGTGCACTGATTTTGCTTCTATATCAGCAGCTTGTTGATCTGCTTGTTCTTCTGCCCTCGCAGCCATTAGTATTTTCTTTAAACTGAGTGTCTCTCTCAACATGCGTCTTCTGAAAGAGTCTGAGAGACAACCATCAATGACTCTTAGGTGCATGGCTTCTTCATCATTGAAATCATAGTATTTGCAATGTTTGATAAGTGCGTCAAGTGTCTCAACAAACTCATCCGTCTTTTCACCAGCCTGTTGTCGTGCTTGGTTGAAGATGTACCTTTCATATTCGACTTTCGCTGTTGAATTGAACTTGGCTCCCAACGCTTCTTTTATCTTTTGGTACGACATTGCATCAGTTTGTGAAACTTTCTTTAGCACCTCTTTCACTCCATCACCAGCAAGGTTTTTCAGATATTTAATGATTTTTTTATTGTCTTTTTCTTCTAGCGTGTCTATGAAGTCATTGAATGTGTCGATCCATGCAGCCCACCTGACACTGGTGGTCTGTTTCTTTGACGTGTCAAAACAAGCTGGCAGTGGCGGCTGGCATATATTTAGGGTGTTGAGGGGGGCAACATACGGGTGGCATTAAGATAATAAATTAAAAAAGCCACTTTGCAGACTTGCTTCATGACGTCCTCCTCGCTCTGGTATCTTCGCTCCTGGAAGCTCCGAACTAGGAAATTGCACTCTCCAATCCTGGCACGTTTCTCAGCATGAGTGACGCGCCAGGATTGGAGGGTGTTACAGCAAACAAATGATGGACGGAATGCTGACAATGCAAACATTCTCCCCCAGTCAAAATATCTGGGTTAAATCCATCGTTCTTTTGCCCACTACGCCACCCCAGTTTGGACCCAGCCATATGCAAATCAGTCTTGACCCTGTGCCCCATGGGAACAGTCCAGACCGAACTGCCAGGCCAGGTCCTCCCTGGGCCGGAAACAAGCAACCTGGGACCGGTTTCAGGGTATGTCTTCAGCCAGGCTAGCTTGAATCCAGTGGCACAGAGAGCAAGGGACCCACGTCTGGGCATACCCATCCCACTTAGGGCGAAAAGTGTTACAGCAAACAAATGATGGACGAAATGCTGATTGGAGGGAGCGGCCTCTCGAAGTGCTCCTAGGAGCACTGGAGGCCTGCGCTTTCTCTAACCTAGCTGTGTAGGACAGCTAGGTAAAAGAAGTTTCAAATGCACATGTCTGGCTGGCCGTCACAAGAGGAGCGGCCAAAGGGACATGCACACTTTAAACTTAAGTGCACAGCTCCTTGCTGCCACTCGGCAGCACTGGCCCCGCCCTGTCCTGACAATCGGTTCAGGATGGGTTGCTTCGAAATAAAATGGTAATAAATAAACTTTATTACAATTTTTGTTTTTTAGCTACTCTGGGGCATTTTTTTAGGGAGACGACGCTCCTCCGCTCTCACGGAGGAGCTGATCCTGCAAGGTGGTGGCTTCTAGAATGTAGTTGCGGTGTATCTTGCGCTCCCTTCAGCCTCTGTGCTTGAACCTGGGCCGTCGCATTTGATCGAAGGTCATAAAGCACTCTCTTCGCTCTTGATGGTGAGTACATTTTCTGTGTACCGTACATGGTTGTCATTGCCTTCATCTTTTTGCATCATATGAATATTCGCTCCATGTTTGGGCGCAATGTGGTCTCTCTGCCGGCAGCCTTACCAGCAAGTTTCTGGTGGACTACTTGAGTGTGCTCCTCTGCAGGGCCTTCAACTTGTTTGATGGCCATGTATGGGCTGGAGCGGGGCTTTGATGCCACATATGCCAACCGCAGACTGCTTTGCAACGATTTGGGGCAGACGTGTCACGCACAAGTAGTTTGCTTTACCGTTGGAGACTCTGAGGAAGAGCAGCCTTGTTTCTTTTGGGCATGTATCCCCTACTCATCGCCAGTTGTAGCGTCCTCCCCAGACTGGAAGCATGCAAATGAAATACGCCGCACACGGAGCTCTACAATATACGTCTTTATTCTTCAACATACAACCATACACTGCACGCATTGCGTCATCACTTTTAAAAACCACACCTTAACACCTCCCAGCTGATTACATAATTCCTGTTTAGAGTCTGCCCATAACCACAAGGGTCCTAGCACGCATAATCTGAAGACACTACAGTACAGAAGATTGGATTATGATAGCAGAATTGTTGGAGACAAGGGTTAGTATTAGAGTTGTAGGAGACAATTATGGTTCTGCTGGTGGTTCAGAAAATCGGATTATGGTAGAGTTGTATGAGACAGGATTATGGTTCTGCTGGTGGGGCGGTAGATCAGATTATGGTAGTAGAGTTGCAAGAGATAGGGTTATGGTAGTAGTGGGGTGGAAGATGGGTTTATAGCAGTCAAGGTTGGGAGGAGTGGCTTACGGTAATAGGGGGTGTAAATTGTGTTTATGGCAATAGTAAGGTAGTGAGTGATGCACTTAAGGTAGTAGTGGTTATGTGCAAAGGGAAACTGGCTAACAGTATTACTGGGGGCTGTGATACGAGCTTGTGGATGTAAATCAATTCTCACAAAATAATGTATTTGCAGGTATTGTTGAATTGTTTTAACTTTTAGTAATACATCACAATTATTTCAGTGGTGACAATGTCCTTAGTGGTTAACTGTTTGCTATTTTACTCCCTGATCAGCTCTTGCGTCTAATTCCTTTTTTGAGGTCCATGGGGATTGTCCTCCTTTTTCAGTGCTCACATTGTACAGCCAACACGTATGGAAAAAATAGTGGACATAGGTGTCCGTGCTAACCCGCTGATCCATGGCGTCGGTAATTATGTTACCAAGTGCACCATCATAATTAAAGCTTCCAGTTTTCCGTTTTTACTGATTTTTACTGATTTTTACATATAAATGCAGACTGAAAACAATGTGTTTCCTGTCTGTATTTATTTTTAAAAGCGGAAAAATACTGAAAATGGTGCTTCTTTTAAGAGACTCTCCGTGCTGTCTTTCATGAATTCTAGACAACAGCTGAGCAGATAGACAGCACGGGGAGATAAAAAACAGGATGAGATTTCTTTAAATACAAGCATATGCTAACACACATTTGTAGTATAATGCTAATATGTACCTGTGAGTGTAGTCTTTTGTCATAAGTAGCTGCTTAATTTGCTAAAACATGACAGGCATCCATGTATGAGTGCACGTCCAAGAGTTAAATAAACGTAGAAATATACCATTTTACAGCTCCATTTATGCTCAAAAGACAGAATAAATATGGATAAATACCAATGAGTTGGCCCAAAAGTAAATATGGATAAATACAGACGGAAATGTTAAGAAACATAAATACCCTAAAACCGGGAGCCCTAATCATAATCCATGTGTATCTCGACCCTCGTTTATTTTCTTTGATACCTCGAAGTTGGAAGATGGGCAGCAGTGGCACTTTTTCCATGACACTAAAACATACCTTGCCACCCTCATGAAGAAGCAAAAATTGTAGATTGTTTCATTTCCCGCAAAGCTTTAAAAGAGTTGTCTGAACGAGCAAAAACTATTGCGCGTCCAACCTTGATGCCAATTATCTTCTGAGGATATCTGAGGGAAGGCTCTTTTTTGTTTTCAAATGACACATTGTGCCATGGTCTGCATTCCAGTTTTCTGTGTTGTTTGCCTCGGATATTGCTTTATATGTAACACACACCACTATGTCAGCTGTTTCCTGTCCAAAACTTCACAAGAGGGCCATTCATAACTCCTCCTTTTATCCCTGCAGTGAATAAGTAATTATTCAATATAGAGGGCCGCATATTTGGGCCCGGCTTTTTAATGTGGCGGCGCACCGTAATGAAATCTGCCGCTGCTGGCAACCCGAGAGGGCAATGTAACAATTCCAGCATGGCAGAAACTTCATCCTCTTAGGCGACCTGTTTATTTGGCACATCACTGACCCTTTTATCCCTGTGAGTGACAGCCCCAGAAGGGTCACGTTTACATCCATTCTCCCGCGCATTGTAATATTTAATGGCCGACAAGGTTGAGTGCGACCGGGGGTAATTTGAACTCGCTTTTCCACCGAGTTAGAGGCTCGGAGACAGCTTGATCCTTTGCATTGTGGTGTAGCACACGCCACGACTTGGCGTTTGTTTACGAAGGATAGCCTTACTCGTTACTAGAAGGAAAACTTGTAAATAAATATGTGAGCTGACGCGCACACTGTGCTAGCTTCATGAAAAAGAAGGTTCTGCTGCCGCTCATTCTAACTTAAAATGGCGGCGGCGGTGCTGGCAAGCCAACAATGGCTCTTTGCTGTCTCTTCCAGAACATATTTGACCAACGTGACTAAATAATACAATAGTATATCGTCCCTTCTCTTTAAAAGCTTGATTTCTGATTTCTATCACATCTAAAAGTCTATCTTGCTAGTACTTTGAATAACTGGAACTTTTAGATGAAGGCTGCTCTGTTGTGACTGCTGTTAGATGACATTAGATATGTTAAAGGTGATGGTTTGAGCAGGTGTGGAGTGTGCATGCTGACCGACCAGTGATGCTTGTGTATAGTTGATTCGTGAGAATTGCTATTGAGGTATTGTAGGTCAGAATCTTGGGAATCCCTGGCGTGTCTGCATACATGTGCGTGTACATCTGTGCATGCATATGCTCGCATGTTTGCATGAGGCTGTTTGCCAGATAAGTCCAGGAGTTTCAATATTTCTCCTTGAGGATGAATTGTAACGGGGATATAAGTAGATAAGTGATTGTAGCATGTCAAAAAGGGTGAGCTCAGTAGTTTTCATCATTCTTTTTAGACAGGCTGGTTCCACACTCGCCTGAGGGGGAAGGTGGTTATATGCGATGAGTCAAATGAAATCCTACAGAGACAGTTCCTGATGCCCCCCACTAAAACCACTTCCATTTAATTGTAGACCCGTATTGCCCCACAGTCTTTGGCAAGACCACAACTTTGGTCTTGCTAAGAGTCTTTCCACTTTGTGGTGCAGTTAGTAATTTGTCGGTGAATTTGTCAGGCTGGCTGCTAATGCAGCACTACAGTTATGGCTGCCAAAAGAAGGGGTGCATCTGGGGCTCGTGGAGTTTTTGCCTCTCCATATGCAAAGTGCTGCCATGCTACCTCCCCAATGAACAGACATGCCCTTCGTGGTCTCTTGTATAACATGGTATTGACCTTTCTATTTGCACTGAAAATTATAGCCATGATACAAACAACTATTTAAGACAGCTTGAGGGGCATTCAGAAAATGTGTTTGCTTTTTCTTCTCTGTGTTTATCCAAGATGTAAACTTTGCTTGAATCCCTTTTCAGTCTCATTACAGGGGTGCACCACAGGCCCCTGCAGTGCAGGGGGCCCTTAACCCTTCAGGAGCCCCCAACCACTTCAGGGGGGCCACGAGTCTGCCCAGGGCCAAGAAATATCTGTGAGATATGGGAGACTTGGTGGCCCCTCAACACATTCTTCAGGGGGACCATCATTTTGTGTTACATCAGTGTCTCATTACTTCCACTTTAGATTTTGAAGTATAATCTTCTGAAGTCTCGGGTGCTAATTAAGAATTTAGAAAACCTAATCATACACATTTTTCACAAAAAATGCAGTATATTTATTGGATTTTTTCTTCCCTCGGTACTGAATGGGTATTCTGTTTGGCATAAATTCTACCTTAAACTTAAAATGAAGTATAAGTAGTGATAAACATAAGTTGGAACACGAAAAAGGGAAAATATTTTGTATTTCAAAAGCAATCGTTTATCCACACAACCGGTAGATAACATGTAGATTAGTGTAGGTGGTAACAACTGAAGTCTAATTAGAATATTAGCATTTATTGTGTTATCAAATTGCTGCTAAATATTGTTTTTCCAAATGCAATTAATGTTCACACCAGTTATACTAGTTTGATATTATATTACCCCTGTATTACTGCTTTGTGTGAGTGATCCATTTTATTTGATTGTGAATGAAGCTTTCAACGCAAGATTATAATATTCAGATGTGAAGAATAATCCTCTAATTCTTTCATTGACGTAATTTTTGGGGAAAAATTAATTAGTAGGATTCACCGATTAATTTTTTTTAATGATTGAACTAACTTGTTTAACTTGCAGCTTATTTTAGGTGTTTTATTTAGAGAACTATTCACAAATTGTAATGTCTGTTATGAACTGGAAAGAACTTCAACTATTTCCCCCCAAAATCTACTTACGTTGACTTCCACCCTCCCAAACGAATCCTTAGTTACATATTTTCATCCCCACCGTTTTCTTTTAAATACAGTTGTCAGCCAGATTTGGGTGGGAGGAAGGAACAGAAAGAATGCAAACTCTTTTAACTGTTTATCCATAGATGGCACCTCTGCTGCCAGATTTATGAAAAATGTCTTTTAAACAACCCTCTGGGACTCGACCAGACCAACCTCAAGTCAAGTTATGCCCATGACCTGAAGACTTCCACCTCTACCCATATTCAACCATCCTCACCTCGGAGACCTAACATGCCATGTAGCCTCGTAACAACTGCTTTGTGTCCCTCAACTTTCTTTATGGACAGCATGCTGATATTTATCCCTCCTTTCCAGCTGCTGCTCTCTGCCTCAAAAGATTCTGTTTATATGAACATTCTTTCCTTCACATTGCTGCTATGTATTGGTCTGTGTGTGGATACACCAGCATAAGGGCACGCCAGAACCTCTATCTGTTATAACTTTTAAATATCATATTTATATTTATTTGTTTTTAGTTTCGTGTAGTCCTAACCAGACGCAGGAGTTTAACAGAGTACTTTACAATTAGTAGGATAAGTAAAGAGCAAAAAGAGAAGATAAAGCCCAGTAGCAAGGTCTGGTGGCATCTACTGTACAGAGGTCCATAGATAAGCCAACCATGGTGCGGGGATTAACTCTACTTGATTCAGTTTAAACCATATGATGGATAATAGTGATGGATAATAGCAATACATATAGAACATCCAGTAGTAGATCAAGTTACCGTATTGAAAACCTCCAGACACCAATAGTTCGAGGTGGGGATAAGGACAAGTGGATGATTCTCTATGGAAGTGGCCCTGGAAGAGGCTAGCTTCATAATGTCTGGTGGTAAAGTATCAGATTCTAGGTCCACTCATGGAAAAATATTTATTTAGAGTGTTAGCATTCTTGAATGCTTGCATTTCTAGGATGAGATAATTTGTGCTTTGAGGTGAACGTGAGGCAACTGAGATGATCAGTTTCTGCGCTAGGTAGTTGGAAGACCCACCATGAAGAGCCATATGGGCAGTGCATAGTATTTTAGAGGTAGCTCTCATCTGTATGGGACGCCAGTTGAGGGAGAGCAGAATTGGGGTCTGTTAGAAATTGAGTATCCAATTGGCAGAAGTATGCACCCTGTCCAAGTAGGGACCACAATCCTAGTCAGGGTAAGTCACACAGGAATCCTAAATTATCCTGTGTTCACCTTCTGGTTGCTTGGCATAGAGCAGGCAGGATTAACTTAGAAAGCAATGTGTAAAGTTTTTGTGCAATAACTCACACAACAAGACAGTAAATACACCACAAAAAGACTCCACAACAGTTTAGAAAAATAGAAAAGATTTATCTGAGTGAAACATGACCAAAACGATCAAAATTCATCAAGTAGAAGTCGAGATTTTGAATATTGAAGAAATAAATGCTGGAAAGTGCTTTAAAGCAGGTAGCGCTAAAAAAGTTACTTTGGGTTGCGAGGGACCGGTGCACATCCAAAGTTCAGGCCGACCGCGATGGAGCACGGACTGACTACAGGGACTATGTTGGGCCTGCTAAACAGAGTACTTTGGTTCCTGGGGCGCAGTCTGCGGGGCGAGGCTTTGCGACGTCTGGCGCCTGTTCAGAGAGGCTGTGCGGCGAGGCTCTGCGTGGCTTTGCTCTGTGTCACACCAGATTTGGCAGAAATTGAGCTGCAGGACCCACTTCTGAGCTCAGAACTTGGAGAGGGCACCTCAGGCAAGGCTAGTGGTCTTTGATAACCATAGAAAACTCTCAAAGTGGTAGCTGTGGATAGCAGTCTTCAGGCTTATCTTGAAGGAGTGTTAAGCAGCTTGTTTTACCAGTTTAATCATGTAGTGCAGGGTAAACGAAAAAGAACTACACAGTGTTTATCAAAAATACTTCTGTTCATTACACAACATTCCCTAACCCATTGATGTATCTCCTACCCGGAGATATCAACACAAATACACAACAATACTTCAATTGCAATAAGGTAAGTAGCACAAAATACAGTGGTCGCCGGGGGGAGACCAAACCATATATTAAGAAAGTGGAATGCGAACTGCAGAAGAGGACGGGACTTGGACCAAAGACCCAGAGGAGCCAGCGATACATGGAACCACCCAAGCTAAGTACCCAGAACCCCACGGAGGCTGTGTGCAGAGTGGGAACACAGCCGCCTGCCCAATTGAAGTCAATGGAGAAGTCGCGGTTGCAGTTTTGCAGAAGGAGGACCCTTCCCAGAAGAACCCAAAGAATACCCTTGGAGGACGGAAGGTTGGAGAGCCACCCCACCCATGGATGCCCCGGAGACCAGGTTACCTATACCAGGGAAGCCAGGTGCATAGGGGTGAAGAGACGTCAGAAACCTCCGTAGATGACAATGGAAGACTTGGAGATAAGTGCCTCTGGAGAAGAAGGTGGAGAGGTCCGGTGGAGTCCAAAGGTGGATTCTAGAAGTGAAGAACTTGCAAGCAGAGGGGACAGAGTCTATGCCACTCAGGAGTGACCAGGAGGCACGGAAGAGCAATGCCCACCGATGCTAGACGGTTCAGACGAGTTGATGTTGACCTTGTCGCTGCCGCTGTGAGGACCAGGCGACGCTGAGGAAGACCAGGAGCCGTGCATGAGCTGTCCCACGCCGAATGTCGGTGACCAGGTGGTCGGTGTCTGGCGCGAGCACCAACAAGCCTTGGTACCTGCGGAGAGCGAAGACGGAGCAACGTTGGGACCAGTAAGGTTCAAGGGAGTCTCCACAAGCAGGAGAGTCAGAGCAGGGGAGCCCACTGAAGTAGAAGGAGACCCTCTGGAGGACCCACAGGCCAATGGCACAGGAGTCACAAAAGTACCTCGAGCGCTCACCAAGAAGGAAGGTCCACGGTGCAGAGGATGCAGTGAGGATGCTGTACTTGGCAAGAAGAGATGCTGGAGACTGGAGCTTCTTGTAGCCCGAAGATCTTGGAGTGCAGAGCCAACAAGCCTTGGCAATGGCAAGTCAACGCGGTACACAGAGGTTCGGTCCCAGCGGTTCCGACGAGGGATACTGGCCTCAAAATTGCAGAGAGGATATGTCAGGCCTCGAGGGAGTTGTGGAACTACCACCTATGTTGCTGAGCCTTTCAAAGTCCGTGGGACGTCCGGAGCAGCAGATTGGTCAGCTTCGTTGCGGTGCCTGCAGTTGCAGGGGAGTGACTCCTTCACTCCAAGGTAAATTACTTCGGGTGTCCTTGATGCCCACAGGTCTGGTGAAGATCCTGGAAGAAGCACAGACACAGATGAAGAAGACTTGCAGAACAGTGAGACCTGGAGCTGCAGGAGTCTTCCTTGGTGCAGTCTCGGTTCCAGGCGAATTCCAAGTGTCCAGACAGCCGAAGAGTGACGTGGTTTCAGTCGTGAATCTTGATCCACAACAAATCTGAGGACCCACCCACAGGTAAGTCCTTAAGTACCCTAAGGGAAGGTTTGGAACAACTCAAGGGTCCCTCCCAGAGGAGGGGACAGAGAGGAGGATACTCCCATGTTCTTTGTCCAGTTTTGCACCAGGGCGGGAGCCAAGGGCTCCCTGAACTAACTCAAACTGAAGTATGCAAGGAGGGCACCAAATGTGCCGTTCAAAGCAGTCTGGTGGTGCTGGCAAGCGCCCCCACCCCAGCCCAAACACTAAGTCCTGTTCGGGAGGTGGTTACACCTCCCTGCGACAGTAAACCTATTGTTCTACCTTCCCCTGCTCGAGCTTGGCTCAGCAGCAGGAGGACAGAATCGTGTCTGTGCTCGACAGTAGGTGTCAGACCCTGAAAGGCTGTAACTGGGAGTACAGGGGGGTACCACAAGGGAGCCCCCAAGTACATGAGATCATACTTCCAACACTGCAGTCGGTGTTGGAGTATGATTCCAACATGTTTGATACCAAACATGACCGGGTTTGGTGCAGCCACTATATAGTTAGACATCTCGTAATGACTGATGTCCACTATATATATTAAAATGGCTGGTTGCACTTACAAATCCTCAAGAATCCACTCCGGGGTTTGTAGGGGTATCCTGCTCATGCAGGGGCACCCTCACACTTATAACCAAGCATCCTGCCCTGAGGGCTGAAGAGCCTGCCATAGTGGTGACATGTAGGTTTGAAGTGCAGTGACCTCAAATATAAGAAAACTTATATCTGTCATGAGAGGTGCAAGCACCAACTCACAGAGGCTGCAATGGTAGGCCTGTAGTCACAGTTTAAGTGGGCTCCCATGGGTGGCACAATACATGCTGCATCCCATGGGAGACCTAGTGTGTACCTATGCCCTGGATACCTTAGTACCATATACTAGGGACTTACAAGGGTACACCAGTAGCCAATTGTGGATGTACAGAAGTACTTACCATGGTCAATTTGGGGAGAAAGCACAGTGACTGGGGTCCTGATTAGGAGGATCCCTGTCGGACTAGGTCAAACACATACTGGCATCAAGCAAAAAGTGGGGGTAACCATGAAAGCAGATTCTACTTTCCTACAATTATTGACAGACCAAGACTCCTCTGGGTCTAAACAGCGAAGAGGAGTTAGAAGTACACTTATGAAAGATTCACATATTATCACTATGTACCTTTCCTTTTAGTATATGTATTTAGATCTTTAGTATGAGATGGAGTTGTCAGGATGTAAGGCCTTCTACATAAACGTGTAATTCACGCAGACATTATTATCTAGTCCATATGGAGATTGTATAGATAATGTTTGGAGAACTAATTACGGTAGCGGAATTAGGTTAACTAAATTTCAAGTGTACTTTCTCTCCATCTCTATAGGTTTTGCCTGGTTTTCATTTTCTTGCTTTTTTAAAAACTGGTCTGCACTATCGAATTGTAGCCACATCAAAATATCTTAGATGTATAGGAGAGTAATCTAAATGCATGGACATGTTATGTCCATTCAGGGCGTCATAACGTATTATCAGATTTTAACTATACAGCTCATAGATGATGTTTACTAGTAGCTTCAATTCTCCTCTGTCACCATAGGTGTTACTGGATTATTCCAGTAACCCAGCGTATCAGTATTACAGTAGCGGTAGACCATTCAGGACATAATAATGTGATAATAGCCTGGTTAGGGCCCGAGTTCGCTACTAAGTGTTGTTATGACTATTTTGAAGGAACGAAGTACTGTGCATCAACATACAGTTATATACTGGCAATAGCAGTTGCCCCTTCAGGGCCCAATAACGTGGGAGGTGATGATTCATTACGCACAGCTACCTTGACAATATGATGTAAATTTTGAATCATGAATTTTGAATTTGACCATGTTTTCTTTTGAATCATGCATTTAAGATTGAATTAAATGTATATATGTATCATTATAAGATGGCGGCCATGGTTTTAGAACAGACAGAACCAATGTCATGTTATTAGTCCTTTATTGATTGTTACTAAAAATCGTTGACCAATGTGCGATGATGTATTTAATGAAGTCTTGTGGCGTGGAACGAAGACTTTGATGAAGGCACTAGCCGAAACGCGTCTGTCTTTACATCCGTTTATTAAAAGAACGTGGAACATGTCCTGTGAGTGCTGGCCATTATTTTTGTAGTTGGAGCAGTGATGATTTATCACCGCAAGTTCATCCTCGCGCGGTCAAGAACCCGCCCGCGAGTAAACCTCTTTAGAGACCATTC
The DNA here is from genome assembly GCA_963921515.1 of Calotriton arnoldi. Lineage (NCBI taxonomy): Eukaryota > Metazoa > Chordata > Amphibia > Caudata > Salamandridae > Calotriton > Calotriton arnoldi. The sequence goes on from CAWUFW010000289.1 coordinate 1,858,159, forward strand.
ATTTTCTGTAGATCTTGAAAAGTTAACTGGTGGAATATTTCAGTTCCCAAATGGAAGAGATTAAATAAATAGACTAAGACTATCTTATATCTACTGATGGACGAGAATCTCCAAATAGACTCTATAGTCTTGGACCATGTCCTCTTCAAGTTTACCACTAGACCAAAATCCACAAAAAGCTAGTTGTTGGACTTGGCCCTTTTTGGCTAAAGTTCCCTAAACTTTTTGCCTTCCCCCTAGACCTTTTTTCTGACATGGTGTTGCCAACTTAGATGCTTTGGGCACTTTGCCACTGCTGATCAGTGTCAAAGTGCAAGTGCTCCCTGTGTAAAGTGTAATGGTAATTGGTTGTCCATAATTGACATGTTTGTCTTACTAGTAAAGTCCCTAGTAAAGTGCACTATGTGTGCCAGGGCTAGTAGTACAAATGCTACTCGTGGGCCTGCAGCACTAATTGTGCCACCCACATAAGTAGCCCCCAAAGAGAGAACTCAGGCCTGCCAATGCAGTGCCTTCGCGCAGTTTGCTAACTGCCATGTTGTCCTGACAAGTGCACCCACTTGCCAGGCCTTACCCTTCCCTTTCCATGCACATCAGACACCCCTATGGTAGGCCCAAGGTACCCCCCTGGGCAGTGTGCAGTGTCTGTGAAAGGTTGGACATGTACTGAGGTGTGTACCATGTCCTAACAGTGAAATACTCTCCATTTCGTTTTTCACTGTTACAAGGCCATCTTGCCCATAGGACAGAATGGGGAAGGCTGTGTAATATGTTTCCAGCCTATCTTCCCATAGGTTTAAGATTGAGAGGTGAAGTTTAGTGTGCCTGAGCTCACAATTTAATAACACATCTTTTTGTGAAGGTGGTTTTTTAATTGTGTGTTTAGAAACCACGCTTTTAGAAGTGGCTCGTTTTTTTTGTTCTAACAATTCTGTGTCTCTCTGCCTGGTTGTGGATTGACTGTCTGGATTTGAATGTGATAGGATCTGGGAAATGTCTTGACCCAGGGGAGGAGTAGGTGAGACAGCCACGGTTGACCTGCATCTGGAGTGTAGGGGGGATGAGTAGCCCTGGAGGTGAAGAGGCCTGGGCTGCTGCCATAAAACAAAGGCTCCATCTCCTGCTGAGTGATTGAAGATCCAGATCCCCACTATCAAAGGAAGAAGGTGTCACTGGTAGGGAGACACCCAGAACTGGTTTGGACAGGGGTCAGTGCCCCCTGAACACAAAGACTTCAAAGACATTTAGGGGTATAACTATGAGAGCTGTAACCCCTGGACTTTGGACTGAAATCCATATTGAAAAAGGATTGAACCTACTTGGTGCTCAAGAGGAACCTCTGCCAAAGAAGAACAGCTGAAGAGACTGAAGAGAAGGACTGCCCTTGCTGTGTGTTCTGGGGCTGGCCTGCAGTTTGCTGGTTTGACTAAGGAGAGGACAAGGGACTTTGCTGTGTGCTGTGCCTCTGCTTGTGAGGACTTTGCTGTGTGCTGTATCCTGTTGTAGTGTGTCTGCAAGGGCCTGAGGAGAGCTGGCTCCCTGTTGTGGAAACTCAGGAACATAAAAGTGTCCAAGTGTGTCTCAACGATGCTGTGTGCGTGTGCTTTTTGCAGCCTGAGACCTTTGTAAGAAATGCCCCATGATCGTGTGCACCCGGAGTCCAAGTGAGTCTCAGCGACGCTGTGGGCGTGTGCTTCGTGCAGCCTGAGACCTTCGTGAGGATTGCCCTGTGATCGAGTGCACCCGGAGTCCAAGTGAGTCTCAGCGACGCTGTGTGCGTGTGCTTTGTGCAGCCTGAGACCTTCGTGAGGATTGTCTGTGATCGTGGGCACCCGGAGTCCAAGTGAGTCTCAGCGACGCTGTGGGCGTGTGCTTCGTGCAGCCTGAGACCTTCGTGAGGATTGCCCTGTGATCGAGTGCACCCGGAGTCCAAGTGAGTCTCAGCGACGCTGTGTGCGTGTGCTTCGTGCAGCCTGAGACCTTCGGGAGGATTGCCCTGTGATCGTGTGCACCTGGAGCTCAAGTGAGTCTCAGCGACGCTGTGTGCGTGTGCCCTGTTGCAGCCTGAGACCTTTGTGAGAAATGCCCCATGATCGTGTGCACCCGGAGTCCAAGTGAGTCTCAGCGACGCTGTGGGCGTGTGCTTCGTGCAGCCTGAGACCTTCGTGAGGATTGCCCTGTGATCGAGTGCACCCGGAGTCCAAGTGAGTCTCAGCGACGCTGTGTGCGTGTGCTTTGTGCAGCCTGAGACCTTCGTGAGGATTGTCTGTGATCGTGGGCACCCGGAGTCCAAGTGAGTCTCAGCGACGCTGTGGGCGTGTGCTTCGTGCAGCCTGAGACCTTCGTGAGGATTGCCCTGTGATCGAGTGCACCCGGAGTCCAAGTGAGTCTCAGCGACGCTGTGTGCGTGTGCTTCGTGCAGCCTGAGACCTTCGGGAGGATTGCCCTGTGATCGTGTGCACCTGGAGCTCAAGTGAGTCTCAGCGACGCTGTGTGCGTGTGCCCTGTTGCAGCCTGAGACCTTTGTGAGAAATTGCCCCGTGACTGTGTGTCCCGGAGCAGTCTTGTTCTCTGCTTCGATCGACAGCGTGGCCAGAACTGCTGTGATCGTCATTGCCATCGGCCCGGACCGGCATCCCCAGAGGAGCTGTGAGCATTCAACACCGCCGGCCCGAGCCTGCCTTTGCCAAGGAGAGACCTCGAACCATCACCGTCGGGGGTCCGAGTTCCACTGCCCAAGATCAGCGAAGTCGCACCGGAGGCCCAAGCCGCGAGGAGAGTGACGTCGCATCCCCCAGGTAACGCTCAGCGAGCGTGCGTGTGTCGCCGCCTGGGGCGTGGTGTGGGCTCCGAGAGAAACGCTCTCGGCCTTTCCCATCTTTGCAGCGCGAGCCCCCGCTCAAGCCCGTATCGCGGCCCGTACTTGCCGAGGAGTGGCAGTACCGGGGCCGGAGTGGGGAGCTGCACTTTGTTTTCCTCATAACAGTGTTGGGGGCATATTTTGGCAGTAGCTGACCGTGAGTCAGTAAGAGTGGCATAGAGACCGTCCAGAGCACCGCGAACGGTGCCAGAGTGCATTATTTTTGCATTACGAACTGCCTGATTGTTGCATTACGAATTGCATTATTTTTGCATTACGGACTGCCTGATTGTTGCATTACGAATTGCATTATTTTTGCATTACGAACTGCCTGATTGTTGCATTACGAACTGCATAGCATTGCATTAGGACTGCATTGGATCATCGAGAATTGCTCATTAATACTGCAAGAACCTACCAGTGTGTGCTGGCCTAATAACCGGCAAGGTGAAATATTACAAATACGCATATGTTGGATTTTTATCGTGTGGTCTCATCATATATCTTTCTTTTATAAACATATCATTGTTTTTTACATTTTTTTTTTTTATGAAACTCGTGTGGAGTCCATTTGTGGTGTTATCCCTGTGTCACTGAGAGCGTGGTTGCAAATACTTTACACATTTGCCTTGGAGATAAGCCTGGCTGCTCGTGCCAAGCTACCGAGGGGGTGAGCAGGGGCTATCTGAGAAGGTGTCCTTCCTTTCCCTGACTTAGAAGCAAGGGTCCCTATTTGGGCTAAGGTACCTACCTCAGCCAACTAGAGACCCCCAGTTCTAACACTAGTGGAAGTAGGAAAAAGGTCAGCCCCTATTGCAACATTACCATAATTCTCCCAGATATGTTAACTTGAGCACCATGGTCCTACAAAGTGTTTTTGAGCTTCCAGTGAAATACCCTAACCAAGAGACTCCATCGCATTGAACAATTATTCAAAAGCGGCGGTGATAAAGTGTCTTCCACTCAAATCTCAAGCCAAACCTCATCTAGTTCACTCAATCAGAGCAAATAAAATGCCAGAAAACAAAATTTGAGTGAAAATGGAAGACAACCCAAGCCTCTCAGGAACCATCTTGAATACTGGATTATCTGTCTTGGAACCAGGGAGAGCAGTAGCTCAAGCCTATTACTGGCTAAGTGTGTTGTTCACCCTGAAAGAAGTTCAGTATTCCAATCTTTTCAATGACTCCTTGGACATATATATGGGAAATTGGATGCATCATGAGTGCATATATATATATTTATGTCACCATTGTTAAGGTCCTCGTTGAGGTGAAAGTCGTGTTTTGAGAGGCCAATATTATCTTCAGGGATGTGGCATTCCATTTCTTGGGAGGGTCATGTGGTGTTGCCCTTAAAATGAATTTACAGGACTTTGATGCATTTCAGAAGCACATATTTGAGGATGCAGCATGGTATTTAATTGAAAAACCATGGTGAGCATATTAAATTTGTAAACCCAACATTTCTAAAGACGTGTTGTGAAGAAAATACATTTTTGAGAATCCCCACAATTGAGAAAAAAGAAAAGCATCAAAGGCCTAGTATAAAATCCAAGGTCTGTGACATAATTAAAAATTTCCTAGCTGTTGTAATGGAAAGTTTCAATTCTACTAAGGTCTCGGAGGCGAAGGTTATGCTTTCTTCCTTCACTTTATTTTCAACAGCAGCCATTTTTTAAACATCAAATAAAAACTAACATAAACACTAGGGAATCCAGCAACAACAACAGCCAATCAATGATCAGCAGTCCTGATAAAGTCCCTTGTCTATGTTAGAACTCCATCTTTTTTCGCGCAAGTCATGCCACTACACGCCCTTCATGGATCCTGTTTACAAACTTCAATCCCTACGAAAAGAGAGAGCCATAAGTCGCTGGTTATGAATAGGACGACAAGCATGAACAAAACCATCAATGTCAAACATAGCAATCACATTACAAACCCCACCTGGGTCATCATATTCGTGTACACTATACAACCAGGTGAAACTAACAGAAAATACAATACTTGCTAGCCTTGAGAAGGGCAATGCTGTCGAGATTCCTTGCAGGGTGGGCTATCCCTTGCCTCCGAGTCCCTAATAGAATTGAACCTTCCGTTGCAACAGCTAGGAAATATTTCATTCTCTGTCAGGACCGGATGCAAGGATTATGCTAGTTCAAAGCTTGCTCACCACAAAATGAGCCACATCCAGCTTGAGCTTGAAATAGAATCTTTTAAAAGTGGAATCTGAGGACCAGTCGGCCGCATTCATGATGTTTTCCAAACAGCGCTTAGGCTGAACGCCTTCGAGGCCATCACCTGAGTGTGCCCTAAACACCTTGGAGTCAATACCAGCCTCCTGCATGAACCACCGAACCCAGCGGAAAAACGCCTTATGTGGCTTACGCATGGCAATAAGGAGTTGCCATTCAGTCGGCGGCCGAAACGTTTGACATCTCGTAATATGCCTTGAGGCACTGCACCACACACAGCTTAGGGGAATCATGAAAGGCTGTGTAGGTGATAATCCTGGTATTGGACTTTGTCCATCTACTGACTGTAAAAGACACCCCTTCTGGGGAGAAAACTTGACCTGTAATATCCAGGACCCGCACATACAAGACCCATTAGCAGGATACCAGGCATAAGAGCATGGCCAATTTTGCTGAGTGCTTCTTTTGAGACAAAAACAAGTTAGGTTGTCATGACAAGAAAGGTTTAAGCACCTGATTGACATCCCAGAACGCAGAGTAGGACAGTTCTGGTGGAAGGGAAAGATGGGTCCCTCGAAGGATCTTGCATACAAAAATATATTCTCCCACTGGGTAACCCTCGATCGGGGGGTGCCCCGCTGAGATAGTAGAACAGAAGGCATTAATTGAACGATAAGGCAGGCCCTCCCTTGCCAGACTGTCAAAAAAATTAAGCACCTGTACTATATCTGCAACCATGAGATCCGCCCCACTTCATAGACACGAACGTGCTCATCGTGTCCATGCCGACCTGTACCTTTTGACTGTGGTGTCAGCCTAGGCCCTGGAAAGGAGATCCTCAGCCTGTTTCGAAAGCCCTGGGACCATCCAACATCCCCTGTAATCTGCCATGCCACCAAGCACAAGGATCCCTCCAGCACCATTCGGTGAGGAATCTGATCCAGACTCAGAAGAAGAGTTTGGAACGGGGAGATGGATTGGAAAATCCCCAAAAGTTCCATTAGAATTGGAAACCAAACTTGGGATCTCCAAATAGGAGTGACCATCACCACTTCCGCTTGCTGTCTCCTGACCTGAGCCGAGGCCTGGGTGATTATTGCGAACGCAGGAAACGCATAGCCTTGTTCCCGACTCCAGTCTTGGAGGAATGCATCAGTCACCACATCTTGTGGTTCTGGTCTCCAGCGGAAGAATCTGGGCAGCTGATGATCCAGCCGAGAGGCGAATAGGTCCACCGAAAATGGAACCCATTTGTTCTTGATCATGGAGAAAACCTCCGGGTTCCGCTTCCACAGGTTGGAATCCCATAAGTGGCGGAAGTGCCAATTGGCTACCTGGTTTGCCTGCCACGAAGGTACTCTGCCATGACCGAAACATGGTGATCTAGACAATATTGCCAGAAATTGTTCACTAGATCAGACAGTGCTTTGGATCTTGATGCGCCCAAGTGGTTGATATAGCGCACTGCCGATACATTGTCCATGTTGAGGAGGACACAGGATTGGATCTTGGTCCAACAAGGAACCGTGAAGGAGCTGGCAAGGAGCTCCAAGCAATTGAAATGCAATTTCTGTTCTTGTTGTGACAATGAGCCTCCTGTGGAGAACTCCCCACACCTCGTGCCCCAGACTTACTTGCTGGCATCTTACTCTATAACAAGGTGTGGAGATGAACCAAAAATTGCTCTCCTTTTCCATGCTTCCATGTGGGAAAGTCACCAGCCTATCTCCTCTTTCGCATCATCCAATAGTGGTAGTAGCTGTGAGTAATGGGGCCCTTCTGTACACTTTGAGGCATTGTAGAGCCCGATAATGAAGGGCTCCTGGGAAGATTGCCTGAATGGAGGACAAGAGAAGACCCGCCAGGTGAGCGATTTGCCACAGCGAGGTACGTTGCTTGGAAAGTGCTTTCCTTAGCTCGTGTCGGAACTTCATCACCTTCGGAGACGAAAGTCTGAAAGAGGCTGTGGTTGAGTCTATCAGAAACTCCAAGAAGGTGGCCCTCTGGGAGGGCGTCAAGAGCGACTACTTCTCGTTGATCACAAACCCCAGACCTTCCAGAAGGTTTACCATCATCTGCAACTGAAGTGATAGCTTCCTTGGGCACTGATCGAATAACAGCATGTCGTCTAGATAGACGATGAGGCTCATCCCCTGAGCCCGAAGATGTTCCACTTCTGGCTTGATGACCTTTGTGAAGCACCAAGGGGCCGACGAGAGCCCGAAGAGCAGAGTGGAGAACTCGAACGTCTGGTGACGTCACACAAATTGGAGGAAACATCTGTGGGGCGAGAAGACAAGAACTGTCAGATAGGAATCCTTTAGATCTTGATGAACCATCCAGTCGAAGGGGCGCAGAACGTCCCAAAGGAGGTGAATGCCCTCCATTTTGAAGTGGCAGAAGACGAGCCACTCCTTGAACTCCCTGAGGCTGATAACTGATTGTTGACCCCCATCGCTTTTGTCTACAGAGAATAAGTTCCTGATAGAGCTGCCCGGGTGCGGAGTAGATGGGCAAATGGTACCTTTGTCCAGGAGGGCGTCGACCACCGCGTCTATGAGAGCGGCTCCCTGTGGAGAGAACTGTATTGGACGTGGACGGTACTCTTGTTGGGGAGAACTGTAGAATTCAGTTTGAAACCCCCGAACTGTCTGCAAGACTCACGTGTCTGGTGTGATGGAGAGACACGCTTGGAAAAAGTTTGCCAACCAACACCTACTTTTTGTTGGGAAGAAAGGTGAACACTCACCGTTATTGGAAGAGAGCGGGGCTTGTCCCTTGAAGCCTCTGCTGCGGAACAGTTGGCCTCTGGTTGGTTGGAATGTCACAAAGCGGGACTGATCTTGCCACTGGCCGCAACTGGAGTCTTGTCCCCTGGTGGGGTATTGGGAGGTAGCATGGCCGACCGAGAGGCTTCTGCCACGACCGACCCCTTGGAAAACTAAATAAAGATTCTCTTTATGGATGACTGGGACTTATCCAGGGAAGTTAATATTGCTGCGAATTTGCCCAGCTCCTTGATGAAGGGGTCACCAAACAGGCTGCCCTGGGCCACCGCCCCAGCCTCTAAGGGCGCGAGGTCCCCAAGTTTCAGTTCCACCCTAATGAGCAACGAACTGCGGCATTCTGTGGATAGAGCACAGTTGGCGTTGCCCAAAAAGATGAACATATGCTACGCTCAACCAGAGAGGATCTTGGGCGAGATAATGAAATCTGAAGACTTGGCTTCCTTTTCCATATCTAAGAACTTAGTAAGGGGCTCAACAATGTCTAGCAGTTTATTCTGGCAGGTTCGCCAGGATCTATCAGTGCCCTTCTTGGGATTGTTCACAAATTTTTCTAGGAAGGTGGACATCCTGAGGTCATTTCAGGGGTCAGAGTAACCTTACCCTCCAAAGTAGGGCGAGGACATTCCGCTCAATGGCGGCTGCGAGCCTCCTTATCCAGCGGCTTCCGTAAGCGCCCTGCCACATAGATAGCCACCTTATCCACCGGGGCCCACTCGGAAGACCTAGGGTGGATGATTTTGTCAGGGTTTAACCTATCCGTCCCTGTGTCTGGAGAGAGGGGCCAGGGGAGGGGAAGGATGAGGAGAGTGGTGGCAAGGTTTTGAGGGGCTTTTTTTATTTTCGTCTGAGTCCCCGTGGGAGTTGTCCTTCAACGAATCCGGCTGAGAAGGCCCTCAGAAAGGCTCAGAAGGCCTAAGAGGCATGATAAGGTGAGGGGCCTGGGCCAGGAAGGGTCTTTTGAGACAGTCAAATGCATCATGATCCACCCTTGCTTCTCGCTGTCTCTTTGATGGTAATGACTCTGGTCCCTGTGGGGCCTGAGGGAGAACAGAGGGCACAGGGGCCCCCAAAGGATCGAGGTCTAACCTGGGAGCCTTTGCGCATTCCCGCACTATTTGCCTCAAGAGACGTTGCTCAAAGGGGGCCATAGCTTCCTAGACCGCCCTGTAAATAGAGGCATCTACCGCCTCTTAGAAATCGTCGTTCCAAGGTAGGAAAGACAGAGGGTGCCCTTCCATAAATGTGCCTTTCGATATCTGCATGACGTGTGCACCAAAAGGGTAGACTAAAGATAAGCCAGCAGGAGCAGTGTTGCCTGATTTGACACCAGCTGTCCAGTAAAGTTGTGTGTGGGTCAGGCCATGCGCTTTTGACGGGTCTAAGCCCGGGGACAATCCCCTTTTATGTAGTACTGGGATCTGGCCTGGGATTATGTCCCCACGGAGACCTGAGTGGCCTCTAGAGCAAATTACAGACCCTGCAGGGTGTTGGAAAAAGGGAAAATACAGACACCGAGGGGTGTCTGTAATGAAAGGGATTCTACCGGTATACATACTCCAGTATCACGGGACGTCAATCTCCAGGCCAGGACAAGGCTCCTGAGGCTACCACAGCACGCAACTCCAAATCCGCATTAAGAGATTCGAAGAGCGTGTATCGCGGCGGCTGGGAGGCTCACTAAACACAGCGCCTCCTGGGGGGTGGAGGACCGCACTACGCACCACCCCACAAAGTATAGTGATCATGAATTTGGCCGCATACGGAGCGCGCTATAGAGCGTTCCCGTGGTCCGTTTGAGGCAGATAATAATATCACTTAAGCTCCATTACAGTGCAATAACAGTACATAAAGAATACACATGAAAATCAGCCCGTATGAGAGAGAAAGAACATGACTTATCTCTGGCTTCGAGCAGCGAAGAAAGAGAGTTCCAACATAGACAAGAGACTTTATCCGGACTGTTGGTCATTGATTGGCTGATGTTGTTGCTGGATTCCCAAGCGTTTATGGGACTGTTCGTTTTTATTTGATGTTTAATAAATGGCTGTGGTTGAAAATTAAGCGAAGGAAAAAAGCATAATCCTCGCCTCCCGTCCTGACATAGAATTCCAGTTAAAAAAAAAATAGCCGAAAGAAAAATGTCCCCTGGGGAAAGGTGGGAAAAAATGAAGAAACTGAGATCAGTACAGCAGTATAGCAAAAAGTTAGGGAAAATAAGATCTCCTTTCGAGGAAATCTTAGTGAATGCAATTTCAATGTAAAGGGTTGTTTGAACATTTGTTAAATTCCTTTTAACTTTGAAAATTAGTTTTAAAAAGCTGATTTGATAAAGAAAAATGGGTTCTCTCTCAACTAGTTGGTACTCATACAAGTATTTGAAGACTTCAGATATAGTGTAGAGGATTTCCTTATATTGCATTGAATTAGAGACAACAATGGCTACTTATCTTCCTATAACTGTACTCGTGGTTTTGGTCTTGGTTTTTGTTTTAAGGATCTCTGCCATGTCCGACTTTGATGCATCTCTCATCCGTGTTTTAGTATGTCTCGTAATTCGAGGACTTTCTCAAGTTACCATTTTATGTGCATTTGCCACGTTTTAGTAGCAGGTCTAGCAATATGAGGTACTCCCACCCCTATATGACCAGGTTGCTGTGGCCTGCAGTCTGATCCCCTTGTCTCAGTGCTCTTCCTCATCTCTCTGTCCACCCTCCTCTTCCCTTGACCCTCGGACTTTTTTCTTTCTTCTCTTTCCATGCCTGTAATCTTTCCTCTTTCCATGTCATTGTAGGCCAGGTATACTCAAAGTATGGCCCTCCTGACCTTTACATGTGCCCCCTTGGTCAACAGCAGCACTGGACTGCTGTTTACTCCACTCAGCACTAACATTAAAAAGACGTTAATAAACAGGCAAGTATTTATCCAATGGCTAATTGAAGTTAAAGAAAGTAAATAACTACGGTGCCCTGCACCTCTTAGCTTTAGGAACGCCATTTTTAAAGACATCTTGCTGCAAAAGTGTAAAAATGTGACAAAGACTCTTCAAAAGTCAAAAAAGTGTATTTCATTAGCATGCAGTAACCGTTTGACCTTAGGAAACGTGTATGTCATTAACATGCAGAACTGTTTGACCTTAGTACATTAGATTATATCAATACATTGAGAAGTATTTTTTTTTAAGAGTGGTGTTTAGAACGATGCCAATAGTGAACAAAGAGTCATGTTAGTTATGTGCATTCTTTGGGTGCCTGGGTTCCTATTATACATGAACAACATAGTTTATTAAATCACACATGGGAGAAGGTTTTGTGCAGCGCACATTCTGAATATATCTAGTTCGTGGACAATACAATTGAATAAGATCTCACAATTTGTGGGGAAGGCAGGATTAATCCCAGGTTTTCAGGTTTCAAATTGTGTAATTCAGCCACTAGATGTATATGCTTTGTTACCAACCGCCACCCCCAAACAAACCCCCATCACCCTGCTGGAATCAATGCGGCCCTCGGTCACATCATAGGCCACACTTATGGCCCCTGAGAAAATATTTGCGAGTACCCATGTTGTAGGTCAACCTTGTAGGCTCTGAACTTGCGGACAGGGGGAAGTGAGGTAAATATGAGGGTGGGGTGAAGAGACTGGCTCTGCCTCCAGCTGAATGCACGTGGGGGGGGGGGCAAGTCTTTTGGGAACTTGGATCACTCGTAACGCTGTACAAGTGCTTGATTACCAAGTATACTATCCCAAATTGTAACTAAGAGTAACGGAAATGTAACTTGCTCAAAGGATATGATATGTTGTTATTATACCGAAGTGCTAACAAAATCAAATAAAATGGTTTAATAAAAAATAAAATAAAATACTATCCCAAATTGTTATCCATTGCCTCCGATTTTATGCCTCACTTGACGAACCTTTAAAACAGGTGGTAAGACCATCATCCCCTGGCAATATATACACTCTGTGTTTAAAAAAAAACCTCCGTAATAAGGTAAATATAAGCATTTTTAAAGATGTAGCAAGCGTCTGTCTGCGTTTATTACTTCGAGCGGCTTGCAGGCAAATGTCCTGTTTTGCCAATATGTGTAATGTGGCAGAAATACTTCAGCAATTTCAATTTGTGCTCTATGGCACTTGAATAGTTTCACAAAGTTCTGTTCTTGCAGTGTTCAAAACGCCGCGGTGGAAAACTAATAAAGAATGTTTTTGGCAAAGAGACAAATTTTACAAATGTTCCTTCATAAAATCTCTCTCTATTTTCTCTTTTAGTCAGTCAGTCCTTGTACCATATGCGTCTGCGCCAGATCGAAAGGAAATGCCAAGGATGCGGACCGTGCAAAGAAGCCTGAAAACGGGGCCAGGCCCCACGTCCCCAAGATTTTCTTTGGCACGAGGACGCACAAGCAGCTGACGCAAATCACCAAGGAACTGAGAAGGACGGCCTACTCCGGCGTCCGAATGACCATCCTCTCCAGCCGGGAGCACACGTGCGTCCACCCGGAAATCCATAGCAACAAGAACGAGAAATGCGCGGAGCTGCTGGAAGCCAAAGACGTGAGTAGCTGTGAGCCGCAGCACGGAGAGGATGAAATGTGCTGTTGTATAAGCGGATGCAAACATTTCTCCTGCCTTTGCGGCCACGGAGGACCAAGTTATGCAACAGGATTGACTAAATTACGTGTCAAGAAAATGCAAATTGTGCAGCGTGAAGCAGCGCAATTTGTGGCAGTATTATTTCCCTATTTTGTCGTTTTGAAACGTATTAATCTTATCTGGGTAAACATTTTACTCATCAGTACTAGATTAACACCTGGCAGCAATCACTAAGGTATAACCAACTAACCTTTGCCAATAGCACCACTTGTGGTACGTTTTAACGAACGTTTTACCCTGTTTAAGATGGAAACAAATTTTCTTGTTGCAATATTGTAACTATGCACCAGCTGGTGGATTGTGTGACAAGTGTAGTATATCCACAACTATGTGCAAAACACCCTTGATGTAGAATCTTATTATTCCAGTGGTCCTGGTCACCCCCCTAGCACACTATATACTCGAACCTGTTTCAAGACAGTAAATCTTGTTCAAAGTACTCAAAGAATCCTCAGACCCTGAGAGTTTATTCCAGCAAGGATTGGCAAAGCTAATAGATCACAGTTATAGCTTTGCCAATGCTTTCCACCATCTTGGAATGGGTTTTAAAACATCACTAAATGCAATGCATCAAAAGAGCGCCACCCCAAATGCACGTGACTGAGGCTATATTTTAACACATTTGCAAGGCTTTACCAATGCTGTTCAAAGATGGCCACCATCTGCAGCAGCCATCTTTGAATGAATTTTTATTTAGTTTAATAAATCCCATTCAAAGATGTCTGGCATCTTTGAATGGGATTTTTTAAATAATAAACAAAACCATTCTAAAGTGCCTGCCTCGTGTGTGTGTGTGTGTGTGTGTGTGTGTGTATATATATATATATATATATATATATATATATATATATATACACACACACACACATACGCGCGCACACTCCTCCCCCCCCCCCATCCATCCACAAATAGCATGGTGCTAAGAAAAAGGAGGAGCTGGATGAGCAAGAGGATGCTGTGTGGAGGGCAAAGGAGGACTAAAGAGAGGGGAATAAGGAGCAGCGAGAGGGAGAAACAGTACTCCTTCCAACACTCTGCAAAGCAAGGTATGATGGCAGCAGTAGAAAAGTAGTTCACCCCCAACAGTGTGAGATGCTCATGGTGAGACAAACATAAGAATAGTGATGTCATTGATTCAGTAGCAGGGATGTGAGATAGTCAACAGTGCTCTCCAATCATAAGCAAGATGACCCAAAGCCCATCATAAGTATATGTAATGTATTGGAAACAATAGGTCTGGTCAACAAATAGCTAAAGCTGTGTGTAAAAAACAGTGGGTAAAAAGGGTAACCTCCTATATCCTTCCTACTTAAGGTCGATATAAAAAAACGGATTTCATGTCAGTGATTTGGCTAGATAGGCAAATATATTTGTATGTGATTGCTTAATATTTGTTCCTCAAGTAACATATTTAACAGTGTGATTAGATTATATCTTATTGCCATTCAATATACTTAATTTGAAACTTCTTTGTTTGTCCGTAAGCATTTTGTTTTTCGAATGACACCTTTGCAAGCTGAATCTCTGGAGCTGATTTCAATAGCAGTATACGTAGCCAAGTTGCAACACGCTTATCCAGCTCTAGAAAGAAAAGCGGTGGTTCTGTTTTACATTTTCTTCACTGCCAACCTCTAGTCAGTGTCAGGAAACCCACATTAGGTGCTTGATTCAAATGTGTTTTCTTAATAGGTTGCTATCACCTTTTTTCTTTTTTTTTTAACTGAAGTGATGTTAGTCGATCAAGGTCATTTTACTTTTGAAAACAGATACATTTCATTTTAATACCTGCTGGTATTTGAAGTATTCAAGGGGTAACTGATCTCACACAACATGCAAACCATTTGGCAATGTTTGGTTTGTATTTCCTTTGCTTAGTCCACTTTGAATTAGATTCTTGGACTGATAGAGTTTTGGCAGATCACACTCTCATGCTGACACATAGCTATTCAACCAACACCACATTACCAGTGAGTGATCCTGTAATTGTTTAGTACAAAATGCATATAGAAAAATGTGATTGCGGGTATCCTTAATGCGCGCTAAAAATTAATTTATCTGTAGAAACACTGAGCCACAGATAGTATTGTAACAGTTTTAACAGTGTATTGTGCAATAATGTGTTTAGGGCTCTACAGAGACAGGACTTGTTGCATCTTGCAGATTTTGGGGAGTGAGATCAAGGACTGTGCTCCACAGATGGAAAGTTATCGGCAAAACTTCCCAGTTGAGTTGGCAGGGTATGCCCAGACGTGGGTCCCTTGCTCACTTTGCCACTGGATTCAAGCTAGCCTGGCTGATGAGGGCTGTAAGCCCGAAACCGGTCCCAGGATGCTTGATTCCGGTCCAGGGAAGACATGGCTTGGCAGTTCGGTCTGGACTGTTCCCATGAGGCACAGGGTCAAGACTGATTTGCATATAGCTGTGTCTGAACTGGGGTGGCAAAGTGAGCTAAAGAATGATGATGGATTCAGCCCAGATCTGTGACTGGGGGTGAGTGTTTAAAAAGTTTCAGCACTCCGTCCATTATCTCCTTGTGTTTGCTTTGTTCGCCCTAAGTTGGCAGGGTATGCCCAGACGTGGGTCCCTTGCTCACTTTGCCACTGGATTCAAGCTAGCCTGGCTGATGAGGGCTGTTAGCCCGAAACCGGTCCCAGGATGCTTGATTCCGGTCCAGGGAAGACATGGCTTGGAAGTTCGGTCTGGACTGTTCCCATGAGGCACAAGGTCAAGACTGATTTGCATATAGCTGTGTCTGAACTGGGGTGGCAAAGTGAGCTAAAGAATGATGATGGATTCAACCCAGATCTGTGACTGGGGGTGAGTGTTTGAAAAGTTTCAGCACTCTGTCCATCATCTCCTTGTGTTTGCTTTGAGATTATCTGGAAGGACTGTGCGGAGGTGTGCTGTGTCAAACTGTAGGTGGTGGTTGAGGTCCCTGTGACCTTGTATGCAGGCAGTGCATTCACTCATGATGCATTAATAACCTGCTTTTAAAAACAGAGTATTTTAATGTGCTTTAGTGCAGTGGATGACCAGTTGATGTCCTCTCCCCTACCTTCACAATGCGGTGGATGTCATTAGGTCATCCACCGTTCAGGAAAAGAAAATGCATCTGATGAAAACAGCAGAAACATTTTCTGTTCTGATTCAAAGTCAGGATGCGAGGGAAGAACTTTCCTCACATCTCAAGTAAAAAATTTTTTTGTTTTGCTGTTCCGAGCAGCTTGCAGTGCAACACAAAAGTGAAAGCTGACTGCGCCTTGGTCTGCTTTCACTTTTGAGGCTGCCCCCGAGCACCGATCAAGACTAACAGGCAGTTGCTCTCGCTCCCTAATGGATCTCTGCCTGGGGATCATGTTGGGAAGGTGAAACCAAAGCAGGCACGGCACCTCCTTCCAAATACCAGGGACGTATTCTGGCAGTGGGGGCTGTTCACTCTCCCCAAACACCAGGTATCGGCACTTCCACTGGGCAAAAAAGTTTTTCTGCCCTCAGAGGGGCAGATAGGGGGGGAGTTTATCGCTAATCAGGGCAGACACCCCACTAGGCATTAGGAAAATGTTCAATGTACTTTTTTGGGAAGGGGGTACCCTGCCCCTGTGAATGCACCCGTGCTCCCCCTTTCACTGGACACAACAGTCGTTCTGCCCACCCCAGTGGGCAGATAGGGGATGTTTACCCCCATCTGCCCTTTGGGGGGGGCAGAAAGCCCACTAGGCACCATGGAATTGTTCAGTGCACTGTTGTGGGGAGTAGTGGACCCCTGGACATGGGCCTGTGCTCCCTCCTCCCGTGGGTGCAACAGTTCGCCCCCTAGGGGGGTTAGGAGGCTTTTAACCCCAATCTGCCCCCCTGGAGGTGGGTCAAAGAGCCCACTATAACACCAGGGACTCTCTTATTTAATGTTGTTGGGGGTTGGGGAGTGATGCCTCAACCCTGGACACAACAGTCTTTTTACCCCATCCCCGGGTAGAGGATAGGGGTTGTTTACCATCAAACTGCTCACCAAGGAGAGTGGGGGTCAAAAAGCCCACTAGATCACCAACAAATGTTTTTATTTACTCCTTAGGATTGGAGAGTAACCCCCTTGGATTATGGTCTTGTGCTCGTCCCCACCCGAGGGTGTGGGTGGGTCAACCTGGCATTCTGCCTACCCCCCACCCCTAAGACCCCAACAGTTTGACGCCAATGTATTGAGTTCTATAGATCATTGCAGGGTTTTATTTTTCTGTGTAGCTTTATTGAAGCTGCTCTACTGGGTTTTTCCTTCCCCTCAATTGTTTTCTGGTGGGAACTCTTTCAGAATGATTTGCCACAACTGACTCTAGTGACTGATGGTTCTCTCCAGGGATGAGGAGCTCATCTGGCTTACCTCTTGTTCAGCACTTTATGATTACCACAAGAACATACGTTCCACATTAACCCATTTGATTGACAGCAGTGACAATGGTCTGTAAGTACTTTCTAACTGAGCTTCAGAATAATAAAGTTTAAATACTGTCAAAGAATACCACCTTTTGTCCCCTTATCTAAACAAAAAGAAAGGGGCTTCCCTATTGTAATAAAGCCATGGCGCTCAGGCACTGATCCCCAGACATAAAAACTGGCCTGTCCGCTGCTCTTCTAATATTGAAAGTCAACGTCATTGCAGATTATCTCAGCAGACTTCACTTTACAAACCACACAATAGACTTGGCACAGGAGGTGAAGCAACAAATCTTTCAAAGTTGAGGTTTCCCAGAAATCAATCTCTTCATGACAGCCTTACACAAGAAATCTTCTCTGTACTACCCCAGGAAACACCAACCCCTGAATTCTGTGGGAAACACTTTTTGCTTCCTTGCACTTATACTCTGCACTATTCGTTTCCACTTGCTCAGCTATTGCAGAATGACAGTCAGCAGTCCAATTCCACCATGCTTGGCTGATCTTGATAGCTTCCGAATGGGGCATACAGCCTTGGCCCCCTGAACATCTGCACCTGAGTTGCTCTCTTCATTGGGAACATTTAGTTTAGGAGGACTTGCTTTCTCAAAGGAAGGGTGAGATTCTTCACTCCAACTTCCAGCACAGCTTTCCAGCATTCTTCTCTCGCCCACAATCCCTTTTAACTAGGGCAGTGTAGATCGACAGTGTTTGCTTCCTGCTGTTAAGACAGGTCTTTTCTTTGGATCCTTTCTGTGTTGAGGTGGTCCAGATTCTTCAGTCCCTGTTCTCGTTGGCTAAGAAGGGGCTAAACCTAGACGGAGTGAAAGGATACCTGGGTGTGATATCAGTATCCACATTTACACCTATTCCGGGATAGCTCTTTAATTTGCCCGTCATCATTCATTTTTTGAAAGAGCTGCAGTAAAATGTGCTCCCTATTTATCTTCTTTATTAGTCAACTATTTCAGCCATTGCACTCTTGTATTTAAAATAGTTTTTCCTGGAAAACAGAGTTCTTGCATTGCTATAGCTCGGTGAGTTAGTGAATTTGGACTTTATCAGCATCCCTGACTTTCACCTCATTCTCTAAAGACAAGGTAGTCCTTGGAGTCAAGCGTTCTTTCCTGCATAAGGGGGGGGGGCTATACATTTTCATGTTTTAACTCATTTCTCCCTGTTCTTTGTCCCGCCTCCACATTCCTCCAAAGATGAGGAAAGACTTCATATGTCGGCCCCCCCTTTAGGGCTTTGAGTCACTATATCCACAAGTCTTAGTCTTTCATAGCTGATCAGCCTGCTTATAGAGCTTCAGGCCTCTCATCTCAAACAGGCTGTGAAGAAACACACCATCTTGAGGTGATTGTTTTGAATAGTAAGACGCTGTCACAAGTTAGCAAGTAAACTGAGCTCTGAATGTTTGCAAGCCCCTTGGACCGTAGCTACATCATCCTGTTTAAGAAGCACTCCTATTCAGACCATCTGTAAAGCATTCAGTCCTTGTCCTCTACTGTGGCAAATATCACTTTCTTACCTCAGAAGAGCAAGTGCAATCACAATTTGTCTGAGTGGTGTTGCAAGTTTTGGAATTCTTAATCCTCTGGCTACAAAGGATGCTTTGGAAGTGGTTTACTTAAGGAATTGGTAAGAGTTTATGTCCATTTGTAACACAACTTACTTACGATCACAAACTTTCTCTCTGATGAATTCTGTATCTCATGCAGCTTACTTACAAACCTCCAATTGCTTTTTTATTATATGCTTATTTTTGGTTGCGTGGTCTACATGACAGTGGAAAAAAGCGAGGCGAAACTGACAATACCTATGCTCAAGCACCTGAAACACCTCCTAGTGGAGTTGCGAGACTCAATTGATGATTTCTAATGGCATCACCTAGAGCCAGTGACAGGTCAATGTTATAAAAAAATTCTGGCTCTAGTCTGGTGCCTGTGAAAAGGTTCACTTAAGGAATCCGCAGGAGTTATTGTGTCCATCTGAAAGAGTGTTGCCAGAGGCAATCAACTTGGTAGTTCTTGAGTGTTGGGAGGGGCTATGACCCAGGAGAGCAAAATCTCATATGGGTTATGATATACCCTCTCTTCCCTCAACAGTGATAATAAATATCACATTACTCACTGACGATTTGCATGCATGGTTTATGCTAGTCTGTTTTGTCATGTGTAAAAGATACACACATAGGCATTTAACCTGACTCGGAGCGCAAGATGACACAAAAGTAGATCTAGCTTGTAACACACTTTAACCTTTGCACTATGATAATCAATAGCCAAATGTGCCTTAATTAGTACACTTGTTAAAAAAAATGGTGTTTTATTGGACCACATTTATTTTTACCAGCATGAGATAAACGTGTGTGTGTGTGCGGCTGGGAATGTGATATTCTAGTTGGCATTACACATGAAATCCTGTGTTCCTTAGGGGCTTCACTGGTGTTTGCTTTAGAGGGAGAAAGGGTATCTCCAATTTGCTGGACCATCTAGTGAGAGGAGGGAAACTTAGACGATTCCTTTGTGTAGATGGTTAGGAGATGCCAATTGGTCATGGCAAAGAGAATTTTACACATCTTGTGGCTACCGAGCATTGATAATTAGAGGTCAAATTAGTGCTGAATTAATCTGCCTTTGATGGGCACTGTCTCAACCGGGTTTGAAATCGATGCCTGCTATGTAGGTTCTAGGCTCCGTATTGACTGCATTACATGTGCTGTCTTAGGCTACACTGCATTATTTATGTTTATTTGTTCCAAACTTAAGGCCAGATTAGTATTACAGTATTTTTAGTTTTGCTGAGTGATCTCAATCCATGGCAAACCTGTTCAGTATCCGACCTGCTGTTTAATCTATGTTGTAGAAGACTGCCATTTTAATGGTGTTACTTATGCAGTGAAAGACAGTTCTGTTTTGTAGCGTGATGTTTTTCTGTGTACTGTAGCCTTGTGAGTTTGCCGGACTAAAATATATATCTACACTCTTAAACTGATGGAGTCAAATTATATCTTTTTTGTTGCAACCTAGTTAGATGGCCATACTTTGGAAATATTTTCGACATCATCACAATTTGTTTTGCGGCCAAGGTGATATTTGTTATTGCAAATCTTAGGAAAGATTTGTTAATCCAGACAACACCAGTATAACGAATCGGTTACCCTTTTATTAGTCACTATGAGAATTTCAATCCTGAATTGTAACCCATTTTAATTTAGAGATTTGCAGCTTATAAGTAAGTGGGATGAGGTGCAGAGCTTCCTTCTAGCCAAAAACATATGGGAAATGTCATATTTTACATACCACACTTAGAAACAGCAGTGGCAGAATTTGAGTGGTCAGGAGAGGCCCAACTAACAGCGTTTTATTTTGGAAGAGCTTAAGGTTATCATTGCAGATGTAATTTCGTTTTCTTCTAAGGTGGAAAGAATGATTAACTGGCCCTTCCCTAAGTTCAACGTCTGTTTAATGAAAGATGTTCTCAGGCAGGGTTATGTCCTGCCAGTCAATGCACAAATATCACGTCTTGAGGATAAAGAACCTGTAAGGATTAAGCCTAAGCAATTAGGATGTATCAAATGCGCCCATTCACCTGCTCGAAAGCGAAAGTGATGTTTAGATCACTTGTACATGCATGATGTAAATTTTGTAAAGAGGTGCACAAAGATTAAAGGCAGGAAATAATTTAGGTAATTGATTCAGAATGGTAAATCCCCAAGGTCAGGAGGGACCATACTCTCATCTTGTAGGCCAGTAGTCCCCAAGCTTTTGTTAGCAATGAATAAAATATGTATATCAGTTGCAATGAAGAGCAGCATCAAAAACACAATGTAAAACATGGCATACATTGGCTAAATCTTTGCTACGTGATTTAGTAGTTATGAACCGCATACCTATAAAAAAAATACATATTAGCTGTGATTAACCATACTAATTTAGAGGAACAATTAATTTTAAAATACAATGTAGTCCATTAACAGTTATACAGTTTTTTCAGTGGACATACTTTCCTCTCAGCGATTTTTGAATCATGTTGAATTGGGAATTTCAGAGGACACTGGGCCACACCATTTGGTCAATATTGGATGGAATTAAAGTGTTCTTTACAAGGGAGACGTTAGCAGTCCCCAAGCACGTTTGGAAAATTTGTTGTCAAAGGGTCCATTATGAATCATGTTAGCACAATAACATTGGCACAACCTTGTTTGGATTGAAATAAAAATCTGCAAAGAGGTTTTGGGTTTCTCTCCCAAAGAAAATTTGGGAAGTACAATGTCAAATTGCATGTCGAAGTTTAAAATCCATGCAAAATTATTCAAACCTGGCGGGAGTAAAAGATCTGTTTATATGAATTGGGATAGGTATTCTTCCTGAGGAACTTGCAGTAAAAATAGTGAACAACTGTACATTTTAACTATATTATTGTAGTACTGTTGCTCACAAAATAGGCTATAACACTTAGGAGTTTCTGTGACAAATGTTGCATTTCATGGTAAATTAGGCAGATAACACTGTGAAACTCGGTGAAATATAAGAACAGTTTTACATTTCAGCCTAATCACATATAACAATTTTCCATAATGCCCTTCTATCACATCTTACAATTTTATAATACAACATTTAACACACATTGCAGCCTTCCACAGTCCAACCAGTGTGTAGATTTCACAAATTACATAATAGTCCTGTAGGGAAATCAACTGCCAGACTTCAGTATTTTTCAGAATTAGGAATTGATTTATATTTATCCTTTCAAACGTGTCCTGGATCAGAGCAGTTGGGAGTCATTGAATTATTTACACTACATAACTTTGAAATTTCGAGATAGATACTCAATTTCACAATTCATTACTCACCCAGATTCAATAGGCCACATTTTGTAACTTTTCATAATTATTTAGCCAACATATTTTGCGGTTTTCTGTAAAATCCTGCCGGCACACATTGCTGTTTTCCAAAATGCGGTAGGCATGACTTTAGTTTTTCCACAATTCTACAGTTAATTCACTTTGGAAGATCCTCCGTGCTAACAGTGCACATTATTTGTCAGTTCCATGCTGGATAAATAGACTTTACTCAGATCAGCCTTTTATTGGTGTTCAGGAATTCTTATTCTAACCATGCATTCCACTGCCCAGTCTACTTTGTCTGCCCATATGCTCTTCAGCCAGTTGGTGCCTCCTGCAACCACTTGATATCTCCTGCTCTTCATGCTGGCGATGACCTCAGAACAAAGCTTGTTGCACTGTTTTAAAGATGCCAACCCATCATTAAAGAGAATTCAATGTCAGTACATCAGATCTTAGAATCTAGGAAAACTTCTGCCAGACAATGCCCTGCAGGAACAAACCTCGTGGGGAGTAGCAACGTGGGGAAAACCAATCAGGAAAGCTTCCAAATACTCCAAAGAAAAAATAAGCTTGCTCAGTTGTAGCAGGTACAAAAAAAATCATTGTGGTTGGGTTAACTGTTGAGCAGCATTTTAAGGTGCCTTGAGCAACATATTGTTCACGAGCTGCGCATTGGGGACAAACTGTAGGTGCTAAACATTTTTCTTAGTTATGGTATGCTAATTTATCATATAAATCACAGAGTATACTACAACAAGGTTTCTTTATGCTAAAGGTCCTGTACTTGTGAATTAGATGAGATGGATTTAGGTGTGACGTTCACTTAATTGTGTTTTGTCCTATAAAGTTAGTTTTGGATTCTGAAGCTTGTAGGAGTGGCACAGATAAAAAGAAATTGTTAAAGATCATCACGTCCCTGTAGAAGGAAAATATCTTCAATATTAGTAAGAGTAGAATGGATCCAAATTATCTTCAAGCTTGTACATAGTCTGACTCTGTCATTGTCATGTGGGTTGGGATTCTTTTTTAAGAGATCCAGTTCAGTGTAACTAATGCCCTAGCATTCCACATTATTTCAGTAATTCTTTTGTTATGTACCGCTTTCGTAGGCAGCCATTATCATAAACACGGTTTTTGAAATCTGGTTATTCACGGCTCTGATGTCAGAACAGTGAAAAAAACAAGGTTCTTTTTTCACTGCTCTTATGTAAGAGCACTTAATGACTTAAGTAGATTTTAGACCTCATCTGCAGCATAGAGTATGGCATC
This sequence comes from Calotriton arnoldi, assembly GCA_963921515.1. Taxonomy (NCBI): domain Eukaryota; kingdom Metazoa; phylum Chordata; class Amphibia; order Caudata; family Salamandridae; genus Calotriton; species Calotriton arnoldi. The sequence goes on from CAWUFW010000289.1 coordinate 1,881,207, forward strand.
AATCACTTTATATTGCTGGTAAAGATGATCTCTGCAAATTCATCTTTTTGAATCTCACCTGTCATAAATTTTAGAATCCATACTTCTGTGTTTCTCTTCTTACCCATTCAATAGATCACTCTCATGTTTGCCAGTGACCTGCAGAGTTCTTCAAAGCTCCATCCTGATGTGATACAAATCACAGTCAGCCATGGGATCAGGATTCACCCATATCCCAGTGACACTCCACCCTACTAAGATAAGATTCATCCTCATTACTAAGACCAGCATATAAGCCAAGTCCAAGACTGGGCCAAAACATGTAAGTAGACAGATTCTCCCCTCAACACAACCCTTGGTTTCATCATTGATTTTGACCTATCCTTGAAACCTCAAGTTGCAAAGAACACACAGACAGCATGAGCAATTAATTGCACACAGAATTCATCAAGGGATTTTACTCCTTTAACCACATATCACCCATCCTAAAAGAGTTTGACTGTTTTCCACTTCAAGCCTACCTCATCTTTAAGATCTGCTGAATCAAACACAAAGTACTAGTCTTGAATTGTCTTCCCTCCCATGCCTGTCACCCTGATGCCGCAGTGGGTCGTGTTCCCATCCTGTCAGCTAGGTCTGAGCTGTATAGATACCTAACTACAGTTTAGCTTTAAAAGTGCAAACTGCTTGCTTGTTGGCACGTTAAACTGCATTTAGAGTATGCTATTTTTTATGCTTTAATGTATCTGCTATGGGTTGCGATTCAAGGGTAAGAGGGAGGGGAGATCGCTCCTGCATGGAAGATATGTGCCTTTACAGACTGCTTTTCTCAATCCCTTTTTTATTCACACATCCACTCCTTTTCTCTCACCCTCTCTCTTTCCATCACATCCTCTTCCCTCCCAAATCCACAGTGTGTTGATCTGTGCTGTATGTAGAGACAAGGAAGAGCTTTGCATTTTTGAGAACATGGAAGGAATCAGTGAGTATCCTATTCTTTCATGGCAGCCAGCGGGTGGGCATCTTGGAAATGTATTCCCTACACACATTTGACACATATTACTCTGATACTTAGTTTGACAGATAGCATGGTGGATTATTCTAATATGTTCATGATTGACGTATGTTTATTTTAATAATAGTCAATATGCAAGCAAAACAATGCGGGACAATTGTCGTTTCAACGATCAAAGCTTCTGCCCAAAATCCTGTTGAAGCATATAATCCTAAAATCCAGACGTACTGAGCGCACTTTAGCACAGCCTTTTCTCAATAAAAATGAATGGAAATGTGAACACGTGACTGAAACTGTTACTCTAATGAAATTAACTAGTAAGTAGATGGTAGAATCTTCTTGTGAGAAAGAATATGAGAAGTCCTTGAAGACTAAATACATAAATTAAAACAAGGGCTGACTCACTACTTTCTTCAAGTCACGCTTCATGGTGCCAATCCTCAAAACAAGGCTGCACTTGCTACACAGTGTAAAAAATACGCAATTGTACAACATTGAATAAAATGGCTTCTGGACATCGGAGATACATTATACTTTGCAGACATATTAGAGTTATTGTGCACTTCAGGATATTGTAAAAAGGATATTGCAATTCAAACATGAAACGTATCAGTACATCTTAAGGCATACCAGAGCATTGGTTCATAATAAAGCAATGGCAATAAAGCATGGAAACAAGTGATTCTGCTTCCTCAGCCCCTTTTTTTGTTGAGAGACAAAACTCTTCACAGTAATTCAGTTGCTTTTAAATGTATTATTTCAGCTTTTACAACAGCATTATCACTGTCTTCATCATCCTCACATGTAGCAAGCAGATAATAGTGGAAGCACAAATGCTTCGGATGATGCACCTCATAATTTGTTTTAAAGCATACAGAAAGACCACAATTGTGGTCTTTCTGTATTTTCATCCCTCAATTCCCAAATATCCTTCAAAACCAAGACCAGATGCCATTTAAGTTGAAGTCTAATCTGTTCTGAATCACATGTGCCTTCTTAACACTATATTTAAGGCTTTCTGTTTGATCATGTATGCTGAGTGAGTTGTTGGGGAATATGTGCAGCACTCCATCCCTACCATAGCGCAGACACCCCCGTTGGATGCCAGGAGGTAATCTGAAGCCATTCTAATCTGCACAAGCTAGTTTTATGGGCATCTAACTGATCCGTAATCAGTCTTAGTGCAATGGCAGTTGCATTTGGAACTTCGCCAATGTTCAGCATTGCATGTAGTCTCTTGAATAGCTTGCCCTACTCTATGCATTTGAAGAAATTGGAACAAAATGTTTGTTTCAGAAATTTCACAGTGGCCCCCCCATCTCTAGAGAGGGTGAACAGTAGATATAACGCATCCAGAGTAACAGAGCCCAGTCCTCTCACGGGGCAACCAAGGATGTGCCGTAGTTCCGCAGATAAAATAAGCATACCTTTCTTGATTTTGCCGTTTTTGAGGCAACATACCAGTGGGAATTTGGGATTTAAGCAGGGGGAAGGGGGTGGAGAGGATTCAAAACTTATCGTCATTACCACAATGTCACCCTCACTTTGACCCACAAACACATTTGTATTGCTTGGTGTACGGCACTTGGAAACCATCCCTATTGGATTGGTTGGGACAAGTTTTCTCAAGGGGTACTCCGATCAAAGGCACTTTTCCCCCCACATCATCAGGCAAGTAAATGCAGATCCAACCAGAGGAGACCCCAATGTTTTGTTGCTATTTTTAAAGCTACAGCACATGAATGAATGAATGAGATATTTTTATAGAGCGCGCATTACCCGAGGGTGTCTTAGCGCTGAGCAGATCAAGAACCGAATAAGTTGCAACAAGCTGAGGGGAATCCTAGGTGACTCGGTTGTTTAAAGAGGAAATAGCCAGGTCTTTAGCTGCTTTCTGAAGAGCTGCAAGGTTGGTTGTGAACGGAGTGCAAAAGGAAGGGCGTTCCATAGCTTTACCCCCAGGAAAGCAAGCGTTCTACTGCCCCAATGTACTCTTTTCATTCTTTGGACCCTGACCAAGTGTCCAGAGCTGGATCTAAGGTTTCTGCTAAGCGTGTACCAAGTGAACCTTTCTTGGAAATAAGACGGGCCGGTCCTGTGAAGAGCCTTATGCATTAGGCACAGAGCCTTGAAAGTGATCCTCTTTTCCACCGGCAACAAGTGAAGGCCGTGCAATAAGTGAGAGACTGGTTTAAACTTGGGAATCTTCAGGAGCGTTCTAGCTACAGCATTCTGTAAGGACTGCAACTTTTTTATCAGGTATTTGGAGGTGCCTAGGTATAGAGCATTGCAGTAGTCCATCTTGGAAGCGATGAGGGCCAACATTACCGTCTTCTGTAAGTCGAACGGAATGAACGGGAGGATTTTTTGAGAACCAGCAGCATAAAAAGCCACCAGAGGTCACATAGGAGTTAATCCCATAATAAAGCATCAATACAAGTAAATGGAAACATGAGCACTTGACTGAAACTGTTACTTGAACAAAGTTAACTAATGAGTAGATGGTGGAATCTTCTCATGAGAAAGAGAGTGACACAGTGCAGCAAATGTGCAATTGTAATAGCGCTGAATAAAATGGCTCCTGGGCCTCAGTGATACATGAAACTTTGCAGACATATTATTTTTTATTTTTATTTGTTTATTGGCATTTCACAACAAACAAAACTTTATTCAACGGGGCCAGACAGTGTGCCCAACATTCCATCTGTAATACATCATTTACATGTCATGATTACTTCATTATAGCTTATGTCATGTGCTCATAGTCTCCCCACCCTCCCCCCAACCATTTCCAGCCCGCAACATCAGTATTCCCTACCCTAATCTCAGATTGGGAGCAATTTAAAGCATCCTACAACACCTAATACCCCCCAGTCTCGTCTCTATTCCCGTGCCCAGCAGACTCCTCCCTCTCCTGAAGCGACCCCTTCTTAATATTGTTCAACATCATCCCGCTGAGTGTTCCTCCCGGTCACCCCCGCTATGGCGTAGACACTTCTCGGTCTAATCGTTCTCTGGCCCATGTCACAAATGGCTCCCAAATGTCCCTTGGTCGTGATGCAGAAGGCATCAGCTCCCAATACGTAGTCAGTTGTGAATGCCCGAACGTGACATCCTTCAGCCAATCGTCTGTCGATGGGACTCTCCTACTACCCCAATGTATGGCTACTCGCCGTTTAGCGTAGAGTAAGAGCATGGCGTGTAGTTTTCTATATTTCACCGGAGTATTCTTTACATAACCCAGCAGTCCCAGCATAGGATCTGGATCTACTTCTATTTCAGTGATTTGTTTTATAATGGTAAAGACAGCATTCCAATACGTCCCCAGTCGTGGGCAGCTCCATGCGACATGCATGAACCCGGCCGGTGCTATTCCGCAGCGCCAACAGTTGTCGTCATCTTTGAGACCTATATGATATAACCGAGTGGGCGTTCTGTAGAATCTATGTAGGAATTTAAAATGGACCAGCCTGAGTCTGTAATTGGGGGACAACGCTAATAGCTGGCTGCAACAGTACAGCCATTGTTCCTCCGACATTGGGACCTGAAGCTCTTCGTTCCATGCCACCAGCGCATGGGGCCGCAACACCGGAACCGACGTCTGCATTTGGTTGTAGATTCTAGTGATAAGCTTACGTGGGGAAGCAACCACAAGTACATTTTCAAGAGTTTCCAGTGTCGGTGGGGCACTCGGAAACGTTTCGTGCAGTGACCTGCATGCCAATTTAAGCTTATGGTACGCAAACACTTCGGCAAAGGCCACTGGGCAGTCCTCCACAGCCTCTGGGGCTGATCGGAACAACCCTTCGGGGTATAAATCTGCAAATGTCGCCAACTTCATTTTGCGTGCCAGATCTGTTCCAAGCCCGTCTCCGGCGGGGAATAGCATTGGGTTGCTGGCCAGGGAGATAGACGGGGCGTATAGCATGGATTCGCCCGCTCTCATCCGTAGTTTATGCCAGGCCCAGCGCATAGTTTCCACTGTGTCCACACCCTCCCTTGGGCGCTTGTATGTCCCATATAATGCGACACGCAGTGGCAGAGGCTTAGCCACCTCCGCCTCCACGGCCACATGTGGCTGAAACGGAGTTGGGTGCACCCAATAATATAAAAATTGGGCTTGTGCGCTCCATGCGTATAGCTGCATGTCCGGTGCTCCCAATCCCCCCTGACTCAGAGGAAGCGTTAGCAGCTCCCAGGAGACTCTGGCCTGTCCCCCCGCCCAGGTCAATGAGATCAGCAGCGATCGCAGGGTCCTGAAAAAGGCTTGTGTGAGTATAATTGGCACGTTGGCAAATAGGTATAAAAATTTCGGCAACACCACCATTTTAATCAGGGCTATCCTTCCAGCCAGTGAGAGCGGAAGCCTCGCCCAAGCGGTTACCTTCCCCTCAAGCCATGTCATTGCGCATCCGTAGTTTAGTCTCCACAGCTCCTGCATGTCCCTACTGATCCAGATACCCAAATATTTCACAGGCTCCGTCGCCCATTTAAGTGGAAATTCCGACGCCACCTGCACCGTGGTATCCGTCAACGGAAATATAACAGATTTTGTCCAATTTATCGAGATACCCGAAAGGCCCCCAAACTTGATAAATTCTCTCAATATGGGATCCAGATTACGCGCCGGTTCGGTTATATAAAGCGTGACATCATCCGCATATAGGGATACCAAAAGACTGCGTGCACTAAAGCCGATCCCTTTGGCGGTGTGATGCTGTCTTATCCGAGCCGCCAGGGGCTCCATCGCTACCGCAAATAGCAACGGCGACAGCGGGCATCCCTGTCTCGTCCCTCGCGATATTGTAAAAGGCTCCGAGAGGAGTCCATTCACCCGCACTCGAGCCATAGGTTGCGTATACAGCAGCTTGACCATATTTATGAAGAGTGGGCTGAACCCCATGCGTCCCAAGATTGTGAAAAGGTAGTGCCATTCCAGCGTATCGAACGCCTTTGTGGCATCCAAAAAGACCGCTGCCGCCTGCACGTCAGGGTGGAGATAATGTAACACCGAAAACAAGGTTCTTAGGTTTTGCGACGTGGATCTTCCTGGGATAAAACCCGACTGGTCCGGCCGAGCCACCAGCGGTAGGAGAGGCTGCAGCCTATTGGCAATCAATTTCGCCAGTATCTTCACGTCGACGTTTATGAGGGAGAGTGGACGGTATGAGTCCAGCTCATCCTCCGGCTTCCCTGGTTTTAAAAGAGTGACTATTATCGCCTCTCGCATGGATGGTGGTAAAACCCCCGACTCTAGAGCCTCCACATATACCTCGAATAGTCTAGGCGCCAGTTCGTCAACATATGTTTTAGAAAAGGCCGTAGTGAGCCCATCCGAGCCCGGGGCCTTGTTTAATGGCATGCTTTTTATAACCCTAGCTATATCTTCCACCGTAAAAGGGGAGTCCAAGTACTCTCTGTGCCCCTCACTCAACCATAACAATTCCAGGGAGTCTAAAAATGGCAGCACCCCCTCAGGTGCGGAAGTTTGTGAACTAGCATATAGCCCGTGGTAAAATCCAGAGAATTCCTCCAGAATAGCCCTTTGTCCTCTAACTTGTGGACCATCCGCGGTTTTGAGGGTTGTGACAAATGCGGTGTTTCGCGGGGGGCGGAGCATAGCCGCCAGCGTTCTCCCAGGTCTGTCTCCCTCTCCATACCTCCTTGCCTGGGCATGCTTTCCCAGAAACTTTACCTCTCTGCACGCCTCTTCTTCAAAGTCCAACAATTTCCCCTTGATTGTCGCCAAGGCGGTCTGATCCCCAGTGGCATAAAACCGCGCCTCAAGCTCTTTTAATTGCTGTTCGATCTGCGCCAATGTCCCCCTTATGGCTTTAAGCACTCCTGCCTGTCGTGCTATGCAATTCCCCCTCACTACAGTTTTAAAGGCCTCCCACAAAGTGGCCTCCGAATTCACCGAGCTTGTATTCAAGGTAAAATAATCCACTATATCTTTTCTAATTTCTTCTTTAAAAGCTTCATCCAGGAGTGCGTTCTGCGGCAGCCGCCAAGTGTGTACTCGCTGCATAGTGTTAGGCCAATCTAGCTGCAAAAGGCATGGTGCATGATCCGATAATGATCTAGGGCAATGCACCGCCTCCCTCGTCCAAGTAGCTACATCTCGGGACACTATCCAGTAATCCAACCGGGACCAAGCTTTATGATATTCTGTAATGCATGTGCCCTCCCTGACCCCGGGGTGAAGGTGCCTCCAAATGTCCACTAAATCTCCATCCACTAAGGTAGCCCTCAGCGCCTCACTTGCCAGTGGGTGTAATGACCTGGACGCCCCTTTCCTATCCAGTTCGTCATCCAGGATTGCGTTGAAATCTCCTCCCCAAATGACAGTATCGCAATTTGCAGCTTTCACTTTAGCCCAGACAGTTTGAAAAAACTCAGGGGAGTCCGAGTTTGGACCATATATAGCCACCAGAACCACTTCGTTCCCGCCCAGACACCCGTGTATTATGGCATACCTCCCCTCGGGATCTAGTTGTACCAAGATTTCTTTCCAATCTAGCCCCCGTCGTATCAGAACCGCCACCCCTCTTGCATAATTGGAATAGACTGACGAATAGGTCGTCGCCCATCTTCCATGATGTAATCTAGGGGATGGGTGTAGCCTCAGATGTGTCTCCTGTAGCATACATACATCTACATGATGCCTAATTAGATATGTATGTATTAACCTAGCTTTTCTACCATCATTTATCCCTCGGATGTTCCAGGTGAGAAAATTGAGGGTGGTCATGGTGGATACCTGCTTCCATCGCTTAACGGGGGTGGGGACTCGAGACTCAGGAACACAAGCAACTGTACAGCTTTCGTCACATACATCAGTAAAGGCAGTTGTCTGGTAAACATTAAAACATTTCCCCCCCCCACCCACCACCCACTCCAACCCCCCAATCAGGTTGCAGAGTACCCATCCCAAACAAACCAACATGTCCAATAACTAGTGGGAATTCTCCCATGGGGGCGCAATTCTGCCGGCACACTCCCCCGATTTCTCAGGGTGGCCGAGAACTACTATGAACGGTGACTCACATTTCAGTCTTATATTCTAAGTGGCTAGGAGCCCAGCCCACCTGGGCATGTCGCCAGTGAACGTACCCGCCCCACAGCACGCAAGGATATAGAATTAGGAACAGCCTGCCACCACCCCAGACCGCCCAGCTACCCCGTATGTTTTATCCCATGAAGGTCGCGCCTCCCACCAACAAACCCCCGCAGTCACTACAACGGCACCTAAAGTATCTTTCCTGCCACCCAGCGACCAATTTGCATGCTTTCAGTCCCTCACTTGGAGTTTCTGCAGTCCTGCCACGGGTGCACCCCAAGCCTGGGGATTTTTTAGTCGTTGTCGCTTAGTCTCGTGTGTTCCGTAGCTGCCTCCACTGGCTTTTTCTTGGCCGCCTTCCCGCCGACATGCTTGGCGAACTTGAGAGCCGATTTAGCATCCGTGAAAAAATGGACAGTCCCATCATAGCTGACCTTGAGTTTCGCTGGGTACAGGAGGGCATATGGGATCTGCGCTTGCAGGAGCATCCTCTTCGCCTGGAGGAACTCCCGCCTCGCGGCCTGCACCGCAGGAGTGAAGTCAGGGTAGAATGAAAGCGTGTTACCCCCAAAGGTGATGGTGCCTTTGCTGCGGGCCAGCCGCAGGACCGCGTCCCGGTCTTGATAATTCAGGATTTTTGCCAATATCGGTCTGGGAGGCGCTCCCACTGGGGGTCTGGGGCCCAACGCCCGATGCGCCCTCTCCACAGCGAAGACCGTGGAGAGATGAGGGTCAAACAGTTCGTGGAGCATATCCGCTATGTACGTTTCCATCTTAACGATGGCTGTTGTCTCCGGCACGCCTGTGATTCGGAGGTTGTTTCGGCGTGACCGGGCCTCCAAATCCTCATTCTTTGCTCTTATTATCCCAAGCACCTTGTCCATATGCAGGAGCTTCTCCTTTGTCTCTGTTTGAAATTCATGAAAGTCAGTGGCGCAGTTCTCTAGCACGTCTAGCCGTGTTTCATGTGTCCCCACCTGTGTCTTTACAGCGTCCAACTGCGAGGTCAGCGTATCTAGCTTAGTGTCTATGTTACGGAGACTTGATCTCATTTCTAGCATGAGGGTACGCAGGTCTTCCCCCTGATCTTCCGACTGGTGGTCAAGTGATCGCTCCGTCCCCGCTTCTGGGTCCTGTTCCATATTCCTCGTGGTCCTCCTTTGGTCGAATGATATCTTCGGCTGCTTGGCGTCTTGTTTCCCCATATTTGGGCTGTGTGGACTCCAGTCCGTCCGACGCAGCGTGACCGGCGGTCTCCCGGAAACACCCGCTACCCTCTAGGCTCCCCAGCAGCAGGTATAGTTGTCCCTTTTGTGGCGACCTTTTTCACCCGCGACTGTGACTCCAAGGCCAGTCCCCGCAGGTCAGCCCTCTCCCCGAGTCTCTTCGGGATGAATACTTGTAGTCCTCAAGTGTGGCTTGGTGGACCGCTCCCAGGTCATGCACAGCACCTCCTGGCATCAACCAATCTATCAGGGACTCATACAGACTTGCCTGTTTTATTTCTCCACAGATCCAGGCCGGCAGCTGGACTTTTCCCCAGTGTGGCTCTGCAGCATCCACTCCCGCGGGGGGTCCGCGCCGCAATCCCGGCCCCCCGGCGCTGTGCCTAATCCCTCCACACTCTCCACTCAATGTATAGACCTCTCCGCTGCAGCGGGGGCGCAGTGCCCGCCCTCGCTCTCAGGGTATTTGTACGCCGCTCGCCCTCCCTGCTGCGGAGGCTACCTAGCCTCACAGGATCAGCACTTATCCGTGCCAGTTGCGTGGGACCGCGCAGTCCAGCCGGTCACAAGCACAGCCGCCGTCTTCCACTTGTGCACGCCGTCTTCTACTCCCTCGATGGCGGCGTTACGAATATAGGCTTTCTGCCTGCAGGTAGTGCCTGCCGCCAATCCCCAGGGCCCGGATCTCGCCTCCGTGCTTCAAGTCACCAGCCGGGGTGAGTGCATAGTCCCATGTTCCACCTCCCGTCTCAGGGCCGAGCTGTTAATTACTCGCTGCCCTTATTTCAGGGCTTCTTCAGTCCCCACCTTGGCTGCGCACGGCTGTTATTGTCGTCCCTCGTTTCCAGGGACCACCGCTTCCCACTCAAGTCCGCCAAACTCACCGCAGAGTCCGTGCGGCCGTCCGCGGCCTCCACGCCGCGGTCTCGAGTTCTGCGACAGTCCGCCCTGCGTGTGCTCCGTCCTCCGATCTTCCAGCGCTGTCTCGGTGAAGAGCTCACGACTTTGTCCCCCGGTTTCAGAGGTCGTCCAGTGTAGGGTCGCTGGAATCCTCACTCCGTGCGCTCCCCAGTGCACTGGGTCGCTCTCGTGTGTGCTCACCAGTCATATATATAAATGAAGGATGATTATTCTCGGCCGGCGGAGCTCGCCTACACAGCGGCCATTTCGCGGCTCGGCAAGCCACGCCCCCCCAACTTTGCAGACATATTAGAGTTAATGTGCACTTCAGGATAATATAAAAGCAATATTGCACTTCAAAATTAAAACATCAGTAATTCTTAAGAAACGTATCGGGTACATGCTATTGTTCATTATAAAGCAAAGGTACACAAACAAATGATTCTGCTTTTCCATAGCACACACTATCTTTGTCTTGACGTAAAAGGGCTGTGCATAAAAAGCATTACTTTTACCGATTTGAACTTCACTCATTTTTTTACTTCAGAAGAATGAAAGATTGAAGGGCCCAGTGATCTAAGTTATGGACTGACTAGTTGTGGACCCCCATTCTCTCTTCATTGTACACTCACAAATCAAAATTGTTTCTGCAAAAATATGGGTTGTATTTATTTAGAAACAACACTTCTTTAACTTGTACAATCATATTATAGGACAAATAAAGCTGACAGGGGAATCTAAAAATGTTATGGCACACAAAATGAAGAAGCAACTTTTAATATTTGCAGCAGAATTTTTAATTAAACATAAAATTGAGGTCAGCATTGCTCCAGCCCAGAAACACGTCACAGTTATTTATGGCCAAGTCTAATAGCTTAACAACTTTAACCTACATACATGACCTCTAACATTGTTTGTCTAGATAAGAATTGTATTGTGTTTTACATGCCCATACAGCCCTCAAACTCACATCCTCTGGAGTCGGTCCTGGCCCACTGGCTCTAGATGGCCTGGCCTGGCCTGTATTTGATTCACCTTTTGTTTCATGGGCTTCGTAGTTTGAAAAAATGCATCAGACGCATAGGTCCCTGGCTGACATCCCAAAAATACCAGCTCCCTCTGTTACCCACCCTGGAGGCACAACCGTGTTCATGCAAGGCCTTAATGTGTTAAACAGTGAGCTGGAAAGTTACCCAAGAGCAGAGAATTTCCAGTGATGTACTACGCCCCGTCTTCCCGGCCTAACAGATGGGAAACTGTATCGAGACTAGTGAGGTTACCATCATCAAACATTATACTCCAGCATAAAGGTGACCGCACACAAAAATGACTAAAGGTTAGCTAGCTGTCATTCTTGTATTAGAGAACATACCATTCTCAGGCTGTATTTGTTAGACATCATAAATACAATAAAAAAATAATTTTCATGTTAATTTACAACATGTACATCATTGTGGACTATTACGTGGACATAACTAATGCACGAAATCTAATACATTCTCAAAGAAGTCCACCCCTCAGGCCCTTGGGACATCGACCAATTCATTGGACTTGGGCCTGGGAAAAACCCTTGGGTCCTTCCAGAAATTGTCCTTTACAAGGCAAACTCGCCTGCTCCTTCGAGGAAGAGGGAGCTTGGGTCAGAATGAAATCTGGTCCTCCGGTCAACCATTCCAGATCTATCCCAAATAAGGCATCCCCCTTGACACCCATTGGAAGATGGGGCAGGCTGACCGGACCATACCCTGGTCCCTTGGCACAGCCACAATCCCCAAGCATCAGCATCCCCAGGGTCATGTAATGGAGTACCCTGGAACAACATGGACATTCGCTGCAGTGGACACCCCAAGCCCTTCACATGAAGCCATCGTACCCCTGCTCAAATAATGCTTCCGGGCCGGAAGCAGGAACAAACAATTCACGTCAATGGTCATCAGGAGCAACCAGGCAGCAATGTGATCATAGGTAAACCTCTATTTGACCTGTCTTGCTGCCCCTGCCGGTCGCCAAGGCAACCCCACTGTCCTAGGAACCAATGGTTGCTGCCGCATGTAAGCGAGGCATCCACAATTGGCCGCCGCCAATTTTGTATTTGACGATGCACAGATTGCTCACCTAAGGCCAGTGTCCTCTCTTTATCCTTCAGTTCAGTATGAAACCGGCATTTATGATAATGATCTTGGGATGGAATCCATATGTTTGAAATGCAAAATTAAAATTTTCTACTGAGCACAAAAAATCTGTGTGGCAGTAACACTGTTCAGTATAACATTTCCTCGATAGATTACAAGTTCATATCACACACCATAGTACTCTTGCACATGAATGTAATGCCATTAAAATCTGCCCCACATTTTGAAATGATGGCCACATAAATATAACTGTTTTTGCAAAGAGCAGGTTTACCTGGTCTGTTACCTTTTAGGGCATGTGTGAACTGGCACTGATGCTGAAGTTTAAATGGATTTGCAGGCTTTTTAGACTGATGTTCTGATATTTAGGCCATGTTTCAGGTTATGGTGCATTAAATGATGTCCTCTGGTTATCGGTACATATTTGATGCTTACTGCGGCATTTTGGTGCCTGCTAGGCCTTGCGGTAGCTACCTAGAATTGCCATGCCATAGCACAAGCCCTTTTTGTTATCTACACACAATTTTACTATTGCCTATATGCATGGGATTTAGGTCTAGCTTGCTTGAGAAAGTTTTAGATATTTGGAAAACCTTATGTCACCAGATCTTCAAACAGTACTCTAAGAATAGATACACAGGGAGAGTGGGATTTGGATCTGTAATTCGCTTTCAATTGTTTTCAGTGGTTTGCCATTGCTTGGTTTGACAGACCATCAATGCCATGATGTTTCAAAGATGGATACACTGTCTCATTTTTCTTAATTAGTTTTGGTGATGGGGTATCAAGTAGTAGTAGTAGTTTGTTAGACTGCAGATGTGACTTGATGCGTAACGTGTGTGTTCTTTGATGGATTTGCTTATTTGTGTTTTTTTCTATTGACTAAGAGTGTTTTGTTTGAATGCCTTATCCTGTTATTAATACACAGTACTATTCACTAATCACCTTTGCATTTCGCTTTGTTTTACTTTTCTGTCATTCTAACATATTGCTGGATTGACTGATTATTTTCTTCATAAAATAGAGAGGTGTACTCCCAGTGGCTTTCTTAAAGATGCCCTGAAATGATCGGCCCTTTCGCAAAGGTGTCTACTGTACAATATTTGGCTGTGTAAGGATTTTTAACTTCACCACTTGCAATACCAAATATATCTTCTTACTGCTTTTCAACACTTCTTCGTATGTACAGTTTACCTCTGCTAATCAAATGGATTCTTCTCCCAGCGTCCACATTATTGTCAACAAAAATGTTGCATAGTTGCAGGATTTTGGTTTTAGGGCAAAGTTACCCAAGTATTACCAAAGACTTCTAATAACAAAAAGCCAGACCTATTGGCTTTTCCAGTGCTTGTTGTATTATATTGCTTGGGCCTCGCAAAAAGTGTCCATTAGGAAAAGGCTGACAGGATAGCTCAATTGTTTCAATGCTTGACACTAACGAGTATGATGATCTGAAGGTCCCAAGTTTGAATCGTCAAGACAGACTCAGTTTTGCATCCGTCTGAGGTTGGTAATTTGAGCAACTTAAACTGGGTAATGTTACTTGCTATCTGTTATTTACGGTTCCTAGAATCGGCAAAAGTATGGTGTGAAGCACTACAGAAAGCATACTTTGTTATTATTTTGTTATAAGAAATACCTCTGCATAAAAAGATACTGGAGTGGGATTGGTTTCCTGATATATCCATTGGTGAATTTGAAACTTGGTATACCTTGCATTATAGCGAGGAGAAGGCAAATGCAGTTCTCGCAGTCCTGTGATGAGTTTGTAACTTAAACCCTAGCATGTAAAAAACCTTTACCTCCCCATGGGCATCAATTAAGCCGAACAGAGCATGCAATCAATCATGCCTATTTTCCCTAAGCCTTCGTGTCAAATGGGGTTTGTTTTCACCAGCAGCGAGGGAGCATCTACTCTTAATTCTCCTAAGCCCTGTGGTAAATTGGAGTTGTAAAGAGGCCCAATTACATTGTCACTTGTAAGTGTCTGTGTTCGGTGAGACCATATTACACAAGTGAACACATAAAGAGATAATTGACGGCTTGTGAACAAAAAGACACTTAGAGTGTGATAACACATGCACTTGTAGCCTTCCCCGAGGGCTGCCTTATTTTTAAAATGAAATACTTTTTAGGCCATCGATCTTACATGCCTGGAAGCCTCAAATGTCTCTAAACTGTGTGTGTTTTCGCTATTGTATGGGCGAGCTCAGCCATTTGAGAAGCTTCTCTTTCTTCCTTTTTGAACAGACGGCTTTTATTGTCTTGCCGATCCAGGAAATGATCCCTTTTGTGAAAAAATACTAACTATTAACGGTTCGCTGTGTGATTCCAAAAGTGAACGCACAAAACCTATCTTTTCATGGAATTTGTTGGCCTGATTAAACATTGCATAGCCTATAACGTATATATTCTGTTTATTGGCGAAATAACGTTGATAAAAATTGAAGTAACAAATGCTGCGTTCAATATCTATTCTTTCGTTATGATGTTTAACTTGGGATGCATATGACCGACATTGTGTGGTGTGTTTTTCGAGCCTTGGCTTTTCAGGGGGCCAGGCAGAGCGTAATTTGTTAAATAATAAGTGCTGGTGCCCAAAGATTTAGACCCTGGAAGCCCCCAGTGAGAATATTGCCCTCCTTCAACTCAGTAGAATCGGTGACATGACTCCCAAGGATAGTTTTGTGGGTGCGCTCAAGCCATGCTTATTAAACGCCATTGTATTTCCAGAGAAAACCCAGACACACGGCCAGTAGTGGTGTGGTGTACTTTATTTGTTGATTATTTGTATGTCTCTCAAATGATATATTTCCCCCCTTTGGTTCTAGATGTGGTACTCTTTCTCCACTCTGGTCTTCCACCTTTTTGCTCTCGGCTCTAGTCCCTCCTCTCACCAGCTGGTCTCAATATGGCAGTTTCCCTCAGGGAAAATGAGAGAACTCTTAAATGTCCGGCAGGGTCTGAGTATTGGCTTGTTCACCGATAACCTTCACCCTGTTGTGTGACTCCCTTCCACAGTGGGTGCCCCCTCCTTCCCATCGTGTATGGGTTTTTAAGGATTGGCTTCCTTTCCCCACACCACCACCTCTGAAAAGGAAAGAAATGAATAAAGGGCACTTGCCTGAGGCCACAGCTCTCCTTCATGGTCGTGGCATCAAGAACCTCTGTGTCCTCTAGACTTTCTTGGCGTCTGCCTCTGTAGATACTTCCCTCCATGGTCTTATTGGCGTCTTCCCAGGCGTCTTCCGCTTTGCTGGCCGTCCCTGCAATCCTCCATCGATCTTCTCCTGTGCCGCGCTTCTTTCCAGGACTCCCTCGAATTCGTGCCTCTGCTCTGCTTGATTTTCTCCATCACCCTGGTAGTCCTTCACCTTCTCATCTCTCCCCCACACCGACTCTGTCTCTCCTGGTCCTTTTGAGTTCTGAATTACGCTCCGCGTCTTGACATTTTCCTTGGCCGCAGCAACTAGAGGGTTGCAGTTCCACTCGTTCCCCGAAATATTGGTGGCCATATTGGAATCCTCCGCTGGATTGTCTGAACTATTACCGGCAGCCGCTGCAGGTAAGAGCGGTGGGGCGTGGGGCCGGCTGGGGTGGATTACGAGAGACGACAACAAGGGAAAATTAATTATTTATTTCATTTTCCCTTGTGGTCGTCTCTCGAAATCCCCCCCAGCCGGCCCACCGCTCTTACCTGCAACAGCCGCGGCTGATTACCGGGCCTTCCTCTTAGGAATGGATGTTGGGACCATTCAGTGACCGGATATCAGGAGAGGAAGTCCATATTCCCTTGCAGTTTCCCTGGTATGTGGAAAGCCTGGAATGAAAAAGGGTGTAAAGTCAGGAACCATGTCAGAATTCTAGGATTAGTATCTTTATTACGAGCCAACCAGATGAGTGTAGCATGATCCGTCAACAGAATGAAGGGGCGTACTAACAGATAATACTGTAGTGCTTCCTCAGCCCACTTGATGGCAAGACAATCTTTCTCTACGGTAGAATGATGGAGTTCTCTCAGGAACAGTTTGAGGCTAAGGTATAAAATAGGTGGTATTGTTCCCTGTTCGTCTGGTTGGGACAGTACTGCTCCCAGTCCATGACCTGAGGCATTAGTCTAAAGAATAAAGGTCTTTTGGAAGTTGGGACATATGAGAACGGGGGCTTTGCATAAGATGTTCTTCAATATACGAAAGCTGTGGTCCTGAGCGAATGACCATTCTAATACTTTTGAGGGGTGCTTATTTGTTAATATCTGTCAGCGGGCTAGCAAGTTCCAAACCTGTGGTATGAACCACCTGTAATACCCTACAAGCCCTAGGAATAAACGGATTGCTTTTTTTGTTGTGGGTTTGGGAAGGCTCTGTATGGCTTCCACCTTATTAATTTGAGGACAAATGGTCCCCGACTGAATGGAGAAGCCTAGATACTGAATATGGTCAGTAGCAAGAGTTGTTTTCCTTGGGTTAATGGTAAGACCCGCCTGATACAATGTTCCTAAAACATGGTCTAGATATTGCCAGCTAGGACTAAATATGACAGTGTCCCTGTGATGCAGCCATTGCAGCAAGGTGGAGACATATGCTGTGACATCACTCCTGCCCAAAGTAATCCACCATCTCCTTTACACTCACCCTTCATATACTCACATTGCAGAAGGGTCAAGAGGCAGTTGATGTTTCCGTTCCTTTTGCTACTCCCTTTTTGAGGGCGTTACCTATGCTGCCTCTTCTTTTTTGTGTTTGTATGGGGTTGTCTAATGTTTTATGAAAATAATTTTTTGGGTCCAATTGTAGATAGCTTGAAGACAACTGGTGTGTTGCTCCTTTACCAATTCCTTGTGCCAAATGGTTTATTCTTTCACTTATGAGACCTAATAAGTTGCCAATTACCCCTCCTGTATTGACTTCCCTAATTAACGCTTTTATTTCTCACGGTTTCACTTTGTAGTTCGAGTATTTGATGTAACAATATATGTAGGTCTTCCTCTCATATTCCCTGTAAATATTTACATTTATTCAGGCATATTTTACATAGAAATAATTAATGCTGCAGGTGCCTGTTAGTAACCTACTTTAAATTATTCAAATGACTGCTCTCTTCTACTTATTGTGCCATTCTCTGGCCATGCATCCAAGGCATATGCATATTTAATTGTGTCATTGGATAGTGTTGCCAGTGTTTTCTTCTCCCTCACTCTCTAGTTGTCCTGAATCGGGGCAGCTCACAGCACATATATAACTATTTTCAAATACAGGTTACCTATCAGTTAATTGTCAGACTGTGAAGGCTAGTGGTACATACACATCCTTGACATAATGCACTATTTATTTTACATAGAATGGATAATAGCTGCCATACTTTGTCATGGAAACTAACTCATCTGCCATCTCAAACATCTGTTTTGCTGCTGTGCATGTGCGCTGGACCAGCAACTTAAGGTGAGGTTCAAAGCCATCTGTTGCTACCATGGGGTCCTTACAACTGGTAGTATTGACCCATCATACAACAAGGACATCTGTACAATTCCCACCCCCTCTACACTTGTATGAGTCTGAGCCATAGACCAACCCTTTTCCACAAATGAAGATGGTAAACAGTCATTTTTCCTGCTCCGCAGATCCGCCGGACTGCCATAAACTTTGAAAATACCGGTGGAATTTGTAGGGTGTACAAGAAACAAGATCAGTATGTGGCTGTATCCTGTTGTGATGTGGTCTATGTCTCTGGTTGCTCCATGTGATGCTTGCGCTATTCGCTGATAGCCTGTGTTAACACTTGCACTTTGTCGTGGTTGAAGCAGAGTTAGCAGTGCTGGCCAGATGAATTCTGTGAAATAGAAGTAGAATGTTTTTCGGGGTCTACCCCACTTACCTACCTTTGGGTACTCAATTGTTGCAGAACATGTGGTATTTAGATGTCCTTCTATGTACTAGTAGGTACATGAAGCGCATCTTTTTTCATGCCTCCCTTTTGCATGAATGGAAAGGGGCACTCCGAATCTACAAAGTATATACTATATAAGTACTTTGCATGTTGTGAGTACTAAGCAGTCAACAGCAGGGAAAACCACTGGCCATCTGGAGAAACTGTCTAATAACTAAGATGTGGCTTTTGCCTGACTTTATTCTGGGTAAAGAGCCTAAATCAATAGCTGCGGTCCCGCATCTGGTGATCGGTATTGCAGGATACCTTTCCCCTGGTGTGTTTTATCATGTCTTAAACAAGGTACACAAATGCCAATATGACTCTGTTTATCCTTTTCCCATGAGGACCATCATCCTAGGTTTAGTAATTTATCTTGAGCATTTTGTCCCTTGAGGTGACTGTGGTTCCTATGACATGTGTAAAATAATTTTCAGCATTTGGATAGGTATTACAAAGAGTGCGTCCCTGAACTGATCTGCTTGTGTGACCATGCATAGACCATTTTCCTGAGTAATCTGTGTAGTGTTTGAGCACCACAACACCCCACCACTGGAGACGCAGTTTCTCTGTTGTACTGGGCCTGCAGTTTGTCCTTTCCATAGAAGATTTGAGTTTTAGCCTTTTCTCTACAGCTCTCTAACATTTGGAACTTTCCTTTCTTTATGTGTAGCATGTGTTACGGTGTGATTCTACAGTGTGATTACGTGACTGTTCTCATGTGGAAATCCTATTGCCTACCTAGGTCCTTCTGCAGCGAGGATCGCTGCGTTTACATTTGCTACTTACTACAAATGAAAATTGTTTGCAATGTGCTTTTATTTTTGTCACATTAATCTTGTCAGAGTGGGATGCTGTATCGTGCCATTCTCAAGAGATTTTCATATTTGACCCTTGTCTGATCTGCGGAATCCTCGTGTGGCTCAGTCATTGAAGTAGATTTTTCAAGTTTGAGAAAAAAAAGTACGAGTCAGTGACAACGTTTATGTTGGCTGTGTTCTCTAAGTCTGTTGCTCTTTGGTATGCATTAAAGCCAATACATGTACTGCAAATTCTGCGTATTGTGCATATCTATTGCTTATCCGTACTGGCAAGGTGCACGTGAGTGCAAGTCCATTAAGTATATGCGTGTATGTATATATATATATATATATATATATATATATATATATATATATATATTTGTTGTCCTGCAAGTGTCGATGTGTCACATCTGTTGTATAAAGGGGCAGGACTTTTTCTTGGAGACATGTCTTGAAAAGTGGATGAGACGTATTAGTGACTTCTACCGTGCAGTTGTGAGGCGTGCCCTGTAATGAGACACCAGTGAAGTTAGGTTTGGAAGGGGTGACTGCAAGACAATCAGTATTTCTGCTCCGTAGAGCAACTGTCTATTTTGCTATTCAGATGTTGCTGACATTACATTATTACTTGCCTGATATCAAGTATATTAATTCAGTGTGATGGGTCCGAATATTTATATTTTGGTTGCCAATAATGTAGTGGAACTTAGCCCATGCTGAATAGACAGTTAAAATGCTCCTCTCACGGCCAGTGTAGGTCTGTTCTACCGTATATAACATTTGAGAAGCAACCCCAACAATAACTTGTTTGTCTGTCATCAATTATGGTATCATCACCACCACAGTGTCTGTTGTTGAAATGGGCATAAATAATATGGGAGTTGAGGGTTGGGGGCGATTAACTGTGGTGCATCCTGTAGGTACTGTTTTAAATTAGCATCCTAATCACTTTTTTCTTCTACGCGTAGCAGGTCATACAGTGGTTTAGCATATTGTGCACACAAAGGTGTTAACGTTCTTGAAAACCCAATACTTTTAACGGGTTTTTGAAGGCCACTAAAACCTGTGAGTAAGGGCAGCGTCTTTATAGCCTGCACCCTATCTTGTGCAGTGGGCCTCCATTTCTGCTTTATTGTGAGGCCTAAAACTCCACTGAGGGCATTGCTAGCGTCAATTTGTCTTTATTTATTAGTAGCCCACCTGCTTTAATGCATGGCATGCCTCAGCAACGTCAGACAGGGTTTGTACATTATTTTCACTGGCAATTAGTCATTCACATACTGTACGACTCTTTCATGGCTGGTAACATTTGCAATGATTTCTACCACTATCCCATGGAAAATGGTGGTTGATGTTCTGCGACCGTGGGAAAGCATATTCCACACATAAAAGGGAAGGCGTATACTCTCATACTACTGTCCACGAGGAAAAAACTCCAAAACCAATGTCTCAAATCAAGGGCACAATATATTGTAGCTTTGGGACTGATCTTTGCAGTTAGCTTAGGAAAAGATTTATATAGCGCGAACATGACCCGTAGGGTATCACAGCGATGTACAAAGGAGCAGTAGCGATAAGGAGGTAAAGGCATAAAATACAACAACATAAAGGAACTTAACAAGCACAAATGCAGAAGAGCAGGCTATCTGTGCCATTGAAGCTAGAACTTTATTAGGTTCCCTGTAAATTACACATAAACTGTAATCTAACTGCCTGTTGGTGTTTTTGTTTGATATTGGCCAGGTGTTAGCATAGAACCTCATCTATACAGGTGTGGCTGCCACAACATTGTGCTACAAAAGCTTTTTATTTACCAGTAATGCTTGGTATGATGTCACGATGAATGGGGTGCATCATCTTTTGCTCTGGATCTCTCATTATCCTAATCTCTATCAGTGCTTTGGCCCTGCCCACGTCCATTTTATGTGTGCTCATAATGGGGCTGTGTGAGAAGTTGGCCTGGTATATGCTGTCCACTAATGAAAGTGGGCACCTTGTACCAGTCCAAACAACCCTTATGGTGATTAGGTCAAAGATAACCTTTATTGAAAGCTATCCTAGTGGTAGCTATGGAGAGCAGCCTTCAGGCTAAGTCTTGAAGGAATGTTAAGCACCTTGTTTTACCAGAATACATCCTTATAGTATTGGTTAAATGAAAGGGAAACCACACAGTAGTTATAAAAATATGTATTTATTATATATAACACTCTCTAGTATCCTCTACACGAGGATAGAACACAAATCCAATAATACAGTTGCAAAGAATCAAACGTAAGTAGCACAATACACAGTGGGCTCTCGGGGGAGACCAAACCATATACTAAATAAGTGGTATAAGAACCACGACTCGGGACTAGACCTAGTCTAGAAGGTGTAGAATCGCTGGGACCCCAAGGAACCACCCAAGGTGAGTGAGTAGGGACCCCACGGAGGACGGGTGCAGTGTGGGAACACGACCGCGTGCTCAGTACAATTCAATGGGAAAGTTGCGGTTGGAAAATCACAGATTAAGGACCCTTCCCAGCAGATTACGAAGACAGCCCTTGGAACTTAAGAGTTTGGAGGGCCACCCCACCCGTGGATACCTTTGTACCAGAGTTACCTATCCCAGAGGAGCCGGGTGCATAGGTGCAAAGTGGCGTCGGAAACCCTTGTCGTTCTCTATGGATGTCGACAAAGAAATGCTGCTGCTGGAAGGAAGAAAAGTGTCCGGTGGAATCCAAACATGGATTCTAGATGAGAAGAACCTGAAAGCAGAGGGGACAGAGTCTGGGTCACTTTGGAGTGACCAGGGGCTCGGTAGACGGATGCCCACCGATGTTGGGTGCTTCAGGTGTGTTAACGGTGATCTTGACTCTTCAGTTGTGCGGACCAGGAGACGTCTTGGACGACCAGGAGCCGGAGACGAGCTGTCCCACGAAGGATGTTGAGTGCTGAGGGGTCGGTGTCCGGCTGGAGCACCAATCAAGCCTTGGCAGCGGCAAACAACGTAGATGGTCAAATTCGGTGTCGATCTGGCCCAGCAAGGACCAGGAGACTCACCACAGCAAGGGGAGTCAGGGCAGGCCTGGAGCAACCAGGGGAACCCAAATAAAGCAAAGTTGACCCTCAAGTGGACCCACAGGCGAAGGCACAGGAGTCGCGAGGGGACCTCAGGCGGTTTCACAGGATCCCAGCTAGCAGGGCACAGAGTGCGAGGATGCCGGAGTCCTTCTTAGAAAAGATGCGCTGGGGTCAGAGCTACAAATGGCCCAATGCACGGAATTGTTGCACAACAACAAGCATGTGCAGCTGCAAATGGACGCGGTGCACAGGGGTACGGGTTATACGGTCCCCGCGAGGGATATCTGCCTCAAACTCGGTGAGAGGGCAGCTTGACCTCGGAGACCTTCAGAAACCCACCTCCTGTGTTGCTGGAGCCTTCGGAGTCCGCATGAGCTCAGGGTCAGCAAACCGGTCAGATGCGTTACGGTGCCTGCTTTTGCAGGGGAGTGACTCCTTCACTCCAAGGTAGATTCTTCTGTTGTCTTGGAGGTCCACAGGGTCCTGCACGGAGCCTGTATGGATCACGGACAGTGGCGAAACTGGGGACGGCAAGGGAAGACGAAGTTGAGCCCAAGGGAGGTCCAGCGAAGTCCAGCGTGTCCAGACGGTCGAAGTGTAGTGGTATCTTCTTGCAGAATCTTGTCCATGTAAAATCTAATGTCCTGTAGCCAGGTAACCCATTTTATACCTACAGGAAAGGGTTGGACAGATTCTAGGGACCCTCCTAGGGGAGGGACAGGACAGAGTGGTGGCTACACCCATGTCCTTTGTCCAGTTTCGTTGCCAGAGCAGGAGCAAATGGCTCCTAGAACTGATTTGAACTGGACTATGCACAGGGACACCAAGTGTGCCCCTCGTGCAGACTTTCTGGCACTGAGACAGTGCACCCACCCAGCCCCAATACACTAAATCCTGTCTGGAAGGTGGTAACACCTCCCCGTGACAGGATCCCTATTGTGCTGACTTCCCCTGCTCGAGCTTGGCTCAGCAGCAGGAGGGCAGACTCGTGTCTGTGGCTGGCAGCATCCATTTTGCGCTGTAAGGCTAGAGAAAGTTGGTACCGGTAGACTTGGGTACTCCCAGAACCTCGGTTCTGAGGGGAGGAATCATACCTCTCACACCAGTTACTGGTGTGGAGGTATGATTCCAAGGTGTTTGACACCAAACACGACATACTTCGTTGCAGTCGTTTTCGAGATAGCATTTACCGCGAGGTTATAATTAAGGCTCCCTGTTTTCCGTTTTTACGGATTTTTACAGATAAATACAGACAGAAAACAATGTGTTTTTTGTCTGCATTTATTTTTAAAAGTGGATAAATACAGAAAATTGTGCTTCTTTTAAGTGATTCTCCGTGCAGTCTTCATGAATTATAGGCCAGCAGCTGAGCATATGGACAGCAAGGGAAATTAAAAAGAGGATGAAATTTCTTTAAATAACACCATATGTCAACATACATTTATGGTATAATGCTAGTTTTTACCAGTAGATGTACTGTTATGTAATATTTGGCATCTTAAATAGCTAAAAAACGACAGACATCAAAGTATGAGTGCGCGTCTATCAGTTAAATAGATATGGAAATCTACAGTTTTACAACTTCATTAATAAGCAAAACACTAAATAAATATGGATAAATACAGATAAAATGGCCCAAAAATAAATATGGATAAATACAGACGGAAATGGCCAAAAAATAAATACCATAAAACCGGGAGCCCTAGTTATAATGCACCTCTACCTATATGTCTGGTAGTATCACGTACAGCCCGGGAGAATGGTCTCTGAAGACTGTAGAGGGGCCCTGCTCATGCAGGAGCACCCTCTCACGCAAAACCCAGCACCCTGCCTTCAGGATTGTTAAGGCCTGCTATAGGGGTGACTTACAAAGTTTTAAGTGTAGTGATATATATAGATATAGTGAACCTATATCTAAAGTAAGTGGTGCAATCACCAACTTACACAGGCTGCAGTAGCAGACCTGAGGTTCCATTTTGCATGGCCTCTCATGGGTGGCATAATACATGCTTCAGCCCATGGGAGGCCTCTGGGGTACCTATGCCCTGGGTACATGTGTACCATATACTAGGGACTGATAAGGGTACCCCAGTATCCAATCTGGAGTTGTACCAAAGTACATACATTGTAATTTAAGGGTGAAAGCAGATAGGCTGGGGTCCTGAATAGCAGGAACCCAGCCAGACTAGTCAAAACAGTGGGTGCAAAAAGTGGGAGTAACCATAAGAAGCAGACCCTACTTTCCTACAGGCTGCATGGTGCAATGATGTTTAGGAATTACTCGTCTGTAGTGGTCGCAGGAGTGCTGTGGGTGGATCATGCGTATCCGAGGTTGTGATGGCAATCTGAGTTGCTCGGGCTTTGTTCCTTGTGATCAATGCCATAGGATCATATTGGATGTATTTACAACAAGACAGTATTGCCTCATATCTTTTTCCCCTAGCAAATATTGTGTCACTCTGTTGCCACTTCTGTGTGAAATTGTACTTTGGGTCCCAATACAACTGTCAGGGTTTTGATGAGTGATTCATGTGGTGGATCATGTATACCTTGCATGGTGTATATTATTGGTTGTTGTGCATGCTCATACCATCGTCTTTGGTGTAGCAGCATCTAGTAACCTGATACTGGTATTATACCTTGGTCTGCTGATGCCTTCTGCAGTTCTGACCATGAAAGAGGTATTTTTGTCATCCCAAAACGTCCCTCGGGCTATCCTTTAATCTTTTCTATTAGGCATATTTACTTCTCCCCTGCCTCTGCTTCTTCTTAGTCCTCTGCTCAGACTGTTATATTGCTGCCAGGAGACAGGGCACAATATTTTGCATTTCTTATGGATACTTCTAACCACAGATTCTTCATCTTGTTAATATTCCCCAGGCATCAGACGATCTGGAAACTTAAAAGCATTTCTCCTGCGCACAGCAGCTGGTGTTGTGTGGCTCCGTGCTGACATTTATTCCGCACCTGAAGTGACGAGCAGAGCCACATGTAAGTAACACCCATGTGCACTGACATCTGATCCTTTCTTTCCGTGCCTCCAGACGTGGACCCTGAGCTTCTCCTTTATCTTTTGTTCGAGCATTTTACAAAATTATCTAGAGTGCAAGGGAAAATGTCAACCCTTAAAATAACAGGGTTTAAATTGTGTAGGGACAGTCACAAACCGATGTCTGTGGCGGTCCCTCACGAAGTCTGTTGTGGTGCATGCGATCAGATCATGATTCCAAAGCCTGTGACAACGGTGCCCAGATGAACCCGAAGGCAATAAGGGACTGTGAGGCCATACTTTACATTGCCAAACACAAAACGCCTCTATGCCTCAACTGGTCGAAAGGAAGGTGCTGTTCACACTCCTGAAGTAATTAGTGTGGTAGATCATCTGGGTAGTCAGAGTCTACAGGTAAGTCCAAGACAAAACACAAGTTGAAGTGGGAATCATCCCCTTCCTATCCCACTTGGACTCTCTAGAGGGCGTGAAGGTGTGAACATGCCTCCAGGTCTCACTCACGATTTCCAGCGGAGACGATTATGAGTTTGGTTCTGGCGCTTCCTGTATTTTTAGGGTCATCCGTGACATCGCGGCAAGTACAGGCCTTCAGAGAGGCCTTGCTTCATATTTTTGGCACTTTGCTAGCTCCCTCTGTTGGGCCCCATATATCTACAGGGACCTCCAGTTTTACTGCTGCCAGCGGGTCCTGCTTTGGGTTCAGCATTGGCTCCGGTGCCATCCCCTGCACTGGTTTCTTTCCTTTCACATCAACGCTGATGCTGTTGAGGATGTACAGCCTATAGTGCTGTCTGACTCTGAGCAGAATCAACCACGTCCTTGACCGAGATAACACCCAGCTCTGACTGACACACCGCTTTGGGCAACCCTTTGGAATTATGATACTTTGCCCTTACAACACCTTAGGGCCCAGAGTTTACATAATTTTTTTGACACAACTCAGACTATGATAACTATGATGAAGGGGGCGACTATATTCTCAGTGTGGCAAAGAAAACGGAGGAACTTCAGAATGTCAGTGGACCACTTTCCTGTGCCCTTTGGGATTCTATGGCTCAAAAGTTAGCGGCTGTTCCAGATAACCTTCAGGTGTCCTTTACCGAGGATATTCAGGATGGTTGCGATGCAGCAAAATGCGTCATTCACTCTTGATTGGACACAACTGACTGCTTAGGGCTAGCAAAGGGCACTAGTGTGGTACCACAGCTGGATGAGTTCTACAGGTTTCCCCAGGGATGTCCAGTCATCCTTAATGGACATGTCTTTTGATAGATCTTGCCTTTTTGGCTGGAAAGGAAATTTTGCATTAAAACGCATTAAAACGTTTAATGGAGAGCACAGCCACAGCACGTTCCTTGTGCCTTTCTGCTCCCACAAGATAATTCCATCAGCAATTTCACCTTCTCTGTGTCTACGGTAAAGGTTTTCCATTTTGCTAATGCCAGACTCCTCCTCCAGCCCAACAGGCCTTTCAGTGGCCAGGGCTGCTGTTCTCAGAGACAACGTTCAGTACAGCATGGACAACGTGCAATTTTGTTCCCTGCTCCTTCAGCAGCCGTAGCCACAAAAACTGTGCTTGACAGCACACAGCAATCCTCTCGGAGTCAGGATCCAATATTTTGTCCAGGGTTGGCAAGCCATCCTTTTATGCAAGTGGGTACCTCCAAATTGTCCATCAGGGCCATGCCCTCCCAATTCTTTTTACTCCGCCATACTTTCCACCACCATAAGGGTAGCTGACAAAGCCCACCTCTTGAAGCAGAAAAGTGAAGGTCCTTTTGTCCAAGGGGCCATAGAGAGGGTTCCAGCCTCGGAAGTAGGAACTGGATGTTACTCCTGCTACTTCCTTTTGCCAAAGGAGGACAGAGGCCTTAGTTCTATTTTAGATCTTTGCCTTCTCAACGCCTTCCTTCGGAAGGACAAATTCAAGATGCTCACACTTGACCAAGTCCTGTCTGCCTAGAGCCCGGAGACAGGGGGGTAGCGGTGGACCTGAAAAATGCTTATTTCTATATTCCCGTCCTGCAGGCCTACTTTTGGGTCACGGTGGACCAGGAGCATTTTCAGTTTGCAGTGTTTCTTTTTGGGCCCTCCGATGTTCACAAAAGTGATGGCGGTGATCGGCGCACACCTTAGGAGATCGGAGGTATCCATCTTTCGTCTACCTTGACAATTAGCTGCTGAAGATAGGCTTGCCCCAGGCAGTCGTCAGTTACCTCCAGATGATGGCGAATCTCTTAACAGTGTTGGGGTTCGCTATCAACATACCGAAGTCACACCTGACTCCTTCGCATTCGCTCCCTTTCGACTGAGCTATTCCGGATACAGTACAGTTTGGTGCCTTTCCCCCTGAGCGGAGAGTACGGGACATTCGGACTATGATCCCCATGTTTCTGCCTCTGTCCTGGATCTCAGTGCGATGACTCTGAGGCTCTTGGGATTGCTGGCCTCCTACATCCTGCATACCAGATGGCCCATGTGGTGCAGTGCAGTGGAACATCAAATCCAAGTGGGCACAACATCAGGGCAATCTGTCAGATTGTATCCAGATTTCGAAGGAGACATCAAAAGATCTGCAGTGGTGGCTACTCGACCACAATTGGGTCATTGGCAGGTCTTTCCTTACTCCACCCTGAGCTGATGGTGGTTGTGGATGCAACACGACTTAGTTGCGGAGGCCATCTGACAGAGTTGGAGATAAGAGTTCTCTGGCGGAGACCCAGCTCCACATCAGTTTGCTGGAGTTGAGGGTGATTCGCTTAGCATTGAAGGCTTACCTGCCCATCATCAAAGGAAGGCTGGTGCAGGTGCCCATGGACTACACAACCACCATGTTGTACTGCAACAGACATCGGGTGGTGGGGTCTTGGGCTTTGTGTCACGAAGCTTTGCACCTCTATAAGTAGCTGGACCACTAAGGAATTTCTCTGGTGGTAAATCACCTGGAAGGATCTTCAAATAAACTCAGTCATAGGCGCCTAGCAGATCACAAATATCAGTTGTACCTGGAGGTGGCACAGGACGTCTTCCAGCAATGGGGTGAACACTGGCTTAAGCTTTTCTCCACCATTGAGAATGTTCCTTATCAGCACTTTTGTGCATTGGAGTTTCCAAGACAACTTGTCTCAGAGACATCTATTGTCTAGAGTGAAGCTCAGGGCTCCTGTATGCCTTCCCACCACTGCCTCTTCTACCTTGAGTTCTGAAGAAAATCTAGAGCAACTGGGCCCAAGTCATCCCAGTGGCACCCGGTTGGGCAAGGAGAGCGTGATACACAGAACCCCTTGGCATACGTATCTGTCTTCCTATCAAGCTTCTGATATGGGAAGATCTTCTGTTGCAGCAGCAGGGCAGGGTGCTACAACCATGCCTGCAAGATCTGCTTTTCCATGCCTGGAGATTGTGGTGGCTATTGGGCTCCTTTGACCTTTCTCCTAAGGTAGTTGTCCCACTGAAGCATCCCTCCACAAAATCTATGTATGCCAGGTCCTGGGAGAAATTTCTGGATTGGTGCTGCACCCGACATGCCAGTCGCTGGGAGAGATTTTTAGATTGTTGCGGCAGCCGTCAAATTGACCCCTTACAGGCAAAGTTGGTTTAGGTTTTATTATTCGTTCTGCTGTTCCTAGCCCAGCAAGGACTTGCTTTGGGCATTGTTAATTCCTACTTGTCGGTTCTTTTATCATATCAGCCTTTATTATTTAAATTACCTGTTGTGATGAGGTCTTTGAACGCTTTACAACATTTGTTTCCACCTTAAACCCTTTGTGATGCCTCAGTGGGACTTGAACCTAGTGCTCACTTTTTTATGTGCACCCCTTTTGAGCTGCTGCCTCAAAGGGGTTTTCTCTGAGACTTCTGATTCTGATTCCCCAATTTTGTTTTCTTAATGCTCCTATTTTGCTGAATTCATTTTTGTTAGCCATAGGACTCTGTACACTTTACCAGTGCTAAAGTGCTTGTGCTCACTCCTTAAAACATGGTAAAATTGGCTGCCAACTAATTGGCATATTAAATGTACTTATAAGTCCCTAGTAAAGTGGTTTATCATATACCTAGGGTCTGTAAATTAAATGCTACTAGTGGACCTGCAGCACTTATTGTGCCACCCACTCAAGTAGCTCCTTAAAACATGTCCCAGGTCTGCCATTGCAGCCTGAATGTAGTTTTAAACTGCCAATTCAACTTTGCCAAATAACCTACTTACCTAGCCTTAAATTCCCCTTTTATTACATATGTCACCTCTAAAGTAGGTCCTAGGCAGCCCATACAGCAGGGCGCACTGTAATTGAAAGGTTAGACATGTACTTTTAAGTTTTACATGTCCTAAATTAGTTTTTCACTGCTGTGAGTCCTACCTCTCCCATAGGATAACATTTGGTTGCCATTTTACTTTTGATAAGTACTAAAATTTAATTGGGAGCAAGTAGGACTTTCATGTTTGGTGTCTGAGAAATTGTAATTTAAAATCCTCTTTAATGGTAAAGTAGGATTTTAAGTTAGAATTTTGAAAATCCCACTTTTAGAAAGTTTGTATTTTCCTGCCCTATTTGATGCCTGCAGCCTGTTCCTGGGTCACATGACTGGGTGTCGTTAGTGGTTGAACTTTGTTTATTACTCCCATGCAGCCACAGAATAGAGGGACTAGATGTGCCTGGATGGGCCATCACTGGAAGGATGGAGTGGAGGCGGAGCTGGGCACAGTCGCACTTGCAAAGCAATAGGATGTGCCCTGCCTTCACACAAGGGACTTCACACCACTTGATTGCGCCTGTAGTCCGGTTGGAGCCAGAGAAGGGGAGGCAGGGTATTCCAAGCACATTAAAGAAAGATCCCTAGACATTTATTCTTCAAAGAAGGCACCCCGGGTGTTGGACTTGGCCCTTTTTGCAGGGTCATCCCTGAACTTTTTGCCTTCCTCCTGGTATTTTTTCTGACCTGGTGTTGGTAGTTTTAGGACTCTGGGCACTTTATCACTGCTGTCCAGTGTAAAGTGCATGTGCTCTCTATGGTAAAACGTGGTAAGGTTGGTCTACACCTGTTTGGCTAATTTAATTTACCTGTCAGTCCCTTGTAAAGCGGTATCCCAGATACCCATGGCCAGTAAATGAGATGCTACTGGTGGGCTTGCAGCGCTGATTGCGCCACCCACCAAAGTAGCCTTTCAAACCTGTCTTAGGCCTCTTCCATTGCAGGGCCTGCGCGCGCTATTTACTGCCACTGTGACGTGCACATAAAGTGGGTTCCACGTCTATGACTCCCCTTTTACTAAATATCAATCACCCCTAAGGTAGGCCCTAGCTAGCCCTATGGGCAGGGTGCGCTGTAGGTAAGAGGTAGGACATGTGCCTTAACTGTGTGGCATGTCCTGGTAGTGACAAACAGCCATTTTGGTTTCTCACTGCTGTGAGGCTGCCCTCTCATAGGAATGCATTGGGGATTCCCTGATAAGTATTTCAGTGGTAATTCCTGATCTGAGAGGAGTAGCGGGATCAAGTGTGGTATGTTTGGAATAGTGGTAAGAAATGCTGCGTAATGGTGTGCGCAGATTTAGAAGCGGGCATTTCTGTGTGCTATGTGTCTTTGCGCCTGCCTGATGTGTATTGCATGTCTGGCTCTGGAGTGACAGGGGCTCGGGAGGTGCCGTGGCTCCAGAGGGGCTGGGTGAGTCAGCGCTAGGCTGAATAGGCTGATCTGCATTTGGAGTAGTGGGAGGAGTAGTCCCTGACCCTGAATAGGTCTGTGCCTGCCTTGTACAATGCTGGCTCCACTCCTCTGTGGTGTGTCTGGGGCCAGGACCTGCAATGTCAAAGTTGACTGTTGTGCACTGTAAATAAAATATTGAGTGCCCCCCAGAACTGGTTTGGACTGGATCCCCAAGCCCTGTGCCAGGGCAGAACAAAGACCTGGCTGGTATAAATATTGGGGCTGTGACCCCATGTAAGGTGCGTGTGTACCTACTTGGAGCTGTGTTGCTGCAGGACGGCTGGGCAAGGAGGAACCGCCGTGGGACCCAGCTGCTGTTTCCTGGGGGTCCCTGCGTGCTGGCCTGCCTGTGCCCAGCTCTGCCCTCTAAACTTGGGTCCTAGCGCCTCGTGAGCGCGGCGTTCTTTTATTATCCCTGGGAGCCCGAGGATGTGGCTCCAACTTGGAAGCTGGGAAGGCGCCGTCGCGCCGTGGCAGAAGAACCACCGACCAGTAAGCCAGGCGGCTGTTGCCTGGTTGTGGGCGGGGCTCCCGTGGTGGTGAGGAGAGCACCGCGTGCTTCTACAAGCCCGAGAAGGGGGCTCCACCTTTGTCCTGACGAGTGCATGACTGGCACTCCATGGTTGCCTTTTCCTTGTCGAAAACCCCAAGAAGAAGGGCACCAGCTCCGCTCGTACCGAGCGAAACCGGAAGTCAGGTGCCCGATGCCTGGCCAGGGGCGAGGCTGATCCGAGAAGGAGCCAAGCGGAAGACAGGCAGTGGGAGGCCTGATCGTGGGCGGGGCTCTGCCCAGGAAGCAGAGAGCCTCGCGTGTTGCTGCGGGAGAGCGAGACCGGTGTTTGGGAAAGGCACAGAGCCTCGCGGGCTCAGCCAGCAGGCACAGGGAAGGACCGGAGCCTCGCGGACTTCTTTCTGCCGCTCCCCGCCTTTTCCCCAGCGAGTGGCTCGACGGAGAGGCAGTCCACTGAGAGCGGAGCCGGTGAGAGGTAGGAGCCCTCCCGGCTCCCGTGTGTTCCAGCCGACAGCTGCGAGCAGAACCGCTCAGCCCCCAAGGAATGATGAGTGGGGCTGAGCTTCCCGATAACGAGCTCCGGTCACCGTGAGGGTGGGAGCGTTATTCTGCATTGGGCCAGGGCAGAGGAGGGGGAGCCAGGTGTCGGTTTCCCTCCCCCCTTGATGAGTGGGGCCTGCAGGGGAGCACTAGCGCGATTTCCGTGAGAGAGGAGCCCCGGGAAGGAGGGGCTCCCAAGGCACTATTGGTGCCTAGTGTTTTGCACTCAGCTGTACCGCCAGTTCGCGGCAGCTGCAACGTTGGGGGCATTTTGCGTCACAGGAGAGACAAGGGTGAGTTGCACCCTCCCCTCCCATTTCTGGTACCGGTCTGTTGGGCCTGTACCAGGCTGCATTGGCAGCCTGGTGGCAGTCGGAAGCCACAGACTCCTAGAGCCCTGACTTTTATGGATATAGGGCATTGTGAGGAAGCCCAAGACGGGCCCCCCGAGGAAGGCCAGTGGGCCTGAGAGCACCTTGTGTTCTGGTAGGGTGCAAGGCCCTAAGGTGATGCATGCACCTTGAGAGTGTTACTATGGTGCACTGTTGACCTAATGTGATTACTGCATAATGTGGGTGATGCCCAATGTGACTGATGCATAATGTGTTTGTGCTAAGTAGTTACTGGCTGTTTTATTACTTACCAGTTCTGATCGTTCTGACAGCGGCCCGATTGGCCCTGTCCTGTATATAGTCCCCTGTAAAGTATAACCTAGTGCCAAGTGGCACAGTGTACATTTGTGATTATGATCTAATGTGTTTTATGAGTAATACAAAGGCTATTTTTACATAACCTTGTGTGGAGTTTCTTTTGTGGTGTGCCTAGTGTGTCGCTGCTGTGCGAGTGTGTTGCGCAAACGCTTTAGACATTGCCTCTGGGATAAGCCTGACTGCTCGTGCCAAGCTACCAAGGGTGTGAGCAGGGGTTATCTTCGGTGTGTAACTCCCTTGCCCTGATTAGAGTGGTGGTTTCTGCCTGGCTTTGGCGCTTGCCCTAGCCAACCATAAATCCCATTTCTAACACCGGGTATAAAAATAGGCCTCTCAGACCCACCCTTCAGTTCAATTTCTGGACCTGTGGAAGGACTGTCCGAGGACTGCCTGCTGCAGTGGCCTGCTGTGTACTTTAGAAGAATGTGTTGCTGCACCTGAAAGGACTGCTGTGCTGCCTGAAGCCTGCCTTGAACCCTCGGAGGCCTGCCGTGCTGCTTTAGCCCTGTTTCGCTTCTTGAATCCAGCACTTCCAGAGTGACTCCAAGGGCTAGTTGGCTGGCCTCCAAATCAGGAACACAAAAGACTCCCTCCATCTTGAACCTGCATATAGACCCAACATGAGTGAGGCCTGACCGCCAACTGGTTCCCTGACGCCTCCTCCTTGAACACTGCTTGCAGCCTTGCCTTGCTGAACTTTACCGTCTCAAGACATTTTTGCTGAAATGTCTTTTAGGTCCGAAAGTAAGCTACGACCAGGCCTAATCCACTTTTTGTATTCATCCTGCGCTCCATCGTGGTTGGACACATTTTTCGAGTTTGACACGGTCTTGCACGACTAGATGTCCATGGTTAGCAATTTGATCTTTTAAGTGCTAGTTTTTACCTTAAACTTTAAAAACTCATAACTCCGGTTCTGCTGATTGGATTGTCTTTTTGGGGTCAAATCATTTATTAAATCTGAAGCAAAAAAAAGGCAAGGCAGTGCAAAAATGAACCCTCTCTCAATGGATTGTTCTCTGCATAAAGATATGTTACGTACGATGGAGAAAGATCATCGAGAAGGCTTGCAGGCTCACTCACCCAGGGCCAATGCGGTTACCACTGTGTTAGCATGCAGAGTGCCTTCCCTGGACTATTCCCATGGGGAGCAGTGTCAATGCTGATTTGCGTATGTCTGGGTCCAAACTGAGGTGGCATGGTGAGCAACAAAAATATGGATTAAACCCAGATTTGTGACTTGGGGTGAATGTTTGATTCGTTCAGCATTCCGTCCATCTTTTGTTCTTTTTGCTTTTGTCGCCCTAAGTGGGAAGGGTATGCCCAGACGTGGATCCCGTGCTCACTGTGCCACTGGATTCAAGCTAGTCTGGCTGATGAGGGGTGATACCCCAAAAACCAGTCTTAGAATGCTTGTTTCCGGTCCAGGGAGGACCTACCCTGGCAGTTCGGGCTGGACTGTTTCCATGGGGAGAAGGATCAAGCCTGATTTGCAAATGGCTGGGTCCAAACTGGGCTGGTGTGGTGAGCAAAAAATCAATGGAATAAACCCAGATCTGTGACTGGAAGTGAAAGTTTGATTTTCTCTGCATTCCGTCCATCATTTGTTCTTTTTGCTTTGGACATTTGTCAGGGAGCTATGTGGGTGATGGTACAGATGTTCACAAAGCAATTCCTCGACAGTGAGGTCCGTCAAGAGCGGATTTTGCCCGCTCGTTCCTTCATGACTCTATGGAATGGAACAATTGAGGGACCCGCCAACTTGGAAGGTACTGCTATGGTATCTATTCACAAGGTGAGGAATCTGCAGTTTGAAGTATCCATTAAAAGATAAACTACTTACCTTTGGTAACACACTTTCTAGTGGATAATCTTTCTAACTCCAGATTTCTCACTGACCCTCAGACCTCCCCGTTTTGTGAATTGGACTCTACATCTGAAAAAGTCCCAAAGCAGACTGGTCATGCCAGTCTGCTAAGGGGCCCTGCGCCTGAGGGCGCAGACAGCCATGAAAGCAACTGACGTCAGCGCCCATGGGTACTGCTTATAAGCAGCTCTGCTTGCCATTTCCTGAGCAGAACTACATCAGCGCAGAGCCACACAACACTACCTACCGACAAGCAGGACACCTGCTTTTAAGTTTCAGGATCCTGTCTGATGCCTGGAGAATATTTACAAGGTGTGGAATTTGCATTTTGATAGAGTATCCACCAGAAAGAGCGCTACAGTTGGTAAGTTACTTATTCTTTTCACCTGAATGGTCTTCTAGGTCATGCACTTCAAGTAATGACTGATATCATTACTATGTTCTCCAGAAAATATCTGCTATCTGGAGAAATGTTTCAAATTTAGCTAATGTTTTGCCTATGAAGAGGAGATCTAGCTGGCTACAATAATTTTGCTTAAATAGTTTTTGCAGTTTTCCCCATATTTTCAGTGCATTTTGTGATTTTTCCATTGTTTTCCCTATATGGTCGGAATCAGACAGATCTCCCCCAGTAATGTTGAAAATTTGATGATAATATTGGCTGGGTACCTCGTGTTTGCATATTTTATTTTTTTCTATAAGTTTGAAATTGTCATTGTTTATACGCCCCATAGGACGTGGTGGCCTAGGGTTGTTTGCTGTGCCTGGAGGCCTTATATCTGTAACACGGAGAGTGGTTAATCCTGGCATGTGCTACTGTTTGCCTGAGTTTATAGCTGTCAATAATAGTGCCACTGCCTCATCTCTGTTTAGTTCTGTTCCTCTAATGTGTTCTGTTCGTCTAATGGATATGTCTATATATGTCGTGCAGCATGATGGTGAGTCCATTATATGTGTCTTTCTTTTGCTGTGGCAAAAATTGGTAAACCTTCTCCTTATCCATTATTCCTTTGCATTCACTTAATGATTGTGTTTTTGCCCTGGGAGTGAGTGTGTATGTCAGTCTGGGAATGTGGAATGACTGCAGCTGGTTCTTTTAGTCTTGGAGCTGGTGGCATAGATGTGGTCTGATGTGAAATGGTAGCCATTTAAAGGTTATTCTGTGTGTATTTCAGGCATTCTTAGGGATTGTTCATGTCGCCTACCTATGCTAATGTTTTTTTCTATTTATGCTAATACATTTGTTGATTCTGTGATACTGTTACATGAACGTGCCTTTGATACTTTCTGCTGGACATCATTAATATCCTCTGACTCTATGTATACTTTGTCTTTCCTTCCATGTTCTACCCTGTATTACACATCTATGAATGTGGTTCTTCTATGAGTACATATGATGGGAGCGTTCTCATGGGATGGCTGAGCTGTTGGATATAAAGGTACAGCCATCTGAGGAAATATCGATCTTCTGAAGCCTTCAGACAAAGGCCTTGCCACAATTTATTATATACCAAATGCGCTCATCCTTAACGGACTGCAATCAGTTTCCAATTCCTCCATTGTTTCTCAAGCATGAGACATCTCACTTGTGTGCAGTGCATTATTATTTCGTACTTGATTTGCTATTAGCGCCAATTAATTTGATTATCTTGTAGGCACTGGGCTAAGTGCCATCGTGCATGAAAGATCATTGGATCTCTCTGTTTCTTTGTAAATGTTGTGTGAGCAGTATGTAATACTTCCATACCTTCTCTTCCTGGCATTTCGGGAACAGAGTGCAAATACATCCATGCTACTGGACTACCTAAACTATGAACATTTTGCAAAATCTCCCATATTTTTTTCTTGATCTGAGCTCAAAGGATCTTTTGAGTCACACAAGGCAATTGAAATCAAATCTGTGGATATAGTGAGCGGCGCTTTAAGGCAACAAAGCAATGTGCAACACTCACCTCAGATGCTTGCTTGGACTGCTCTCTTCGTCGAGTGTGCTCACAGTCAACAGATTCACACACCGCTTGCCACCATATATCAGTCTGGTTCTCTTGTGAGACTTCGTCTGGATTCCCCATGTGGGATGTGCTCAAAATCTGAATCCAGCCAGTTGAGGAATTGGTTCAGCTGTCCCAAAGGTCTCCCTAGACTGAAAGCCAGCACATCATGATTGTGTTCAGCACAAGAAATTCAGCTTCCCATATAAAGACAAACCCTTTCAGTGATTCAAAGTATAGAAATCAGGTCTAGGTTGAGCTGCACTAGCTGTAGAGCAAGTTTTAAAGTTTCCACTCGCCTGTGCACAAGCACCAGCTGCATATTCACGTGAGGGACAACCCGCCTAGCACTTTCCAGCAAGTTTATCTCTATTTCCAGGCTATGTGGAGCAAAAACTGCAACCCTATTAGGAAATGCATTAACCTGCAAAGTATGCAAGCTTTTATTATGAGGTCCATAATTGTATCAGTTTTGTCCTTTTAATGTTTGAGAGAGCATTGCAGCTGTTTCTGCCCCTTCAGGAGTATGTGTTGCAGTCAACTCTCTGTTCTTGTCTGATTTATTGCTCCGGGATGGGGGTGGCGGGTGCTTTAGCCGCTTCGACGCGGCTGGAATTCCCCCGCTGTTGTATTCCGCTTTAGGTGTCCGTATATAGGTTTTCCTGAAACATGATCTTATATAGGCACAATTCGCGTTGCCCTTATATAAGCATAAGATCCCAGTCCTTATTTAGACATTAGCCATGCTATCCAAATACAGGCATGGTCACTTACATCCGTCCACCCTAACGTCACAACGAGTTCCTAGAAACCAGACCCTTAAGCTCTTGGGAGTTCCCCTAGCACAGGATAATTGATTTCTCCAAGAACTCATTTATTATGCATGAACCGCTATACCTTAAGGGTTCATTCCTGACGTCTTCCTCTGCCCGACTTTACGTCAATGCTAACATTCCAAGGCACCTACCAGGTATAAATATACCTTCCCTTGCCCAAGCAAGTAGGAGGAGACCTCGACTTTAGAGGAGCCTGTGTTCCGGCCTGATGCACTGACAAGAGACGCTGTCATCCCTGCTTGCAGAGAATCCAGCTCCCAGTGTTCTGACTCCCTTCGCGGGTTGTTAGAGTTCGAGACCCGGAAGGAGATTCCCACCTCTCTCATTCTCAAGGTATGGAGCTGACTAGAACCTAGAGGGACTCTTGGCATACCAGACTCTTAGTATACCATACTATAGAATACTTCACCTACTTCTTACCTTGCCCTTCACCTAGGTTAGGTTAGGTACACTGGGGTAGAACTAGTTTAGAGAAGCATCTTATGAGTACTCGCATTTTTAGCTTATGTTATTTATGTATATGAATATATGTGTCATAGCTAAAAGATAATACTAGCGCAGTATTATTTCTTTCTACCGCTTACGCTGTACATTATATATCTTGCATACTGTCTTTTGATCATAACAGCTCATATCTCTTTCACGAGAAACAAGACTGTTCAATAAATCCTTTTATTGAAACGCCCGTCTATTCTTTCTGTGTAACTCTGAAGAAACTAAGCATGCACGATTAGCTGAGTGAAACTGTTATCTATTGTTTCCACGATTCTGAGAGTGTTCCGATTCTAAAGGGAAACAAAGTTGTCATGTTTATGCGGTTGCCAGAAACTACTCCCTTCTTGTTTACAAGGAGTTTCTAGTGGCCTCTGAGTTAGCTGGCACAAAGTAATTAAGTTTAATATACTCGATAGGGACATACTGACCTCAGTCCTATGTCAAATCTATAGGGTATATTATTCCAATGCGCAGAGCCTATTAGGGAAATAGGAACTACACTACATGGCGCCCAACGGTTTGGTAAGGCACTAATTTAACGCTAGATACTGAGTAACTCAGTCGTGCTTTTCTCAGAGACCCCTACTCACATACTCCATAAGACATCTGGAGTGGGTAGGGTTAAATATCCGCCAAAGCTAAATAGGACAAAAACCCTATATTAGCTGTTTGGTTTGTTCAACGTTGAAGGATACAGTGTTCCATAATATTGTGCACCTTATCTTTTGTTTCCTTGAAACTTGTTCTACATTTTTCAAAAAACAAATGTCCCTACACGGGGATAATGGCACCGAGAACGGTGTAGCTGCGGCTGACCCAGTCGTAACAGCTTTTAATTTTACAGGTTTAAATGAAACCGATGAGGGTGTTATAAACATCCATCCAAACTTAAGCAGTGCCATCACTCTAAAACATATAAAACACGGCCTAACACCAAGAGGTGGTAGAGCAGTTTTCGTGATAGAGGCACACGAATCCTTTCAGACAGAGGTATTCTATTCATGGATAGTATTCCCAGAATCAAATCCAATAACAAAACTGTTTCACTTCTTTGAAGAAGATGAACCACCAGAGGAATATATTCCTTACGAGGATATTGAAATTCCACTCACATACCAGGAGCATAATCTCTAGTTTAAAGGCGCCCTAAAACATCACAAAAACATTACCAGGCTCGGTCCACTAGGTAGACCAGGAGCGACATGGCCGATTCTAGGCGGCTACACACCTCATCCTGACATCGATGTAATGTCAGACGAGGAATTACTTACTCAACTACAAGAGTTAATAAAAATTTACAGACAATTAGTCCAATATGTCATGCGGACTTTCACAGTCCAACCACCAATGACGATTCCAAATCAAACCCCTCAACAGGGGAATACACTAAAAATTACTCCACAGACTTTACACGCAGTCATGGGTAAAATGCCTACAAAACGTGAGCAAATTCCATTCTGGATAGCTCAAAAAATTACTCAAATCGAAGCAGTATTTCCTAATACTAGCCCTTATGAGAAACACAGAATCCTAACAATCTGTTTACCAATGGGGATCACACCACAACTGGAAGATTACACCACTTGGGGCGCAGTCTTTGCTGCCATCTATACTAAAACACATGGTGTTCCATCAATTGCAGTAATACCAGATGTCCTGAAACAAATTCAAAACGAATACGGGGCAGAGCCTGCTCTGAATTTAGGTATGAAATTACTGAAAAACTTCGACCAGGTCTCAACAATAATATTATCTAATATTAAAGGGGAGGCAGCATCAGTGGCGATCCGCCAACGCTTAAGGGAATTTGATGTAACAGAACATCAACATGAACTACCCAGAATAATAGAACAATCTTATGCAGAATTAGGCAGAGATAGTTTGGGTGGAAAAGCTTTGAAGCCAAAACTATCTGAAAGTCCTGAGAAGGACTCTATTAAACAAACTCCTACATCTTCTAAAAAGAAGTGGGAAACTAATAAACAAAATTCAATCGAGAAACGTTCTCAATCCCGAGGTAGGTCTCCTCAAAAGGAGACCTCTGAAAGGAGGTATAACCTCAGGAATAGGGATAATGTAAGAAAACCTGACAGGTATCAAGATACTGATACACGTTCCTCTCGTACCTTTCAGATATCGTCACAGACATCAGAAAGAAGAGGACGGTCAGAACATAGAGAAGAACGCGTGAAATCCAAAGACGACAAACACGTTCAGAAAAATAAATCAAAACCTCAATTCACAAAAAAGAAGGTAGCAGGTCTGAAGATCAGACATGCCGAGAATACTGAGAACACAGCTCAAGAACGGAGAATGGGCTCAGACAATGCTGGACAGTGCAGCAGATGTCACAATAGCTCGCCAGAACCTGAAGGAACTTCTGGAGATAGTGGACTTGAATGAGCACATCACAGTAAAAACTGTAGACACCAGGGTTAGTACTCCACAAAAGTTATATGAAATAACACTCCGGATGGAGGGAGACATACCAAGAAAAGTGAAAATACTCTTTTGGGAAAAACTTTAAAGGGGTTATGATATACTTCTAGCAGAAAAAGACTGGCCACCACACTTTGTCAGGGAGTGCCCACATGGTGAGGACATTATTATGCCTGCCTTCTCCAACCATATTCCAATTCACCTAAAATATACTTATGCCAGGAAATGGGCAGTTGCCCAGGCCCCAACATTATATAAAAATCATGTAGGATGGGATGAGGACTCACCTCACCATAAAATACAGCTAAAAAATCAACCTACTACACAAAGGCAGTACCCAATAAAGCAAGAAGCTAAAAAACAGGTCAGGGAGATCTTAGATTAACTTGAATACCAAGGGGTGATTGAAACATGCACCTCCTCAATGAGCAATCCTTTGTTTCTTGTATCCAAACCAGACAATACATATCGTCTACTTTTGGATTACAGACACTTAAACACTTGTTCCAAAACATTTGCAGTGCAAAATGCACATAGTACAGCATTAATGAATAACATTGTGCGTAAAAAATATAAAACCACATTGGATATTTCAAATGGTTTCTTTTGTCAAAACATGGCACCTGAAAGCAGGTACTTAACAGCTTTCTCAATAATGGGGACTCAGCGTCAATTTTGTAGACTCCCACAAGGGTTCAAAAACAGCCCGGGGTTATTCTCAGCGAGGGTAACAGAGTTACTACAAATTTATGATAATGAGGCATTGTCATATGTCGATGACATCTATCTGACAGACGATGACCTAGATAGGCACTTGAGCGATACAAAAGGGGATGATGGACGGAACGCTTGAGCCAATCAAACACTCACCCCCAGTCAACTGATCTGGGTTTAATCCATCATCATTCTTTAGCTCACTCCACCACCCCAGTTCAGACATGGCCATATGCAAATCAGTCTGACCCTGTGCCTCAAGGGAACAGTCCAGCCCGAACTGCAAGCCATGTCGTCCCTGGACCGGAAACAAGCATCCTAGGACCGGTTTCTGGCATTCCAGCCGTCATCAGCCAGGCTTGCTTGAATCCAGTGGCAAAGTGAGCAAGGGACCCACGTCTGGGCATACCCTGCCAACTTAGGGCGAACAAAGCGATACAAAAGGGGATGATGGACGGAACGCTTGAGCCAATCAAACACTCACCCCCAGTCAACTGATCTGGGTTTAATCCATCATCATTCTTTAGCTCACTCCACCACCCCAGTTCAGACATGGCCATATGCAAATCAGTCTGACCCTGTGCCTCAAGGGAACAGTCCAGCCCGAACTGCCAAGCCATGTCTTCCCTGGACCGGAAACAAGCATCCTAGGACCGGTTTCTGGCATTCCAGCCGTCATCAGCCAGGCTTGCTTGAATCCAGTGGCAAAGTGAGCAAGGGACCCACGTCTGGGCATACCCTGCCAACTTAGGGCGAACAAAGCGATACAAAAGGGGATGATGGACGGAACGCTTGAGCCAATCAAACACTCACCCCCAGTCAACTGATCTGGGTTTAATCCATCATCATTCTTTAGCTCACTCCACCACCCCAGTTCAGACATGGCCATATGCAAATCAGTCTGACCCTGTGCCTCAAGGGAACAGTCCAGCCCGAACTGCCAAGCCATGTCTTCCCTGGACCGGAAACAAGCATCCTAGGACCGGTTTCTGGCATTCCAGCCGTCATCAGCCAGGCTTGCTTGAATCCAGTGGCAAAGTGAGCAAGGGACCCACGTCTGGGCATACCCTGCCAACTTAGGGCGAACAAAGCGATACAAAAAGGGATGATGGACGGAGCGCTTGAGCCAATCAAACACTCACCCCCAGTCAACTGATCTGGGTTTAATCCATCATCATTCTTTAGCTCACTCCACCACCCCAGTTCAGACATGGCCATATGCAAATCAGTCTGACCCTGTGCCTCAAGGGAACAGTCCAGCCCGAACTGCCAAGCCATGTCTTCCCTGGACCGGAAACAAGCATCCTAGGACCGGTTTCTGGCATTCCAGCCGTCATCAGCCAGGCTTGCTTGAATCCAGTGGCAAAGTGAGCAAGGGACCCACGTCTGGGCATACCCTGCCAACTTAGGGCGAACAAGCGATACAAAGGGGATGATGGACGGAGCAGCTTGAGCCAATCAAACACTCACCCCCAGTCAACTGATCTGGGTTTAATCCATCATCATTCTTTAGCTCACTCCACCACCCCAGTTCAGACATGGCCATATGCAAATCAGTCTGACCCTGTGCCTCAAGGGAACAGTCCAGCCCGAACTGCCAAGCCATGTCTTCCCTGGACCGGAAACAAGCATCCTAGGACCGGTCCTAGGATGCTTGTTTCCGGTCCAGGGAAGACATGGCTTGGCAGTTCGAGGCTGGACTGTTCCCATGAGGCACAGGGTCAGACTGATTTGCATATGGCCATGTCTGAACTGGGGTGGTGGAGTGAGCTAAAGAATGATGATGGATTAAACCCAGATCAGTTGACTGGGGTGAGTGTTTGATTGGCTCAAATGTTCCGTCCATCATCCCCTTTTGTATCGCTTGGTCGCCCTAAGTTGGCGGGGTATGCCCAGGCGTGGGTCCCTTGCTCACTTTGCCACTGGATTCAAGCAAGCCTGGCTGATGACGGCTGAATGCCAGAAACCGGTCCTAGGATGCTTGTTTCCGGTCCAGGGAAGACATGGCTTGGCAGTTCGGCTGGACTGTTCCCATGAGGCACAGGGTCAGACTGATTTGCATATGGCCATGTCTGAACTGGGTGGTGGAGTGAGCTAAAGAATGATGATGGATTAAACCCAGATCAGTTGACTGGGGTGAGTGTTTGATTGGCTCAAACGTTCCGTCCATCATCCCCTTTTGTATCGCCTAGATAGGCACTTGAACAGGGTGAGTACCATTATATTGGGCTTCGCCTCAGAGGGCTATAAATTCAACTTTAAAAAATCCAGAATTGCCCATCTCAATGTCCTTTTCCCAGAATACGAGCTTTCAAGTGAAGGCAAGAGCCTGGCAACTAACTTTTTAGAAAAGTGTGCGCTGCTCCAACCTCCAAAAACGCAGAAAAATTTACAATCGATCTTGGGTTTCCTACATTTTTTGAAGAACTTACATTCTAAATTACGCAGAAAGGGTTAAACCTCTCTACGAATTAATCAAACCTGATTTTTCAACAAAAGCTTGGACACAGGAACACACAGAAATCCTGCGATCACTCCAAGCTAACATGTTAGCAACAAATCACTTACAAACACGCGTAAATACACGCAATTTAGTGATCCGAATAATTTCGGGTCAATGCGAATTCACCTATTTAACATTTAATGAGGGTGAAAAAATACCAATAGCATACAAATCACATTTGTATACACAAGTAGAAATGCGCTTCACTTCAACAGAAAAAATACTGACAGCAATTCAAACCGCTGTAGCAAAAGAAAGAGCTCTAGCTCAAGGAAAACGCATTATTGTTGTAACCCCAGTACCAGCCTTAGAGGCGGTTACAAAAGCGAGCATTCCAAATGCAAAAGCTTTACATCCTAGATGGATACAATGGGTTAATTCTCTTGCTGCAACTGATGTTGAATATGTTTTTGATCCTGATCTAAAAACACAAGCGGTCCTGCAATATGAACATGATGTCCTCTGCCCACTGAAATTTTGCCTCTAGATCAGTACGAATTTATAATTTATACTGACGGATCAGCACAACCCGCTACAGGGAGTAAGCAAGCTTACAGTGCAGCATGCGCAATCGTTAAAGGTCGCAAGCAAGATGGTAACTTCAGACCAATGGTCACTAAAACTCAATCTCTAGGAGATTGTACAGCTCAGCGAGCTGAACTACAAGCATTTAAACTGGCACTTGAAAATACAGATCGCGAATTCCCCACACTTCTAGTGTGCGATTCTTTTTACTGTGTTCAGTCGTATAATGAATATATACAGAATTGGCTTGAAAACGGGTTCAAAGATGCAAAAGGTGGCACAATAAAGCATAAAACGCTTTGGGAACAAGTAGTTCAGTTGAAAGACGAACTACCAAAAGCTCACGTGATACACACGCTGAGTCATCAACGTGATGGCGTTCACGTTGCAGGGAATTCATTGGCTGATGAAGCCGCAAAGGGGGCTGTTCACGGCTTCCGTAGCTGCGATCACTCGTTCAAAAACGAAAATAGACAGTGAGATATTGTTGGCTGTCAATG
This sequence comes from Calotriton arnoldi, assembly GCA_963921515.1. Classification (NCBI taxonomy): domain Eukaryota; kingdom Metazoa; phylum Chordata; class Amphibia; order Caudata; family Salamandridae; genus Calotriton; species Calotriton arnoldi. Next base: position 1,925,657 of record CAWUFW010000289.1, read on the forward strand.
CTTCAAGCAAAGGCAGTGGTGCAGCGTTACCAAAGAAATTTCCACTCAAGTACTCTTATGTAATTGATGCGAACAACGTTCCTTTTGCTTGAATCCCTGGAGTGGGGGATAGGGTAATTCCAAACATGGAACGTAGAGCAGCTTTGATTTATGAAGCACATCTGGGGGAGGGTCTGTCACATCAAGGGATCTCTAAGACAATATTGACATTAAAAGAGATGTACTGGTGGCCTGGAATAAATACACAGATTCACATCTTCATCGATGACTGCATAGACTGCAATAGACAGCGTGGTGCAGAACGCCATCAGACACCAGACTACGAAGTAGCCTGCCCAGTACAGACACCATTGTTAGACAGCATTAGACTATCTACGCACAGGCGTCCTTTTGGACAAATGCAATCCCACAAATACTAAGTCAAGGTTCCTATGGATATGGCCTCAGCGCTCAGCTGACGCTGTTATAAAAGACTTGCGAGTCTTTATCGGCACATACGCAATAGGCACACTACATTCTGACCAGGGCCCTGCGTTTAGCTCTCGGGCTTACAAAGAAGCCATGGCCAGTTTGGGCGTTTCATTGCGGTACTCCTCTCCGTTGCATCCTGAGGAAAATTCTGTTGTGGAAAGGAAAAACCGGGACATAAAGCAGTCTATAACAGCTAGAGTATTAGGTTCGGGTGATGGGTGGGTCAAACATCTTTATGGGGTCCAACGCTCATTAAATAATTTGCCAAGAAGTTCTCTGGGGGGGGGTCACTCCATATGAGGTCCTATTTGGGAGAAGAATGTGGGTTCCTGATCTCGAATGTAAAGGCACAGTGGTGGAAAATAAACCCTTTGATATCAAAGATCGTTTGGCTGTTTTACAGGATCTAAATGAACTAAGATCGAAACAAAGCAAAGTGTTCCTGAAGCCAACCACCACTGGGGAAACACCGGCAGTCCCAGCAAGGCCTGTCTGGATCCCAAAAGTTGGGGATCTAGTCAGAGAGAAGATTGCGGACAAGAAGGAATTTGGACCTTCTTACAGACAACCAGTACCTGTCCTAGCCGTCCACGGAACAAGAACAGTACTTCTGCTGCCCCTTGCTGGAAAAAAGGAGAAAAGATTTGTGTCAATCGACCTCATCAAACCACAGTATGTGGCCAATACTAAATAGTAGGCCTCGTGGACTCCGACCTAGTAGCAGACACACTCCTCTCGCTACTATCCAAGAGGTTCAGACTGAAAGACTCATAACCATCGAGAATTCAGCAGTAACAGATGAAGGACTAAGCAACAATGCTATGGAACTCATCCCTCTTGAAACTCAAGTAACAGTTCGTCCAAATACACCTGTCTACACCAACGTAACAAGTGATCAACTGGTTCCAGCGATTTCAACAAATCCTGAATTCAATTCCAACAATTGACCGAACTGCTTCTGGCTATTTCATTAACTTTGACACGTTTTCTGAGGATCCGAGTGAGCCTGAAACGACGCCAGCATCAAAAACTTTCAAGCAACAAGTACAAGACCTTTTTCATTTCCTGAAAGAGACTTATCTGGTTTCACCATAGATTGAACTATGGATTATTTCTGGAATATTTTTCTTTCTGTTTTGGCTAGCTTTGGTTATGACTCTTAGCGTGCTTATAAATGGCAGATACATCCGTATGGACACTGAAAGTAAAAATGTGAACTTACTTTTAAAACCACACAAATCTTCCTATTGTGAAACAAGAGACTTGTCAGCAGTGAACATCACAGCCGTTCCTATACAGGATGGTATAGTGTGGGAGAAAACCGATTTCGACATATTCGGCCCGACAGAACTTTTGAACATTCCACATTTATTTAAAATTTCATTAAGTGATTTTGTTACCACCAGTACCTATTCTGATGATTGGGACTTTGAGACTGTAAATGATATGATGTCTGATCTAGAAAGGTCTGCTGCGTTCTCTAACAATGAATACTTAGAGGGTTCATCAGACTACGAACAGCTTTATTGTTACAACCACTATGGTCATCATTTCTTGCATGAATCTGCAACACCTAGAAATGTGTTTATGTTTAACCAATGGACATTGTCCTACACCACCAAAGGGTAGTTCAAAAACGTTTGCTAATAAGTTTCCATATTTTTCAGGGTACAATACATCTGATCCAGAAACATTTTTCTATAAAAATGTAAACAAAACAGGACAGAAAATTATGTTAACTAATATAAAACAGATTTATTCTGCAGCCTTTATTACCCAACTGTCTAGACAAGGATTTGACTTTTGGAAAGACACAATTGACACAAAATCTGTCTGGGGTTCTAAAGAATGGCCAGTGCAGGGGATAGAAGCTTTGTTTAGAGCATGTATCATCCCACATCAAATAATGTTTTTGAATGACACTGTGCAACAAACGTCTTGCCTTGGTTTAGCCAAGATCAAAGACATGAACACACCTTCTGTACCAACACCTGCAAGTAATAGCACTACACAGGGAGCGGTCACAGTAGACACTATACTACAAAACAACAGAACTGATCCTGATTGGAAGAAATGGTTACTCTGGCCCACAGACACAAACATCTGTCAAGAAAGATTCCTGAATAGAATACAGGGCTTTACTATCCATAGGCCAGACCCACAATATGTTCAACGACAACATCCGGGGGTAGTAACAACATACAGTGTAGTAAAATTGTGCCTTGACTGGTTACAAAAATCTACACTTGAGGATGTGAAACAACACTTATCTTTACTTAAAGAAGACGCAGACCTTAGGGAATTCTTGCTAGGACCAAGAAAACCACGTCAAAAACGTTTCATATATGCCGGCATTTATGCTGCTTATAATGAAATATGGAAGGTTTCACAGGCAGAGGCCGCAGAAAGAATACGTGAACTTGATCGTATTAACTTAGAGAAATCTCTAACAACATGGTATCCTCTGCTATTGACATACTGGAACAAGATTTAGCCATGTTACAGCAAGGCCAGTCTCAGTTACGTTCTATTATGTTATTAAGCTGGACGCTGCAATCTTTGCGTGCAGGCTATGTGCCTTGGCGTTTTATCAACACGTCGTCTCTGTTTGCAGAATACAATCTAACGGATAAACAGATCGAACTGGCACAAAGGGGAGCAAAGTATACAGTGCTGAGCATTGAAAAACTGGAAAAATTACCATTTACAGTAGCAGAAAAAACAGCTACAGAATGGCTTATTCATGGCAAAATAACTCTGCCTGTCACTACTTTTCATTTTCAGTATTGCCTCAAACAAATGCAAGCAGGCAAATATGAAAGGTTGGGTAAGGAGTACATTAAGACATCCTGAGATTTACCTTACGATTACAGATGTTGGAGTGGGGATCGTGAAGTGTTTCTAAGCGGTACACACTGTGAAAATGCACTAAGCGGTTCACTCATATGTCAGGACATTTCTTTACACTGGCTTGTAATGGTTCTGTGGCAAACTTGTCCTGCTACCAGCAGGGTACACCAGCTACTGTGATTAATCCGACGTTTGGCCAACTTTCTAATGGGAGTTACCTCATGTTGAATGATCAGAGTTGCTGTGGCATGTTGCCAGGCATCCCATATCTGGTAACGGTCGGCTCCAGGGTTACTTGTTGTATGCAAGTATTGTTCCCCCCAATAGACACAATCAGGGAGTCGCCTCTATGGCCTTCATTGAATGTTTCTTTTATACGTTTTGATACTTTAAGCAGAATGAAAGCCATGCTTTTGCAACAGACCGTGCCTTTGACCTCGGCCAAAGAAATCTATGATTTACAAATTGCAAGGACTTCGGCTGAGATACAGGCTTTAATGCGTACAAACTGCCCTATACATTTCGTAGAAATAATGGGACGTATCTTAAACATGTCTGATATGAGCGGAATTGTACATGTATTTAAGACCATCTGTTCAGGACTGTTAACACCTTTTCAGGCAGTCCTCAGAATCATTCCAAACTTCGCACATTCGGTGTTTGGTGGTGTGCCATTAATTCTAGCACTGGTTGCGGGAATCCTGTTTTTATTCCTACTGCTACGCTGTGGCAAGCCTATCCACCAGCGTTACTCCCAGCAATTTGGAGAAAGCTCTCCTAGAACGGAAGTGCCGTGAGCGCATAGTGCAACTTTTGGGCATACCTCGTCTACGGGAACTTAATACAACATGGTTTCTGTCATTTAGACCAATCTGGCAAGACTGCATCTTACCTGTTCTACGCTGCCTGCTTTGCGGTGAAGAATGCGTGCTAGACACCTGTCTAACACTCCCATCAGTAATGCCAACGGATATCGATACTCTGCTGGACCCGATAACGGCCCATGCTCTGTGTTGTCCCCAGAGGCTACCAATCCTGATGACTGCATTCATTGAGATCTCACAGACACTTCCTGCTGCTGCTGAGGTACGAGATGAATCAACAGGCACACAGGTAACAACGGACGCGAACATTTCTGCGGCATCCTATGCTGAAGACGATGCTTCACATCTCTGTGCAGTTAACCTTCTAAATGAGGTATTCCAACTGTCACCTACATCGGTAGACGATCTTTTGTCTACAGAAATAGATGATTTCATGTTTACACCAGACCCATACACTGACTTTGATTCGGCTCACAGTGTACCAGGGAAGCAATGAAATTTGGCCTCCAAATTTTCAAAACAGAACAAAACTTGGAACTCTTCCTAAAAATTGAACTTTTTCTTTTTCTCTTTTTTTGAAAATACATGGCAATTCAATCTGCTTACAGTAGAACTATTCATATAAAACGGACTTCTTTGAATACTTCCAGGGACACATTGTCACCTTATTTTATTATAATTTCATTTTTAGCACCATGTTATGAAATGGCCTTGATTTTTGAAAACGTGTCAACCATTTCGTCATATGTATATATTTCTGTTTATTCTTTCATGTTGCATTTATTTCCAATATATGCTTAGAATGAAATGAAAAAATGCTTTAAAATGTACAGTACCTATTGCATTCAACAGTTTATTTTAAACTTCTTTTAATATGCTTATAGAAATGTTTTTAGCAACATGTGGTACTCAGTTTAATGTTTAGCATTTAATGTTTAGCATTTAGTATCATCGTTCATTCGAAAGTGGAGTGGGTGTTGTATTCCGCTTTAGGTGTCCGTATATAGGTTTTCCTGAAACATGGGCTTATATAGGCACAATTCGCGTTGCCCTTATATAGGCATAAGATCCCAGTCCTTATTTAGGCATTAGCCATGCTATCCAAATACAGGCATGGTCACTTACATCCGTCCACCCTAACGTCACAACGAGTTCTTAGAAACCAGACCCTTAAGCTCTTGGGAGTTCCCCTAGCACAGGATTATTGATTTCTCCAAGAACTCATTTATAAACTCATTTATTATGCATTATGCATGTACCTGACTCTCTGACAAGAGACACTGTCATCCCTGCTCACAGAGAATCCAGCTCCCAGTGTTCTGACTCCCTTCGCTGGGTGTTAGAGTTCGAGACCCGGAAGGAGATTCCCACCTCTCTCATTCTCAAGGTATGGAGCTGACTAGAACCTAGAGGGACTCTTGGCATACCAGACTCTTAGTATACCATACTATAGAATACTTCACCTACTTCTTACCTTGCCCTACACCTAGGTTAGGTACACTGGGGTAGAACTAGTTTAGAGAAGCATCTTATGAGTACTCGCATTTTTAGCTTATGTTATTTATGTATATGAATATATGTGTCATAGCTAAAAGATAATGCTAGCGCAGTATTATTTCTTTCTACTGCTTACGCTGTACATTATATATCTCGCATACTGTCTTGTGATCATAACAGCTCAAATCTCTTACACGAGAAACAAGACTGTTCAATAAATCCTTTTATTGAAACGCCGGTCTATTCTTTCTGTGTAACTCTGAAGAAACTAAGCATGCACGATTAGCTGAGTGGAACTGTTATCTATTGTTTCCACGATTCTGAGAGTATTCCGATTCTAAAGGGAAACAAAGTTGTCATGTTTATGCGGTTGCCAGAAACTACTCCCTTCTTGTTTACAAGGAGTTTCTAGTGGCCTCTGAGTTAGCTGGCACAAAGTAATTAAGTTTAATATACTCGATAGGGACATACTGACCTCAATCCTATGTCAAATCTATAGGGTATATTATTCCAATGCGCAGAGCCTATTAGGGAAATAGGAACTACACTACACCGCTGTGCGGGAGAATTCCACGCGTGTGCGGAACGGACAGCCCCCGGCCGTCCTCCGTACACGCCCACCGTGACGTCGGACGGCCGGGGGCCTGTGCGACGCATGGAAGAGGTTACAAACTGACTGAGTTCTGACCGGCTGTAGCTGAAAATTGCCCTGGTGATCTTTGCAGCATACCAAGAATACATTTGTTTGAGCTGGAGCTTTGTGCTGAGGTACATCATGTGAATTTACTGTAACTGCAGTTGTCACTCAGAATTGACATACAGACAAGATGAAAATTGAAAATAGCGATAAACATGGAAGGGTTGGTGTTAGATTTGGGGGTCTCTAGTTGGCAGAGGTATGTACCCTTGTCCAAATAGGGACCCTTGCGTCTAGTCAGGGAGAGTAGGTACACTCTCGAAATAACCCCTGCTCACCCTCTTGGTAGCTTGGCACGAGCAGACAGGCTTAGTTCAGAGGCAGTGTGTAAAGCATTTGTGAACACATACAGTAATCAAGTGACAACACTACAAATGGACACCACACAGGTTATATATTTATAAAAATAGGTATACTTTATATAGATTTATCACAAGACCATAAACGACAAAAATAATCCACAATACTGTTAAGAATACTTAGTTCTGATCAAAAAGGCTTAATTCAAGGTTCTGTGCGAGTCGGTAGCCTCCTCCGGCTACGGCGATGTCGAGAACAAACAGAGTCTAACAAATCCAGCTGACCGCGTCGAGACGGGCCAACACAGCGTAGACAGACTCGGTCACAGTACCTTTTACTTGAAGCGGCAGGCACGGGCGTGCGAGCCGGATGGCTGTTCGTCGCGGTCGCGATGCAAAAATGGAAGCGTTGCAGGACGCGTTGTCCCTCGATGCGGTGCAGGCAGCGGCTCGTTGACGTCGTCGAGACGGAGTCGGTGAGACCAGGGCCGTGCGTTGCAGGGCGAGACGGTGCTTCGATGCGGTGCTGGCAGGTTGCGGTGCGGCGACGGAGCCGGATTCAGGAGCTGGCGTCGATCAGTCCGGACAGCGGTGCGAGTCGGGCGGTGCGTCGCAAAGCGTGCGAGCGGTGCCCAACTCCGGTGCGGTCACAGGACTCGAACTCAGCAGCAGTGACCGTGTCGGTCGGACCAGTTCGATTCGGCGTAGCGAAGCGTTGCAGGACGCGTTGTCCCTCGATGCGGTGCAGGCAGCGGCTCGTTGACGGAGTCGGTGAGACCAGGGCCGTGCGTTGCAGGGCGAGACGGTGCTTCGATGCGGTGCTTGCAGGACACCGAGTCGGTCGTGAGAGTCGGTCACAGCTCCCTACCTCTGTAGCCACTGAAACAGGTTTCCAGCAGCAATTCACAAAGGGGGTGAAGTCCAATGGTCCTGGGACTTCGGTCAGGGGGCAAGCTCTCTTCCAAGCCCTTGGAGATCCTTCACAAGTTGATGAAAGTCACAGCAAAGCAAAAGTTCCTTTCTCCTCTCTTTGGCAGTCAGGCAAACCACTGCAGGCCAATCCCCCAAGCAGCACTTCAGGCTTAGGGATAGTTTCTCCTCAGTTTCTTCTTGGTTCCGCTCCTCAGTAAAGGTTTCTTCTTGTTCCCAAAAGTGATCTAATCTTCCTGGGGTCTGGGTGCCCCTCTTATACCCTGATTCTCTTTGTTCTCTGGAGGCAGAGAGCCCTCTGCCTAGTCCAAAACCAGTTCTGGTCAGTCCTGGAGCACTTTGTTTTTCTGACTCCTTCTTTCCTTTCAGAATGTGGGGCAGAGTGCTCAGCCGCCCGGCAGGAGGTGGAGCCAGCATTGTGGAAGGCAGGCACAGCCCTATTCAGACCTGCGCTGACTCACCCTGTCTCCTGTAGCCACCCCCAGCCCCTGTCACTCAATCTCCAGACAAGGAATACACAACCTAGCAGAGGCAGGCTTGGATAGTTAGGCAAGAAAATACCCACTTTCTAAAAGTGGTATTTTCGAACACAGAATGTTAAAACCAACTTCACTAAAAGATGTATTTTATCATCCTGAGTTCAGGCATACTAAATTCGTTTTTCTACCAGGTTCCCTGGGTCAGTTCTGACTATAAGGTGTAATAGTCAGTCTGCCCATTCTGGCCTATGGGGAGCAGGTAGCCTTGCAATAGTGAAAAACGAAAATGGCTGTAATTCACTATTAGGACATGCCACACACACCAGGGCATGTCCTACCTTATACTTACAATGCACCCTGCCCTAGGGCCTACTTTAGGGGTGACCAACATGCAGTAAAGGGAAGGTTTAGGGACTGGTAAGTGGGTGTACTCACCAAGTCGACATGGCAGCCCGAGGCTGCACACAGGCTCTGCGATGGCAGGCCCGAGACATATTTTACAGGCCGCTTCTGTGGGTGGCACAACCAGTGCTGCGAGCCCACCAGCGGCATTGGATTTACAAGCCCTGGGCACACTGAGTGCACTGTACTAGGGACTGACAAGTAAACCAATCATCCAATCATGGAGTCACTAATACATGTATCAATTAACGATAGGGAGCACTTGCACTTTGGCACTGATTAGCAGCGGCAAAGTGCCCATGAGCATCTAGTCCAGCAAAAACATATCGGCAACCGTGGAGGCATTATGAAAAAATGGAAGGGAGACCCACGCCAAGGATGCCAGGTCTAACAGTTGGGCACATGACCAAGCATGCAGCGAGTAAGACGTGCTCCGCACTGCTCTCGCTCAGCCACCACATTATAATTATCCTGCCCGTACTGTATTAATACAGCTGTGGAGCAGTGGCAATGCTTCCACTAAAAATTTGAATAAAGGAATGGACAGTGACTGAGGCCCCTGCAAGTTGGATTGAGCCCAGTCGGTGCTGCGGAGATAATGACCATGAGGGCCAGATGGCGCTGACGGTAGATTTGGTGACATGAAAAGGCTGACTGTGGGTCTAGATTTCGGTGCGGGAGGGACCTCCTGTGAGTGGTTGAGGCCCCTGTGGTGGTGTTTGGCTGAGTATGGAGGCTTATGATAATAGAAATGTGGACCTGCAAACAGCTAAGCAGAGAATTCTGGAACATTGACTGTCCGATGTGGTGCGCTGGGAAGCTAAGGCTGGGAGCCCGCAGTACGACAGTTGCAGTATACACCACTGTGGAGGAGGAGACCCCGGGCACATAGGCTGGAAGAGCCAGAGACATAAGTCCTATGAGGTGAAGACCTTGTCGGGTGTGGTGCTTGCTGGAGATGGTGTGGGGCCCTTGTTGGAGGAGTGACTGAATTTAACTCACTGCACTGGCACATGATAGAGGTGGGCTCCCGTAAGAGTAGTCCTGTGGGTTTTCTGGAAGGTGCGCTACCTAGAAGAGCATGGGGGTACACTCTAATCTGATGCTACGTGGTATACAAGTTTAGACCCCGCTGGCTGTGGCGTCACATCTGGGAAGACATGGTACTGGTGCGTCTGGTACCACAGTGAAATGTTTTTGAGGTCAGTGGCTAGCCCAGAAAGACATTGAAGGGCCTTGGCAGTTGGATCAAATACATTGAACACAATGTAGCTGTCGACCTACTGAAGAGGTAGAACCAAGGGACCCTCAAGGACCTGAACAAGGGTCCAGACCTGGACTAGGTACAAGATATTTGACGCATGTGGTAACTCTAGGGGGTGTAGCCACATGGTGCAGTTGTGAAACTGAGACAGCATACAGCATACATATTACGTAACTGAGAGAGTTCACAGTGTTGAAACCTTAGCCAGTTATGGGGCTCCCTTTGGGCAAGTCTGGGGATCCAAGTAGCAATAGGGGGGCAGGCTGAAGGTATGCAGAAAACTGGGAAATGGCATTGGAAGGGCATTCTGAGAAATTTGACGCTATTCTGCAGGCTATATTTGACACAAAAAATATGCTTGACAATAAAGTTGACTCTCTTATCATATAAGTCAATCTGTAGATAATAAGATATAACAGATAGAGTGTACGAAAATGAATCTGCCCTGGCATCATTGTGCCCTACTGTGTGAGATCTGCAGGATCAAATAAAAGAGCTGAAGGGAGCTTGAAACAGTTCAACCAAATTATTGTGGTACTTGGAAATCATAAATCGGGTAAAGTCTGTGGGTAAAACATGCAGACTGCAGAGAGGTAAAATGTTAGGCATTTTAATGAAAAAAATGACTTGCAGTAACGATCAAAAGTTGATGGGAGCCTACTTGCAACAGATTTATCTTAGGGCAACAGATGAAGAGGATGAAATAAATAAACGCTAATAATAGACAGATTGCGTTTTGAGACACCCTAAGGACAAATAAAGTTTTAATTGGGATGTGCAAAATGGGGAATCGTTGTCAGCATAAGGTAAAGTAACGAGATATTCCATATTATTTTCCAGGAACTCCAGCAAGGTATTGGCTCTAAAAAAAAAAAAAAATCTTACTGCATCCATGAATGTCTTTGGATTAAACAATTACACTCAGTCACAGCTACTCAATTATCCTCAAAAGTGCCACCATGTGAAAATTCAGTGGTTGTGTTTCCAAACATTTTGTGGGATGGGTTGTTGTGTTTATTTTGATACAGAAAAGGCCTAAATGTCCCAGAACAAATGCATGCAATTGTTCTCATAAACAAAATTACATCTGGGAAAACGGTTTGCATTTTCACATGTACAACTTTCAGAGACGACACATTGCAGTTATCTAAAACTATGTCTGCCAAGTAAACATCAGGCTTAGACAACTGTTCTAAAAAGATGCCGCTGGCCCAAGGAAGCTCTCCCAACTGCATTAATATGGACAAGAAAGAGGCAATAAAACCAAATGGAAAGAGAAATGCAAAGTTGAATAGACAGAAGTGATCTGGTTTTCTCAAGGGTCGGCGTTCTCGCTTCATATGAAGAAAACACGTTTTATTGGTTAACTTAGAAACCAATAAATGGCTTATCTGCAGGGAAAGAAAGAGTTACCAGTCTAAGAGTGTGGTTTTTGCCTTCAAATCAAATACATTTTTATCAAGCATTTATTCTCCACTAATACAGACATAGAAATATTTCAAGATAAAATTATGTTCCTTTTGTTCATTATTTTTTTTCATTATAGCTACAAACTCTACAAACATATGCCAGCCCTGATGCATATGGAATAGCTATTCCAAGGAAGCATGATAGCGTAGTATCTTTGGATTTGCAAGAAAGATGCACTCCAAAAAGCTCCTTAGGTGCAGGTTTTCCATTGTTAAACGTCAGAGGTTTTTTTTTTGTCTGTCACTTTCTCAATACCACTGACTTAGAATACTCTTTGGAGGCCAAGCCTTGAATAACCAAGTAACAAGAGTGTAACCCTTAGCTTGAAGTTCCTCTCTCCATTGACACTGTGACTTTGAACACATTAGGATCTGTCTAGATACTGATGAACGAAAGCTTTTCGCAGTGGCAAAGACTGCAGATTCCCAAAATCGCCGGCTAAGACTTTGTAAGTGGAAAAAGTATTTCCAACTCGCAAAGTAACTTTTTACAATTAATTCCGAATTACAAATAGGAAGGTGTGCTAAAGAGGCAGCGCCTTCTATTTGCGAAGCTCAATTACATTTATGTGCAGGCCACAAAGAAATGAATCAGTGGTTTAAGACACCAATTGCGATCGCAAGCCAGTGATCAGTTACTGACAAGCAACTTGGAATGGTACTTAATTCTGAACTGTGCCAAGTGGCTTCGGTGGGGAGGAGCAGAAAACGGTGCCAGCGAGCACTGCATTGTCCCCTCGGATTTCGGTCTTTCCAATTGAACTTGTGTTTTTGAAACAGCCCAGGTCACTTTGCGTGCACGGGCTGCTTTGAAAAAATGGTCACTTAGAAGAAATGTAAATGCAGAGATGGCGGCCTGCTGGCTCTTGCAGGCTCTTTCCCTGCATTCACGGGATGTCGCAAAATGCCTGCCTCGTTAATATTCACGAGGTGAGAGGTTTTGCATCTTCCAGCCACTGTACATTTTGGGTGCGGGTCATTAGTTTATCAGTTGCATCAGGCAAAGAAACTCTGTGTACAACCCAGTCCTTGTGCAGTTAGCACCCACAGGTTTGTGAAAACATCTTGCCTTAAGTTATGCCCGTAATGTCAACAGTCAAATCCTATTGATGCCCGAACTAAAACATACTTGGTAATGAGGGCTGATGAGAACATTACAAGTCCTTCTGTATCAGAAGAGCCGAGAGACTTTTTTTCTTTGAGCAGAATTTGTTCTACTTAAATAACCAAAGATTTATTCAAGTTTTTCTATATCTGGCACACACATTTAAAAGTTGTTTCTACTTATTGATTTTGACCAACAAAAATCTATATTTAGATAGTGTTATTCTTTTTTGAAAGGGTGTGTGTCTCAAAATATAACATTAAGGTGAGGAACAGATGTTGGTTCACATTTTGCTGATAGTGGAACATCTTCAGATCATAGTTTTGCAGCTAGGTCGAAGAGGGCTGGATAAGGCAGAGGGTGGATGATGTGAAGGGCTATGAGAACGACTTTTCTCTTTTCATGGGATGTAATTTTGGTGCACATTTTGCTGATTCCATAAAAATGGTTTTGTTTCCACTATTTACTTATATGCAGGGGAAATAGGCCATGTGACTAGGATGTACCTCCTTCCCGTTGTCTACAAAGGAAAAACTAAGATTCCTTACAAATAAACTAGCTGGTATCCCCTTTCCGGTTATTTTTTCCAAATTGCTATTAATTGTTTTTACATATTAAGGTCAGTCTAGGAATGCACACTCCCTCAAGTACACCTTGTAAGGCAATAGCTAAAACATATATAAACCGATCTACACAATTATACCAATGAACAAAACCCCCTAGCAGCAACTACCACATCCCCATGACACTCCCATATAACTTCCCACATTCCAGCATCAACAGTTGACTTGAGTATAAATTCCACCCCTTATTCCTTCCATATACACCCTCTATTTGCATAAGCCATTCTGAGTGACAAGGAACCACCTCTACTAATTTAATTTTCGTACAGTATTCTCTACGATAAAGAACCCTCTTGTGCATAGGCAACCAATGCAATTCTCCAAGCCCCTGAGAGACAGAACTATTCTGAGGAAGTTTGAGCACAAGTCTTACAGCCGAATTTTGAACCACTTGGAGCTTGTGTAGATATGCCTAAATGGAGGCTGTTACAATAATCTAATCTAGAGATGATGAGCACAAATGCTATAGTTTTCCGTACGGCCAAAAGATGAAAGTTAAAACATTTTGTAAGCCCTTTATCATGGAAAAGCAAGTACCTGCAATAGACTGGACTTGCAACTGAAAGGACAAGAGATTATCACATTTTGGGAGACAATTGAGTGGGAAGGAAGATGGATGACTGACTCCACTGCATGGAGCCCTCCTGGGGTTGCTTCTACTTCCAGAAGGTTTTCGCATATGATCTGTCGCGGAGTATGCAATTTCTGATGGACTAGTAACGGCGTTCTATTAACGGTGGCTAACGGTGGTTACCTTACCTGATGTAGAGTCAGTGACTTTTCAGCCGAGGAAGCCATCTACTGAAGCTTCTCGCGTCCAGGTGGCGGACCGGACCCGGCAGCTTTGGGCTTGGGGTAATTGGGCTCAGCCGATCAGAACTCCCTGACTCCTTCAGCGCCATGGCTCCTCCCAGAGGCCCGGCACTGCGTGGAGGACGTGGCGGACGAGCAATGGGTGAGACGCCGCAACCTACTGTCTAGAACAATGATGTCACCGACGATGCTTTAATCCCCGATGTGGATTGTGGAGAGCGTTCAAGCCATGGAGGCAGGAGGACCGGGCTCAGCTCTCGTGTTGGGAAGCCAATCCTGAGGCTTCCCATTCTGGGAAAGTCTTGGAATTCCTACGCACACCGGGGGAGGACCCAGCAGTGCTGATTGACGTACTCCAGATGACAATGGAGAAGCCGGGAAAAGGTGCCGACTCTGAGGCGGTATTAGACGTGTTGGATGGATCTCCTGAGAGTGAGGAGCCCGGTGCTAGTAAGGAGGCGGCCGTACAGCCTCGGTATCCAGATTTGGAGTGCCTTTCCGTACCAAGGTAAAAATAGCTGCGTAATTAACAATATTACTTTGGAGGATTCTGATGGTGTAACTCTAATAAGGATCTGAGAACGACGGCTGAGGCTGGCGGGGAGGAGTCTGTTGGGGGGATCTCTTTGCCGAAGGGGGCTCTTGATGGAGGACAAGTAGGTCCTGGATTCTCTATTGCACCTAGTATAGATACAGCAATTAACTTGGCGCAGCTCGCTAACGGTGATAACGGAGGTCAGGAGGTAGCCGTAGGAAGCATTACTATGACATTCATATCTCAATCTGAGGCAACAGTGAATCCCACAGACATACCAGAGGCGAATCTGATACACAGTTGGATGAAGCGCAAATATCAATATGGCCTAAGCTACAGCAGGAGGATAAGGGAGAAGAGAACGCAGGCAGAAAGCCGAATAAAGCTAAGGCACAGAAAACTCAAGGAGGTAAAAAAAAGAATGGAGGTCATGATACTGATCAAGACAATCTGGCACTTACTCACCTAAAAGGACGTGCTAAGGCTGGCCCCCTGCGGAAATGGGTGACAGCTAAGGGTGAAGTTAAGGCTATAGTCTCTCGACTGTCTGGCCTTGGGTGTGCAGTACCTCTCGAACCTCCAGAACCTGTTGCTCTGAATACTGAGTGCTCTTCAAATCATGGTATCGATCCTGGTCCGGTTGAAAATATCAGATCCGGTTCGGATGGAAAATATAGCCCTAGGGGGAGAGCTCGTCTGGCCTCTCACCAGCTGAGGCAATCTCCGGGTCTAATAGTCAGTCAATCTCTATGGAAGGGAAATAACCCTCACTGGCTTCTATACTCCAATTCCTGCAGTAACAACGCTTAGAGGCTCAGGAACATTATGCACAAGTTAAAGCAGACAATATGGCGATACAGCAGTCATTAAGCGAAGTATCCAGCAAGGTTGCAATACTGTCTTCAGATGTGACTGAACTTAAGCAGCGGGTAGCAGGGACTGAACTTAAGCAGCGGGTAGCAGGGAAAATCGATCAAGATGCAGGAGGGTCAATTCGTACTGATGCAGAGCAAAATAGAAGACATGGAGAATAGGCAAAGACGTAACAATTTAAGGGTCTTTGGCGTACCAGAAGGAAATGAGGGGGATGATCCCAGAGCTTTTATTGTAAATCTGTTTCAGCAGGCCTTCCCGGATCTGGCAGACTGGGACTGGGATTCACAAATTCAACAAGCTCATAGATTTCCTCTCTTCATTCGCCAAACGGCCCAGGCAAAACCCTCACATCCATGCCCCATTCTTGTATTTATTGGGAATTTTTTGTTACGCCAGGCCATTTTTTTGAAGGCTCAGCATGCAGCACCAATTGTAGTCGGATCCATATCTATATTTCTACGTTCAGAGTTTTATAAGGCTACGATGGATAGGCGGCGGAGGCTTCGCCAAATGATGGATCTTCTGAAGGCCGTCGGGGTGCTGGTCTTTCTACAGGAACCGGCACGACTTAAAGTCATTAAAGATGGGCGATCTCAATTCTTTCATATCGAGCAGGAGGCGACGCTTGCCCTAAAGCAATGGAAGCCTAGTGCCTAGCAAATGCGCTTTTGATTAGCCTTAAGTTGGACATTTAATGATGTTTCTCTTTCTTCAGCTGATTTCTTTTTTTTTTTTCTTTCTCTAGTTCATCAGCTACATATCTTCATTATTAGGCTTTAACTCTTTCTTTTTTCTCTTCTCTGCTTAGAAGGAGTTGGTTGTAGGGGAAACCCTGGGGGGGAAGGATCTCAAGTGACTGTCAATCCATGGTCAGTCAGATTCCTTCTCTAGGAAGGGGGGCGGGGTGAGCTGGGTGGGGAGGTGTTCAAGAGGCAGGAATGCGGCTATGGTAAAAGGGTGGGGGAGGGAAGACAGGAATCGGATTTGAATTTAGCAGTGAAATGTATTTTGAAAGAGGAAAACTTGTTGCAATTAGAGCATCAAAAAAAGATTATTAGTTAAAGAAGAATTGAAAGTTTTTAAACCACATATACTGGGGGTAATTGAAACGCATCTGCCTTACAAAGATAGGGCCTTGCTCAAACAGTTGGGGTATGATATCATAGCATGTACATCACAATCAATCTCAGTTCGGGGAGTACCTATAATCAAGCCTAAAAACTTAAAGGTCAACCTATTGAAAAGTACTGTAGATCCCAAGGGAAGGTGGGCCATCGCCCAACTGAATTTATGGGGTACGAGGCTACTATATGTGTAGTGTACGGCCCAGATATGGATGATTCCAGTATCTTTGATCAATTAAGCCTGGAGCTATTCGATTATAGGGGTCAGTTAATAGTAATGGGGGATTTTAACTGCATAATGGAATATAATAATGATACTGCAAATTCTAGAGCACAGGTAAGAATGGCTAAAACTCGGGCATCAATTTTTGAACTTTTACGCCTACATAGATTAGTAGATACATGGAGAATATTGCATCCAGCCGAACCCGGGTACACGTACTATTCAAACCCCCATAAACAATATTCTCGTATAGACATGATGTTTGTCCGGCAACAGCTAGTTAACGATGCTCAAATGGAGGTCTGCCTGAAGATCACCTCTGATCACAACCGTATCATGCTGAGGGTTCTTGGTACAGAGGAGCGGGGTACGAAGCGCCATCAATTTACTTTTCCACGGCACTTATTAACTGATACAGAGTATCAATCTTATCTTAGAGGGTTACTAAGAGAATTTCTTCATTTTAATAAGGGGACAGCCTCTGCAGCTGTGGTTTGGGACTGTATGGAGCATACGTCAGAGGTGTAACGCTACAGTTTATTGTAAATAAGAATAGAGCTATATATCAGCATATAATGCAGTGGCAGGCAGAGTGTCTGGAACTTTAGAAAATTCATGCTCAGGCAATCTTAACTCTCAGCTCTAGGGAGCAGGAGGTCTACCGTAGATTGATAGAAATACTGCTTTAGATTAATAGGAGTTTGAATGAGCAGTTGGCCGAGTTATCAGAAGAATAAAACATACCAATATGAATATGGTGATAAGGTTGGCTGTCTCTTAGCACATCCAATTGCTGATACAAGGGCACAAAATTGTATTGAACGTATAAGGGGTATTGATGACGTGATTTATAAAGATCCTCCTGATATAGCGGAACAATTTCGTTTTTTTTATCAAGAACTTTACGATAGACCATCTGACTTTGATTTCGACATGTTGACCGATTATCTGACGGAGTTATCTACCCCGATTAGACACTCTGCAGGAGGAGCTACTTCAAGGAGATATAACCCCCGATGAGATTGAAGTTGCCATCAATAACCTGGCTGCGGGGTAAGATGCGATACCACTCAAATTTTATAAGGTGTTTAAAGACATTCTAATATTGGAATTCAATGACTTATTTATCCATATGGTAGATGGTGGGGATGCTCCGGCCTCTTGGGGTTCGACAAACTTGGTAGTGTTTCTCAAAAAAGATAAAATACCGGAAGAAAGAGGTTCATATATACCTATATCACTGATAAATTCTGATGCAAAGGTTTACTCTAAAATCTTGGCTTTGCGATTGGCTCCTTGTTTACATAACTTGGTATCTATAGACCAACATGGATTTGTGCCTGGCAGAGATACAGTCTCTCACATTAATACAGCGATAACCGCATTCGATGTGGCAAGGAAACTGAAAAAGCAAATCGGCATGATAATGCGAGACGATGAAAAAGCTTTCGACCGGGTTACTTGGGAAGCACTTTGGGAAATATTGCCAACATTCGGGCTTGGTACACGGTATATTACAATGATTCAGAAGCTATATAAAAATCCTATTGCTAAGGTTATTGTTGGGGGAATTCCTTCTCAATTTTTTATATACAGAGGTACACGACAGGGATGCCCACTATCTCCTATAATATCCGCTTTATATATTGAACCATATATTAGACATCTTCTATGTAACCATAGTATACAATCAGTAAAGTTGAATGAAGTAGAGGTTAAAGTCATGGCTTACGCTGATGACATCGCAATATTTGCCACTAATCCGCTGGCATCGATGCAGAGTATATCAAGGGAAGTGGAATCATTTCTCTCTGAAGCTGGATATAAGCTTAATCTGTCTAAAACACAGATTACATTGAACTTTCAGGCTGGAAGGGCGTTTACATTTAATAGGAAACTTTTAAAAGATAAAGCGTTCATTGAGCACATGCTTAGCTGGACTGGGCAATTTTTGGAGGTTAATAGGGGATCTTCCTCTAGCCCTATAGTATGGGACACCCTTAAAGTGGGAATACGCGGAGAAGCACTCAGTTTTGGACTAGCTAAACAGAGACAAGGACAAATTTTTATGCAGCGACTCTTGGGGGAGTTAAGGAACGCGGAACAGGAGTTGATACAGGCGCTCATGCAGGGATGTGATGGTAAGGATATACATACTAAGATAGCATGTTCCAAGGCCAAAATAAATGCAATCTGGTGCAAGGAAATTGCCCTGCAATATAACATTTATAAACAGGATAGATATGAATATGGAGAAGCTACGGGTCGATGTCTCGCTCAGAGATTAAGAGTAAGGCAGTCCTTACAGAGAATACTGGTTATGACCAACGCGGTTGGCAATACGGTTGAAACAGAGGAAGACATACTAGTGGTTTTTTATGATTTTTATCAAAAACTATATACGCAGAATGATTTTGATGAACAAGACATAGAGAAATTCTGTCAAGAACTCGATTTGAATAGGTTAAGTTCAGAAGAGCAAGGGTTATTAGATGAACCAATAACAATGGATGAATTGGAGGAGGCACTAGGGTTGCTTGCAAATTGGAAAGCTGCAGGGCCAGATAAATTGCCGCTCGAGATATATCGCCTGCTATTTCAAGTATTGAAAAGTGACATGCTGAATGTTTTTCAAGATGCTCAGGTTGGGAACCCGCCCCCATCTTGGGATGAGGCTAATGTAGTTGTGTTAAAAAAAGGATAAGCCCCCGAACATACCTGGGTCATATAGACCAATATCCCTGTTAAATGCTGATGGGAAAGTTTATGCCAAGATATTAGCTAATAGGCTGGCGAGAGTTATTACACCCTTGGTTTCTATATCCCAGCATGGATTTATACCTGGCAGAAGTACGATCAATCACATTCATAGAGTTATTACTCTTATAGACTATGCTAATGTATATCATAGAAGGTTTGGGCTGATATTTCTCGACGCAGAAAAAGCGTTTGATCGCGTTTCTTGGGCTTTTGTATGGGGTATTATGCGGAGGATAGGGTTTGGGCAGGGTTATATTAGGGCAATTCAAAGCACGTATAAGTCACCACGAGCGAGGGTTTGTGTAATGGGCAGGGAATCACAGCAATTTTATATTAGCAGGGGAACAAGACAGGGATGTCCCTGTTCTCCGCTACTGTTCGCGTTATATATTAATCCATTTGTGATCATGCTAGAACAAAGCGAGCGTATTAGATCTATGAACTGTGGGCAATTCCAGGTGCATGTCCTAGCCTATGCAGACGATATAGCAGTAGCCTCGGCAGACCCAGCACAAGCAATAGTGGAGATTGAAAGGCTAGCTGAAGAATTTGGTGTGGTCTCCGGGTATAAATTAAACTCGTCTAAAACTCAGATTGTATGCACCAATCAGGGCTGCCCGGGAGAGGTACGTGTAACCGATGAAGCTCGATATTTAGGCATTAAAATTAGAATGTCTTTACAAGATTTGATAGAGGTTAATTGGGCCAGCATAGTTTCAGGGGTTAAACAGCAGCTGGATCGGCTAGAGTGTCTCCATCTTACATTGGTGGGGAGACGCAATGTGCTTAAGATGATTGTCCTCCCCAAAATACTTTATTATTTTAGGGCGGTACTGCTAGAATTAACAAAAATACATTTACAGAGGCTGCAATCCATATGTGATAGATTCATATGGGGACAACGAAAAGCGAGGAGAGCATTTAAATTTATGATGCTACCACTTGACAGGGGGGGGTGGTCGGTCCCTAATTTCTTTTTTTATTATTATGTTTGTTTATTGCAAAATATGCGGATTCTGCTGACAGGGGAGGATGTGCCGACTGCAGAAGCTCCGTCTATATATCAGTCGCTATTAGGGGAAGAAGCCAGAAATGTATTAGTAAAATTTTGTGAGCCAAGCTATTATAAAAAAAACACGTTTCAAGGTAATGATTGTAGCATATAAGATATGGAAAGTGGTATGTAAAAAGCTAGCTATTCCTCAGATCTGAAAGAGACACGTTAGTGATAGATTCCTTACCTTAGAATATCCCCAGGCGTCAGGCTGGATCCGGAAAGTTTTGCGTAGCAGTACCCTTGCGCGTCGGTAGGCGGCGTCGTGCGGCTCCGCGTCCGTCGTCGGCGTCGTGATCGCCGGGATGACGTCGCGGGCAGTACTTAGGCGCCGCCCCTGCGCGCTGACGTCAGTTCTTCTTTTTCCGCGCCAGTAAGCGCAGATCCGGGAAGAGCAGTGCCCTGGTCAATTTTTGACCATACTTTTTGGTGATTTTTTCACTGTTTTTCCATCTTTAAGGTGTCGTAGGGATGCCCGGCTTCAAGCGATGCGGCGCCTGTGCGCGGATGATGTCCGTCACCGACCCGCATTGGGAGTGTCTCTTCTGCCTCGGCCGAGGCCACGACACCGAGTCTTGTCCCGAATGCCAGGCCCTCAACCCGAAAGCTTTGCGAGAGCGGTCTCGAAAGCTCCTCGAGGCCCGGCATTCGGCTCCGCGGAAGCCCCGGTCGCGTGAGAGGTCCAGGGGTCGCTCGCGGAGTGCACACCGGTCGTCGGCGTCGAAGTCTTCTTCGTCCGGTAAGTCCAGGCACAAGAAGTCCAAGAAGCATCGTCGCTCTCGGACTTCGCCTCGCCGGTCTCGCGACTCGGCTGAGGCCCCACCCGGCACCGTCCCCGCCCCGCGGCCCCGGACTTGCCTGTGGAGTCGCCCCCGTCATACCCGCCCTTCCCGGGTTCGGGGGCGGATCCGGCCAAGGTACAGGAGTTCCTGTCGGCCATGGCCCGCCTCTTCGGGCCTTCAGGCCCCTCCGGTGCGCCTTCGGGCCCCGCGGGCCCTGATGGGGTTGCTCCGGCGTCGCCGGCGGCTCCGGCCCCGGCGTCGCCCGGGCCTCCAGCCTCGATCCCGGCTCCGGCTTCGGCCCCGGCCTCGATCCCGGCTCCACAACCCCCATCGACGCCGGTCGACCTCACGACACCTCCGCCGGCGCCGATGTCTCCGGTGCCGTTCTCGACGCCGCCCTGGGCTCCGGGCGGCGTCGTCCCCCAGTTCCTTCCGGCTCCGGACATGGACCCGGAGCGACGTCGCTCGACGCCGGCTCCGGCGCCGATGGGACCTTGGGTCCCAAATGTCCCTCCTCCTCCTTATTTTGAACCAGAGGAGGACCAGGAGGACTGGGAGGGGTCTGATGACCCTCTGACACGCAACTGTCAGTATGATGAGGACTGGACAGAGAGTCTAGGGGAGGCCAGTGGTCTGGATACTTCTCCTGACACTGGCATGCTGTCTCCTCCCGTGGCTACGGAGGAGGGGGCCAATTTTGGTACGGTGTTGCGTAGGGCTGCTGGGGCCTTACGTCTCCAGCTCCCTACTTTGACGGTCAAGCCTAACATCTTGACAGAGGTGCTTCAGCCGGCAGCCTCCTCTGCGGAGACTGTGCTGCCGTTTAACGACGCCCTCACGGACGTTCTTTTGGGCGCCTGGTCCAAGCCCAACACAGGGGCTCCTGTGGATCGGAACGTGTCACGACGCCATCGCCCCGCTCCGGGCGACCCCTGTTTCTTTCTGTCCACCCCACTCCTGAGAGCTTGGTTGTCCAAGCCTCCGCTTCCCAAACCGCCTTCCCTACCGCTCCTCCGGATAGGGAATCCAAACGCCTGGATCAGTTTGGGAAGAAAGGTTTTTCTTCCTCCAGTGCTGGCTTGCGGTCCGTTAACACCGCTTGTCTTTTGGGCCGATATACCCACTCCCTGTGGGATTCGGTGGCGGATGTTTTGCCCCAGTGCCCTGAGGAGGTCCAGGCACTGCTTTCCTGCGCCATTGCGGAAGGAAGGGATGCGGCCAAATACACTATCCGTTGTGGCCTTGACACCGCCGACTCGCTGGGCAGGTCGATTGCAACGACGGTGGCGCTCCGACGCCACGCCTGGCTGAGAACCACTGGTTTTTCAGGGGATGTCCAGAATACTCTCATGGACATGCCCTTTGATGGAGTCGGTCTTTTTGGGTCCAAAGCAGACCATGCGTTGGAGCGCTTTAAGGACTCACGGGCTACTGCCAAGTCCCTGGGCCTTTCTGCTACACGCCCTCCGCTGCCTTCTGCTTTTCGCCCCTATCGTGGCCACGGTAGGGCGCCCCTTCACGTCAGCAGCCCAGCCACCGGCCCGCGCAGCAGGCGTCTTCGCGTGGCCGAGGACGTGGATTCCGCCGTGGCGGATCGGGCAACCAGCGTGCGGGTCAGGCCACCACCTCCAACCCGTCCGCGGCCTCCAAGCCCTCCTAGTCCCTCCTTTCAGGTGCACGGCACGCCAGTAGGGGGCAGGGTCCGCCATCACCTTCCCCACTGGCGCACCATCACCTCGGACAGGTGGGTCTTGGACATTGTCCGAAGGGGCTACTCCCTCCCCTTCGAGACCACCCCCCAGCCATGCCACCTCAATTCCACCGCATGTCAGGGGATCACTTGGTGCTTCTACAGGAGGAAGTCACGGCCCTCTTGACCAAGAGGGCCATCGAGCATGTTCCGACCCCAGAAGTAGGGCGTGGTTGCTACTCCCACTACTTTCTGGTGCCCAAAAGGACAAGGAGGACATGCGTCCTATCTTGGACCTCCGGAACGTCAATCGCTTCCTCCGGAAGGAGAAGTTCAAGATGCTCACCCTAGCTCAGGTCTTGACTGCCCTCGACCCAGGAGACTGGTTGGTAGCGTTGGACTTGCAGGACGCGTATTTCCACATCCCCGTCCTGCCGGCCCACCGGCGTTACCTTCGGTTCACGGTAGGCCCCGAGCATTTTCAGTTCACCGTGCTCCCCTTTGGCCTTACCAGTGCCCCTCGGGTGTTCACGAAAGTGATGGCGGTGGTCGCAGCTCATCTGCGCCGGGCAGGGGTTTCAGTCTTCCCCTACCTCGACGACTGGCTGCTGAAGGCGGGCTCGTCCCAGGCAGTCGTCTCCCACCTCCAGACTACGGCCGAACTCCTGCACTCGCTGGGGTTCTCCATCAATGTGCCGAAGTCGCATCTGATTCCTTCTCCACAGCTCCTTTTCATCGGAGCAGTTCTGGACACGACGCAGTTTCGGGCCTATCCTCCCGAACGGCGAGTCCGGGATATTCAGGCTATGATTCCGATCTTTCGGCCTTTATCCTGGGTTTCGGTAAGGATGACCCTGAGGCTGCTGGGCCTCATGGCCTCCTGCATCCTGCTGGTCAATCATGCCAGATGGCATATGCGGGCTCTGCAGTGGGACCTGAAGTTCCAGTGGGCGCAGCACCAGGGCAACCTGTCCGATCACGTCCAGATCTCGGAGGGGACTGCAAAACAGTTGCAGTGGTGGCTCTCGAACCGGCAATGGGTCATGGGCAGATCCCTCTCCCTTCCCCAGCCAGAGCATACAGTTGTGACGGACGCGTCCCTTCTGGGATGGGGCGGTCACATGGGAGAGGCGGAGATCAGAGGCCTCTGGTCTCCGGCGGAGTCCCGGCTCCATATCAACCTTCTGGAGCTCCGGGCGATCCGGCTTGCACTCAAGGCATTCCTTCCCTCTGTCAAAGGGAAGGTAGTGCAGGTGTTCACAGACAACACCACCGCCATGTGGTACTGCAACAAACAGGGCGGGGTGGGGTCTTGGACCCTTTGTCAGGAGGCTCTGCGCCTCTGGACATGGCTGGAACATCAGGGCATGTTCCTGATGGTTCAACACCTGGCAGGTTCTCTGAACGCCAGGGCGGACGAACTCAGCCGCAGGTGCATGATGGATCACGAATGGCGTCTTCACTCGGAAGTGGCGCAAGGACTCTTTCTACAGTGGGGAGAGCCTTGGTTAGATCTATTCGCCACCGAAGAGAACGCGCAATGTCATCAGTTCTGCGCGTTGGAATTTCCAAGGCGGCACTCGCTCGGCGACGCTTTTCGTCGCGAGTGGAGTTGCGGTCTGTTGTACGCCTTTCCGCCTATACCACTTCTACCCAGAGTGTTGAAGAAGATTCGGCACGACCGGGCCCAAGTCATTCTTGTGGCTCCGGACTGGGCTCGAAGAGTTTGGTATCCCGAGCTACTCAATATGAGCATAGATCCCCCGATCCGTCTGCCTCTTCGGGAGGATCTTCTGTCGCAGCAGCAGGGGACGGTCCTCCACCCGAACCTGTCCAGTCTACACCTGCTTGCGTGGAGATTGAGCGGCGGCAGTTGATTCCTTTCGACTTGCCTCCCGAAGTTTGTGATGTGATTCTGGCAGCCAGGCGTCCCTCCACTAAGGTGGTATACGCCTGCAGGTGGAACAAATTTGTGGCATGGTGCACAGCAAAGGCTGTGGATCCCCTTTCTGCCCCTCTTTCTGAGGTCCTTCTGTTCCTTCTCTCTCTGGCCCAACAGGGTTCTGCCCTGGGTACCATCAAGGGTTATCTTTGTGCTATCTCGGCCTTCCTCAGGCTCCCTGATCAGCCCTCCCTTTTCAAGTCCCCTGTTGTTAACAGGTTCTTAAAAGGCATTACTCACCTCTTCCCTCCTGTTCCGTTTGTAATGCCTCAGTGGGACTTGAACTTGGTTCTTACCTTTTTAATGTGCGCTCCCTTTGAGCCTCTGCATAACTGTCCTCTTCGTCTTCTGACTCTAAAGGCAGCCTTTCTGGTGGCCATCACCTCCGCTCGGCGGGTGAGTGAGCTCCAGGCTCTTTCTTGCAAACCTCCCTTTCTGTCTGTTCATCCGGACAAGGTTGTTCTTCGGACGCGTCCGTCCTTCTTGCCAAAGGTGGTTACTGCCTTTCACATTGGGCAGACCATCACTTTGCCTACCTTCTTTCCGCCTCCGCATCCTTCCAGAGAGGAAGAGAGGCTCCACCGTCTGGACCCAAAACGTGCGCTCTCCTTCTATATCGACCGCACAAAACACTTCCGGGTGGATGACCAGCTCTTTGTTGGCTACGTGGGCGCCAAAAAAGGTCGGGCGGTGCACAAGAGGACCATCTCCCGCTGGGTTACCTTGTGCATCAAGACCTGCTATTCTTTGGCTAAGAAGGAGCCTCCTGTTGGGCTGCGTGCCCATTCCACCAGGGCAACGGCTGCTACCACGGCCTTGGGCCGCGGTGTTCCGCTGCCGGTTATCTGTCAGGCAGCTACGTGGGCCTCGCTGCACACGTTTACTAAGCATTACTGCCTTGACAGTCAGGTCCGGAGGGACGGCTTCTTTGGCCGTTCTGTCCTCCAGGACTTCCTTGTCTGATCTTTGTTCGCAGACCCACCACCGGGGTTGGTATTGCTGGGGTATCTATTCTAAGGTAAGGAATCTATCACTAACGTGTCTCTTTCAGATGCACAAGTTACTAACTTGTGTAACGATATATCTGTAAGAGACAGTAGTTAGTGATAGATTCCTTACCGCCCACCCATCCTCCCCGTTCTGCGAACTGATTTCTAGGGTTAAGGACATCCCTTTCAGGGCCCTAGTATTTTTCAGACACCTGTGTCAGCTTCTTGCATGGCTCTGCGTTCCTGGCGCGGAAAGTCGTGTACAGAACTGACGTCAGCGCGCAGGGGCGGCGCCTAAGTACTGCCCGCGACGTCATCCCGGCGATCACGACGCCGACGACGGACGCGGAGCCGCACGACGCCGCCTACCGACGCGCAAGGGTACTGCTACGCAAAACTTTCCGGATCCAGCCTGACGCCTGGGGATATTCTAAGGTAAGGAATCTATCACTAACTACTGTCTCTTACAGATATATCGTTACACAAGTTAGTAACTTGTGCATTAACTATTATACACTGCTTAATTAAACTGTTAAGTTTCCTGCTATATTTTGGGATTATAAAATGTTGGGTTGGAGGCTTAAGGGGATTAGACAGCTAGGTGTTTTATTTGAGGAGGGAGTATTATTTTCATTTGCTGGGCTAGTTGATAGTTATGGACTTCAACAGCATGAATTTTTTTTATATTTGCAAATTCGCGATTTTTTAGTTAAACATCATTTGCATGAGGGTATTACTGTGTCACCAATAGTTGAGGCAATTAGAAAAAGGGCAAGGATAGGGGCACTATATACTATATTAATTGAGATGCAATCAGACGACCTAGCTGCTCAAGATTGTAAATGGTGTGAACGATTAGGGCAGGTCGGCGAGTTTATGCAGAGTTCGATCGATACTGCAGGGAGGATACTGTTGTCAGCAAACTTGAAAACACAACACTTCAAGACCATATTTAATTTATATCATACACCAGAGAAGATGATGAAGTGTGGTGGAAATAATGACGGGAAGTGTTTTAGATGCAGTATCGATAGAGCTGATATTGTGCATGTGTTCTTTGATTGTGTCGCGCTCTCACAATTAAAACAACAAATAGATTTGTTCTTGTCCGAAGTCACAGGGACTATAATTCATATAACAAAAGAAATGATGTTATTGGGGATCTGGGGAAATGTTTCAAATGATCAACCAGCATATAAATTTAGATATATGACATTCATTGCCTCTGCGGTGGCTCGGTTATGTATAGCCTCATGCTGGCTTCAGAGGGAGGCTCCCGAGATGTGGAGGGCCAAATTTTATAATATCTTTAATCTTGAATATAGCCTTTATTGTTTGAAGTCACCTAAACGGCAAAAGTTGGGTAGACAGATATGGGATTCAATGATACAACATATGAGATAATTGTCTGATCTTGGTTTTTAACTTTTGATGATGATGGATTAATGTGTTCTCCTTTCTCTTTTTTCTTCTGTTGTTTCATCAAGTGTACTTGAAGGAATATTTATGTATTGACCAAAGTATAATTGTATGTGCGCTATGGATTGAATTAAAAATCAAAACAAAAAACTTTCAGTCACCAATCCAGTGGCCAGTGGTTGTCAACACGGCTATGTATTCGGCTAAGTGGATCTGTGGAAGAGATTATTCCACTTAACTACGAGCCTTTGTTTAAAACTGTAGCTGCAAAATTACAGGCCTGGCATTGACTCCCTCTTAGTATCATGGGGCGGTGCAATGTTATCAAGATGAATATACTACCCAAATTCTTATATTTATTTCGTGCTATACCTCTTCGTGTTCCGGATTCCTTTTTTAAACGGCTCGACTGTATAATTGGCAGTTTTATTTGGGGCTATAA
The DNA here is from genome assembly GCA_963921515.1 of Calotriton arnoldi. Classification (NCBI taxonomy): domain Eukaryota; kingdom Metazoa; phylum Chordata; class Amphibia; order Caudata; family Salamandridae; genus Calotriton; species Calotriton arnoldi. Next base: position 1,953,216 of record CAWUFW010000289.1, read on the forward strand.
GAGAGCAAGGCGCGCTGTTAAGTTTCTTAAACTTCCGTATAGGCAAGGGGGCTTTAATCTACCTGACTTTAAGTTATACTTTTGGACTGCGTTTGCCGGTAGGATACAGAGGCCTTTGACAGGAATTGAGGCGGGCATAACTATGCTTGGCTATCAGTTAGCGCTCAGTCCTGATATCAGGTTTACACTCCACAGAATGACAGATCCAAACTACTTTAAAAGGATTAGGTTTAAAGTAGTTAGGGATGTAGTCAGGATTTGGCAGGAGATCAGCTTCAGGTACTCGTTGCCTACTTTACATGCAGATACTCCCCTATGGTATAATCCTTTATTCCCAGATATCTTTCACGATGTAGTTGGAAAGGTGTGGCAACAAAATGGGCTATATAAGCTTGGGCAAATATATGATGCTAAAGGGTTTAGGACCGTCACCTCATTGCGGGCTTTTACATAATTCCTTTTTTAAATATCTTCAAGTGAGGGATTACTTAGTCCGTGGCTCTAACTTGACTATTGACCATGATCCACCTGAAATTCTTACCTGTCTATACTCATTACCCATTACAGTAACTATCAGCTTATTCTATCAGACATTACTCTTGTATGTCTCGGATGACAGTCTGAGGATGGCTTCAAAGTGGACGCAACTGTTAGCAACTGAAATATCTGTCACTGAGATTCAGGAGGCTTTAGGGGTACTTGATCAATCGGTGGTATCAGTCAATCTCAAGATACAGCAATTCAAAACTATATATATGATATATTGCACACCTAGCCGTATCTTTCAGTGGACACAGACTCAAGCCTCTTGAGAAGTCATTTTGCCCGAAGTGTCATCTTTTGGCTGCCGATCTGTCCCATATGCTTGTTGAATGTCCCATACTCAAAACTTACTGGGAAGATGTAATCATAACTTTGACAGATCAGCTTGGGTGCGATCTCCGACTGGAAAAAAAAGATCTCCTCTTGGGGTATAAAGTTGGGTTGGATAGACATCTTAGTGCTTCAGTTACAATTGCAATTGTCTGTGCCCAATTATGTATTGCCCGTGCTTGGATCGATCTGTATCCGCCTAAGGTCAGTGAGTGGTGGGCAGCCTTACAACAAATATACGAGTGTGAACGGGCAGTTGCTAAAGTCCAGGGCTCGCGCTCAGTCAAGAAATTTGCGAAAATATGGACTAGATTTCAGTGGGATGATTAGGCCCTGCTGCTATCATTACTACTTTGAGCTTTAGTTAATGAGTATTGTTATTAATCATTTGATTTCTGTCCCCTCTCCCTCTATTGCGCAGAAATGATCTTTCTGCTGTTTCCATGTTCTCTTCTTTTTGTTTTCTTTTTTCCCGCTTGGTTAACTATTCAATGTATTATGAATTTGACTGCTGTGTTTAAAATGAAAAAAATATAATACTATAAAAAGGAGAAAAAAAAAGAAAATATCAAATTTTACCTTTACATTTATGGGTGACCTCTACTAGGGGTGAAGGAGCGGACACAAAGTCAGCCTGATTAGTATTCGGCGAATAAATACTTGAAAAATGACCTACCTCTCCATCCAAACTTCCCCCAACATAGTAAACCTTCCTTTCTCGTCTAGATATGTGTCCTATATGATGTAGTGTACTCCTGGGGCAATCCATACTAATGTCCTGTGTGAGTATGCAGTATAGGTTGTGCCCACCATTTTTGGCGTAACTTCTGTACCCCCACCCTAGTATGGTGCGCCTCCTGGAAGCAAGCAATGTGCATTTTACAAATTGCGGCCGGCACTGATCGGGTGCGGGGGAGGAGAAAGGGGAATGTAAAAAAATAAAAATATAAATAAAAACCACTTAACTTATTGCCATGTCTCTGCTCCGTCTCTCCTCTGCGTCGGAACAGGAACCAGGAAACACACCTAGGCTCCCCTGACCAATCACAACCCTGCAATGTAGCGTTGTGCTTGGTAAGCACCCAGGCTCCCCTGACCAATCACAACGCTGTACTACTTTTGCACCAGTATGTCCCATCATCCTCCAGAACATGCGCTCTAGCGCTGCTTTACCCTTGAGAAACTGCTTCACCGTTGAAACCCCAAAACTTATACCAATTAGCTTTCATTTCCAGTTGGAAAATATGTGGTGCATGTCGTTCAGGAGACTGTTACTTCAAGTTCAGTACTACCACTACCACTGACGGAGGGAGCCCTGTCAAGTGAAAATATCCTTTTTCCGGCATTCCTCGTTACATTCTTAATAACACCCCCCTTTAAATTGTGCATCCCTCTGTACTCGCATGTAATCTCCCGTTAGGCAAAGAGGTTCAGTTGTAGATATTTTGGTATTGATTGCCACCCTTTCCACTACCTTGTTATGCAATAAGATCTGCAGTCATAGGGTGAATATAGAAGCCCTCTCAATCAATTCTGACGGGGATGGCCGTTTTAAGTCTTTTTCTTCACCTGTGTGCACATGCTCTGACTGATGCTAATCCTCGACGCTCTCTTTGGTTTGCGGTCTCTGCTACCAGCCTCACCCTTACTATTGCAGCTTGCTTCTGTGTTGACCGCCTTTGAGGCTTCTCCTTCTGTCTGAGTGTCTAGATGTACATCCCAGCCGAAGTTTCCTCTGAGTCAGTCCTTGACATCTCAGGCTGACTCCATCCAAGTCCATGCTTTTTTTGATAAAGTGAAAAAGTGCGACTACTCATCCACATTGACCCGTAACTTTGCATTCCAAAGTTACGTGCCAATGTGCTCTGTATCCTTCTTACGCTCTGCTTACTTAGCTACACACCACATTATGGTATTAGTGTATGCGGTAGCTTCAGAGCATCATATTTAGTTCCATTTCTAACATCCTTTGAAAGTTCTGCAGCACGATCTATTTTAAGAGTGCTATCTAACAATTATAGGTTTTTAAATAAATGAACTTTTTTAGATTTTTTTTTAAGTCTGGAATTGGAGACATCTTCAGCTATCTATTGTTTTTCAAACAAATCATGCAGAAGGTACATAAATAGAGTGGCTTTTGGCCAACGGGCTTTATCAATTGGTTTGCCTCCGCCCACCACAGCATACAACATGGGGCAGCACACTTTTTTCATTGGCTGCCTTCTCTTCACTTTGAGTAACTGCACAAACCCTGTGCATTAACTCGCGTTCACATCCATCTGAACACTGTCCACATCTGCCTAAAAATAGTTCCTTTCTTTTCAGTTGCAAAGCTGGTTCAAAGTGAGTTTTTTATTTGTTCTTTTTATATGAACTTTAAATATTGCCTATTTATTTTACCTGTTTTTTGGGTATCAAGTTTATATATATGTATATAAGTTTGATTGTATATATTTTCCATCTCCTTTTTAGGTCTCGCGCCTAGCGTTGCAGTGCGCAGCACTGCTCGCGCAGCGCGAGACCTTTAGAAAGGGCTTCCGAAAACGACCCACACGCTCGTGCGTGTGGTTTTGTTTTCGGAAGCCCACATTGGCTGGAGCGTTCGTTTTTTTAAAAAAAACGGCACGCGATTGGTCAAAGGCGGGCGCATGGCCCGCCTTTGCCGCGCCCATTCCCGACGGTGGCCAGAACGCGCAGCAGCGCGCGTTCGTCTGCTGCCGCTGCCGCGCTCCCTCCCCCCGCTCCTCTGTGGTGCGCGTGCACCGCTGGTTAAACTTTTACAGCCAATACAGCGTTCGAGCCTGCCGACTTGTTTATTTCAGTGTCTGCTGACACGGGTTATTTCACTTCCTGCCGCGGCGTTCCCTTCAGTGTACCGACACCTTAGACACACAAGTACACACTCTGAGTCAAGTACAATGGCATGGTGAGAATGTGTATACAACAAATATATTGTACTATGTTATGGTACCAAAATAAATAGAAACATACATTACTGTATACACTGAAATATACATGCGTGTGTGTGGTGGTGGGGGTGTGTGTGTGGGGGGTGTTAAACACGCACATATACTCACCAATGTTTTGCTTTTGCAATTTCTGACTTCGCGCACTTTATTGTGTCTAAGTCTGGTAACGAATTGCCATTAACGGTAATATTGTGTTTTACTGCTTTGCACTAGTGACAGACAGTGCACGCCCGGAAGACCTGTCAGCGCGCAGTTAGGGGCGCCGTGATTCATTTATGGCTCGCGTGCTCCTCACTGCACTTGTTCCCCACGTGGAGGGACATCAACCCTGCAGTGCGTCAGAGAGCTTTATTGTCGGAGGTGTGGATGCAGGGCTGTGTTTTTTGGTGCTGGATTGCTTGTAGCGCTTTTAATCATCCCTGAGTCTGACACTATGGTAAATACAAATATAATGCATGGGTTCATAAAATATTATACACTTACGGAACAGCCCATTATACAGTGCGCAAAATGGTGAGTATGTATCTCCCTCTATGTCTATACAGATATACTACAATGCAATGTATTCCACTCTCTGACATAAGCGAGGACGCAGCCGCCATCTTCCTGTGAGGATTTTTGTTATTGCGCATAACTAATCCCTTCTTGACTGCTGACTAGTTTCACTCGCATCGCTCTTGTAATATACCGTTCGTATTTTAAAAATAAAATCCCACATTCAGGACCCCAATTAACTGTTTAACGCTCCTTGTAGGTCACTTACATGCCCCATGAGCCCCCTTTCCCGAAGTGTCCCCATGCCCGGCGTAGGGAATAAGGGATGTATTGTGCGTCAACTGGTAGGCTTGTAGCACCCCTGCTTTAAATGCTTGTTTGGCACTGAAAGGTATCTGTGTGTGTGCCTATTCGTGTGTGTGTGTTGTTCTGTGTGTGCCGGTGTTTGTATAAATGTAATTATTTCTATGTCTGTTTGTGTTTGTGCAGTGTGTCGGTGTTTGTATAAATGCAATTATTTCTGTGTGTGCTTGTGTGTGTGTGTCTGTTCGGTGTGTATCTGCGCTTGTATAAGTAAACTTATTTCTGCGTGCGTGTCTGTGTGTGCCAGTGGTTGTATAATTGGTCCAACCTGTGTGTGCGCGCGTTCGTGTTGATGGTTGAAAACGTGTGCTTGCTGTGTGTCTCTGTGTGTATGTGCCTATGTGTCTGGGCTGGTGATTGAAGACCTACATGTCTGTCTCTGTTTGTGTGTGAGCTTTTATCAAGAGTACATTCCCTTTTACCAGGTGACACCAATTAACACTTTCCACATGTTTTCCGAAAGTAATCCAAAATTACAAAAGTAAAGACAATACAAATTGGAATATTTCCTGTAACTTCGATTCAAATATGATGGGTCTCTGTTCAAGCAGTTTTCTAACTGGTCATTTTTTAAAATATTCAATCTAAGTAAGAAAATAGTCTTCCTAATTTTTGTGTCCACTTTATACTTTGTGGTTCTTCCTCTCGTAGTTGTAATGTTGGTTACGAAGACCGAGCTGATGCTACCACCTCTATTATTACTAGTAATACCATGTTTGCATATCTATTCAGACGCAACGCCTATACTATCCAAGTCCTGTTTTACAGATGGCACATAGTTGTATGTGTTTATTTCATTTTTGGGGTAAAACGCTGGGCTTGATATGCCTCATGGAGCGCTAGAGCACACAACACTCCAAAATGAAAACACAACAATAAATAAAATAATATAACAGACAAATCCGGCAGCTAGTATATAAAAATAATGAAATCAGCAGAGTCCTAAACCCACCACAATGTCTTTTCAGAAAGTGTTCAGCGTGCAGCTTGCACGTATGCAGTTGCGCCCGGAGGCAGGAAAGGTGCCCGCTGATTCCACAGAGAAAGCGACCGTTACACGGGTGTCCTTCCTGTTGTGTTAACATGCACTGTACTATATCCCACAACAACATATATATGTCTTAGCATACTGAGGGCACTTCTGCCCGACCTCAAACCCCTGCCACGCAGTCCAGTTTACAAAGATGTCATCACCTGGGTTCACCAGGGCGGGAGGCAGCGGTGACACACGGTGAATATGGGCACTGACGTGCGCTGTAGTGTGAGACATCCGGGGCGAGGGGAAGAACCACACCGCAAGAAGGTACATTTTTAATATAAAGGTTGTGTCTTTCTCTAAAACAAGGGACGTTGAGTGCACGGCGCAGACCCCTCCTCCGGTGCCAGCTTGGACCAGAGCCCCTAATCCCCTCTCCCTTCACCCCTCTGACGCCCAGAGCGGCCTCCTCTGCTGACTCGGAGATAACTGGGTCCCGGCAGCAGACAGGGCGGCCAGAGAGCAGAGCACTCTCTCCCGGCCTCCCTGCGAGACAAGGCGGCGACATGTGTGCAGTTTGTGTCCCTTGCGCAGACTGTTTGACAGCAGACGTAATCCTCTATGGAGTGACAGGCGAGGCTTGACACCCCAATGACAGCCCAGCTTTCACCTCTGTCCAAACACTCCAGACAGACACACACACAGGCTGACACACACACATTCTGTCTGAGGCACGCACACCAAAAAACACAGACCAGCACACCGCCAATGAGACATCCAGACAAGCGCGCGCGCACACACACACACACAGGCGCAGGCGCAGGCAGACACACATCACAAGAGTCGCTAACATGCAGACCAAAAACAAACACACGCCCATGATGACACATGCATACAATTATTACACGCACTCAGGTTTATCACGCATGATTATTTCATAGGCAGAATTATAGCATGCATGCAGGGCTCTATCTTGCACAATATAATCACATATACAATATTTTCATGTATGTATTATCACAGAGAGCGTTATCAAAGACAATATTAGCCATTGTTTGCCTCTTTTGCCCACGTGATTCTAGCCTTCACGTCATAATGAAGGAAGATAGCTCCATGTTGAAGCCCCCGGGCATTAAGGCATGGGCCAGCAAGAGGAGAGAGTTGGTGCCCAAAGGCAGTTCGAGGGGCGAGCAAAGCCTTCATGTGGATGGAGTTCACTTGTCTGTAGATGGCAATGAGTTGTTTATTAATACTCTTCTTGTTTTTGCTACACAACAGCTCTCCCCAGCTCTATAGATGAGATTGGGCTGGTGGGTGGATGGCACCAATGATCAGTTAACCATCGTTGACTGCGGCGGGGTGTAAAACTTCATGGTTGGTCACAGGGAAGGTAAACACCTTGACATCTGACCCAAAAAGGCCAAGCAAATTCCAGATTCAGCTCTAGTTATTTTCCCAGCGTTGCTAGTGGCGCAGCAGTGTGCAGGAGGGTTGGGGTTTCGTCACTACAGCAACTACCCCCAGGCTCTCCACAGGCACTCTTTAACAGTGCGCAGGGGAGGTTCAGAATATTGTACTTGCATCAGGGGACCAAGATAGAGCCCAGTTGCTCAGATCCATCTTATAAAGGGGGCTAGAGGGGATCCCATTTTGGGTTGCTATGGCATGGTTTAAGGAACAACTTACTGGTTGGTCCTAAGTGGCTCTCCTGGTATGGAGGGAGCAGCAGAGTTTGCACCAACCTCACTAACCCTGTCCCATAGCATACAGCACCACAGTTCCCATATTTTGTTAATATACTTCAATTATAGCCCAAATCTATCCACCCCTCTCCCCACATGATGTTCTCTTTCTCCCTCACAAATGTTCAAGGTATCGCTATCTCCACATGCCTAGGGACCCCTTTGTTTTCCAGGCGTTCTCGCTTCCAAGTGTTCTCTCACCCTCTCAAGTGCCCAAACTTGGTAAATCTATCTCCCCATTCCCTGTGTTCTCGTACTATCTGTGTCTCCCAGTGTCTGATATTCCCATAATCCTTTTCCACTGCACACCCTGCCACATAAGTCCACTACACAAATCCATTCCACACCACACAAAATTCCACAACTAAGAATTCCAAAACAAACCTCATAATTCCACTCCACACAACATACATTCAATACACTACAAACCAAAATGCATAACTAAAAGGCATTGTCATTTACAGTGTCAAAAGCTCTAACTCTAAAAAATGCGAGACCTATTGCATTGAAAATGCTTGTTTAGTCTGGTGTTAGCCATGACCTTTTGATTTTACTTATATTATATGTGTAATAGTTCAACTTATAAGGGCTTTCAGCCAGTCCTTTTCATTTATTGTTCTGTTATTGAGTCATTCACATTTATCTTCTGTCCTCAACAGCATACAGCATGGTGCAGCGAGTCGGCTAACTTTACTTTCAGTGACAGCATTCTGCCTGTTCACGAGGAGCACATCCACACACAAAGCGTTTCCTTAAGTGGCTTTGGCAATGTGTGATTTTTGAGACTCAAAAATATTTTTGCTTTTAGTCAGTGTTTTTTTTTTTTGCTTGATGAGGGCCCAGCATCTTCTCCAAAATTAAGTTTTTTGGATCTGCCAGTACTTGTTAAAGCTGCTGTTATAATGTGTTATGGTAACATGGTAACTGCCTGCGATTTGAGTGCTTGGTTAGGTGGTGGTTTATTATTGTTAGCTTCACAAATAATAATAAATATAAAATGCACGGCACAGCTGAAAGGTTTGTTATTTAAAAACATCACTAGTAAAACAGCTGCTTCAATGAATGTTATTTTAAAATTATATTTTTTAATTTCAAGCATACAGTGCCTTCATTTAGCTGGCAGTTAATCTTTTTTTCCCTTGTTATTTTTGTGGCGTATGCTTGCAATTTGAAAAAGAATAAATAACCATTGCACCGGCTTGCTATGGCCAGACCTATTGCCTTTGCTTGTTTATTGTTTGAATCAGATGTCTTATAAGAGGCAAGGCCCTCCCCTTGCTGTTGCAATACATTTATTTGAGATTCTACTTATGATTCCAAATGTGAGAATGCTATATCTTAATCCATTACAGTTAATTAATTGAGCAACGCACCCGAGCATTGGCCCAAACTTCCACTTTTCCTACTGTAATATGCCTCTGTTTAGCATGCCAAGTATGTCTCTCACAGTGCTGTGTCCTGTACATATAAATGACACCTGTTTTACTTGGAGAGCTTGTCTACATAGTTTGTGTCTTCTACCTCTTACCCAGTTTCCGTGGAGTTTTAAAACTTGATTGTACTGTAAGGAATACAGTCTCAAGAATTGTCTTGCTGGTAAATGTCCTGCATTTTAAGTAAATCATGGGTTTAACTTGAATGTTGGACACACAATCGATTTCTCTGGAGATAGTAAAAAAGAGTTTTGCATCAACTCTTAGCATCTGCATATATTGAACTGACTCATCAGGTCTGTCTGTGCTTGTTTTGTAGGTAAGAAAAACCCCAGGCTTCCACCTAGTTCCTTTTAAATCCCATTGGGCTGCTAAAACATGTATGGCTTTGCTAGACAAATTTGAGAAATCTAAAATGTTTTATTCGAGCATTAGATTACCTTTAGACCCTTTCAGTCATCAGTATTTTGGGTTAAAAGCTTCGCATCTGGCACATAATGCAGTTATGCTTAAGTCAAGTGTAAAGTATTCTCACGTTTTACATGGCCCCTCTTAAATCATTTCCCTCCGTCACATTATAACTGCCAGAATAATTATAGAGTTCTGCCAAAGAGTACTAATTAATGCAAGATCAGAAATTTGTCGTAATCTAAACTGATTTATCTAAAAACAGATTGAATGATATTCTTAAATCATTTAATCACACAATTGATGTAAAATCACAGTACGTGTTCCCAGCAGCTCAGTTACACATAAAACTGTTTACACGGAATTTGAATTAAGTCTTTAAAACAGCCTAGTACAAGTGTGTTCTGATAAACTAATTTTTAGGCTCAGGATGGAGAATGCTGGAGTAGATGACTGCCAGGCGCTTTCCATGTAGGCACCTTACTGGGCACCTTACTGTGTATATCTCCTTGTGCCTCAGACTTGTTTTCCTGAGGTCATTCTAGTTAATTTTTGCTGATGCTTTAACTCTTCATCTCAACAATTGCTCCTCCATCTCCCCGTATCTGCTTGAGTAGTTTGAACAATAACTAGCAGTTAAACTGAGCTTTAATTTGCTGATTAGTTGCTTGCTGAATTTTCAGCTGCCAATGTGTAGCAGCCGCTACAGTGAGCAGAAGTGAGATTACTAAAGGAAATAATCCTAATCCCACCCTAGCCTCAGTCCAACTCAAGGAGGCAGATATCGTCATTAAATTATAGTAAGAGAAAATATAAAGTGAGTAGTCCAGAGTAGTTTTATTTGAAAGACTTTAATGCAACTGACAGAAGAGGCAGCAAGAAATCAATATTAATAAAGTGCTGGTAAGACCTTTTGTTTGGTCAATCAGTTCTGTTTGTTGGGTAGAAATATATCAAAAGTAAAACATAATATCATGGCTTAACCAGCTCTTTGACATATTGTACGCTGACAGATCAAATTTCAAAGGCCACCCTCTGTTTCTGACTGTGCTACATTTTTGTAGACCTCCCTCTGTGATCCCTAGGGGACAGCAACACCTACTTAGGTGGTCCTCGACTGCTTAGAAAAGAAAATGATATGAACAAATTAATAAAGTTTAAATAAATAAAGAAGCTCACTGTAAAATTGAAAATTTTAAATTACCTGTATAAGTGAAGGAATTTAAATTGGAGGCGAAAAATTAAGTTGGTATCCCCAGATTGAATCATGGGAGCAGTGCAAGTGCACCAAACACAATATAGTGTGGACGATGGGTGGGCCAACTGAATTTTAAAAGCTCCAACCTTCCCATTAAAATTAAAAAAATTTTTTTTTTTTTTTTGTGAATTAAATAAAATATATCATTTGTGTATTTGTTTGAGGAACGGTTGTTTCTGTAATTGTGTGTATTTTTTGTAGTTAAAATAATCAAAATTACTTAGTCTGGGGTCCACAGATCCCAATACAGACTCAGCGGAGTTACCCGGATTCCAATAATAATTTAGTGGGGGGCCCCGGTGTCATGTGGTCACATTAGGCCCGAGTAGAAACACCAACATTTTACGTTAGCTAGGAAATTTTTCATTCTATGTCCGGACTGGAGGCGAGGATTATGCTTGTTTAAAGCTTGCCCACAACCAAATGAGCCATGTTAAGCACCGTCTTAAAGTAGAACCTCTTAAAGGTCGAGTCCGAAGACCAATCAGCCGCATTGAGGATATCTTCCAAGCGGGCACCCAAGCCAAATGCTTTAGAAGCCATAGCACCACGAGTGGAATGCGCCCCGAAGTGACGTAGGCTTATGCCAGCCTCCTGCATCACCCAGCAAACCCATCTGGCGATAGTCTGCGAGGAAACCGCTTTAAAGGGTTTCCGGAGTGCAATCAGGAGTTGGCGTTCCCCTGGGGGACGGAACTCCTCCGTCAACTCTTCATATGCCTTGAGGCACCTGACCACACAAAGTTTCGAGGAGTACGGAAACTCCGGATAGGAAATAACCCTGGTATGGCATTTCGTGCGCCGTAGCAGAGTGAAAGTCACTCCATCTGGAGTAAACATCCTACCGGTGATATCCAGGGCCCGGACATCCGAGACCCGTCTGCAAGAAATCAGGCACAGGAGCATAGCCAGTTTCGCAGAAAGCTCCTTCCTGGAGAGGAACCTGTTAGGTTGCCAGGATAGAAAAAGGTTGAGAACCTGGTTATTATCCCAGAGCGCGGAATACCGCAGCTCTGGAGGTAAGGAAAGTCGGATGCCACGTAGCAATGTGCAAACCATGGGGTGCTCGCCCATAGGTGTCCCATTAACCGGAACATGGCCAGATGAAATGGCAGATCTAAAGGTGTTGACGGACCTGTAGGCCAATCCTTCAGAAGCAAGCTGTGCCCAAAAATTCACAACGTGAACCACGTCGGCGACCAAGGGATCGAAACCCCGTCGCAAACATCAACGGGACCATCTGCCCCACGCGGACCTGTACCTCTTGACGGTAATGTCCGCCCAAGCCTTAGAGATGAACGTCTCAGCCTCTCGCGAAAGCCCTGGGGTTTCCCATCTACCCCTGAAATCCGCCACGCCATGAGCCACAGCGAGTTTGTCGACACTAGCGGATGAGGAGCCCCTTCGGGACTCGTGAGGAGGGTCGGAAAGTGGGGGAGTAGGATTGGAAAATCCAAAGAAAGTTCCAGAAGAACTGGAAACCAGACTTGCGACTTCCAAAGCGGAGTGACTATGACCAGGTCCGCTGATTGCCTGCAGACTTCCGCTGTTACCCGCGTGATCATCGCGAAAGGGGGGAACGCATAACCCTGTTCCAAACTCCAGGCCTGGAGGAATGCATCTGTGGCCGCAGCCAGGGGATCCGGTCTCCAACTGAAGAATCGAGGAGTCTGATGATCCAGCCTGGATGCGAACAGATCCGTTGAGACGGGGCCCCAGTGGTCGTTCAGCATCGCAAAAACAGACTGGTCCAGTTTCCAGAGGCTGGAATCTCAGAAGTGGCGCAATTGGAAGTCCGCTTCCAAGGTGTCGCGCCCGGGCAGATACGCTGCCGTGACCGAGATCTGGCTGTCCAGACAATACTGCCAGAAACTTGCCGCCAGGTCTGAGAGGGCTTTCGACCTGGTGCCTCCCAGGTGGTTCACATAACGGACCGCTGAGACATTGTCCATTTTTAGGAGAGCGCATGACTGCACTGAGTCTCTCGTCCAACAACGTACGGCAAAGGACCCCGCCAGAAGCTCTAGACAGTTTATATGCAACTTCTGTTCGTCGGGTGACCACAACCCTCCCGTAGAAAGGTCTCCGCACCTGGCACCCCAGCCCAGCCTGCTGGCATCTGATTCGATAACGAGATCCGGAGCGGAACCGAAAATCGCTCGGCCGTTCCATGCTTGCATATGGTCCAGCCACCAATGAATCTCGGCCCTCGCCTCGGCGGACAGGGCGACCTTGTGCGAGTACGGATATCCTTTGCGGAGAAAGTACGCCTTGAGGCGCTGAAGGGCCCTGTAGTGGAGCGGGCCCGGGAAGATGGCCTGTATTGAAGCTGACAAGAGGCCCACCACCCGGGCCAGCTGACGGAGGGACACCTGTTCCTTGGCAAGGACGCGTCACAACTCGTGGCGGATCTTGGAAACCTTCCTGGCGGAAAGACTGAGAGTAGAGGACGTGAAGTCGATTACGAACCCCAAGAAGGTAACTGACCGCGCTGGCTGTAACAGTGACTTCTGCTCGTTGATCATGAAGCCGAGGTCCTGGAGCAGGGTCACTGCCATCTGAAGATGAGCCGTCAGTTGACAGGGGCAGGAAGACATCAGGAGAAGATCGTCTAGATACACAATCATCCTGACCCCCCGAGCCCTCAAGAACTCTACCACCGGCCTGAGAACCTTGGTGAAGCACCAGGGGGCCGAGGAGCGGCCGAAAGGAAGGGCTGTAAACTCGTAAATGAGGTGACGCCAAGCAAACTGTAGGAATCGTCTGTGAGGGGGGGAAAAATCAGAATCACCAAATAGGCGTCCTTGAGGTCCAAGCGGACCATCCAATCGTGGGAGCGCAGAACGTCCCGAAGGAGATGAATCCCCGCCATTTTGAAATGGCGGTAAACCAGCCATTCATTGAACTCACTCAAATTTATGACGGGTCTCTTGCCGCCGTCTGTTTTGTCTACCAAGAAAATATTGCTTAAAAACCCTCTGGGATGGAGAGAAGTAAGGGAGATAGCGCCCTTGTGGAGGAGGGATGTAACCTCCTCATCCACAAGGGCAGCGTCTTGTGCGGAAAACTGAATGGGCCGGGGGTTGGATCTCTGAACCGGAGTCCCCACAAACTCTATGTGAAACCCACGCACTGTTTGGAGTACCCATGCATCGTGTTATGGACAACCAAGACTGGTAACAACTTGCCAGCTGCCCCCCTATGTTTAGTGGGGAAGAAGGGTAACACTCACCGGGACTAGAGGTGGCAGCTCCTCCTCTGAAACCTTTCCCTTTTCCGCGGCGTCCTCTTGTGGGATAAAAATTCCCGAATCAGGACTGGTCCTGGTAGTGTCCGTAGCCTCTCTGGTTACCCTGGTGGGGTTGGCGACCGGCCGAGTGGCCCCTGCCTCGGCCGGCCCGCGAAAAACACGGGGAAAAACCTTTTTGATCGTGGACTGGGCCCTGTCCAGCGATGTGAAGGTATTAACAAATTTTCTGAGCTCCTTCACGAACGGCTCGCCAAACAGACCCCCCTGGGCAATGGCACCCGCCTCCGAGTCCACCAGGTTCCCTAGTTTTGGATCTATTTTTATAAGGAAGGACCGGCGCCGCTCGGTCGAGAGGGCACAGTTTGCGTTGCTCAAAAAAATCACCGCCCTCTGTGCCCAACCATACAGGGTTTCGGGTGAAATAATAGAGCCAGACTCTTTGGCTTCCTCGGCCATGTCGAGGATCTTAGTGATAGGGCCAAGGGCATCCAGGAGCTTGTCCTGGCACACCCTCCAAGATTTGTCGATCCCTTTCTTAGGGTCTCTGATAAACTTCTGAAGGAAGGTGGACATGCGGGGGTCAATTTCCGGAGTTAGGGCTACTTTCCCCTCCAAGGAAGGGCGGGGGCACTCCGCCCGCAGGCAATTGCGGGCTTCTTTTTCCAGAGGGCGACGGATGTGCCCAGCCACATATGAAGCGACCTTATCGGCCGGGGCCCACTCCGAGGAGCGCGGGTGTACTATGTTGTTAGGGTCGAGCATATCAGAGGTGCTCTGGGAAGTTTGGGAAGGGCGGGACGGGAGCCAAGGTCTCGAAGAACCGGGATCAGAGTCAGGGTCCCCAGCCGCACCCGAGTCAGTAGACGAAAGGGCCGGCGGTGGAGGGTTCCCTGCAGGCAGTGCTGGTTGGCTGTCTAAAAAGGCCTGCCTCAGACGTTCAAAAGCGTCCACATCTACCCCTAGTTTGCGGGGGCGCTTAGGTGGCGGGGAGCCAAGGATATCTGGGTCTGAAGGGACCGTGGCCGGAGGGGGAGCAGCTACCCGCTGCGCAAGTCGCTCAAACGCCTGATTTATTTGCCTGGAGAGCCTGTCCTCCAAAGGGGTGATGGCTTGATCCACCGCCCTGTAGATTGAAGTATCCACCGCCTCATAAAAGGCGTCCCCCCAAGGCACGTTAGCGAGGGGGTCCTCCTTCTCTTGAAAATCGTCGTAGTACTCCATAGCGTTGGGGAACTGCGGAGTACACGTGAAAATATAGTTATATCAGGTGGAAACCCACCAGGCCGGTAGTGAGGGCCTTAGATTTGAGGGCTGGGTGGCAGCCTAAAACATGGGGGGAAAAACCACAATTTTTACGGGGTTCTAGCCCCAGGGGACCAAAGCTGCTGGCTTTAGTAACAGATATATGGAAAATCACCCTATATTAAGGGAAGCTGATCTGGGTCGTGTCCCCTACAAGGCCTATTGGCCAATACCAGACCTCAGCGAGGCGTTCAGTAAGTAAATACAGACTCTGTGTCCCGTGAGAGTTTTGGGCAGGGAACAGAGCGTGCAATGCAGTAAAGCAGTCAGCGTGTGGTAATTGGAGCCGCTGCCGCTACAACCCGTGCCGGGCGTTCTCCTCAGATCAGAGGCTCCGACTGGTAATGCGCGCGATGTTTGAAATTCCGGAAGGAAGATCAAACACCGCGACGCACCCGTCACGGCCACCCGCGCCTCTTGGCGGCGGGATGTCCAAAGAGCACGGGACAGCAGGACGCCGCGTAGGGACGGGAAACCCGTACCCGCGGCGCAATCAGATAACTTGCAAGCGCAGCCCACGCGCTGAGAAAAAAAAAACGGAACAATAGAACGCGGCGCGATCGCGCCTGAGGGAAAATAACGTACAAGGAAGCAAATAAAACAACACGGCACGAACGCGCCCGAGTGCGAATTTTTTTGCGTAAGCTAACAAACCATTAAAATAACACAGCGCGATCGCGCTTGAGTACCAATTAGCATAACAAGCGTACAATCATTGAAACAGCAACAACAAAGCGCTAAACTGTGAGAATAATCTGAAGAGCACTTATCTGGCTGCGTAGCAGCGAAGAAAGAGGAAGAAGGGACACTAACAAGGGACTTTGTTGGGCTCAGAGGCTTCTGATTGGACACTGATACCCTGACCGGATTGGTTGTTACTATCTGTTTGATTTTTTTGTGCTACCTTTCCCTATGGTTCATGGGAAACGTAGTTTGTTGTTAACCTTAACGCTGCTATTGAAATAAAGTGAAAAAGAAGGCATAATCCTCGCCTCCAGTCCTGACATAGAATTAAAATTAAACAAGCATTGGCATAGCCAATAGGTCTCGCCTTTGGGATCTTATAAGTGTTTAGCCATGCAACACTTGATGTTGTTGCCCCAAGGATATTGTGCTGGATAACTAAACACTTATAAGGTCCAAAGGCGAGACCTATTGGCTATGCCAATGCTTGTTTTTATTTGCTTTTGACGCTGCCACAATTAACCACGTTATAGCGTTTTTTTTTTATTATTACTTTAAGCCATGCAATTGTGGGTAGTACAGGGAATAGTTTGAAATTGCTACAATTTTTACCCCTCCCCCTTACACACACACGTCACGCTTTGTATATGAGAGGAACCGGTGCCGCTTTCTACGTGCCAGGCAGCGCTGTAAACATGTTTGTGCAACAAAATGACCAAAAACAGAGGGGGGGTTGGGCTAGAGACGATGATACCTGGATGGGTCGGGCCCTTTGCTTCTCCAGCCCCACACCACCCCATTCTCTTTTCGTGCATTTCTTTATGCCATTTTCTGCAAAGCACAGTGCTTGAACAGAACGGAAGGTGCGCTTGTCTGGCAGCAGCTTTCATCCCTTTACCACTGAGCCTTATCATGTCCCGAGGAGCTGTTAGAAAGTGGATTATATGGGGTAAGGAGGGAACTCGATTGTAATCAGTCCCCCATGATGGCTCGCCAGTCGCACCCTATTACAAACACCCTTTAGGCACTTCACAGCACTTCAAAAGGTAGATGAATCGTTTGTTTACATTTTTGTCTTTCGCTGCTGACTGGATACATGTGGTTATCTCACCGCCGCTAGAAGACGTCTTGCACCCTGTAGGGTAACTTCCTCGTGTTTCTTTAGCCGATAAATCACACAGCGCTTACAGCAGTGCAAGCTTCACTCGCAAAGTATGCGAGACTAGATAGACCCCGGTTTTGATTTCCAGTCTGTCAGAAGCTTACGGGCTGACTTGGCATTTCGGCAGCGGGAGCTCACGGGGGGCGGGGCTCTCAGCCTGGCAGTATTATCAGAGCCCTTCTCGAAGACCTTACAATAAATAAGAGGGTCTAGATGTGATTCATGATATCATGTGATTCATGATATAAGGTACACATACATTATCCAGATCTTAGAGCTAGGGAGGAACCACTAATAAATACAAGGGCTGGCAGTCGAGATTTCTCTGTCCCCGCTGTATTTATATAGTACGGCTCATACCGGAGATGTTGGTGTGCTTCGAGGACGGGGCCAGCGCTGTGCATAATGATGATGTGAGACGCTGTGAAGTGGTGCTTCGCGGCACTCCGACAGCGCTCCGAAGCAGCAGAAGGAGTTGTGGTCCGCATTGGTGTGCCTTGGTTACCCGACCCGCATTTGACAAAGTGAAAGTCACCCGCAGCTGCGCCGTGGAAAATAAAAGAAAGGATGGGCCGCAATCATTTAAACAAGCATTTGAAGGCACGCGCGGGGAGGAGGGGGGGCGACGCGAGTGGTGCGCGCGCCTTGCGCTGAAAGTTAACAAAAAAAATAAATAAATGAAGCTGATAGCCGCGCGGCCGTGAAAGTGACACGGCCGCGCGGCGCGAAAGTGAAAGGAAAATGAAGCTGACGAGGAGGGAGTGGGAGGAGGGTATTCACGCGCTGTAGTGCACGTCGCGCGCGCTTGTGAGCAGCAGGCGTGACCACACGCTCGTGCACCATGGCCTTTTGCTCGCGCGTAACCGCCCGAAAAAGGCCACGACGCACGAGCGTGTGGTCAGCTTCTGAAACCCCCTTACTTAAAGTCTCGCCAGAGCAGCGCTTGCGCGCTACTCGAGGCTCGACCTAAAAAGTAGTTGCTCAGATATTTCCGACCCCCTCTCTCAAGCCCAGGTCAGAATTCTGAGTTGGGAGGTAATTATCAGGTGTGTTAAATACCTCATCATTCGTTAAATGTTGGCAGGCCTAACCTGCTGGAATTGAACAAGAGGAAAACAATATGTTATTTAATGTGACATGCAGATTTTAGTGCAGCAAGCACCAAAATCTGTATGTTATTCTTAAAAACTCGAAATAGGTGCCATTTATTGCACCCGATAATTTCTGAACCCCGGTTAGTCCGATTTTATTGGGTGCAATAACACCTGCTCCTACGAGCAACTTGGTATCGGGGATTATGTACTGCTATTGTACTCACTTGGTGTGTGACCACAGATAGCTAAAAGTACCTCTATGTGATACCTTAAAAGGTACATTTAGATGTAAACTTACATTTACGACTAAATTTATCTTTGTGAATCGAGCTCTTTGTCCTTGATGAGCTGAGACTCCAGCCTAACTAAAACTTCCAGAATTGTAACGCCTTGTGTTGAGTTGGCCCCCTGAGCTTTTCTAAATGAGTGTGATTGGGAAAGGAGCCAGAAGAACTCCGCTTCTGCCCTCTGCAGTGGAAAAACATTGCATCAAAGAATAATGTTGTTGGTTAGCTTTCTCCTAAATGGTCTCATATTGTGATGCCAACCTTGGAGCAACTGCTGACTATGCACCAGGACTAGCAGATTTTTATATAGTTGGACCTTTAGTCAAATGGTCACAGAGGAAAGCATTTTCTTGAAATGTTGGAATGTCAGTATTGTAGAAAAACCCACAATGAGGAATGAGGCACTATATAAATAATACAACACATCGCAGCATAATAACCCAATATAATGCAAAGGCGTGTTCGTATCTACAAATGTGTTTGATTTGAAAAACAAAAACTACACCTCTTTTGACTGATACGCTTTCTTCCCATACTGCTGAGGCATTTATTGGTCTCTGCCTTAACCAATAAAACAGGCTTTCTGCCTGTGAAGCTTGAACGCCAATTTCTACAGGCCCCTGAGGAGTGGAGCCTCCTTAAAGAAAACCAGAACACTTTTCGCATTTCAAGTTGTTATTTTTCACTCCATAATAGTGCTTTTATTACCTTTTTGTGTACAAGTGTATGCATTTATAGTGTTTGCGAGAGGTGTAGCATCTTGTTAGAACAGTTGGCAGATTGAAGGCTAATGATTATTTGGCAGATTTGGGGTGGAATACCTCTAGTGTGCCTTCTCCCAACATTGCACTCGGGGAAAATACAGCTATTTTTGTTGGAGTATGTTTCTCTTTATGCACAATCTGCAGGTCATGATTTAAACTTTTCTGTACTAAGAATGGAGCAAATATTTCACCAAATTTGAAAGGAAATGCACAGCGTTAGTTCACCTGGTGGCAGTATTCAGTTCGATGGATTCGTGAAGTTGGACATAATTGAACGTGTATTATTTTATGCCAAGGTACGGCTGCTGTACATCTTTTAGAGGCGCTGCCTTAGAGGGGTGTCTGGCAGTGATTTAAGTGAGATGAAAAATATGGCGGCCCAAAAACGGGTCTCTTTATATGAGCCATAGCCTTTGTAGTTATTAGCATCCTGTTTTTGACATCCATAAACTGGAAAAGTATATGTAATATCTGCAGGATATTTTATTCAACCGTTTTTCCAGCAACTGTATTCAGGGTCAAAAGCAATAAAAATAAAACTTTGCAAGGTAAGTTTAAAACTAAGTGGCAATACATTAGTTATTCAGTTGAAAGGAAATACTCCTATAGGCCCTGGAACACCAATGGTAAACAACAGTAGCCACCGGTCACTTAATCCCTATGTCAGAATAGGGACTTCTGATGACATTGCTTTGCAGCACTGCATGAGTCAGACAGGAAGGGAGGTTTTTTTCCTTCCACCCGTGAATGACAGGCGATGCAGTTATTTCTTTCCAATCCTAACATTATTTGGGATTTCGGTTACCTGTATTATTTTAGCAGTTGTATGAAGAATTTGTAAAGGGGGCGTTGAATGAAAAGTAATGATTAGTTGCTGTAATAATACACACTATGAGAGCAGAGTCACCTTCAGTTTATTAAATATTATTTGAGTCTGTTCTACGGTGTATCATGATATTAAGGTGACGTCTCTTAGTGTTGTCAATACGCACTAGATAGGCTGAGGGAAATGCTGAAGCAGGGGCTCACACTTCCCTTCTGTCCACTGTCAATGCCCCCTGTTTAGCATGTTGAGTGGCAGAAAGAAAATATAACAGGCACGTCATCATATTGTAACATCTTTCTAAATAGTATGTTTTGGGGTGAGACACTGTGGAGTTTGTCTTTTTTATTTTCTTTATTGTTTTATTTGTACAGTCAATTAGGAACCTGGCGGGATTTTATCCGTACCACAAAAACACCCCTAAATACCGTCAGGATAAATGGAGACAAGCAGAACAGTAGTTGTATGACTTGGGTTTGCATGTGCTGTTCACTTCGACAAATTTCAGTGGAACAACAAAGTCAAATAGGTTATCTAAACACATTTTATGTGTTTTTACGATTTCTCATTGTAGGAGGCTGGCTTAATATATGTTGCACACTTTTTTAAGTGACGCACCTTGCACTAATCCAGACGACCCTTATGGTGATTTTAGTGGTCTTAGACAACCATAGAAAGCTCTCTAAGTGGTAGCTGTGGAGAGCAGCCTTCAGACTTAGTCCAGAAGGAGTGTTAAGCAGCTTGTTTTACCAATCTAATCATGTAGTGTAGGTTAAATAAAAAAGAACCACACAGTATATTTTTAAAAATATGTCTATTTATTATATAACACTCCCTAACGCATTGGTATATCTCCTACCCGGAGATATCAACACACAAAAACACAATACTTCATTTATAAACAGGTAATTAAGCACAATACACAGTGGTCTCCAGGGGGAGACCAAACCATATACTAAGAAAGTGGAATGCAAACTGCGACCAAAGTTGGGACTAGGACCAGGAGACTCAGAAGAGCTGGGGACCCAAGGAACCACCCAAGGTAAGTACCCAGGAACCCCACGGAGGCTGTGTGCAGAGTGGGAACACAGATCCCTACTCAATAGAAGCCAACTGGAAAGTCTTGGTTGCAGTTTGGAAGAAGAAGCACCATTCCCAGTGGACCCTGAAGAAACCCAGTGGAAGACAAGGTTGGAGAGTCACTCCACCCGTGGATATCCCAGGAACCAGGATACCTACACCAGGGAAGCCGGGTGCATAGGTGCGAATTGACATAGAAACCGCCATAGACCACAATGGAGGACTTCAGTGAAGATGTCGCTGGTGAAGACTGTGCAAGAGTCCAGTGGAATCCAAGGGTGGATTCTTGAAGAGAAGAACCTGCAAGCAGGAGGGTCAGAGTCTATGCCACTCAGAGGTGACCAGGAGGCACGGAAGAGCAATAACCACCGATGGCGGAAGATGCTGGTGGGATTACAGTTACCTTGTCGCTGCAGCTGTGAGGACCAGGCGATGCTGAGGAAGACCAGGAGCCGTTCACGAGCTGTCCCACGTCGTAAGTCGAGAACCAGGGAGTCGGTGTCTGGCGGAGCACCAACAAGCCTTGGCAGCAGCAACAGATGTGGAAAACGATGAAGGAACAACGTTGGGACCTGCAAGGTCCAAGGGACACAACAAGTGCAGGAGAGTCAGAGCAGGTACCGAGCAAGCAGGGGAGCTCACTGAAGCAGGAGAAGACACTCGAGAGGACCCACAGGCCAAAGGCACACGAGTCACAAGAGGACCTCGAGCAGCTCACCAAAGATGAAGGCCCACGGTGTAGAGGATGCGGTGAGGACAAAGATCTTGGCAGGAAGAGATGCTGGAGCTTCTTGTAGCCTGAAGTTCTCTGGAGTGCAGAGCCAACAAGCCTTGGCAGCGGCAAGTCGATGCGGTGCACAGGGGTTTGGTCCCAGCGGTTCCGACGAGGGATACTGGCCTCAACATTGCAGAGAGGACAGGTCAGTCCCCGAGGCAGTTGCAGAACCACCACCTGTGTTGCTGAGCCTTTTGAAGTCTGTGTAACGGCAGGAGTAGCAGACCGGTCAGCTTCGTTGCGGTGCCTGCAGATGCAGGGGAGTTACTCCTTCAATCCAAGGGAGATTACTTCGGGTGTCCTTAATGCCCACAGGTGTGCTGAAGATCCTGGATGAAGCACAGACACAGACGATGAAGAAAACTTGCAGAACAGCGAGACCAGGAGCAGCAGGAATCTTCCATGATGCAGTCTTGGTTGCAGGCAAAGTCTAATTGTCCAGACCGTCGAAGAGTGACGTGGTTTCAGGCTTGAATCTTTTCCCACAACAAATCTGAGGACCCACCCACAGCTAAGCCCTTTTCTACCCTAAGAAAGGGGTTAGGACGACTCAAGGGTCCCTCCCAGAGGAGGGGCTAGACAGAGGGGAGGATACTCCCATGTCCTTTGTCCAGTTTCGCGCCAGAGCAGGAGCCAAGGGCTCCCAGAACTGGTTCTAACTAGAGTTTGCAAGGAGGGCACAAAACGTGCCCTTCAAAGCAGTCTGGTGGCGCTGGCAAGCACCCCCAGCTCACTCCAATACACTAGGTGCCACATGTATGAAGCCTTTATGAGGTCGCAAACAGACCGATTCGTAGAATCGGCCCATTTGCGAGCGCATAAAAGGCTTTTCACATGTATCAAACCCAAATTGCGATTTGGTAACCTGTTACCGAATCGCAATTTGGGTTTACGATTCGGTATCAGGAAGGAGCGTGCTTAGGGTGTCCCTTTCTAATACCGAATAGCATCAGTAAGTATGAATGTTTTGCGACCGAAATGCGGTCGCAAAACCTTCACATTTTACCACCTACTTCAAGTAGGTGGTAATCCATTCAAAAATGGGTAGGAGTCCCCAAGGAACTCCTTCCCCATAGGGAATGTTTGTAAAAGCTCTTAAAAATTGAAAGGAAAACTTTTCATTTTTCCTTTTGTAAAGCAGCCTGTTTTCCTTTAATGAAAACGGGCTGCTTTACAAAAAAAAGATTGCTTTATTTAAAACAATCACAGACATGGTGGTCTTCTGACCTCAGCAGGCCACCATCCCTGTGATTTTTGCAATTCCTAATGGGTCGCAAATTGTGACCTACCTCATTAATATTCATGAAGTAGGTAATTTGCAACCCACTGGGAATCGCAGAAAGTGTTCAAAACACTTTGATACATGCCGTTTTGCGATTTCCTTATTGCGAATCGCAAGGATTTGCAATTACAGAATCGCAAAACTTTTTCTTCATACATCTGGCCCGAAGTCCTGTCTGAGAGGTGGTCACACCTCCCTGTGACAGGAAACCTATTGTTCTACCTTCCCCTGCTCGAGCTCAGCAGCAGGAGGGCAGAATCGTGTCTGGGGTCGGCAGCAGCACTAGCTTGCTGACAGACCCTGGAAGGCTGTTACCGGGAGTACTGGGAGCTTCAAGGAGGATCCCCCCAGTGCATGGAATCATACCACCAACACCGGTAACGGTGTTGAAGTATGATTCTAACATGTTTGATACCAAACATGCCCAGGTTCAGCACAGCCAGTATATAGTTAGCCATCGCGTAATGACGCATGTCCAATATATGTATCAAAATGGCTGGTCAGACTTACAAAGCCTGGAGAATCGGCTCTGGGATTTGTAGTGGGTGTCCTTCTCATGCATGGCACCCTCACACTTATAACCTAGCACCCTGCCTTCAGGATTGAAAGGCCTGCTTTAGGGGTGACTTATAGGTTTTAAGTGCAGTGACCTCAGATATAAGGAAACTTATATCTGTCGTAAGTGGTGCTAACACCAGGTTACACAGGCTGCCTAAGCAGGCCTGTAGTCACAGTTTGAGTGGTCTCTCATGGGTGGCATAATACATGCTGCAGCCCATGGGAGACTCATTGTGTACCTATACCCTGGGTACCTTAGTACCATGTACTAGGGACTTAAAAGGGTACACCATTAGCCAATTGTGGTGGTACCAAAGCACTTACCATGTTAAATTTAGGGAGGAAGCACAGTGGCTGGGGTCCTGATTAGCAGGATTCCAGTCAGACATATAAAAACATACTGACACCAGCAAAAAGTGGGGGTAACCATGAAGGCAGATCCTACTTTCCTACAATCACCAATAGTATCCTAACATTTTTTTTCCAAGAGCCATTCACGTATGTAGAAATCACTCTGCAGTCAGGGCGCTATGTGGCATTCGGATACGGTAAACTAGACAGTGAATGACCAACACAATATATACCCTCATTTAGCGCCCCTTTTATGGTCTGGCTGGACAGCACAGCTGTCGCCAGACAATTATGTGAGAACCACCAGGAGATGGACTTTGGCTCCACCCACATGTAGGGAGCAAGGAGTACATGTTTTTAATGGGCAGAAGTTCTGTGCTTCCACAAAAAATGCTTGCCCTTCATACATCTGTGATCATTTTGTTTATTTATCCAGTTGCCTGAGCTTGAACTTTAAGGGGCACACAAATGCCATTGTAATTCTATTAAAGTGTCTTAGATAACTAGATAATGTATGGTGTTTTTCTCTGGCAGCAGCACACATTTAGGAGGAGATAGTCATTAACATACATGGATTTTTAGATCTGGCTTGACAGTGCATTCATAATTTTGACCTATTGGCATTACCAATGCTTGTTTCTTTCCTTGTATTCACCTTTATTAGTGTCCCAGAAGATGTAGTCCTCCTCGCTGCAGATGACTTTCAGTTAATGTCTTCTTCACTTGCTTCAGAGCTCTCCTCTTGTTAATAGTTTCTGGTGCCGCGTCTGGAAACCTCAGTATTTTGTGGCCATCTTAATGGTGACTACCTTTGGCCTTAAATGCAACCAGGATCCACTCGCCAGAGTTCAGTGAGTCAAAATATTAGCTTCGGGCCAGAGCCTTGAGTTCCAAGGTCTAGATGGCCACCCCCGTGAAGCTGTGATACATGGCCATGTATATTGGTAGTTTTCTCAGTCCCATTCAAGTGTCAATAATGAGAGCGGGGCCTTCACCCTCAACCCTGCTTGAGAGCCCAGAACGCCTTATTTGGTTTTGATGCACAATGATTTCCAAGGCTTCTGTCCTTAAAGCGAGGGCGTTATAGTCTGCTATCAGTAATTGTCCTCTCTTCGTGCTCACATTTTATTCTCCAGTGTTGCAAATCTGTCATTTGGTTTGTCTAATTTTCCTTCCTCTCTGAAAATAGATTTCCGAACAAAAGCCCCTAGAACCAAGTCTCCAGTAGGGGATAATAGAGCAGGTGCAGGGCATTGCTCCCATGTTTTGGATTTTCTTTTAAGAACTTGAAGGGGAAAAAGTCTGCCTTTGCCCTCCTCTGCTTCCCCCTGCTATTTGATATGACCCTCCTCTCCATTCATTGTAACTTCTTCCACTACTGACTGAGTCCCATTCATTCATTCATTCATTCATTCATTCATTGGCATGCTAGACTCCCTGTTGCAATGGAGGCTCCTCACACTTATTACTGCAGTGGGTCGCTAGTGAGATTCATCGGAAAGGTACCCAATCTCACAGTTGCATGGAGAAGCCATACGTATAGTCTAATATGGACTATGTCTATTTTAAGAAATTGAATGCAACATTTAGAACATGGACTTATGTTTTAAATGGTTTATGCAATGCTTCATGATGTGAGAACGCTTTGTCTAGGTTCATTTAGTTTATAAATTGAAGAAGGTGCTCAGGCAGAGGCCCACGCTTCCATGTGTTCCTACTGTTATCGGCCAGCACAGTCCTCACAGTGCTGTGTCTTGAACATGCATCCGACACATACATCACTTGGAAAGCTTTTCTTGGTTTGTATTTTTTTCCTCCTCCTGAGTGTCAGTGAGTTGGATTTTTATTGTACTGCGTGGAATATGTGGGTGTAATTTCTAGTCTAGAAATATCTTAAATATTACTTCCCTGGTGAATATGCTGTTATTTTCAGCAAGCATAAGGCTAGTCTGAATCTTGCCAGGTAATGAATTTCAGAAGACGGAAAATGTTTTACTTTAATCTTCTTGGATTTATTGGTTACACCAGCATCTATTGACCAGAGCCATGTGCGTCCTTGCTTTGTGTGCTTAGAAAAGCACCATTCTTCTAAAATGCATATTATAGGTCCCTTTGGGCATCTAAAACGTGTATAGGTTTGCTACATCATTTCGAACTCTAAAATGTTTATTGGAACATGAGGTTCTAGCTGAGATCTTTGAAGTAATCTGTTTTGTGGATTAAACACTCTAATATTTGGCACATAATACAAGTTCTGCGTAAGTCAGGTATTATCACGTTTTGAAGGCCTCTCAAATAATTTATCTACATAGGCTATAAACTATAACTACCAGACGCATGAAGTTGACATGATGTAAACAGAATGATCCAAAAGAAGGAAAAACATTTCTTAAAATATTTCATTTTTAGCTGATTTAACAATTACTGTACAGGTGAAGAAATCCTCAGTGTTACGTAAATTATGGTTTGTGTTAAATCTTGCAAAAAACCTTACAAGTTCTTATGTGTGCAACATTTAGATCCAGAATGGAATGGTGGATTAAATCACTGCTAGATGCTTAGTTTCTGCCTAAATATATAGTCACTAAAAAAAGCCAAACACTAAAGTCAAGTAATGGCCAGCGTTGGGTATAACCTTCTAATGTATGTTTAAAATAAATCTCAGAAATTCGCCTAAAAACAGTTAAAGCGCAGTTATGGCTGCAAAGTCTAACTGAAAAATCAATGAAATTCAGAAGTCATGGTTCGGAGTACACTCTATAGCTTGCACAACAAGCATGCAAACCATAACTTACACACAAAATGTAATGCCCGTGACCTCAACTATAATGAAACAGATGCCATTACAAATGTGAATCATTTAACAGATGAGATTACTTATAACATTACCACTTTTATAGAGATGACAATGAATGTAGTATTATTTATTGGTTTGATTGTGTTATTTATTCATATTTCATTTTTAGAATGTATTGTTTATTGGTATAAATATTG
The DNA here is from genome assembly GCA_963921515.1 of Calotriton arnoldi. Lineage (NCBI taxonomy): Eukaryota > Metazoa > Chordata > Amphibia > Caudata > Salamandridae > Calotriton > Calotriton arnoldi. The sequence goes on from CAWUFW010000289.1 coordinate 1,980,139, forward strand.
TGATCTCATATGCATTGCATTAGGTGAGTGAGTTATGGTGAAGTTAAAATCAACATGTTGTACCATAATTGTTTATAACTTAGGCTGTATCTGGCGTCTTCTGGCCTTAATTGGGTATTGAGTAAACCAGAAGATATTAATGCTCAATCCACCCTGCTTGTTAAAACCTTCTATTTGGCCCATCAGAGAGAATCAATTTTGTCATCAGTAAGTTTGGGCAGACTGACTTAAAAGTATTTACATTTTAAAGATTTCCTTATGTTTGGAGCGTATTTGATTTTTTTTCCGCAATACTCAAAAAATAATTCCTACAATCAATTCATTGATACACTATTAGCCAATTTGATATAATTCTGGGTTAGTAATGGTATTCTGAATGGCATCTATTCATTTTGTGACAAGATGTTGAGACTAAAGACCATATTTATTCTTTTGCCTGTTCACTTAGTATACGCTGAAGATATCTGATATCCTGGTTGAAGAATATGTGGGCCAGAGAATATATATATGGTATAGTGCTTCGACTATGTAAAACTGAAATATTGTCAGTAGGAATATTTGACATCTCAAAATATCCCTTTCTGCTTGTAATTAAAGAAAAAATATATTACCTTAAAGTAAATTGTTTTAGCTAATGGACATCTGGAAGGTGCCTTTTAAGGGATGAGATTATGAATGTTGATTAAACTGTTACCTTAAGAAGGCTTGTAACTATTTTATGTTTCTCTCGTAGGGGATTTCCATGTATAGTCATAAGCGTTGAATAGTCCCGCCCATCTGCGTTGGACTCCGGAGCACTTTATCCAATATAACTTCTTAAGTGCTGAAGTTCACCTTTCTTCAGGAAGGCCTTGAAAAGTCACTTAAGAAAGTCATAATGCAGCAAAGGACAAGGCTACAGTGGCCAGAATTCTTCATCTTGGAGTGGCAAAAGAACAGGTTGCAATGAAATATGTGCCCAGTACCTGAATAATTTTGTAAGGGCACAGAAGAACAATCTTCCCAAACCCTTTTGCTTTGTGAGAAACAGAGATGAAGAAGTACAAGGCAATGTAGCCCATAGGCTGCCATTATAATCAGAAGAAAAAGGAGGCTGTGCCTTTAAGAGCAGAGAGACCTCCAATATCCCATCATGCTCAGCCAGAGGCAGTTACCTCAGTTCTTTTTTCCGGCTCCTTCTGACAGGACCCTTGGAGTTAAACTCGACCTTTCTAGGTTTTTTCTTCAGTATAGAGCTTTAAAATACAGGGTCTTTTGCTTCACTCGATGTATTTTGTCTCTCTCTCTGTTGAGTGAGTTTTTTTCCTGACAGGAAAAAGGGTTTTTTCCTAGTTAAAATGTCATCTCTCTTTGACAAAGGCCCTCACTGTGGCTGGAAAATGGCCAAAACAGACCTCCACGAGGTCTGTATTATTTGTCTACCATCTTCTCACCTTCCTGCCTCTTGTGACACCTGCAAGACCTTCTTCAGACAAACCTTGCGTGACAGGGAGAAGATTCTCCTGCAGGGAAGAGAAGAAAGAAGAAGACAGCAAGAAGCCAGCGGGACCACAGAGAGAGGGGGAGGTAATTCTTCCACCAGAGCTCTTCCCTCAGCCTCCAGTGGTCGTGGGAGGTCTGAGAGGCGTTTTCAGGCAGAAAACGCTATTGGTCCCGGTCGACATTGAGGTGTTCGACGGCGAGAGGAGGTACGGCTCCGACATGCTCGCCGTCATTGACTGGCTTGACGTCACACAAACGTCGACGCTTGAAGCCAAGAACCACGTCGAGAACTACCTTGCACCGAAAACCGACGTCGAGACATGCATCGATGTCGAGGGATTCCGATTCGCCATCACCGAGAAGTGGGCGGTCGACGTCGAGAGCCAAGCGACGACGAGAGTGGTCGACGTCGAGAAGCCGGTCGACATCATGAGCGAACCTACGTCGACAGGGGTCGACGTCGAGGAGCAGATCGTCATCGAAGGCCAGTCGAGGACGACGGAGGTCAACGTCGAGAAGATCCTCGACGTCGGGGAGATAGCGACAATCCAAGAGAAGGAGAATCTACTCTTTATCTGATTATCACTCCAGATCTCCATCTCTGGTAGAGATACCCTCTTCTCCCATCCCGGTATCTCCTCAACCATATTCATCATTTCCACCAGTGCCCCCGCTTCCGGCGCTCCCTGCTCCTCCTCCTCCTCTTTCACCTCTGCCAGCTATACCGACACCCGTCATTCCACCTCCTGTGGTAGCTCAGGTTCCTGTTAAACCAGCACCTAGGAGATCTCGATCAAGGACACGCCATCGATCTTACCATGGACACTCGCGTTCCTCTACTGCATCACACCATTCAAGGTTGCATCGCTGATCTCATCGCAGGTCAAGATCACGTTCCTACCGCCATCGCTGCGGGATACGTCCTCTTCCACCAGAGGATACTCTTCGAACTCTGTCGGACTCACCTCCACCTCGATCCTCACCAATTGATGACATCAACACCTTTCAGGAGGTTCTGGTTCGAGGCGCAGCAAAATTGAACATACCTATGGTGGTCCCCACTCCATCGACTTTGGTGATATTCAAAACTCTTCACCAACGCACGGCCTCAGGACCCTTACTGCCGCTAGTCTTCTTGAGCCAGCCATGGAGTTGTTTCTCACTCCAGCTGCCGCAAAATCAGCTCCCTTCAGGCTCCAGAAGAAATACCGTCCACCGGAGCAAGATCCGCTGTTATTACATGCCGAGCCTCCACCTGATTCAGTGGTGTTATTAGTCGCATGAAAATCCCATGCCACATCACCATCTGCTACTTCTCCCCCTGATAAGGAGATTAAAAGATTGGACTAGTCAGGACGCAAAGTATGCAATACGGCGGCTACGTCCATGAAAACAGCCAGCACCACTGCCCTCCTCGGAATGTACGATCGCGCCTTGTGGGATTCCATTCTCCACTTCGTGGATCACCTCCCGAAAGAACACCGGGAGGATTTTCTGGAAATCGTCCAGGAGGAAGCGATGGTCTCCAACCAGATCATCAGCTCGGCGGCGGATTCTTCGATTTTAGCCGCCCACAGTTACTGTCACTTATTCTCCCTACGGAGACATGCATGGCTTCAACTAACATCTCAAGACTGACGCTCAGCTGCGTCTTCAGAATTTACCCTTTTCGGGCTCCACTCGCTTCGGTTCACACGCCGATGATGAAATGGCGAGAATGAAGACGGAGATGGATGCTCTGAAAGCTGTCGGTTTAGAGAAACCTAAAGACCTGCGACGTCCATTCCGACCCTACCACCGTCGTTTCTCATCACAGAGGGTTCAAACCCCTCAATGGCAGTCCGGAAGATCACACTAGTATCAACGGCCCTACCAGTCTCAACGCAAGCAACAGAGATGACGTACCTCTCAATCAGCTAACCTGGGAGGCCGACAACCTGTGGAATCAAAACCCTGAATCCTCTCTTCCCCCTCTTACGTTACCCACTCCGGTAGAGGGAAGCATTGCAAATTACCTGGCAGAGTGGCAACACATTACAACCAAAGCCTGGGTCTTGAATATTGCCAAACGTGGCTATCGTCTCAGATTCACTGCCCCACCACCATCCATTCCACCAAGGTCGTCCACGTCTCTCTTCGAACTTCTACAAGAGGAAGTCAACACGCTATGCCAAAAGAAAGCTGTAGAATCGGTCCCTCGAAACCAACGGGGCCAAAGTATTTAGTGCAGGTACTTCCTCGTGCCAAAAAATGGCAGACAAAAGTTCAGCCCTATTTTCAACCTCCAAATCGCAAACAAGTGGATCCGAAAGGAAAAGTTCAGGATGCTGGCATTACATCAAATTTACCCTCAACTTCAACGGGGGGACTGGCTTCATTCAATAGACCTTTACAATGCTTATTTCCACATTCCCATCGCAAAGTCACATCGCAAATTCCTCATAGTCATCGTGGGGCAGAACCACTACCAATAAGCGGTTCTACCATTCGGCCTCAAATCAGCACCCAGGACATTTTCCAAATGCATGGCTGTGGTGGCGGCTCATCTAAGAAAACACAGACACTTTGTCTATCCCTATCTGGACGACTGGCTGATCAATGCTTCCACTTTCACAGAAGCCCAAGAGCATTTCCAGTGGACTTAAGATCTGCTCCATTGCTTGGGTCTCCACATCAACTTTCAAAAGTCCACGTCAACACCAGTCCAGACGTTGCATTACTTAGGAGCTACCATCGACACGCTACAGGAAAAGGTGTCCCCTTCGGAGGAAAGACGTTTATCCATTCTCCAGAAATGCCACAACCTCCGGAGGATGGCCCACCCAACAGTTCGCATAGTCTCCTCTCTCCGCGGTTCTATGGCCTCCTGCATATTTCTGACTCCTTATGCTCGCCTTCACATGCGTTCTCTCCAGGAGTGCTTGGAGGATCAGTGGAACCAGTTCTCAGGGAACTGGGAGGACAAGATCAGCCTTTCCACTCATGGTGTGGAATCGCTGCAGTGGTGGTTTTCCCCGAAAAATCTCCTGAGGGGAATACCTTTTCACCAGCAGGACCCAACACAGACCATAGTGACGAATGCCTCTCTGCTGGGGTGGGGAGCCCACATGGATCACCTGCAAATACAAGGAACTTGATCCTTGAAAGAACAGACATACCATATCAACCTCCTGGAACTACGTGCAGTTCACCTGGCACTCAAGGCGTTTCAACCTTCGTTAACGACCAACACCCTTCTTATTCAGATGGACAATACCACCACCATGTACTACCTGAGCAAGCAGGGAGGAACACGATCCAGAGCCCTGTCGCGAGAAGCTCAAACGATCTGGCACTGGCTTCTCACCAGGAACTTGAACCTCATTGCCGTACACCTCCCAGGTGTGCAAAACATTCAGGCAGATGCCCTCACCAGGGTTCTCGATGAAAACCACGAGTGGGTACTGAACGAAGAGGTCGTACAAGATATCTTCAACTTGTGGGGCACACCCTCTATAGACCTTTTCGCCACAGCGGAAAACAAAAAATGCTGCGATTTCGCCACCAGATTTTACGATCCAAGGTCATTCGGGAATGCCCTATGGATCGACTGGTCCAAAAACTTTGTGTACGCTTTTCCTCCAAGACCTCTGATACCGGCAGTCCTGCGCAAACTGCCCACCACGACAGCCAAGATGATCCTCATAGCACCAGAATGGCCGAGACAACTGTGGTTCTCAGACCTGCTTCATCTGTCTTTCCGTCCACATCTCAGGCTGCCATGCAGGCCGGACCTTCTCACGAAGTTCAGAGGTCAACTTCTATACCCCAGCCTCTCCTCCTTGAGTTTGGCAGCAAGGCTCTTGAGATAGTGCAGTATGGTCATCTAAACCTACCTCAGGACTGTCTGGACATTCTAAAGGAAGCAAAGCGACCATGAACACAATCGGCCTACGCCTTTACATTGAGAAGATTTTGCATTTGGTGCTCTTCCAGGCAGATCGATCTGACTTCTTGCCAGGAGGATGTCATTCTCCCGTATTTGGTACACATTGCTAAATCTGGCCTCCAGTACTCGTCAGTCAGAGTCCACCTGTCTGCAGTAACGTCATACAGGAAAAGCCTTTCACAAACCTCTTTCTTTAGGGTTCCAGCTAGTAAAGATTTCCTGGAGGGTTTAAAGAAGGTTTTCCCTCCGATTAGACGTCCTTCTCCTCCGTGGGAGCTAAATGTAGTGCTTTCTCGCCTCATGCTTCCTCCTTTTGAGCCAATTCATAAGGCTTCACTTCAGCATCTCACTTGGAAAACTGCCTTCCTTGTGGCTATAACTTCAGCTAGGAGAGTTAGTGAGATACAGGCTCTTTGCGCTCATGAGCCATACACAGTATTCCATTCTTCCAAGGTAGTGTTGTGTACCCATCTCAGGTTCCTAAAGTGGTCTCAGATTTTCATGTAAATCAGACTATCTCTTTACCCACGTTCTTTCAAAACCCTTCTACTCCAGCAGAGAGAGCTCTCCACTTGCTGGATGTAAAGAGAGTGTTAAAATTCTACCTGGATAAAACCAAATCTATTTGCAAATCTCAGCAGCTATTTATCAATTATGGCCCAGTTCGCACTGGTCTAGCTACTTCCAAACAGTTAGTCTCCAGATGAATCGTCTCTTTCATCCTCTGGTATTATCAGCTAGCTAATATATCTCTCACTGGTAGGCCCAAGGCTCACTCCACTAGACGAAAGGCAGCCACTAAGGCTTTGATGCGGAATATCACCATGGCAGATATCTGCAAGGCAGCTACTTGGAGATCAGTCCACACATTCACTAGCCACTACTGCCTTGACACAGATGCTAGAGCAGATGCTCAAGTAGGACAAGCATCCCTCAGAAATCTCTTTGCCTAGCTGTGTAAATACATTTGTGGTTCTGTCTACTCCACCGCTTCAGGGGGGATGAGCTTGCTATTCTATTCAACGCTTATGACTATACATGGAAATCCCCTACGAGAGAAGGTATAGTTTCTTTCCTGTAACTTCAGTTCTCTCGTAGGGGTATTTCCATGATAGTCCTAAGCAACCCTCCTTCCTCCCCAATGGAGTAGATAGACAGACAATTTTCATGTTCCGTTATTATTCATCTAGTACAGCCTTCAAAAAGAGCTGAGGTGACTGCCTCTGGCTGAGCATGATGGGATATTGGAGGTCTCTCTGCTCTTAAAGACACAGCCTCCTTTTTCTTCTGATTATAATGGCAGCCTATGGGCTACATTGCCTTGCACTTCTTCATCTCTGTTTCCCACATAGCAAAAGGGTTTGTGAAGGTTCTTTTTCTGTGCCCTTACAAAATTATTCAGGTACCGGGTGCATATTTCACTGCAACCTGTTCTTTTGTCACTCCAAGATGAAGAATTCTGGCCACTGTAGCCTTGCCCTTGGTTGCATTATGACTTTCTTAAGTGACTTTTCAAAGCCTTCCCGAAGAAAGGCGAACTTCAGCACTTAAGAAGTTATATTGGATAAAGTGCTCCAGGGTCCCCGCAGATGGACGGGACTATTCAACGCTTATGACTATCATGGAAATATCCCTACGAGAGAACTGGAGTTACAGGTAAGAACTATACCTTTTTTAGGATATTTAATCAATAGTTGGTGCATTGTGAAGATGTAGAATGTTTAATGGAATAATAGACCGAAATAATTTTAAATCTTGAAACTGAGTGTCCATTTGATTATCTGCACAAAACTTTCAAATAGCTAAACAGGATACTTTTTAGCGGCATGTCAAGTTTTCTGCAAATCTGTTGGGGGATGGAGAAAATAAAAAAGCAAGGGGAGGTCAAAAATAAGTGTTTACTATTTTAACTCCCGTAGGAAACTTTGTTCTCTGATGAAAAGATTTATACCATAATAGCATGAAACTAGAACTTTACTCGAATGAGTGTCTTTGCTTGGTTTGGTGCAAACCAGTTTAGTAGTTTTTGAGAAATTGGCAATATAAAATCTATTGAGTTGGCATTGGAGAGTTAAATTATAGAGACATCTTGACAGTGCAGACAGTCCATTAACTCGTGTTCACAAATTGTCTAGGGTTGATCTAAAGTTCACTTTGCTGTCCATTACAGAAAACAATACACCAACTTTGCATACAACTAGTACTTTACTCAGAGGAGGGCCTTTGCTTGGTTTAGTGTCAAAGACATATCAGGTGGGCTTTGATTGATTAGATCAAAGAGACATTGTACAGCTTAATGAACATAATGAGCCCATGCCTGCCATGTCCCAAGTTGAGGGTAGCCATTTAGACATGGTCTGGAGTATCCCAAGCTTGGTACATGGACTGTATACCGCATGGGAGGTGGTACAGTCTAATTTTTAGAAAAAGTCTAATTTAATGATCTTCCCTCAATATTCTAATATCACTGCATGAAAAGGCTGTTCCATTCAATAAAAAATAGTTATTTGGAGCTGGCTGGCTAAGAGCATGTCCTCGTCATCCTGTCTGATTTGACCTCCATGTTACCCAATCCCATTCTAGGTAATTCCTACAGCAGTGTAACCACAGATACAGAAGATACCTAGCACCAACATCCCAGGTGCATATTGTGTGTGTTTAAGTACAGAGCCTGCATGGTATGTGCCCTTTGTGTATGAGTGAGCCAGGGGAACGGAGGCTTGTGAGATCAATTTGAGATGCACCGGGCTTGACCTTCTGCACAAGATTGAGGTGGGGTTGTTTTCTCTGACAGTGAAAGTGTATTGCTGACATTAATGAAGATGGAGCAAGGAGATATTAAAATAACCTCCCCTTGGACAAGAGGAAGACATGATTTGAGTCCACAAACATGGCGTCAAGCTTGAATTCACTGATATAGAGGATCATGAAATGAGAGGACTATAGACCATGATTCTGAAGGGTCCAAAAACAAGTTTGTCTCACCTCCTGAATGGGTGACTGAGGATGCTGAAATGGGGTAGAGACCTTCATAAACTGGTACTAAAAATCTTGCTAAGTTCCTCCCTGTCACCTAACTGTTGTCTCCCTGATGTCAAACTCTAGCAAGACCTTCTGTGACAACCATGCCGCCTTCTTTACAGAGATTATGGCAGTTTATGTACAGAGCTTTATAGTCACTAAACCATCTTTTATTAAGGTTACAACAATGCAGGCTATTGTTAATGCTTCATTTAAATAGGTCTTTGGTACCCAAAATTGCTCATACCATCAAGCACTTTTATTTATGGATGCATTGATTGAAAGATGTATAGTTTCCTTTCCATTAAGGATGGAGACCCTGCAGTGGGAGTGTTGTTCAGTGCAGCCCTGGACTACTGAAACGCCTCCTTTGTCCGTCTGTCAGTTTGCCATTGTTACTGCCTCCTTGTAGGAAAGAACACTGCAGTACTTCCGATATGAGAATTGCGTTTGAGAGACCATGTGCAACCATCATTGTAAATTTACACTTTAATTAAGGTGCAGCCCTGCCTTCAGAGTTGCATTTTTGACCGAGTGACACCCTTTATCTGCTCACCCTTTCTTCCTTCCATGCTTCCTTTCGCCATTCATTTTTTCTTACTTTCACTCTTCCTTTTTTCCTTTTACCATTCTTCCTTCCAATGTTTGTCCGTCCTTCCTTTCACCTTTCAGCCTTTCTTGCCCCTTTTCTCCTCCCCATTTTGCTTTCTTCTTCTCCCCTCTTTCCCTTTTCTGCTTACCTTTCTCCCTCCTGCTGATCTGTTTGCATTTTTGTTGCCCTTTTAAAATGGCCCTTTGCATCATTTCTCTGTCACTATACTTGGGAGCCCTCAGCACTTGATCTCAGCTGTGACCTGGGATTCCCTTATATTGGTATTTATGAGCCTTTGCCTGTAGTTATGCAGACAGATCAGGCCCATGTAGAACTAGTCAACATTTCGTGCTACCCAGCTTAGCATCTCATGGGGTCCAATCTACACTCTAACCGCTGAGGTGGGTGGTGCACGCAGGAGCTACTGACCCCAACCGTGGTGGTTGAGGCCTTTTAATCATGATGTCTAGGAGCCTGACCTACTATAGATCTCGAGCAACTGGGCCAAGTACCTCTTCTGCACTTGACTCTCAGTGGTAGCTGTGATCGAGCAGTCAAGGCTCCCTTGTGTCTTACGCAGGACTATTAAGATATTGCAAACAGCCGGGGGCGGAACAGGTTGATAGGCTGGCTAGACATTGCAAACTATGGTGGTATGAGGACAAAAAAAAAAAAAAAAAGGCTCCCTTGTGTGTGGGAGATGAATATACAGGTCAGTGAACAAGACCATTAACTCAAAGTGTAAACAGCACGAACAATAAACAGCACGAACAATAAAGCAATGTCCTGTCAAATGCTTGCTTTTCTAAGAAAAAGTTGTATATTATTTCTAACTCTACACATGCAAAGAAATATGATATTCAGAAACAACAACTCAATCCCCTTGAGGTCCGGGTTCTCGTAGTTGTCAGGCAAATCCCTGTTCCATCCTCCTTCATGTAACGTGTGGGGTTATTCCCCATTCACTGGTGGCCAAATCCAGGGAATGCTCACTATTAGGCCATACTCAAGAGTTTACCCTTTGCGTCTTCAGGTTTTAGTCAAAAGTGTCTATGATTCCACATCATAATTAGCAGCGAGTCCCAAAATTGGGCAGTTCTCATCTTACCAGCTCTCGCAGCACAGAAGAGTTCAGAGTTCAGCGGGTGCCCTCAGCGTGCTCACCTGCTGTAGTGTTGTTTTAGTTAGCAATGACAAAACCCTTTTGGCTCCTGATGGACTCTGTAGAACTGGGATGTAAGTGTTAGAGCGTAGTGAAGTGAATGCAGGTTTACAATGTTGAGTTTGCGGTTATACGTTGACGAATAAAGACATGTTATACTAAGCTCCGTGTGTGGCATAATCATTAGCGGGTACCCCGACTGGGGAGGATGCTACAACTGGCGACGAGATAGGGGATAAGTAACTCGAAGATCGACAGTGCTCTCCCAGAGAGTTTGCCGTGATCCAGCAAACTGCTCGTGCGTTCCAGGTGTGCATTAGTCAAAGTGCCAAATCGACGTTTGGCGTATGTGGAGTCGAAGCGGAACTCCAGTCTGTGTAAAGCATTTGAAGATAAAGGAAACTTCACTGAGAAGTCTACACAATGTTGGCCAACAACCTGCTGGTAAGGCCATAAAGAGAGGTACTGCGCTACTATGCAACCAAAAAATTATACATCATACGGAGTGATAACATTAAAGGCAGATGCAACCAGGTTTTGAAAGAGCAGCAAATAGCGACAGCAAATTGCAAGATAACGCTGCGATCAGAAGCACTGTGAGGCAGAGACCAACCAGGTGTCAGACAGTACAAAGAGACACCTAAAAACAAAGCAAGTCAGATACAAGAAACAATCATCTGCTTACCAGAACTGAGCAATGAGAGTCATCATACCATGGCATTGGATAGAGTTGCCCCAGAAGAAGTGCCCTGGGTTGTGCATACCTGAAACAGCAAGCCACCAAAGCTGCTGGGTGGCGGCTCAGAACAGCTCCTGAGTTCTCCAGAAAAGTGAAGGGCTCCAATGGAGACCAAGAGGGAGGTCAAGGTTCTACAGACTGACCAAGATGACCTTGAGGCCAGAACAGCATAGGGCCTTAGAGATGGTATAGATGAAGCAGGTACTGGAGAACAGCAGACACTGTTGGAGAGAACTCCACTCTCGGTGTCAGCCAATCTCATAAATGGTTACAATGCCTCCACCTTCCTGAAACCACCACCACCATTCGATACCACCAAAAACCTGAATATTGGCGACAGATGGACTGCTTGGATAGAGACATTTGATGATTTCATTGATGCACTAGAAGAAACAGATAACAAGAAGATTATCAAATACTTTAAGAATCCAGTTGATGAAGGTGTAAAAGAAGTCATAAAGAAAATGCTGCTAGCTGACGAAATTACATACCGTCAGAAAAAAAACAACAAAAAAAAGGCTCCCTTGTGTGTGGGAGATGAATATACAGGTCAGTGAACAAGACCATTAACTCAAAGTGTAAACGAACAATAAAGCAATGTCCTGTCAAATGCTTGCATTTCTAAGAAAAAGTTGTATATTATTTCTAACTCTACACATGCAAAGAAATATGATATTCAGAAACAACAACTCAATCCCCTTGAGGTCCGGGTTCTCGTAGTTGTCAGGCAAATCCCTGTTCCATCGTCCTTCATGTAACATGTGTGGGGTTATTCCCCATTCATTGGTGGCCAAATCCAGGGAATGCTCACTATTAGGCCATACTCAAGAGTTTACCCTTTGCGTCTTCAGGTTTTAGTCAAAAGTGTCTATGATTCCACATCATAATTAGCAGCGAGTCCCAAAATTGGGCAGTTCTCATCTTACCAGCTCTCGCAGCACCATTCGATACCACCAAAAACCTGAATATTGGCGACAGATGGACTGCTTGGATAGAGACATTTGATGATTTCATTGATGCACTAGAAGAAACAGATAACAAGAAGATTATCAAATACTTTAAGAATCCAGCTGATGAAGGTGTAAAAGAAGTCATAAAGAAAATGCTGCTAGCTGACGAAATTACATACCGTCAGATAAGAGAAACCTTGAATCTCAAGTTCAATCCAATGCCGAATATAGATCACGAAAGATACATTTTCATTCAAGAACGACAGAAATTTGTTGAAACCATCAACAAATTTGTTGAGAGACTGGATATGCTCACTGTAAGTTCAATTAATTTAATGATGAGGAAGCTATACGTCTCAGAGTTATTGACAGATGCATGTCAGATTCATTCAGACGAGGAATGCTGAGAGAAACTCTGTCTGGAGCCAGTTCTCATGGCTGCCAGAGCTGAGGAGCGTGCTGATCGACAAGCTGCTGACATGGAGGCCGGAGGTGCCCTTCTTTTTTAATCTATTTCCAGACACCAAAATGTAATTTGACATTGTATGTTGGGGTTCTGCTTCTTTTGCAGTGGATACTTCTCTTTTTCTTCTTTCCTCATGAAATGTCTGTTACATCATGCAAGACACCGAAGCGTATTGCCCCACAACACAGTTCATGGAAGTGGCTTGAGTTCACACCTGGATGTCAGCCACAGTGATATGTACATCAAATGTTTAATCCCAGACTCCCAGCCCTGCTCTCTATGATTACCTTATGAGCCCCATCTCCTTTCCTGAGATATGTCCAGGCCCCTTCCCTGTGATCTATTACTGAATCTAACAGCAGTCTTTGTAGCGTAAATGGTGTCTCTTCCTCCTTCCCTCCAGTGTTCCCACGCAGCTCACAGGGATGCAGCAATACACACATCTGTCTGGAGGTGGGGGGATTCCTCTCCTCCTCATGTCTTCATCAGTCAGGCCTGGGCTTCCCAAAATGGAACCATGTAATGTACCATTGCAGGCGCACTTAGTCAGTGTGCATTCACAGCACACTTACTGTCCAGAATTGTTACAGATTGTACCATTACAAGTGCACTTACTGTCCAGAATTGTTACAGATTGTACCATTACAAGTGCACATGCATTCAGCACACACATTCAGTTTGCGTGCACTGTTCAGCACTGAAGCTTTTCTATACTGTACCAGGGTGTGCTATGTGCGAACACACATTGCCAGCGCACACGCACTCTCTCTGTGCGTGCCGCACAAAACTACGCCATTCATGTATTCTACTTCACACAAGCACACATACACCCAGCACATGCTTTCTTTACCCATGCACTGCCCAGCAGTGCATTGCTTTTGTAATTTATTTCTCACAGGCATACATACACCTAGTGCACGCACTAACCACACATGCACTGCACAATACAGCTCTATCCCTGTACTGTACCCTTCCCAGGCACACATGCATCCAGCGGAGTCACTACTCCGGCGCTATGCAGCACTCCACATCTACCTGATGTAGGCCAAGGGTGAGTTAATCACGCAGGAGCAGAATTTTTAAAAGAGATGAGTGAGCCTGTAGGCCTCACTCCAGTGACACCGGGTAAACGGTCCTGTTCACTACGTCTGATCACTACACGGTATGCTGCCACCGCCACGCTCATGCTGCTTAACACCTGGTGAAGACATGGGTCCCGTGCTCTCCATGCCACTGGAGTCAAGCTATTCTGGCTGAAGAGGGGTGAAACCCCGAAACCGGTCCTAGGATGCTTGTTTCCAGTCCAGGGAGGACCTGGCCTGGCAGTTCGGGCTGGACTGTTCCCATTGGGCACAGGGTCAAGACTGATTTGCATATGGCTGGGTTCAAACTGGAATGGCACGGTGAGCAAAAAAACGATGGATTTAGGCCCAGATCTCTGTACTGGGGTGAATGTATGACATTGTCCCGCATTCTGTCCATCAATTGTAGTTTTTGCATTTGTCACCCCGAGTGGGATGGGTATGCCCAGACGTGGGTCCCGTGCTCTCCATGCCACTGGAGTCAAGCTATCCTGGCTGAAGAGGGGTGAAACCCCGAAACCGGTCCTAGGATGCTTGTTTCCAGTCCAGGGAGGACCTGGCCTGGCAGTTCGGGCTGGACTGTTCCCATTGGGCACAGGGTCAAGACTGATTTGCATATGGCTGGGTTCAAACTGGAATGGCATGGTGAGCAAAAAAATGATGGATTTAGGCCCAGATCTCTGTACTGGGGTGAATGTATGACATTGTCCTGCATTCTGTCCATCAATTGTTGTTTTTGCATAACTCCTGGTGAAGGCAGAAGCCTTCTACCACTGAGTGTAGGGTTTTGGGCGCCCCTCCTGGTTCAACAAGACCACAGTCTGTAAGACAGGCCTATGTCGTGGCTCAGATGCATAATCCGTGTTTATCTATGACAAAAAAAGAGCATTAGGGATCCAGACAACAATACAGTTGGGCACTCAGGGCGGGGGTACACATCTCTTACCATGCAAGGGACTTTTCTGTCCCAACAGGTGGTTCAACCCCCACAGAGTATAGGAGAACTAACAACAGGGTTCATACTTTGAATCTTGCTGTACTTCGGATCCACCACATAGGCACTCATTCTGAGTTAGGTACCAGCGTTGGACCGATCGTCTGGGGTGAGATATTTACCAGGTGCATGAAATACCTTTAATTACTAGTTTGCCAAGGGACAACAAGGCATTACATGCAGCATATATCAGAGTTTTCCGGCTCATTTCCCCAATAGATTTTGGCAGGTTTGACTTGATTTTCAGGGGAAACTTGTGGGGTGAAATGTTCACCGAAAAACTCGGAATTTCTTTCACTTTGCAATCACCTCTTTGCAAAGGGATTGTAATTCATCACCCCAACTGGAAGCCACCAGGAGAAATTGATGAAGTGAAGCTCGAATACAAGAGGCGTTGCTTTCCTCAGAGCATTTTCCATCTGAACTAGGAATCAGATCGTGCTATGGTAGGGAAATATTTCTTCTGTAAAGAGTGGGCTTTCCTTGTTGGAGACACAAAACTAATCCAGCAAGGCTTCAGAATTATGGAAAACATAGAAATAGGTTCAAAACAGTAAAGGAAGTGACAATTTAAGATTTTAGGTCTTGCGGAATAGACGAAATAGTTGGTCTAGTTGTCCTTTTCGCCTGTTTACCAGAAAAAACCTTATTTGCCTGCCATTGTGATTTCTGTGTAAAGCTGATATTGCAAACACAAGGAGATGATGGATGGAGCGCTGAAACTTTTCAGACACTCAACCCCAGTCACAGATCTGGGTTGAATACATCATTGTTCTTTAGCTCACTTTGCCACCTCAGTTCAGACCCAGCTATATGCAAATCAGTCTTGACCCTGTGCCTCATGGGAACAGTCCAGCTCGAACTGCCAAGCCAGGTCTTCCCTGAACCGGAAACAAGCATCCTGGGACCGGTTTCGGGGTAACACCCCTCATCAACCAGGCTAGCTTGAATCCAGTGGCAAAGTGAGCAAGGGACCCACGTCTGGGCATACAGTGCCAACTTAGGGCAAACAAAGCAAACACAAGGAGATGATGGACGGAGCGCTGACACTTTTCAGACACTCACCCCCAGTCACAGATCTGGGTTGAATCCATCATCGTTCTTTAGCTCACTTCGCCACCTCAGTTCAGACCCAGCTATATGCAAATCAGTCTTGACCCTGTGCCTCATAGGAACAGTCCAGCCCGAACTGCCAAGCCAGGTGTTTCCTGAACCAGAAACAAGCAACCTGGGACCGGATTCGGGGTAACACCCCTCATCAGCCGGGCTAGCTTGAATCCAGTGGCAAAGTGAGCAAAGGACCCACGTCTGGGCATACCCTGCCAACTTAGAGCGAACAAAGCAAACATAAGGAGATGATGGACGTAGCGATGAAACTTTTCAGACACTCACCCCCAGTCACAGATCTGGGTTGAATCCATGATTGTTCTTTAGCTCACTTCGCCACCTCAGTTCAGACCCAGCTATATGGAAATCAGTCTTGGCCCTGTGCCTCATGGGAAACAGTCCAGCCCGAACTGCCAAGCCAGGTCTTCCCTGAACCGGAAACAAGCATCCTGGGACCGGTTTCAGGGTAACACCCCTCATCAGCCAGGCTAGCTTGAATCCAGTGACAAAGTGAGCAAGGGACCCATGTCTGGGCATACCCTGCCAACTTAGGGCAAACAAAGCAAACACAAGGAGATGATGGACGGAGCGCTGAAACTTTTCAGACACTCACCCCAAGTCACAGATCTGGGTTGAATCCATCATATTTCTTTAGCTCACTTCACCACCTCAGTTCAGACCCAGCTATATGCAAATCAGTCTTGACCCTGTGCCTCATGGGAACAGTCCAGCCCGAACTGCCAAGCCAGGTCTTCTCTGAACCGGAAGCAAGCATCTTGTGACCGATTTCGGGGTGACACCCCTCATCAGCCAGGCTAGCTTGAATCCAGTGGCAAAGTGAGCAAGGGACCCACGTCTGGGCATACCCTGCCAACTTAGGGCGAACAAAGCAAACACAAGGAGATGATGGACGGAGCAATGAAACTTTTCAGACACTCACCCCTAGTCACAGATCTGGGTTGAATCCATCATCGTTCTTTAGCTCACTTTGCCACCTCAGTTCAGACCCAGCTATATGCAAATCAGTCTTGACCCTTTGCCTCATGGGAACAGTCCAGCCCGACCTGCCAAGCCAGGTCTTCCCTGCACCGGAAACAAGCATCCTGGGACTTTGGGGTAATACCCCTCATCAGCCAGGCTAGCTTGAATCCAGTGGCAAAGTGAGCAAGGGACCCACGTCTGGGCATACCCTGCCAACTTAGGGCGAACAAAGCAAACACAAGGAGATGATGGACGGAGTGCTGAAACTTTTCAGACACTCACCCCCAGTCACAGATCTGGGTTGAATTCATCATCGTTCTTTAGCTCACTTCGCCACCTCAGTTCAGACCCAGGTATATGCAAATCAGTTTTGACCCTGTGCCTCATGGGAACAGTCCAGCCCGAACTGCCAAGCCAGGTCTTCCCTGAACCGGAAACAAGCATCCTAGGACCGGTTTCGGGGTAACACCCCTCATCAGCCAGGCTAGCTTGAATCCAGTGGCAAAGTGAACAAGGGATATTGAACATCACTGCCTTTATTACTTGCCTGAAATGATTTATAGTTCTTTGTGTTTCTTTTATGTTTGTGCCTTGTCACACTAGATTTTTGTTAATTAGTAAATTGGTTTAAGAATTGTCAAAATCCATTCAAATAATTTGCCATTGTTATTTTTTATTACCTTCAAGCCATAACTGATTAATAATTGTGTTTTTTTCCTAGGGTCGATCCTGTCGTTTCTTTCACGGTGTGCAGAAGGTAAGGATGAATGATCAGAACATGTTAAAGTTCAAGCACGGATTGTACGAGGCCTGGGACATAGAGGAGCTGGTGGGGCTTGGAAAGAAGCTGCGAGCCTGCCCTTACTTTGCAGCCCGGGAACTGATGACAGAGGCCGATATTGTGTTCTGCCCATATAACTACCTGATGGATCCACAAATTAGAGAAAGTGTAAGTATGGTTTCTAAAAAGAGCACATGTTTTCAAAGAAAAAACTATCTGGGGAGCTGTGGGGGATTTTTGGTGAGCCTGTGCATGAGTGATGTGACATGGCATATTCTTGAAGTTTTCTTGGAGTTTTCTTGCTATCTCTGAAATTTCTAGGTTTTACTTACAGAGCTGTCTGTTGTTGAATGGCCTATTCAGTGGGCTTTAGGTCATCCCATTGCTTATCATTGGTTGGGTTTCTTTTCAATCTTGTTTGCTTCTAGTGTTGGTCTCTCCCCTAGAGCATAACTTCTCTAGCATCCTTTTAATTTGATTTGTATCCTCCCACTGCTTACATTTGGGGAACTACTTTGTTGTGCTTTTTAGTACTCAGTATGAAATTGGGTTATTTGTTGAGGGGATAAATACCCACCTCAAGTAATAATCACAATTCTTGTCAAGGTGAACCGCTGAAGTCACTAATTTAATCTGAGCTCGACCCCTCGGTAGCTGCGGTACAGACTTAACTTAGAAGCAATGTGTGAAGTATTATGCAGTACTAAACAGTAACAAAGTCAACATGTAAACCCATAAAAATCCGAATATGAATTAGAAAAATAGAGTAAAATTAAATAAACAATATGAGACAACAGCGGAAAAAATCCAATATGGGGAACCAAAGATATGAATTTCTAAAAGTTTTAAGTAGAAATAGCACTAAAAAGCACAAAGTTCTAGTGATATTCAGTGGCCACGGTAGAACAGGACCTATGCTCAAATTTGATACTGACAGCGATGGAGTGGGGGCCGGATACACTAACGAGGATCTTTCTGGTTAAGATTTTACCTTCTGACGTTAGTCCTTTAAGTCCCAATCCAACACTAGAGTACACCTCTAAAGCATCTAAGACCTCAGGGGTAGGCACTTAGTGACTCACAGGGTGCCAGGCAAAGGCCACAATGGGGTCTGGTCCAGGTCCATTTGCCACTAGTCAGCTGGGCAATTGCAGCAAAAGGCCTTTTGTAGATTGCTGTGTCCCTGTAGCTTTAAAAGGAGGTCAGTCTTATGACCTTTGGAGTTCTATTCTTTGTCTTGGGTACAAGAGAACGAGCATGTCCAGTCTTCTAGGCTGTTCTTAGGCTTCAGACAGCAGGTTCAGTCCTCTTCTGATCTTCCGCAGGTCTAGGAAAGTTCTTAAGTGCGTTCCTGGAGGTGCCACATTTATGCCTGGCATGAACTAGTGGGTGGGAATGACCCCTGGGGATGCCCTAACGGGGTGAAGGTTTCCGGGGCTAAACTAACCCACTTTGGGCATTTTCAAGATGGCCGAAATCTTCAGCCATACTAAACTTGGGCTCTGAGGACTGGTGTTGTGTTTGTGTGTACTATTGCTATCCTACTGTCCTCCCACATCTAACTCTAAAATCCAGTTTTAGGCAGCCATGTACACCCAACAAACTCAGAAACAGAAGACTGGTAAAATCAAGTTGAGCTTTCAGCAACCCGACAGTGTATAAACACAAAGGGCCTCCTTACGATGTCGCGGTCAAGGGACCGACCGACACCCGGTAGGCGGTCCCGACCGACTAATTAGTATGCGACTGAACACTGTTCGGTCGCACTCCTATACTTTACAATGGAAGCATGCGTTCCGGCCGGATTGCATGCTCCCATTGTAAAATGCGAGGTGCAGTTCATACCTTGCACCCTGTGGCAGGCACCTCAAGGTGCCTACAACAAGGTGCAGGGATCAACAGGCCTCCAACCGGAGGCAGCGCACCAAACTGGGCCCTGCTCGGGGCCCCCAAAGTCGAGTTCGGACAGCCTTTCTGTGTCGGAAATGCCGGCACAGAAAGGCTGTGTAAACCTGACATCGTAATCCCTCGGGCGGAAAGTGCCGCCCTTGGGATTACTGGCTGCATTCCGACTGGTGGACGGGGTCTCCAAGCCCGTCGGAAGCCAATCAGAATGACCGTTCGCATTCCTTTCCGACTGATTCCATCGTAATGGGTCGGTCGGAAATTTATCCAACCGGTATATTAAGATGCGGTCGGAACGGCTCCGACCCTTTGTAATTAGGCCCAAAGTGTTTTGGCATTCAGTTTCCTTTCTTTGATGTGTACCGATTAATGTTATAGGTAAAACTAAAGCAGGCCTGTGAAGCACGATGTGACACTCTAATGCTAAAGAGATTGCTCACAGCCCCACTCCGAAAGTCACTCTAAACCAGTTCTGGGACAGCTCTCCCTCCCACAGGGGTTGGTGCATCTCTTACTAGAAGGCGAAAAGTGGAGGCAAGCATAGGCACTCTTTATTGTTCTAACTAGTCGAATAACCTTGCCAACTGTGAACGTGACTTGGATAAGTATATTGATTTTTAACTGCTGAGGGTATTGTTGGATTGGTACTGTACTGAATTCTTTTTTTCAACATATTGTGCATTTGTTTTGTTGGGCAGCTTTCGTAATTGTTTTTGCTGTTGTTATCTGGGGCTGGATGGCATTGATTGCGATCTTGGTTACATTTTGTGGCTTTGGCAATATACCCAGCACTTTGTACTTTCATGGATGGTGTAGGAATAGACACGACTCAAAAGAAATCCAACACTAATTTATAAAAATAGAGCAGAATTTATATAAATTTAAATGAACACAATCAGATAAGTATAAGCAGAGTTATGGATTTTAGATACATCAGTGCAATTCACTACTCCAAAACCTTTACATTGCGGTCAATGGAGAAAACGACCTGTGACAATTGGTCACTTGCAGGTCGAGTCCAGTGGAATTCGCTGGTGTTAAGGTGATGTGGGTCTCGTGACCAAGTAACGACAGTGAGTTGAATTTTACCTGGCTCATAGGACCCGGGTGCAGAGTTGTTCTGGCTGTCTTTGGTGCTGAAGTGGGAGCTGCTGTGTTGCTGGTTTTACCACTTAGACGGTGCTGGTGAGGAAACGGATGCAAAAACTCGACAGCGGGGCCACTGAGGTGACGAGTTGAAGATGCTGCGGAGTCCCCTCGAGGCACAGCGTCGGAAAATTGTAGTGAAAACGTTAGGTGCCTGAAACTTGCTGGAGGTCAGGGCTACGTTTCCCACAATGCACCAGACCATTTACCTGTGGGCAATCTTGTTGGAGGTCAGGACTAAATTTCCCACAATGCACTAGACCATTTACTTTTAGGCAATCCCTCAGCAGGGCCAATGGCCAGTGATTCTTTGGTTCTGGGAGTGGGCTTACCTGCGGGACACTGGTACCTCTAGTCCAAGACAGTTGTGGAGTTGCCTTTGGTGCTCAGAGAGGTTCCTCTTGACTTTGGAACCAGTCTCTGGTCCGGGAAGAGTCGCAGTCATGCAGTTGCAGGGTAGTTGCCACAGGTGCCTTTGCTTTGTGCAGATCCTGAAGTCGCAAACTCGGTTCACTTTTTTGTCCTTTGTTGCAAGTTGTTTCAGATCTGAGGTTCTAGTGCCAGGGGTGCCAAGATATTCACAGGAAGACATTGGAGCTGTTTGTGCCTGCTTTAGGGTGAGCATAGTGCGATAGATGTATGCAATACCTCCAATAGCACCTTCAGATCTATCTAATCTGATGATTTCATAGTTGGGAGGCAAAGAATGTCCAGAATGGTTGAGGAAATGTCATTGAGCTACGTTTCTGTTAAGATCAGGAGGTCAAGGTCTTATGGTAGTATGAGATTGGCGATGTCTGTTTCCTGGATAGATTTGATATGCGATTGGGTACGACTGCCTCTTGGTGAGTTATAGGGACCTCTAGGAAATCATGCTTGTTTATAGTTCTCAAGTTGAGACTGGGTTCTCTTAGTGGGTTGGAGGGAATAGTTCAGATATTGACCAGCGAGGGTAAAGAGTCTATTTGTGTGGTGTTATATGATCGCAAAAGGTAGTGAATGTCAGCCTCAGATAGATGATTGGTAAACCTCTGGGGTCTGGAGTGGGAATTGAGAAGGGGTCTCGATTTCAAGTGCAAGATGGGTGGATTCTTTGTGGTTGAAACTCAAGCAAGGAGTGTCTATCAATTGTGGGAGGATTAGGTTGTTTAGTGATTAGTGATCTGTAAGTTTCAGCGGTCAAGCTGGGATTCCAAAGCTTCTCTAGCATCAGGGTTATATGTATAAGGTTCTATAGGTCGCATTTAACTAGCTGAAGTTTGTGTGGCGAGCTTGTCCTCAAAGGAAGAACTGTCTACAAAACAGTTGGGAGTGTAGGATGGGGGGTTGTAGATTGGCGGAAGAAGGTTAGACGGAGATAAAGTAGTTGTGATGTTAGGCAGAGGGGTAGAAAGAAGAATCAAATGAATGTCATCTGCGGGTGTTTTCCCTTTTTGGTCACTGTGGGTGGGATGGGGGACATGGTGCTCGAGTGGGTTGCTACTTGTACAACAGATGGTTTAGTAGATATAGTGCATTTGCTAGAAAGAGGGCGATTGTTAGATCTGCAACTCATGGTGTTGCTGGGTTCATGGTAGAGTGCAGTGGCATAGAATGCGGTGGCGTAGAGTGCGGTGGTCCAGAGTAGATGCAGTGGCATAGGATGCAGTGGCATGGAGTGCAGCCATACAGAGTAGTGTCAGAGTGCAGGGACGTAGAGTGCAGGGTTGTAGAGTGGTACAGAGAACAGTGACGTAGAGTACAGTGGCGCAGAGTAGTATAGAGTGAGGTAGAGTGCAGTGAAATAGAGTGCAGTGGTGTAGAGTAGAGTGGTGCAGTGGCATAGAGTGCAGTCTTGCAGAGTAGAATGTAGTAGAGTGCAGTGCCATAGAGTGGTGCATAGTAGAGTGGGGCAGAGAGCAGTGATGTAGAGTACAGTGGTGCAGAGTAGAATAGAGTGGCATAGAGTGCAATGACATAGAGCACAATGGTGTAGAGTGACCTAGCATGCAGTGGCGTAAAGTAGAATGTTGTAGAGTATAGTGGTGTGAAGTGCAGTGGTGCAAAGTAGTTGGCGTAGGTACAGTAGCGTAGGGTGCATTTTTTTTTAGTAAAGTGGTGTAGCGTGAATTGGCGCAGAGTGCAGTGGTTTAGAGTAGAGTGGCGTAGTGTAAAGAGCAGTGGCGTAGAGTGGTGCAGCGTAGAGTGCAGTAGCGCGGAGTGAAGTAGAGTGGCATAGATTGCAGTGCCATAGAGTAGATTGTTTTAGAGTAGAGTGGAGTGGTGCAGGGCAGAGCATAGTGGTGCAGGGTAGAGTGCAGTGTCATAGAGTAGTGCCGTAGAGTGCAGTGGTGTAGAGTGGCATAGAGAAGAGTAGCGCAGCGTTGATTGCAGTGGCATTGAGTGGCGCAGAGTGAAGTAGAGTGGTGTAAAGTACAGTGACGTAGGGTATTAGAGTGAAGTGATGTAGAGTGGAGTGGTGCAGGGTGGAGTGGCCTAGACTGGAGTGATGTAGAGTGCAGTGGTGCATAGTAGAGTGAGGTACAGTGCACTGACATAGAGTGGTGCATAGAGTGAAGTGGCATAGAGTGAAGTGGCATAGAGTGCAGTGTCAGAGTGCAGGGTGCATAGTAGATTAGAGTGGCGTAGAGTGCATTGCTTAGAGTGCAGTAGAGTGGCTTAGAGCGGTGCAGAGTAGAGTGCAGTGCCATAGAGTAAAGCGATGCAGAGTAGAGTGGCGCAGAGTTGCATAGAGTAGAGTGGCATAGAGTTCAGTGGCAGAGAGTGCAGTGCTGCAGAGCATAGTGGTGTAGAGTGTATTAGTGTAGTGTGCAGTGATGTTGTGGTGCAGAGTAAAGTGACATAGAGAGCAATAGAGTAGAGTAAAGTGCAGTGGCATATATTAGAGTATAGTGGCTTACAGTGCAGTGGTGTAGAGTAGATTGGCATAGAGTGCAGTGACATAGAGTGCAGTGGTGTAGGGTGAGTGGCGTAGAGTGAAGCATCGTAGAGTGGAGCGTTGCAGAGTGGAATAGAGTGACGTAGACTGCAGTGGCATAGAGTAGATTGTTTCAGAGTAGAGTGAAGTTGCGCAGAGTGCAGGGGTATAGAGTGCAGTGGTGCAGAGTAGATTGAGTGGGTTAGAGTGGATTGGCGAAGAGTGGAGCGATGCAGAGTTCAATAGCGTAGAGTGGCAGAGAGTGCAGTGTTGCAACGTATACTGTTGCAGAGTGCAGCGGGGTATAGTAGAGTTGCGTGGAGTACATTGGCATTGAGTGCAGTGGTGCAAGGTAGAGTGCAGTGGTGCAAAATAGAGTGCAGTTGCGCAGAGTAGAGTGGTGCAGAGTAAAGTGGCGTAGAGAGCAATGGCTTAGAGTACAGTGGTGCAGAGTAGAATAGAGTGGTGTAGAGTACAATGACAAGAGTACAATGAGGTAGGATGCAGTGGTGCAGAGTATCTTGGTTTGAAGTGCATTGGATTTGAGTAAAGTGGTGTAGAGTGCATTGGCATAGAGTGTAGTGGCGTAGAGTGGTGCAGAGTAGAGTGGAGTGGTGCTGAGTGCAGCAGCACCGAGTGAAGGGGCATAGAGTAGATTGTTTTAGAGTAGAGTGTAGTGGTGGAGAGTAGATTAGAGTGGCATAGAATAGATTGGCATAGAATGCACTGGCGTACAGTGGAATGGTACAGAGTAGAGTGCATTGGCATAGAGATCAGTATCGCACAGTAGGGTGGCATTGAGTAGAGTGGCGTGGAGTAGAGTGCAATGGTGCATAGTAGAGTAGTATGGGGTAGAGTGCATTGGCATAGAGTGGAGTGGTGTAGAGCAGAGAGGCGAAGAGTGGAGTGGAGCAGAGAAGACTGCAGTGACACAGCGTGGAGTGGCGTAGTGTGGAGTGGTGCAGAGTAGAATGCAGTGGCATGGAGTGGTGCAGAGTAGAGTGGGGTAACGTGGAGTATGCGTAGTATGGTAGCATACTTTCATTACAGAAAACACATCTTCAATTGAAATAACCATCACATTTGCACTTTACTGATAAAAGTATGCAGCGCACAAACGATAATGTGTGGAAATGACATCCCCCTAATGTACTGATTTGATTGTCAGCACAGTTCATTTACAGACATTTACATTTTGTTGTGTGCTAGGAAAAAAACATTGTACAGCCTTCCTCAAACCGCCCCCAGTAGCCAGCATGATTGTCACATAAATCCTCTCACTTTGAAATCGGAGAAAGAAAAATAAACACCAAGCTCCCTGGAAGACACAGCCTGACCTTTGACCTCAGTCTTTATTTGAATGCACAGCAAATGTGACAAGATAAGAACAAGATTTAAAGGCCCATTTACAGAAAGCAAGTTTGTGGAAGGATACAGGAAACAAGGTTTGGGCAACGGGAGGGACAACTCGAGCTGGACAGCCTAAAGCAAATTAAACTAGCAAATAGAAAGCCAGAAAATGTGAGTTACAAACCACAAAGCCAATGGTAAGCAACAGGAGGAATGCATTCCTAGGTCAACTTTCTGAATATCCCCAAGATGTCTTTAGGAAACCAGACAGCTGTGCTGTCTGGTGGGCTGCAACCTAAAAATCACGTGCCAAATGCCGCAGCCCCAGATAACACACCCTTTTGTCTAGTCAAGAATTCCTGCTTTGGTGATCGTGAGTCCAGCCACGGTTCTGAAGGGGGAGGAATACTTTGCAGAGGGGCTCCATTGGAAAGGGGAGACTACCCCTTTCCCAATGTTATCCCTATTTGCTCTATCTTTGCCCGGGTGGCGCAAGGCCACTGGGTGTCAAACAACAACAATAACAAGAAATGGCAGCTGCAGTTTAGCCTTCCCAGGGTTCCCGATCAGGGAGGGCCGGGTGCAGATCGGACCCGAGGAAAGAGAAAACGGTATCTTACTGTTATGTTAATTTTTAAACACATGGTTGGTAAAATGCACATATTTTACTGTGTGCTTTTGAGCTTTGTTACTTTGCAGCTTCAACTCTTGTGATCCAGGTAGGACTACTTGGGAATTGGTAATCCTGTTGAAAAAACTCTTGTGTTGTAATGTAAACAAAGGGCAGACACTGGGCAAAAGGGCAGATTTTATTGGTTAAAGGACTGAATTTCAAAAATGTAAACAGGTACATGAATAAATCTACATCCCTGCACTTTGTAATAAGGCGGTTAAAGGTAGGTTATTCTTTGCTTTAAAGGGTTGCTTGAGTTTTAGCAGAACAGATAACTTGTAATGTACTTACTTAACATAAACTCACATTACAGATGGAAATTGATTTAAAAGACCAAGTGGTTATTTTGGATGAAGCTCACAACATTGAAGACTCAGCTCGCGAGGCGGCAAGCTACAGTGTCACAGAAGCCCAGCTCATAGACACACGAGAGGAAATTGAAACTATGGTGAAATACAACATCCGAAGTGATGACCATTTGCCTCTCTTGGCTGTGTGCTGCAGTTTGACAAAGTAAGGAGAGTTGAAGTATTGGCTGACCTGCTGATGTTTTGTACCTCCTATGTGTTGTCTTAAAATGATTCGACATTCACACGCATTGTAATTGAAAAGAAATCATACGTAGATCTGCTGTGTTGTTCTGTGAGTGTAACATATATCTACCCCCTTTCTGCTGGACAAGAAGTACTTTCTAATAATGTTTTTTGCGTCGGGCACTCCAATCATTTATGGCTTGAGAGCAAGTAGAGTCTCATTGATATACATCTCATGTTTAGAGACCTTACTTGTTTTAAAGCCGGAATCTATCATAGATTCACATGCTTTGTTAATATTGCCCTCTACCGCATGGGTCGTAAATGCTCGTATTTATGGCCAAAGCTTCCAAGAGTGTAGGAGTTAACTTGGGAGTGTCTATAAGGAGAATCCTATGTGGAGGGTCACTGTCTCCAACAACTCCTCATGCGTCCAGAGCCTGTTTGGATTTTTATTTCTGCAATTGTTTCAGTCCAAAGAAAAAACGCAGAGTCAGTAACAGGGAAACCAGGGGGGAAGGAGCAGCCTTGTTGGTGTCGTTGACATCTAGTAGCTTTAAGGCATTAAAAAGGAAATCCTGGAGTGTGGAGAATTTTTATTTGTATTATTTTTTACACAACAGCATGTGCAGAAACACCCGACTTAAAGAAACTGGGAGAGACCAAAAAGGGAAAAAGTATTATGTAAACAGAACGAAATAAGACAACACACAGAATGACCACTAAAATGCTCAAATTGCACTGTGCTCCTTTGTGAGCCCATGCCAGTGGAACACTTTGAAGGTCATTGGGAGGGTGACTGATGCAGGAAACCCACTATAAACCAGCAGATGTCCAGCTCTGCCCCAATGCTGAATGCCCTCCTCATTTAGCCATGGCGGAGCTGCTGAATTGAATTAAAATAGAAAGGGATAGAGCAGCAACAAATTTAGAACGAAGAAGGAACATATTTATCTTACTCTGTTCAGAAAGTGAATTGAGATTTGATCTTAGTCTGTCACAGGCAAGGCATAGAATCCATTACATTATTTCAAAGGATCTTGAATTGGTTCTGTTTCGCATCCACATCGTGAAGAAGAAAGACTTCTGCCATTTTTTGCTTGAACAAGTCTGTGATCTTGGAGTCTTCTTCAGGACGTTCAACAGGTGCTTCCTCAGTGGCACCAACCCAGTGGAAAAACATGCGGCAGCCCTGTGTTTGCACCTTGTGATGTCTCTCTGCATGAAACCATTTTTGTACATTTTGTTGAATTGAAGGCAAATTGTCCCCAGCATTGTGTAAAGTGGAAGCATATGGTGGATACAATGAGGCCAGCCAGACAGGTGGAATGAAAAACACCTAGAACTTTTTGGGCTCTCCATCTTGTCTTTCCAGATTTGCTAACAGAATTAAAGAAAACCTACCACAATGGACATGAGTGTAGATATATGAAGTAGATGTGGGGAAGCTCCACAGATAATTATGGTCTGGTTAAACTGGCATATGATGCGTCCATCACTGTATAGCTGATGCCTGAGAACCAAAAGTTGCTATTTCCAGTTGTATCGTCTTTAAAACCTTAAGTATGTATGTTGAGGGAGTAAGTGTCTTGGTACTCAGGCGAGTACAACTTATGGGCTTCCCAAACCATTCGTTTCAAGATTGTCACAAAAAGTAGCTTTATACCCAATCCCATCCAAACCTGATCCCGGACCACTAATATATTCAATAAAAGCTAGAATTTTATGGAACTTTTGGTCCAAGAGGTTGTGAAGGACACTGAATGAAGTGAAACTTGTCAACAGTAACATGATGACATGACTTAGCATAGTTGACAAGCGTACCCAGTGATCTCTCCATAATGCACTTTAACTGT
Source organism: Calotriton arnoldi (assembly GCA_963921515.1). NCBI lineage: Eukaryota > Metazoa > Chordata > Amphibia > Caudata > Salamandridae > Calotriton > Calotriton arnoldi. The sequence goes on from CAWUFW010000289.1 coordinate 2,007,804, forward strand.
AAGAAACAGAACTAGTATCATACCGGAAACAAGAAAATCAGAGCTCAGTTAATAATCTATTCTACCTTCTTGGTTGATAGGTTTATTGGAGAGTTCTCTGTTGTGCACACCACATTAAAATACCACCTATCTCATTATGTGCATACATTCTAAAAAATTAAAAATTAATTGCAAATAAGACCCCCAGTAGTTTACATGAACTTTACTATCTTCTTGGTCAGGGTTATAATCAATGCTACTTTTTTTTGCATTTTGTGGTTTGTTCTGCTCTGCGCACTATGTCTGTGGTACAGTAGTGAACATATTCATCCCTAAAGCATAAAATCTTGCAATGCAACAAACAGCCTCAATGTCCAATGACCATACTAATGTAGAAGGTCTTCTGGCACTGTATTTCTCTTTAAAAAGTTCAGCTAGATCAATGGGCCTTAAAGTACTTATGCATTCTTCTTCCTAATAAGATGCCTCATGTTTTCTGCCATTTCTGTGATCCTTAATTGCTATAGTCCACTATTTACAGCATTATACAATTCTTTGTTACAGTTTGTGTGCAATAGTACCCTCTCACCTAAATCACAGGCCACAAGGATTAGGCATTGATACTGAGGAGTTCACGTAACAGTACAAATAGAACTGGAAGTCTTGAGATAAGACATAGTCCAAATCCAGTCCTCTTCAGGAGTTTATTTGTCAAAAGCACACATTCACAGCACTGGCATAAATAATGTTGTTTCCCCAGTGTCAGGCTAGCTTTAGATCATGCGCACCTGGGAAATGTATTGCATGCACAAGACATTGCCGCCCATTTCTAAACTATACTGGCAGTGCCATTAATGTCCGCTTGTAACACAGTGTCCTTTTCACCATTTTATCTGACTGTTCTTTGCGCCATAAATACTTTTAAAACCAATAAGGGCACAGACTGGGTCAACAGATAGAATACGCTGTACCGTGGTGATTTTTTGTGCTGGTGTTTACCTAGTGGGATTGTTCATGGTGAACAATTGATTCCTGACCTAGGCGCTTCTGGTGCCTGTTCTACTGCGTAGTGTTGCGGAGAGACTGATTAATAGTGACAAAGTAAATCTAGAAGGTTCTTCATTGAGCTCAGTTATTAAAAGCATAGAAATCCACTATATTCATCTTTCTGTATCGCTCTGATCCTTCAAGTGCAATCTTGTGTTCACTCTGCTGGGATGAGCAAAGGCATGTAACCTATTTAATTTGCTTTTATCCCTCATAACGAGGAATACAAGTTTTTGGATGCAGTATGTTAGAGTTTTTTTATTACCAGAATGCCTCCATCCACTTTCATGAGGCAAATGTGCATGCCGTTCTAGCTATAAAACCATTAAATTGAAAGACCTAGATAAGCCCAAATACTTGTTCCCACTCTCCTTGAGTGGTTGATGTTTAATTATCAATGGGCAGACACTAACTCTGTGTACGCTTAGCGTCAACTGTGACCATGCAGATACAGAAGTCAGGAGTATACAGCAGTTGTGTTCACTTGCTCAGGAACTCACATTTCTTCGATTCCTGAACAGATAATGTCACCCACCAGTGTAACATTTTGACCAAGTCTGTGGAAGCTGGCTGATATTAACTTCCCTCAACTACCCATCCATGCTCTCCACTCTACCTCCATCCGGTGTCAGCAAAGATTGCAATGGAAGTGCCAAATTTCTTGCTCAGTGGACTTTTCTGATCTTGTTCAATCTAATGAGATTTATCACAACTTTGACTCCTGCCTTTTGATGTCGGAGAGGAGGACTCTGTTCTCTTCTGAACGTCCAATCTTTTTTCTGCCAAGTACATTCAATATGGAAAGGGGGTTGGGAGCACACTGCCTCACATCCCAGCACAGTTCGCCCCTTTGCATCCTGGTAAATGCAGTACAAAATTAATGCTTACTTGAAATTTAGCTGTAGTTTTTCACCAAAGTTGGTGCAGACATTGCTGTATATCTCTAGACACGTGTTTCTGGGTTCAGCCCTTCATCAGTAGAGAGCAGCAGTTGTAGAAAGCAAAAGAAAAGTCATCTGGGGTTGCTGGAAATGCTGCCAAATTCCTCTCAGGCCACAGTACCACACACAGGCACACAGGTGCATCTCCGAAGCGCGTCAGCTTGCTGGCTCAAGGGAGCCTTTTGAACAGAAAGGGGGTTGGGAGCACACTGCCTCACATCCCAGCACAGTTCGCCCCTTTGCATCCTGGTAAATGCAGTACAAAATTAATGCTTACTTGAAATTTAGCTGTATTTTTTCACCAAAGTTGGTGCAGACATTGCTGTATATCTCTAGACACGTGTTTCTGGGTTCAGCCCTTCATCAGTAGAGAGCAGCAGTTGTAGAAAGCAAAAGAAAAGTCATCTGGGGTTGCTGGAAATGCTGCCAAATTCCTCTCAGGTCACAGTACCACTCACAGGCACACAGGTGCATCTCCGAAGCTCGTCAGCTTGCTGGCTCAAGGGAGCCTTTTGAACAGAAAGGGGGTTGGGAGCACACTGCCTCACATCCCAGCACAGTTCGCCCCTTTGCATCCTGGTAAATGCAGTACAAAATTAATGCTTACTTGAAATTTAGCTGTAGTTTTTCACCAAAGTTGGTGCAGACATTGCTGTATATCTCTAGACACGTGTTTCTGGGTTCAGCCCTTCATCAGTAGAGAGCAGCAGTTGTAGAAAGCAAAAGAAAAGTCATCTGGGGTTGCTGGAAATGCTGCCAAATTCCTCTCAGGTCACAGTACCACTCACAGGCACACAGGTGCATCTCCGAAGCTCGTCAGCTTGCTGGCTCAAGGGAGCCTTTTGAACAGAAAGGGGGTTGGGAGCACCCTGCCTCACATCCCAGCACAGTTCGCCCCTTTGCATCCTGGTAAATGCAGTACAAAATTAATGCTTACTTGAAATTTAGCTGTATTTTTTCACCAAAGTTGGTGCAGACATTGCTGTATATCTCTAGACACGTGTTTCTGGGTTCAGCCCTTCATCAGTAGAGAGCAGCAGTTGTAGAAAGCAAAAGAAAAGTCATCTGGGGTTGCTGGAAATGCTGCCAAATTCCTCTCAGGTCACAGTACCACTCACAGGTACACAGGTGCATCTCCGAAGCTCGTCAGCTTGCTGGCTCAAGGGAGCCTTTTGAACAGAAAGGGGTTGGGAGCACACTGCCTCACATCCCAGCACAGTTCGCCCCTTTGCATCCTGGTAAATGCAGTACAAAATTAATGCTTACTTGAAATTTAGCTGTAGTTTTTCACCAAAGTTGGTGCAGACATTGCTGTATATCTCTAGACACGTGTTTCTGGGTTCAGCCCTTCATCAGTAGAGAGCAGCAGTTGTAGAAAGCAAAAGAAAAGTCATCTGGGGTTGCTGGAAATGCTGCCAAATTCCTCTCAGGTCACAGTACCACTCACAGGTGCATCTCCGAAGCTCGTTAGCTTGCTGGCTCAAGGGAGCCTTTTGAACAGAAAGGGGGTTGGGAGCACACTGCCTCACATCCCAGCACAGTTCGCCTCTTTGCATCCTGGTAAAATTAATGCTTACTTGAAATTTAGCTGTAGTTTTTCACCAAAGTTGGTGCAGACATTGCTGTATATCTCTAGACTCGTGTTTCTGGGTTCAGCCCTTCATCAGTAGAGAGCAGCAGTTGTAGAAAGCAAAAGAAAAGTCATCTGGGGTTGCTGGAAATGCTGCCAAATTCCTCTCAGGTCACAGTACCACTCACAGGCACACAGGTGCATCTCCGAAGCTCGTCAGCTTGCTGGCTCAAGGGAGCCTTTTGAACAGAAAGGGGGTTGGGAGCACACTGCCTCACATCCCAGCACAGTTCTCCCCTTTGCATCCTGGTAAATGCAGTACAAAATTAATGCTTACTTGAAATTTAGCTGTAGTTTTTCACCAAAGTTGGTGCAGACATTGCTGTATATCTCTAGACACGTGTTTCTGGGTTCAGCCCTTCATCAGTAGAGAGCAGCAGTTGTAGAAAGCAAAAGAAAAGTCATCTGGGGTTGCTGGAAATGCTGCCAAATTCCTCTCAGGTCACAGTACCACTCACAGGCACACAGGTGCATCTCCAAAGCTCGTCAGCTTGCTGGCTCAAGGGAGCCTTTTGAACAGAAAGGGGGTTGGGAGCACACTGCCTCACATCCCAGCACAGTTCGCCCCTTTGCATCCTGGTAAATGCAGTACAAAATTAATGCTTACTTGAAATTTAGCTGTAGTTTTTCACCAAAGTTGGTGCAGACATTGCTGTATATCTCTAGACACGTGTTTCTGGGTTCAGCCCTTCATCAGTAGAGAGCAGCAGTTGTAGAAAGCAAAAGAAAAGTCATCTGGGGTTGCTGGAAATGCTGCCAAATTCCTCTCAGGTCACAGTACCACTCACAGGCACACAGGTGCATCTCCGAAGCTCGTCAGCTTGCTGGCTCAAGGGAGCCTTTTGAACAGAAAGGGGGTTGGGAGCACACTGCCTCACATCCCAGCACAGTTCGCCCCTTTGCATCCTGGTAAATGCAGTACAAAATTAATGCTTGAAATTTAGCTGTAGTTTTTCACCAAAGTTGGTGCAGACATTGCTGTATATCTCTAGACACGTGTTTCTGGGTTCAGCCCTTCATCAGTAGAGAGCAGCAGTTGTAGAAAGCAAAAGAAAAGTCTGATGACGGGCTCAACCCAGAAACGCATGTCTAGAGATATACAGCAATGTCTGCACCAACTTTGGTGAAAAACTCCAGCTAATTTTGAAGTAAGTTTGAACTGTGTACTGCATTTACCAGGATGCAAAGGGGCGAACTGTGCTGGGACTGTGAGGCAGTGTGCTCCCAACCCCCATTCTTACATTCAATATGGTTTCGCTGGTTCAGATGCTAGGAGCTCTACAGTCAACAGGATGGTTGTGGTCCCTGAACCTGAAGTACACAAGTGTTTCCAGCAACCAGGGTATCCTCACCAAAGGTTTCTCAGCTGTGTTGTGTGTGGAATGTGCTTCCAGTGCAAAGTTCAGTCGTATGAACTGGCATGTGGCATCAAATTTGATAGCGACACAGACTTCATACTAAGGTTTTGAGGAGCATATATCTACCTTTATTTTGAAGATCAGCTGGTGAGATTCTCCTCTACACATTTTGCCTTCCAGTCTCTGAGGTTTTAGGCATATCTGCTATTTAGTCATTCTCTGCTAAAGACAAACCCTTATCAAGTTTCAGAGTGACAAGATCACCATCAGGACTCTTGTAAGGTTTATTCCTAAAACTGATTTTGAATTCCATTGTAATCGAACAGTATTGTGACCTGTTTTATTTGAAAATCCTACCACGCTGCACGTCAACCCACCTCTGTGATACTTCGTGGAAAGGACAGGAAGTTCTGAGTAAAACCACAATTATTTGTACTTAATGGAACAACTAAGAACAGAAAGATACAAAAAATGTGGACAGACAATTATTTGGTTGAGTTTGGCACACACCTCAGTGGTAAAAGCTGCCATGTACCACTCCATTGTCTGAGTTCTGCAAGTTGCATAATGGGCATTGGTACATTCCTTACAGTCATGCCAGAGTGGATACTTAATTGAACATGTGGTCCTGTAAAATGCATAAAGATCACATCTTTGCTCTGCTGTCAGGTATTTATTGTGTGCTACTCTAAGAAAGCATGTGAGTTTAGAAAGTGTCCAGTGGCAGAGAAATTCTATTTTTTTTCCATTAATGATGTCTGTATATAAGTGTTCTTCTGAACAGTTATTGGTGTTTCTTGGAGGCAGAGCTACTGGTTCAGAAAGGCAAAGTCAGGTTTTACAAAATAAGCCACTCTAGATAAGCCATTTGGGCTTTAAAAAATAATGCAACTATAGGATATCTTTTCCTGCAGAGTATTTAAGCAAACCTCTTCCTATGTGGAAGGCTTAATCCAGCATTTTTCTTCACAACGAGTCATCACCAGCGGCAGTTGGTCACTTCTGATATCATGATTTGCGTCCTGCAACACCACTTGAAGTGATATATCAGAAGTATGTGAGGTGTGGCAGCATTGCTGGGGTCAGTTCCTATTTTCCACCCCTCCACAGATACAGGTTCTGGAGCTAGTGAGGTTTCCTCATTTGTTTCACAATCTTTCCAGACTTTTTGCGACATGTACTCTTCTGTGCAGATGCAACTTAAGGCCATCTATGAGAGTGACATCATACTGACGGTAGCATCTTTGAAAAGGAGATCCAAAACTCTTTGAAGTACCGGAGTTGCACTTGCTGTTGCTACAGGAGCCGTTCCTCGTGTCACTAACACGCTGAGCATAAGAATAAACATGGACATTCTCCGTTAACTACTCACCATGGTAAGAAAAGGAAGAGGCCTCATTCTAATATGACCTTTATTTAATTTTTTATTTTAGAGGTTTTATATAGTGCTAGCTTGACCCAGGGGTATCAGAGCGCTTTACAGAATTAAGAGCAAGGCAACAATCAATGGAACAGGATTACATATGAAATGGCAAAGGAAGTGAAAGATCAGTACAGATTTTGGAGCAAGGCAATAATCTTAAGATCAATGGTTACATACGCATTGAAAATAAGGGACGTGTAACAGAAAAGGAACACACATAAAATCAGTACAAAGAACGATTTGCAGGGACATGAGGGATGAGGTAGCTGAAAATGAGGTCAAAAACAATTAACAATTTAGGGGACATAAAGTGTTGGCTCGGCAAGAGCCAGCAGAAACAGAGCGATGAACAGACAAATTACAGAAATGAGGTTAGAACAGAAATAAATGGGGTTAGATTCTGGGGCTCTAGTATTTATTGAGGATATGGCGTTTCAGGTCTCTTTTAAAGCCTGGGTAGGAAGGGTTGCAACGAAGGTCCCTCGGGAGGGCATTCCAGATGCTGGGAGCATTTCCTGAGAAGGAGCGAGTCAGGGTAGAGTTTTTTTTTTAGTAACGGGGGTACTAGAAGAAGAGCATTAGAGCTTCTCATTGGTCTGCCACATCCTGCTCTTGTGAGTTTGTTGTTTAAGTAGTCAGGGGATTGAGAGTGAAGTGCTTTGTGGGTGATGCAGGCAGTCTTGTAGATGCATCTACCTTCGATGGGGAGCCAGTTGAGGGACTTGAGGGTAGGCGGGATGTGTTCATACCGTTTGCAGTCAGTTATGAGACGGGCAGCCATGTTGAGTACTGATCTAAGGGGGGCGAGGTGAATTTTCGGGGTCCCAGTGAGAATAACGTTCCCATAGTCGAGTTTGGATAGGACTAGCGATTGAACAACCCATTTGAAGACGTCAGCAGGGATGAAAGGTTTGATTTTTTTGAGGTGTTTAAGTGTGAAAAGCGCTCCTTTGGCAGATGTTTTGATATGGTCCTTAAGGGACATATCTTTGTCCAGGGTGAAACCTAGGTATTTAGCAGTGTTGGATAGAGTAAGCGGACAATTGAGGGCTTTGAGGTCAGTGATCCAGCTTTGGATAGGGAGGTGGTTACTTTTGGGGGCGAATAGAATGATTTCCGTTTTGTTAGGGTTCAATTTAAGATGGTTAGAGTAAAACCAAGATTGAATCTTGCTCAGTGTGATGTTAAGATGAAGGATGTTCCTGTGAGATCTGATTTTATAGTAGAGTTGCGTGTCATCAGCATAAAGGTGATACTTGATCCCAGCTTGTTTCAGGATGATAGTAAGGGGTTCCATGAAGAGGTTGAAGAGAGAGGGGGAAAGTATTGAGCCCTGTGGGACGCCAAGAGAGACAGGAGTGGGATTTGAGAGGCAGGAGTTGATTTTAATTTGTTGTGTTCGGTGTTGGAGGTAGGAAGTGAACCATTTAAGGACTGTGCCATTGAGGCCAGAGCGAGACGTCAGGGATTCCAGTAAGGATGAGTGGTTGACTGTATCGAAAGCCGCTGAGAGGTCCAATAGGATAAGAAGGCAGGCATCACTGTTCTCTAAGGAACGATGTATGTCGTCGGCAATGTTAAGCATGGCGGTTTCTGTGCTGCAGCCTTTCCTGAAACCAAATTGGAAGGAGTCCAGTAGGTTGGATTGCCTTTGTGACTGTCAAGTTGTTGTAAGACACATTTCTCCTTTGGCTAGGAGCGGGAGGTTAGAGATGGGGCGGAGGTTGTTGAGATCGTTAGGGTTAGCCTTGTGGTTTATAAGAATAGGAGTGATTTGTCCAAGTTGAAGGGACTCGGGTACACACCCAGAGGTAAGGGAGGAGTTAATGATTTTTGTCCAACATGGGGTGATGATGTGGTTTAGGTTTTGTCGGGAGAGGGTCATTGGTGTGTGAGGTTGGCTTTAAGCTTTAATTTCGCAATGATATTAAAGACTTCCAGCTCGGTCATGGGTTTGAAGTTTGTCCACTTGGCGTCATTTTTCGGTTGGGAGTTGAATAGGTTGTCTTCGGTTTCAATTTGAGTTGATTGTTTGCAGAAAGGATCAGGAGGACGGGTTGACGTGGAGGGAGGGGAGAAGTTGAGAGAGATTTGCCGAGTCGGACAAGCCATGACTTGAAGGAAGGATTGTTCGATTTTAGCAATTTTGTCTGTGAAGAAGCTGGCAATTTCCTCACATCTTTCTTTGGAGGCGGTTGGGTCAGGAGGGGCAGATGAGGTTTGTCTTCTGACAATGTTAAAGAGTTCTCTGGGCCTATTTTTCGCACGGTCAAGTTGGGTACGGAAGAAAGATGCTTTTTCTCTGAAAATGTGCTTCAGGTAAGCTGACCTAGCAGTTCTAAGGAGAGCTAAATGTAATGACGAGGGGTTTTGTCTCCAAGTCCTTTCAGCTAGTCTAAGTTGTCTTCTTTCGTTGTTTAGGTCAAGGTTAAACCAAGATTTATATTGGATTGCTCTTTGTTGTTTTAGTTTGAGCTGTGCAACTTGGTCCAGAACATCAGTAATCGCCTTGTTGAAGTGGTCAGTGAGCTCATTTGCGTTATGAGAGTGCGGTAGACGTTGGAGTTGAGCATGAGTTTTTGACTCAAGCTCAATTGGAGGGACTTGTTTGAGGTTTCTGGTCCAAATCTTTGGTTTATTCTTTAAGATTGGGGAGGGTTGACGATGGTCAAGATGTTGACAGAATGAGATAGTGGTCAGACCAGTCAATGGGAACGATGTCATTGAGGGAGACCAGTTCGTTGTTAGTGATGATGACGTCCAGAGTAGCGCCTTTGATATGGGTAGGTTTGTTGCAGAGCTGTTTTAGGTCATTCATCTCAAGAAGATTTGCGAGGCGCCTGACTGTGGGATCTTCTGCATTATTCCAATGAATGTTATAATCGCCTAAAAACACATTCTTCGAGTCAGAAAGGGAGAAATGACTAAGAAGGTCAGAGAGCTCTTCAGCGAAGAGAGGGAGCTCACCGGGCGGGTGGTAGATGTTGTGCAATTTGATAGATGGAGAGCCTTTGACATTGAGTTCAACACCGAGGTATTCAAAGGTCGAGTATTCAGCATTCTTTAGAAGGGAGAGTTGGATTTCAGATTTGTGGATTGTAGCCAGACCTCCACCAGCTCTGTCAGGTCTATCATGTCTAATGATGGAGTACCCGGGCGGTGTAAGTAGGTCAAGACTGGCCATCGAGTGGTCGTTAAGCCAGGTTTCTGTGAGGAAAGCGATGTCAATATCCTCACTGAGGATGGTTTCAGCGATCTCCGTAGCATGTAGTGCTGCAGATCTGCAGTTAACAAGCATGCAAGAAAGAGGGCAGGTATTATCCTTAGCCGAATTGAGGGTGTGGATGGTGGTGTATTGCACGGCGGTCTGGGTGAGTTGTGAGTTGTAGGGGCTCGATTGACGCCAACTATAACTGGGATGTTGAAGGAGGGGAAATGGTCGGTCACTTGGATCTTGGGAAGATAGGAGTTGCAGAGGGCATTTAACTCCAGAGCGGAGAGAGTGCAATGAGCACGGTATGGCCTGTGTGCCCGCCTGCAAAGGGGGGTGGTAGGCCCCGGGGGGCATTGAGGGGAATTAGGAGAACTAGTAGGTGAAGAAACGTAGGTGTAGGGGCTGGTCTGGGTGTTCTGGTAAGAAAGATCCTGTCTAAGATGTGTTAATTCTGAAGCCAGAGAGTTGAGTTTCAGTTCCATACGGTTCAGAATCTGTGCAAGGGAGTCTGAGGAGCAACCAGCTGTGAGGGAGGGGGGAGATGCAGGACGGTCAGTGAAGAAGGGGGAGGGGATCAACAAGTTAGGAGGTTGGTCAATGACATTTGGACTATGGTTTAATATACTCTGGGTAAGAAGCTTAGGGTCTGTCTTAAGAAGGAGGTTAGTGCTGGCAGGGAGCTTGTTCAAATGTGTACTAAGGGAAAGTGCCTCATCGGATAACCATGCACTTCATTAGTTGCAGTGTGGGGACCTTTCCACACCAAGTTCTTCTTGGACTAGGTACTAACCTTTAAGCAAGCTATGTTAGAAGTTTTCCTTTGGAGCCCTTTCTAATGCACCACTGTTGGCCAGCGTGACCTCCAAAGCTTCTACATCGAAACCTTATTCCCGTTCACAATTGGCAAGGCTGATCACCAAGCCCTTGTGATGTCAGTGACAGATTTGCAATTAAAGTCAGCTTCCACACCACATCAAAGAACTCAATCACCATGGCCTTCAGCTACTTCAATGTCTGTGTCAAGCAAGGGCATAGATTTGACTCTGAGCACAATGCCTTCCATGGATCAGGCCATTTTAAACTGTTGAAGAAAACTCCATGCTATGTTTAGACTTGAACTAAGAAGTGTTTATTACAAAAATTTATAATGTGTGAATCACAGAGCATACCAACAAAGGGATCCCCCTACACCTGCAGTAAGATGCAGATTTATACTTTAATACAAACAAATTCTAGTAGAAAATACATGACTACATTTGCACCAAGAATACAAGCAGTTGCATAGACGAGCTTATTCTGAGAGCTGGTAGATAGCCTTTAGAAGTAATAACAATAAAACCAATTTCTGATGAGCAACCTGGTTTGCAAGAGTCACTTCTTAAATGCAAAGGGGTCTCTCACACCAAGGATGGGCACATCCAATAAGCAGGGTTAGCATGAGCAGAAAAGCAATATAGCATCAAAATAATCTACATTTTTCATTTCTTTACTCTGACACTATTCAATTCAGTTCAATTAATTATTTATTCGGATGTCAAAGACAATCATATTCATACAAAGTATCCATATAGTTGAAATCACATATAAATACGATAAAACGTACAAATGTTTAAAAGGTGAATTGAATATTTGGCACTCTTATTGCACAACCATTCTCGTCAAACAACTCTGTGTTCATCAAATGAACACTTTCTGCCATTCTCCATCATCTCTATTTTCTAAATTACCATCATTATAATAGGACCTTAGGGGGAAGATTGGGGAAGTTCCCTAGCCTCTTTCAAAACCCTTTTATTGAGGCAATACAAGCTTGGATGATAATGTATATCACCAAACTATGGCAGAAATCAAAACAACCCTCAATATTTGCATCCCCCAAACACCAGAGATCGCACAACTCAACTTCGTTGTTGTCAGTTAAGTCCTTAACACTTTCACGCATATTGCAGATTTGTTCATAAATCTCTACAGAGATGTCAGGAATTGAGTCTAAACATTCAACAGTTAATAATGGCACAGGGCCCACCCATAGCCACTTGAATGAATTCAGGAGCCGCCCTGGTCTGTAAAATTATAGTTCTCTGTCTCTCATTTGATAGCGATGAGCTCAGGAACATTCACAGTCGACGTGACCACATATCCCAGCACCCGAGCAACTCTTCAAATTTCCTTGGTGAATAAGCCCATTCCATTGGTTGGAAAAAAACTAGCAAAGAATTGTGCGGTCTCTGAAATATCTGTTTTCTTTCTTCCGTGCAAGGCAGAAGGCGGTTGGTAGAATGTCTGATGATGGGCACTACATAATTGTATAGCATGAATTAGACCGGTCTTTAGTAGCTACGCATAAGCTAGAGTTCTGCAAACATAGTAAATCCCAGTTTGGTCACAAACACCACTCCGGGTTAACATCACATCTAAAGAGGAAATAGTTCATGGCATATCAACTTGGATGAAGGTTAGAAAGGGAATGGGGTATGTACGTTTGGCGATAGTCAAGTTGTATTCACTGAAAATGTTGCAGTTTCCTTCCTCACAAATCATCCCTGGGCTGCTGAAGATAGATTAATGGTGGGGCAAAACCTTTTGATTGGGCAAGAGCATACTCATGCCCTCAAGAGAGATACAAATACTGTAGTTATTTCATTCAGTAATAAAATGCCCATGAGTGTGTAAATCCGTTCACTGTTCTTGCTATTCGAAAGGGATTGGAATCATAAGCACTCTCCCGTTTGTGGGAGTGGCCACAGGGGAACACTATAACAAGCAAGCTATTGCTTCTTGTAACTTTCCATCAGAGATCTTGAAAATTCTCCTTTTTGCCAGATACCCTTCCATTAAGTCAATATATTTTAATCAATGGGCTGAGTTTGCTTCTTGCTGTCAAGAGATACGTTTAGACTCGCTCCTTGTGGGGGTAGCGCAAGTTCTGTGATTTTGTGTTTACTTAGCTGTTAAAGGGTTAACTTGAACATGGGAAAGGATATCCAGTTGCTGTCTGTGTGCATATTTCAACCTAGTCAAGAGTCAGAATTCAAATTACCTGTTATGACTCACTTCTTGAAGGGGCTGCAAAGCAAGTTCCCTTCGACTCCATTCAGGGTGGCTCAGTGAGACGTGAATGTAATACTTAGCTTCCTTATGGGTCAGCCTTTCAGTCGATGCACTCGTGTCCCTTGACATCTTTCCTGGAAAACGTTTTCCATGTTTGCTGTCACTTTAGCCTGACAAGTCAGTGAACACCAGGCTTTGGCAACATCTCTGCCTTTCATCACCTTCTCTAAAGACAAGGTAGTTCTTTCAGTCAAACTCTGGTATGGCCTAAGATTGCTATAGAATTTAATGGTTCTCAGGCCATTTCCCTTTCTTCTCTCTTTCTTTCTGCCCCATTCCTGCAACGATGAAGAGAAGCTGTGCAGGACTATTACCTGAAGATCTCTGAGCCAGTCCTTCAGGGTAAATGACAAACCACTTAGAGGGTTTCATAGTTCTCATCTTGTTAAAGTGGTACCGTTGCAGCCCATCTCAAGTGGGTTGCCCATCACTTTTAGACCCTATCATGAGCTAGTGGGTAAGCAGTCTGCAGAGAATTTCCGAGCCATTTTGAGCAGAAGCAATCTCAGGTCCACATAGCAGCATTGTAGTTCTTTTTAATGTAAATGGATTTATGGAATCATCAAACCTCTGCCCTAAAGGATGTAGTGGTAAGGCTTCACTTAAGAAAGTGGCACGAGAACGTGGAGAAAGCCAAATGGAAATGACTTCACCAGTGTTCAGTTGCATCCTATATGTCACTTAAGGTGGAGTCGGGGGGCACTGATCATGACATTTGGGCGCCACCTACTAGCACTGACAACTCATTGCTATGATAAGTTTTCAGGATGCAGTCTCGTACCTTGGTAGAGGGTCACTTAAGGACTCTGCAGGTGCTATTGTATCACCAGAAACAATGTTACCAGAGGTAAGTTACTTGTTCCATAACTGGAACATGTTAACAATGTTTGCTCAGTCTGACGCTGGTACATATTAAACATATAGATATTTACCTAACTAACTCATGGTGAGCGAACATTGAGAAGAAAGTCTAGCACGCAAGCTACAACACTGGAGCATTTACTTTTTTCCACATGTTCTGTTGCTAAGTCATGGGACTGCTGCTTATTAATCACGCCTCGAATATACTCCAATTAAGTACCTTGTAAGATCTGATGAACAATATGGTCACTAGACTGCTGTGACTAGGATCCAATTAACGATTATACTGAAAATTGTTGTGATGCACTTCATATAGGCCAATTGAAATGCACAAGATAATTTCAAACAAGTGTGAAGCACATTGGTCTGGGAAGCTTACTCCATCCTCTATCCTTACTGCCACTGACCGCTAATATCTGTGCTGTACATTCACTTTGATACTGGGCATCTGAAGTTCAAAAGAGCTCTGAAGAGTCCTCTCACTACACCTACCTTGGACTTCCGACCTCTTTCGCACATTACCTCTAGCATTACTGTCACTCCCCTCTTTTCTGTTTGTCCCTGCTAGCACTCTGTAGCAAACACACAGCGGTGTGAACACTGTATAAGAGATATGAAAAAGAATTAGCAATTTCAACTTCTTTACTTGATGTCCCCAGGTTATAAAGTCATTATTTTTTCTCAAGGACAACACACTATCTATCTTTGAGTATGAGACAAAGACACAGTTTCCTCTCCTTTTGTTTAACAGTGGATACAACAAACGTGAAAGGTTTATTAATAATCTTTTGAAAATAATCGAATTACCATGTAATATGTGTTTCACAGAAGGGAATTTTGATTTTGTTTTCCTCCAGTATATTCAAGGTTTCATAATGCATGGTGTCTGTCCCGGAGATAGCTTTTTTGTATTAGCCTTTCGGTGCCTGCAAATTTTTCATGATATAGGAGATTTAAATATAGATTTAACATTTATGGAGCAATATGTTAGATCAGAGCTGAACTGTATTCTGTCTTCAACAAAGGTCTTTGAAAAAACTTTGTCTTGAGCAAATTTTCCGGTGTTATATAGCCATAGAAAATCTGTAGTTAATCCTAACAAAATCCCTTTTTACCTGTTTGTTCTGTGCCAAAATTGCGGTAAGAGTTATGCATCTGTCTTATTAGAAAACTGATTTCAAATTTTCACCCAAGCCTCTTGTAAAATGGCATGCTTTGTGATGAAAGATATGAGTATGTGACTTGCTTAACGCAGTAATATGGTTGTCACCTTGTGTCAAGTCTGTAAGCCGCCATATTCCCAATCTTGGACCTTTTCTGTTACAAATCATTTTAAGCAAGTCAAATTGATTCATTAGAAGCAATTCAAGACATTGTCCTTGAAAATGCATTAGGTTGTCCTGTGACTTACAAGCCTGCAAATAAAGTATCCTTCTCATTTTGATCAAAATGGCTGTCATTAAAACTAGACCTGGACAAAATTTAAATTACGAGGGCATAATTTGCAAAATTTCTGGCATTTCATGTTAGGCATTTTATTCGGAACAACACCATTACGCCACATGGTGTAATTTGGGATCACTCGGATAAAAAAAATCTCATCGCTACGGCACTGGAACAATGTGAATAGACAGAACGCGAGCAGCTCTTGTTCACCGCACTGTGTTTTATGCTTTTTTTTTTTTCTCGCGAAGCAGGCCCTCTCATCTGCTTAGGACATTAGAATGCACTTTACAGTAAAATACAAAAGAAAAAAACAAACACAAATTCCAAATTTGCATAATTTCGCAGAATATTTCCAAAATTTCACAGAATTACACAATAGGAAATTACACGGATTTTGAACACCGCTATTTAAAACCGGTTGCACAGATTAACACTGTAAATATTTTACTTCTCCTTTTTACTTTCAAAATTCAAAATGCATTTTATGATGATTTTGACTTTTTTCTTGTAGTTGGATCAGAGAAAGCGTTGGTCACTTGGTTGAACGGGAATATGAATCTTCCTGTAAAGTGTGGAACGGAAAGGAAATGCTCACCATTTTGCACAATATGGGAATAACCAATGCAACATTTCCTAATCTTCAGGTAGGCCAAATGCTCTTCCTACAAGACTCTTTATAAGTCAAATATGCATCGATGTTCTGCTGATTCTCAGTTCTTTGGAGCCAGAATTAAATGTTAAAGCCTACTAGGAAAGATGTCAGCATAGAAATGTTAGTAGGTATCTAGCAAAGTATTTGAGCCCTCGAGGAAGCCACTTGAAGTTTGAAGTCGCCTAAAATACTGTGATGCATTTTTTTCCAATGTATCTCTCCGGTTTGAGGTAATCATCCAGTAACGCAGCCTCTCATTAAGTATATAGGCACCATTTAGACAAATGTTATGTAAATGTATACTATGTGTATATCTTCATAATCTGTAATGAATCTAGCTCTCCTGCACAACCCATATCCTGGACACCTGATGCAGAAATACCTGTATAATACGTGGGAGCCTGCAATCTCTGTATAAAAGTCTCATTTCTTTATTACATTTGAGATGTGGCATCTCTAGTCACCTACAATAAGGAAATAGTGGAGCAGCTCAGCGGTAATAAGTTATTATAGTTGAGTTACGACGTCATAATGTCTGCTGCCAGAGCCAGCAACAAAGGTGAAAGACTGGTCACAGAGCATATTTACAGCTGCATTTTAAATATCTATTCATTCTTTTGAAGAAAAAGTATTTATTTAAGGCAACATGTTTATTTTTTTGCATAGGAAAGATAAATTCTCTTTGCATGTTTCTGTACATTCTGAGATACAGCCTTTTTATTCTCACTTGCATTAAACTGATACTAATATTTTTTCTGGAAATATTTAAATTATTTTTGGTTTGTTTAGTTTCCCATTACAGCCTATGCCACGTTATTCATGTCTGCAACCGTACTATTTCTGTCCTGTGAAGTAGCAAGACATTACAGATTTAAGCTGTTTTTGAGGAGGGTGACGGTGTAACCATGTGTTAAAAGGAATAAAATACCATCTGTCGTGCATTAAAAGCATATTGCGATTCACATCGAAATTCCATTACCTTATAAGGGAAGTCCGTCTTTGGCCTTGTTCCTGTACTTGGCCATGGACTCCTCTGTGACTTGCAATATCCTTATAATTCAAGGCTGGGATACTTTGTTAGTAGTTGCATCATAAGGAAATCCTATTGTATATTCTGCCACCAAATTGGAATATTTCTGAGCATGCCATCCAGTAATTTGTTGTCTAACTTCTTCACATTACCAACTTTTAGTGAGCCTGTAGGACGATCGTGATAGGATTGAAACTTTCTATACTGTTTAAAGCATTTGTGTGCAGAGTTATGCCCATAGCATCTCTAGTTATGTGGCAAAAAGGTACCTAATTATGTGACTGGTTTGCCTGCATCAGAAATACTTATCTTGTGGTATATGATATAAGTAATGGCAATTTAGGAGCAACATACTGCATCATTGTTACTTTGCTATGTTCACTTTTAGGACATTAACTATAACATAACATGAATTTGTAAAGTGCATGTTCACCACTTGGTGCTGAATAACAGAAGGAAATATTGTTGGAATACACATCTTACTTACTTAAATTAGACATCTGTGTTCTCTAAATTAAGAAAAGTACCTTCAGGTAATACCTTACTTTCTGCATTTTAGATTAAATTAGTTTTTTAAAATATACTAGTGTTGGCAATTAGAAAACCGTACAATTGCATCTAAATTCGTTTTTATATACAAGGTGGACCTCTTTTATTTTGGCCATACCAGCAATGTTTTAAAACCTGCCGCTGGATGTCATGTGGAGTTTATTGTGTTTTCATAGAGTTGGCTTGCTCATATCATCACAGTTTTCCCAGTTCCCCACAAGAAGCATATTTTCACCACTTAGGTCTCACTTATACTTTTATTGAGTGTATCACAAATGAACGATTTAAGATTCATTGGGGAAAATATATCACATATCGAACAACGTGGATGTAAAATCTGCATTGAGAATAACATGCTGTAAAATTAAAATGAGTTCCTTTCAACAATAATATTAAATCTAAAGTGGATCAAGGAAATATTTTAGATATAGAGATTTTAGTATAAGTGCAGTTTTTGTGTATTGGAGGAGCTCAATATGTGTTTGCATTTTGCTGTTTGTAGCATGAAACTATTGTAGATTCACATGCTGTGTACACTCCTTCCACCTTGTGTTGTGTCCAGAAGGAAAAGCTTATTTTTCTTATAATGTTCTCCCAGCTTCATACTTGACTAAGATTATGCTTCTGCATTGTACCCTGAAGCCCACAATACACTAGAACACATACTCAATTTTCTATTACTTTTTTCCTGCCTTTTGTTCCCGACATGTAAAACTGTGTTTTAGAACCATACAAGGAAATATTTGAGTAGACTGCACCAAGGTTGTGGAAGGAGTAAATTGAGACCTGTGCTCCACGTGGCACCAAAGTACTCACAAAACAGTTTGTTTATTGTTGAGCGAGCTCAGGTTGCATAAAAATGACTCCCGAAGCGAGGTGACACCCCTCTTTGGTTATGCTTTCGATGCAACATCCACTTTCCTTTATATTAAGCCTGCAACTGTTATCCCAGAGAAGATGGCAGCTGTAAGTGTAAAGCGTATCAGGCGTTTCGGTGCAAAAGACAACCTGATTGTGGAATCAAATGCATTGGGCCTATTGCGTCATGTTAGCACGTTTTGTTTTTTGATTGAGCCAGCTTCGGTGACATCAAAATGGTTCCAGAAGATAGATGGGAGCTTGGAGTTCATGGTAATGGGAAACACCCCCCTTTAGTTCTGCTTCCGATGGGACATCCATAGCAGTGCTGTCTACAAACACACAAATAAATAAATTCACAACAGAAGTATGATAGAAACACGTCAAACCAAAGGCCCAATCAGTGCCATCAAGTAGGAAGATTGCCCTTGAAGGGACACTTCCACTCATGTCAGTCCTGCATCAAGGATGATTCCAGGTCCTTCATATGACCTCAAGTCAAGCCAGCCATGAGTTGAAAAGATATATCAACTTAAGTACGTTCATGAAACAGAGCTTATGACTATACTGCTTATTGCTCAAGGCCAAAGACCGGTCCTGAAAAGAAATATGACAAAACGTTTATTTGAAGAAGCTGTATGTTCAGGACCTAGAGTTTGTCTAATTAGCTGGAATAGAACCACATAAGAAATTTCTAGTCGACCTAGAACATCTGCCTTCAACAAGTGATAAATGGAATACACAACCCTTCCAGTCAGGCCACATCCTACCTCTCTACCTCCTGACATAGATGAAGAGGAACAGTATGCAGACCAAGGCCCAAATTAGGCGGAGGAAGGGAGAGGAGGATGAATCCTTGAACAACTACAAAATGGATGTACTTACACCACAAATAGGTACTTTATTCATACCCCTTTAGACCATCACGTCTTCGTAAAACCTATCAATATTGTGCAGTGATACAAACAGTGGCCTTCCAACATGAGATGGTAAGATAAGTGGAGAAAAGACATCTTCAGGAATGAAAGAACAAATCAATATTTGCAAATACCTAAGACCATTTCAAAATCCACCAAAATTAGCTTAGACGGCCCTGTCAAGACCAGGGCTTTCACTCCCAGGATTTAATGCAAGTGTAAAATTCCTTCTCAGCATCTAATTTAGAATAGAATATGTCTTAAAGCTGTGGGCCATATGGCACAAATATTGCCTAAATTTGTAAACATAATGCAATTGTAAATTGCCTGTTCTTCCCTCGGGCATCTTGATGCCGACATAACAGATGTCTAATATTACTCAATTCAGTAGTATCTCTTATCGACCTTGGACGGATGAAAGGCTGAGTAGACTTGCTGAGATTCGAACCTATGATCATGACGCCAAGCACTGTTCCTGGAGTGGACGCATCTGTCTACTGAGCCACCAGTTCAGTGGCCACTCATTGACTGTCTCCTGACACGGATGGCAAACACATAGATGTTGTAGGTAAATGTGTGGCGATGATGCAGGAGTCGGGCGTAGCTATCATTGGTACAGCAGGTGCAGAGGCACCAGGTCCAATTTAACCCTGATAATTGAGGTATTTTACTACCCCAACAGCAGTCAAATGAGACATTTTCCTTTCTTGCACCAGGGTCCATGGCAAACTTGCTACGCTACTGGCTAGATTTAGCATATAGCCATTTCAAAAGCTATGCTTTGCAGATATGACAAATGTTAATGGGAAGTGGTGAAGGATATCCCAAAACACTGCCAAGAACAGAGATAGTACGAAAGGACAAATCCATCTTGAATTAGAAGCAGCAGGCACTTTTAGCCATCAGCTCACCAAATGCATCTTCTGTGTGTTCGTGTTAACTCAGGGATTCCGACTTTCGTCTAGAATTCCAAATGCTCTTGCTGAAGCTGCCTTGTGACTGGGAACACTTGTTAGGACCCAGGTTTGAGGAGGATTTGTTGAAAATTGAGCAGGCCTTTAAAACAGCTAAGTCAAATTAGGCAGTGCAGCACCACCACTATTATTTTCTTGAGTCATAGAAGAGGCACCCTGCCCTGTATCACAAAGCACCACAGCAGACTTTACAATTCAAAATGACCTTTCTTCAGGAGGTCATCCCATTACTAAAGGACTTTGACTTCATGATGACCCTCGACCTCAAGGATGCATAATTTCACCTCCAGGTGCATCCAGCATACTTGACTGTGTGTCAGACATGTGCAGAGTGATATTTGGAATCAAGTCACCCCAATGGTTGTGACTGACGTTCTGCTGCCAGAGTATGCATGTATACCCATATCTGGGTGAGGGGCTGGTCAATGAAAAGATTTTTTTTTATCATTGCCAATACAATCCAGGCAAAAATTCAAATGCTTGACAAACTATGGTTCAGTGGAAATGTGCCAAAATCTCTTCTTCATCCACAGCAAGAATGCAGGCATTTCTGATAATGATTCTCCTGGTGTCACATCCTCTTGCCATTGTGCACGTCATGCCCTGGTTCAAAATTCCTTTCTCCAGCATCCGCACAATGGTAACTGGTGACAAAGGTTTTGGGAGTTTCTGGTATTAGTAACGCCAAATGCTCAGAACAAAAATACAAGGTTGTAACTTGCATATTCTCATGATTGGCAGAACCATTGCAACTGTCGCAGGTATCTGGCCTTACACTTGCGATGCAGGCAGACTGGGACATTTACTTGAATGACCACTCAATGCATGAGATGTGGCTTTGAAAAAGGCAGATTTTGATGTGAATGGAATTGAGAGCAGTAGCCTTAAAATATTTACAAACAAAACCTAAAAAAAAATTGTTGTTTTTCGAATTCACAACAGGACAACAATGTACTACTGACTGGATGACAGTATTAAAGGAAATGGAGTAAGTTGGTCCACACAGGCTCCAGATGTCACAGAAGGCGCAGGAGATGTAGAATTGGGTTCTAGAATCATGCGTCTTCTGTTCAGTTATGTGGCATGCATGGAGAATGATCTTTCAGCCAAACTAAGCAGCAATCACTAAGAAACAAACCACGCTACTATATAGATGTACACAAAAATGGAACTATCTGCTTGCAACAAGTGGAAAATGAATGGCAAAAGTTTGCCTCCACTTGCCTGCAAAACTAGGACGTATGTGTTGGGTCTGTGAATCGGTGCATTATTGTCGCATCAAAGGGTTGCCCTGGAAGATGGTCTTTCTGCTTGCCATCACTTCTTTTTTTTGTGTGTCGTTATTCTTTATTGAGAAATTAAAGGTAAATAAATACATAAAAGTGTTGCGCAACATAATGGACCCAAAAGAGTCTATTGTCAATACATGTATTAATGTGCTATAAAGGAGAAAAAACTACACATACGAGAAGGGAGGGAGGAAAAAGGAGGGATGAAATAAAGGACAAGAAGACAATAGTGGAAGAGAGGGATATTGTACATAATATGCTTAAAAATCCATAACTCTGGTTGTTCATAGCCATGGAATGAGTTAGACAGAGTGAATCATGTATAGGGCGAATAAATTTGGACCTACAAAAATATTAAATATGTAAAATATGATGCACATTGAAAATGATGGAAGTTCCTAAAGAGTCATAAATAGATAAATAAATAAGTAAATAAATAGATAAATTAATAAATAGATGAACAAATATATGAATGAATAAATAGAAGAATGAATAAGTAGAGGAATGAAGAGAGATGTCATCTCCTTACCCGGAGAAAGAAAGAACGAAAGCATGAAAAAATGAGAAACGGAAGGGCAGGGGAAGAAGGAGAAAATATGAAATGCGGGGGGGGGGGAATAACAGACAGGGTGATAGAAGAAAAAATTCAAGAGTCTCGGAGAAAAGAAACCCATACTTGTTGGAATATTTCTTCCTGATCTTGTAGTTTATATATTACACGTTCATGGGATGCCGTCTGAATCATTGCTACCATCCAGTCCTCCTTCGAGGGAGGACTAGGCGATGGCCACAATCTTAAGATACAAATTTTGTCAGTGGAGAGTGCAGTATGTAAAAGACGACGCTGTGGGCATGTGATGTCAGGTGAACTCCCAAGATCATGCAATAAAATAATGGGAGAGGTAAGGGGAAGTCGAAGGGGTATTGTTTCTTTTAGTGTATCCCCTACTTGAGCCCAAAAACACTGTATAGAAGGACATTCGCAGAGTATATGAAGGAGGTCACAATTAACTTCAGAACACCTCCAACACTTAGAGTGTGGTAATAATCCTGCTCGTTGTAATTACGAAGGTGTCCAGTACCAGTCATGTAAAGTTTTGAAAAGACAAAATTTCAAACGCGCTTCTCGAGTACCCTTGTCTAAGGCTTCCAGTATGTCCGACCAGATATCTTCATCTATGGTAATGTGTAAGCATTCCTGCCATTTCTCGCGAAGAGCTTTAAGAACAGGCTGTGAGTATAGGTGATTAGTTAAAGCACAGTATAATCCGACGTTACTCCCTTATGTCGTCCCCAGGTAAGAAGATAATCCAGTATCTGCGATGATTCTAACTTCCAGGGAGGAGGACCCAGACATCTCAGGCAATGCTATAGTTGTAAGTGTTGCAAAGCCTGGTGCAAAGGGAGATCAAATTCCTCACAAAGCAGGTCAAAGGATTTTAACTCACCGTTTAGTATAACCTGGTCTAATGTCTGAATTCGTCTCGATCTCCAACTGGACCAATGAAGCTCATGGCCATTGATTCGAATTACCCCAAAGGGTGAGCAACCCCTAAAAGGCGATGTGCTTGTTGCCATGCTTGATATGTAGCTTGAATCACTGGATGTGGAGGAGATATTCGTGGTTTACGAGTACTATATAAGAAGTCTAGGCCGTCGTCACTATTACATAGTAAGTGCTCTGTTGTGACCCATTGTGGGGGGTCAGTCGCACCTGGAAGCAGATAAGCTAATTGCGAGAGGTGCAGGGCTAAAGAGTAATG
The DNA here is from genome assembly GCA_963921515.1 of Calotriton arnoldi. NCBI lineage: Eukaryota > Metazoa > Chordata > Amphibia > Caudata > Salamandridae > Calotriton > Calotriton arnoldi. The sequence goes on from CAWUFW010000289.1 coordinate 2,030,846, forward strand.
CTCCAATGATGGTAAACCTAAACCACCATGGGAACGGCGAGCTATTAGTTTGGCAGCAGCTAGACGAGGACGCATAGATCCCCAGACAAAGGCCCGTATACGGGCATCCACGCGGTTTAGTGTTGACAAAAGGACTACCATCGGAAGCATTCCAAGAATATAAATAAAGCGAGGTAAAGTGACCATTCTTACCACCTGTACTCTTCCCCACATGGGAAAGCCCAAAAGAGACCATTTGGCAAAATCAGTTTCCATTTGCACTATAAGGAGTGATAGATTATCTGAGACCATCCTTTCCAGTCCACAATTAACCAAAATTCCCAAATATTTTAATTGGGATGATTTCCAGCAAAAGGGATATCCATAAATTGATGCTTTTGTGGTGCCGGAAGAGAGTGGGAGAGCTTCACTTTTGTCCCAATTCACCTTGTGACCAGAAAGGGCTGAGAATTCATTAATAATCTCTAGTAAGGCTGGCAAAGAATGAGGGAGATCTTTAAGAGTAAGAAGAATATCATCAGCGTATAGATATAACTTAGATACACCTCCCGCTATAGGTATACCCCGAATCTGCGATGAGTGGCAAATGAGTGAGGCAAGGGGTTCCATCGCTAACAAGAATAAAAGGGGGGAAAGGGGCAGCCTTGGTGAGTACCACTTTGAATTGGAAAAGGGTCAGAAAGAAAACTGCCACAGTTGACCTGGGCTACAGGGTTGTCATATAGTAAGCGGACCTTGGAAATAAACTGATCCCCTAGACCAAAGCGTTTCATGGTGGCAAAGAGATAGACCCAGTCAATGCGATCAAATGCTTTTTCTGCATCCAAGGAGAGGGCCACTGCATCTTCCGTCATTCCTTTTGCAGCCCATAAAGTATGAGCTAATGTTCGGAGGTGATTTCTGGAAGAGCGACCTGGGACAAAGCCAACCTGCGAGTGGTGTATGAGGGAAGGAATGACTTTGCGGAGTCGGGACGCTAGAATACTTGCCAACATTTTAACATCTCCATTTATTAGGGAGATAGGACGGTAGCTACCACAGGTGAGCGGATCTCTGCCCGGCTTGGGGATAACCACAATTAATGCCCTATTAGAAATAGGACCAAGTGAGGATGTCTGAACAGCCTCAGAGAAGGCAGAATGAAGAGTATAAATTGTTTCTTCCCCAGACCATTTATAATATTCCGCAGGAAATCCATCTTCACCTGGGGATTTATGATAAGGTAATTTGGCGATGGCTGCAGCAATTTCTTCTTTGCTAATGTCATAATCAAGTAAATGTCTACCTTCATCTGTAAGACCAATATCCGTGAGAAAGGCAGTTAATTGATCTTCAGTTGCTGAAGTCTCGGGAGTGTAAAGTTTTTCATAAAAGGATGTGAAAGTATTTATTATTTCTTGTGGTTCAGTAAGAATCGCACCTGATTCCGTTCGTATTGCAGGTATAGCCATGGCAGCCTCACGTTGTTTCAGCTGTGCTGCAAGTAATCGTCCTGCTTTCTCCCCTTGTTCATAATGTCTACCTTTTAGACGCTGAAGAGCATATTCAGGTCTGGAAGTATAAAGATTGTTACGTGCCATTTTAGCTAACTCTAGGCTCTTGCGGTTGGGTACAGTAGGACGAGATGAGTATATACGTGTAAGAGAGATAATGTGAGCTTCAAGTTCAATGCGACGCAGGGATGCTGACCTATTAGCCTCGGCTGCATCTCTCATTAGTTGTCCACGAATAGTTGCTTTTGCAGCTGCCCAGACTGTTCTACAGGAGGTAACTGATGATTTATTATTTATTAAGTAATCACAAAGATGAGCACTTAGTTGGGCTTTACCCTGAGGTGAGCGGTATCTCTGAATATTCATACGCCATGGTTTACGGCCTGGAGAGGTTAAACCTACTTCCAGAGCAAGAAGAACTGGAGAAGGATCAGAGAGAGCTGCTTCAAAAATATAGGATTCACTAGTGATTGCAACTGCCGAATGGGAAATAAGAAAATAATCTATCCTAGATTGGGTGCCATGAGCAGAAGAAAGGAAGGTATATTCCTGATCTGAGGGATGACAGAGGCGCCAATGATCTACCAGTCCATGGTCCAATGTTATGTTACCAAACAAGGCTCTGTCACACTCATTGCATTCGTCTAGGGGACCTGTTCTGTCTAGAACCGCGTCGCAGGCAAGATTCCAGTCACCACCAATCACATAGCTGGATGCTCCAATTTCCACTAGTGAGCGATTCAGGTTAAGAAGATAGGAGTGTTTAGCACCCGTTGGAGCATATACTGAGCCGACACAAAGGATCCTATCTCCTATTTTTAACTTAGCAAAGGCATATCTGCCTTCTGGATCAGTCCAGGTTTTGACAATTGTGACCGGTAGGGATTTGTGTAAGAGAATAGCCACTCCACATTTCCGTGGCTGGCCCTTCTCAGAAGGGGATTGTGTTGCCAATCCACAATGAATGACTTTTCCCACACAATCTCGCTGTAACTTAGATGATTCCAAAGCATCCAAATGAGTCTCTTGTATAAGAGCAATATTGGTTCTTTTCGTTTGCAGATAAGAGAGTACTTTCTTGCGTTTAATAAAATGCATAAGGCCATTAACATTCCACGAGATAATGCGTAATGGATGAGAGGTAGAAGATATGTTCGCTGTCATATGTGCGTTGGAAGGAGAAAGAGGTTAGTTTTAAGGAAAAGCTGATGTAAGGAATGAAGGTGTTAAGTTATGGGAGGGGGTTGAAGCAAAGAATAAAATAAAGTATAGAAATAAAAGCTGTGCACATAGTGGGGGAGTTTGAATAAAGGAAAGGGGAAGATGGAAAGTATATTCCGGGTAAGGAGAAAGATCAAGGGTGAGATTAATAACCGTCTGAAAAATTCTAAGGAAGTTAAAGGGTTGTGAAAGGAAAATAAGAGAATCACTTGTAAGTACACAGAGAAGTAAATGAGAAGGAGGAAAAGCAAGGTTCTAGAGAAACTAGAGAAAAGACAAAGGAAAGAAAGGGAAGAGTGGTAAATGTGGTATGCTGGAAAAACACGGCAGCAGGGGGATGGGACTGCTCTCTTCGGGTCTAGACTTTCGGGCTATGCGTGCCGGAGGAGCCCCTACCGGCGACAAAGTCAGTAGTAAAAGACACATCTATGCAATACTATTAACAGTATTAGGGTTGAGGTTATAAGAATATTCAAGTATTTAAAAAAAAAAAAATTACAGTTTACACATTTTAGGCATTTTGTCATTAATTATACATTTTGCAGTGCTGGGTATGTCTCTTTTCCCATCCAACCCTTCCGCTTTCTGTACTTCGTATGGCGTTCTTACGGGGGAGTCATTGATAACTCAAGAATTCAAAAGTTCGAGTATTCGACCAATAGTATGAAGATCGAAGTTAAAAATTGAAGGAATAGGGGGAAAAAGATGAGCATCTTAAGAATATAGTGTTAAAGTGTTAAAGGAAAGGAGGAGATCAAAGGAAAAGTAGAGGAAGGGAGGAGAAGGAAGAAGAAGGTAAAGGTCTATGTAATATGAAATTATCATATGCATGGTACAATCAAACAAAAATGTTCATAACATAGTAGTAGTGATAACTAAACATCAAATATTATCATAAATAGATATTATCACAGTTAAGTATTATCATAGCTAAATATTAGCACTGTGTAGTTAAATATAGTAGTTAAATATTAAGACAATAAAATATTAAACATTATCATAGGTAATTAACATCATAAATATTGGTTAACATCATAAATATCGGTTAAACAGAGGAAGAGGGTGGATATGAAAGGGAATTAAGAAGGGAGGGAGAATGAGCGGACATTCAAGTATATAGTCAGTTATCTTAATACCTGTCATATAAGGTTTAACTATACGAAACTAAAAGCATAAGCAAACAGGCTTTGGGAGAAACTTTGAGGATGAAGAAATGTTAACATAGGTATATATTGGAGTATATTGGAAAAGGGAGTAGAATGAAAGAAAAACATTATAAAGTAGGCAATATATAAGAGGATGAGCAAGAGTTCAGGTACTCATCTGGTCGCCGTCTTCGGAAGGCAAGAAGGCAGCAAATGTTCATCAACTCATCGATATAAAAAAAAAAGGTAAACTATTCAGCCAAAGTTCAAGACACACTCTCCTCGGATGAAGGGGGGAAGAGACGTTGGAGGAGAGCGTAGTTAGTCATTGTCTCTTTCCTCTGTAAAGGCTGCCACTGCTTGAAGAAGGTATATTAAATCGATTTCATAATCTTCAACTTCAATAGGCGTCAAGACAGCGGATTTCCAAATTATCAAAAATGCAGGTCGATCTAATTCTCGGCCCCTGCTTTGGGACCGGCCTGGATTACTTTGGGATCCAGCTGCGGATATAGTAGAGTTTAATGATGGGAATTGGGATCCAGGTTCTTGTGGGAACGTAGTATATTCCATGTTCTGAGGAGAAAGATTGTCTAAGAAATGATAAAGGTCTTCTGGGTTAAAGAACTCCTTGGAAGTCCCATCTTTAGTAATCCGCAAACGTGCAGGCTCAAAGAGGCCATATTTAATATCCAGCTGTCGTAGGCGGGGTCTAAGAGAAAGGAAAGCTTTGCGACGGTCATTAGTTTCTTTAGAGCAATCCGCTGCCATTCTGATCTCATGACCTTCGAATGTATATAGGCCATGGGTACAAGCCGCTATGATCAATTGGCGGTCCTGTTGATGTCGTAGGAAGCAGACGATAAGCGGGCGTGGTCGCATATTTTTCCCTGTGTTTGGTGGACCAATACGATGGGCTCTCTGCATCTCCAATGGTGGATCAAAAGTAAGACCTGTGAGTTTTGGAAGGGTTTCGCTAAGACAGGATTTTGTATCTGAGCCTTCTATTTTCTCCGGTAAGCCAAAAAAACGGACATTGTCTCGACGACTTCTATCTTCCAGATCTACTATCTTACTCCTGAGAAATAAAAGCTATTGGTCTCAGTCTGGTATAACATCAAGGCGGTTCTCAACTGCTACAACCTGCGCAGTTATGTCATCCATCTGGCTCTGAAATCCAGTAATGTCTGTACGTATAGATTTAGTCTCAGTCGTGAGAGTAGATATAGAGGTCTCCATACCCTCTAATCGTCGGCCCACAGCAGAAATCTCCTGAAGTATCCGTTCCATAGTAGAATCCGTCGAGGTTGACATCGTAGGATTAGTTGACTTCTGAGTCGAGAAAGTGGCGCCACTAGTATCTGAGGTGGAGCGGCCCTGGTTTAAGGCTTCCAAAAAGAGTTGTTTTGCTGGTTTACCAGATGTCTTACCAGAAGGCATCACCAACTCTTTTATGACAGTCTTTTGACATATAAATTCTTTCGTGCAATTGATGTTTATGGTATAGTAAATAGGTCACCTCAAGAAAAACACTAGGGTCACTAGACTAGTAACCCAATCTAGTTTGATGCGAATCAGCAAAGTTCAGTACAGCATGAGGTGTGAGGCAAAGAAGAAGGATCCTAAAGCACAACTGGAGCACAAACCGCTCCTTCAGAGGAAGAGGTCACCTCATCTCAGCCTGTGACCAAATAAATGGAAACCCGCCTCGGAGTTATTTGAGAGCCTGAAGAAATGGCGTGCAGCTCTTTCACCTCAGATCAGTGCCGCCCTCTCATCCTGTCTTAGAACGTCGGTAAGCTCAGACCAACAATAAGCAGTAATAAACTGCAGAAGACGCCTTCAGGTAATTACCACAGTAGACCACTGATGAAAGGGACAGTCAGATACGGTCAAAGACAGGCCCACTCTTGGCTAAACAAGTAAGTAGTGTTGCAGCGATGTAGCAAGGAGCCCTGCAACCGATAGTCCCACCAAGGCAGTGAAAAGCAGCAAACAGAGACTCGCTGGGGCTGCGGAGTAATCCAACCACTGAGAAATCTCACAAGGCACACGCATCCAGAGGCACTTGTCGGGGCGGTAAGTACAGACTACTGGCAGGGGAACCTTGGTAAGGCAGGGCCCAACAGAGTGAAAGACCAGCATTCAGTAGTCAAAAACAACTGAGGTTCTGATTAGGAAAGTCATAGGCAGTGTCTCATTTTACCTCACCGCTTCCCGTCGTCAAAAGACAGCCTTCAGAATCAGTCGCTGTTGTGTGTCAGCAGGCTGAACAGTTCTCTGTCCATATATTTTAGGAGCACGGTGCAGTAGTAGGCCCAGGCACTGTTGTGGGTCTGCACAAAATGGCAGATTAGTGAACTTCAAATCCGCCAAAGGGAGCCACAAGAAGTGCCCCATTCGCCCGTGAGGCTCGTCAATAGTCGGTCTCACCTGAGCTCTGTGATATATACTGCAATGCACACCACTCTCCCATCCACAGTCAGGAAGCCAAAATGTCAAAAATGGTGGGCGCTGCCGATCCCCTAAAGCAGAACAGGTCACCTCATCCACCTCATCATCCAAGGGGCTGTGCCACCAAGCTCCAGAGATACCGGAATCAAGTGGTAGTCGGGTCAGCTACGGGCCGAAGCAGCCAAACAAGTGAGCAGAGGCTCCTCCTCAGCGCACAGGTTCACAGGGCCATTTCACGGCTTCGCATGTGCGTCATGAGTCGCCATTTTCCGCTCATAGGGCCGCATATAGCTCATCAGCGGAAAACTCAGTTTTAGGCCGTCCGCTGTCATCGGACACATCAGCTGGTCGTTCTCGGTCGCCTCATAATCCAATATCAGGGCTCAAACCGGCAAAATGCAGCGAGAAAGCCCTCACACCGCCGTCCGGGGCTCCCCACAGCGCGGAGCTCTGGAATCAAGAGGCCATCTTGCTTCGTTGCCAGACCACGTCCTTGCCGTCACTTCTTAATCATAGAGGAGCTGTATATGCACAAACACATGTCAGTCAGAGAATTCTTCACCAATGTGTCATCGGTAGCGGAACACTTACTACACATTCTGATTGTGAGAAGTACTAGCATGTGTTACTTTGCAGAGTGGCTACATGGTCCTCTGTCTATACATTTACAAAACACTATTGTGTACCTAGTCAACCTGGAAGAGCGACTGTACTGGGCCACCATTTGTTTGGTCATATTTCAATCTTCTACCACATGTCCACCACCAATTTCTAGGAGGCAAAAAGACTGCTTTACAAGTCTGTCTATTTACAATAGGAGCTTGCTAAAAATGGAAAATATTACTTATTTGTAATAACCTGTGCACAGGGTGTTCTGTTGTAGATTAAAATGCGACCTTGCCACCACCCTGAGCATTGCAAGAAGAGCTTAAGACATATATTGTGTGCATGTCTTACGAGAACACAAACACACGGCACTCTAGGTAACAAAGTAAGCTGGATTGGAGTCAGTTTCAAAATGCAAAGTGAGCTTCAGGGTGAAGTAGGGATAAGTCCTTCGATTAATGCAAGCAGCCAAAACAAAGTGCCTCATTACGATGGTGGTCGGACCAGTGTCCGACCACCATCGCAGCGGGATTGAGACTGCCCGACAATTAGTCGACGGTCCCACCTGCCATATTTTGATAAGACCGTGTAGGCGGTCTGAAACTGCCTTTTTCTACTACGGCTTGTGCTGTGGCCCGGAAAAGGGCAGCAGCACAAGCCGCAGTAGAAAAAGTCATGTTTTCAAACATCCATGCACCGTGTGGTGCCGGGCAACGGTGCATTGATATTTGGAGGGGCACCACATTTGCTCTCCTGACCACTGAGCAGTGACCCATGGGGGATGGGGGCCCTAATTGTGGCCCCCAAGACCCCTTTCCATCTGCCTTTACATGACGGTGGGGCCACCATGTAAAGGCTGGGGGAAAGGGACATCATAATCCCTACGGTGATGCCGGTGCATGCACCGCCTCCATTGTAGGGATTACAGTCCGACCGCCGCCCTGACGGGCTCCTTGAGCCTGTTGGAGGCGGCGGCCTTTCCCCCACCGACCACTGCGCTCCGACCGCCAGTATTGTAATGCGGCAGTCGGACCGCTGCCCTGGATGTCGGGCAGACTGCCACCGACGGCCTGTCAGTGGTGGTCCGTCCGACATTGTAATGAGGGCCTAAGATTCTAGAAACAGAAGTCGTACTTCTCTGAACCCCTCACCAGATGACAAGTGTGCACAGGTAAGTGTTCAATGTATCTACGTTTTTTGTTTCCTTCTTGTGTTTTGCTTTACACAAAGCACAAATACATCTCCCTTGCCTGCTGGTATGTGTAGATGTAGCCTCATGTTATCCCTCGGATCCCGGGTGGAAATGAGAGCCAAGAGCGTGGTTCCCTGCCTTGAAGTGACACAGACAGTCGTGTGGGCATACACTCGATGTTGGCAGTGCTGAATTCCATGACAGTGGCTTCAAGAGCATAGCCAAACCATAATACTTCCACGTGGTGTTTAGCCATAAGGAACTGCATCATTGCCATTTCCCTCCCAGACGAGCACAGAGGCAACAACTTATTATGTCTAACTCCTTTATATGGAAGCTGCAAAAGTCAGTGTGGATTGTACATGGCCCAGTTTGTGGTGTACGCGTCAAATATTCCATAACATACCAGTTGATAGATAACCTGAACGTCTGCATCCATTGTACTTCTGCCTGCTGCTAAGTGAGTTAGCCATAAAAATGGCCATATCAATTGGAACACGAATGATTATAGCCAAGAGGTGTGCATTTTTTGATGTCGATGTCCAATACTCTCCTTCCTGACTCTTTCATGATTCCTCCTCCAGACTGATCCTTCAAGCTGCTTCCCCACTTCTGGTCCGCTGTACTTGCGATACAAGGAGGAAGTTCAGTTCAGCAAGGATTACCAAGCATGTCCCAACAATGTGCACGCTTTAGAATTCCTTTTTCATTTTCTGAGATTTTTATGAAACAAGGATATGCCAGGTGATGCAAACAAAATACAGTGCATCAGAAAGCATTCTTCATAATATATCTTATGAATTAGTATATGCACATTTGTTTGAAGAAAGTATACACAAGAAAAGAAAGGGAAGCATTGCACAACATAAGTAATTTAAGCTAAGCACAATAAAAACAAGAGGGGAAGGAAAAAAGGTGGACTAGGGCGAGTAGATTGAGCACTGGCTGTGGAATAAGGTAAGAGCGCATGTTGACCCATAGATATGGGTAATATTATGTTGGAGTCTAAAGATGCTAGGCAATGTGGAATTTAGAGTGGGAGCGGTTGTGCTGATATTAATTGACATTTAAAAGAAGTGTCAAAGAGAAGGAAGTCGCTCTTCATGGTGGTTTGGATTTTTGAATGAACAGGTCTAATTTATTCCATAGCTTGTGTGATCTTTAGGTGTTATAAGTGTTCTTAAGAACGTTGTTGTGAGCACGTCTGGTAAAGCACACCCACACCTTTGAACTTTCTCTATGTGTGAATTCTTTTTTCTAGAGAAATCTTGCTAAGGTCATTGAAAAGGAAGAGAATGTGACGTTGGTGCATGGTCAGCAGGAGGCAGTGAAGATTCACACCATCAGCCCTAAGTCACAGATGGTGCTCAAAAGTCTCTTTCTGGTTCTTGAGTTTCTTTTCAGACATGATAGCAGGTGAGATATGTGTGGCAGATATGGATTTGTGTTATAATCCTACCTCTCATTTCAATATTTGTATTGGAGTTGTGGAACAGTGCATGGTGAGATGCTCTATCCCTAAGGTAGCAAGAGTAAGTTTGAATCCATCCTAGATTTACAGGACATCCTCTTCAGATACATTTACATGCAATCAACATAAATAACTTGTATTTTTCATAGTTGCTAGTGATCCAGAAACTCTCGCATGGAAGACGACCTCCTATATCTTCTTGACCACAGTGAGAGAAAGAAAAACGTTTAAAGCTTTAAGGGCATGTACTGTAATTGTTAGCTTTAGAACACAAGAGGGAAGATATACAGGTGTTATCCTGCAACTGTTTTGATGTTTGTTTAATATGTGAGTGCCAGTGGAATATAGATGGTGCCAGTGGACTTTCTCAACTTGTTTTGCTTTTGGAAATACTTTTGTATAAATGACCACACAAATTTGGCAAGATAATATAAGAGATTGGTAGGGTTTTCTGCCCTGGTGAATATCTGCATCATTTCCAATTGCATCCACATGGAATAATCATCGCCCTGCTGCTCCTCTGTTATCCTGGATAAATCTGAGATGAACTGTCAGCACTATATGCTCTTTACTTGTTAGCTCTCCAAGGCTATAAGCTAAATGTTTGATATTTATCAAACGGGTCTATTAGTGGCACGATTGGTAGTATACTGTAGACTCTTTTCTAAAAGAAAGGACATATGTGGAGATTCTGCTAGGAATCAAGGCAGTTTAAGTGTTTAATAAACTCAAGTCATAATCGAGCAAATCAAAGAAAAGTAGGTGTATCTACATATAGCCTGGCACATAGAGGAAGAAAGAAGACACAGTGGCCACAGGAAGGAGAGGGTGAGAAGCTGTGGTAAGGATCTCATCTCTCCATAGAGTCTCCATGATTTTCAGAAGATGAGCTGCTAAAAAGTTGCAAGGAGGAGCTAAGATGCTTGTCTGTTAAAGGAAAATCTCTGATATCTCCGATGGCTGCACATTCCCAGAACCTCAAATGTGCAGCTGCTCCTACTCCTCAGCAGCGATTGGCTTGAATCTTGCTATGAAGTGCTAAAAAAACTAAGCAGTTTTCACATCTGATATTATTATCGGCACTAGTTATTCATGACAGGTTGGCTTCAGCACCTTCAAACTCTGCCCTTGCACATCTTAATGTGAAAATTAGCTGCAGTGACATTTCACCAACTAGCACAGTTGCTGAGGCTCTTGTGATGGACCTCATGAACGTGGCAGGTGCGATCTTTGAGTGTCTTTATTCAAATGGCTTTGGGCATTCAGAACTACAGCTTAAGCCATTAGTCGTTTTCCCTCAATTCATCATCACAAAACCTAGGGACACAAAACTCATTGCTTGTTACAAACATTGACTTGATTGAGTAGCCCGATCACCCTTAAGCCATTGATTGAGCAACCACATCAACTCTTAAACCCATCAATAGAAAATGTGAGGTTTAAAGGTAAAATCTTGCTAGAGCCACTTATTTGATGGTATGCTATATTCAAGCTATGCTAAGCTCTGAGGAGATGGCAGGAATTGTGTCAGATATGTCCCAATCCATCCACCGCTAGAGTAAAATGTTTAGAACTAAACTCATATACGCCTCCATTTGCTCCTACTACACAATTAATTTGCTAACAGCAGCCAGTGGTAGCATGAGAGGGAAGGTATTTAACTGGACACAGGAATAAAGCCTGCATCAGTACAGAGGAGAGATTGTGGAGGCTTGACCAGTGATAATGGAAATCACTAAAGCTAAACAACTTCTGACCATCTCTAATTCATTTAGAGCGGGCAGCAGTGGAGGGGATGAAAAAAGGTTTTGAAGCAAAGAATGATAATAGGTTTGCCACGCTATGCAGTCTGTGACTGTAGTTTCTCATTGACAAAGAAGTGACTAGCATTTTGTGTCTAGTAGGTTATTTGGTATCTGTCAATAGTTTTACAGATATCCCTGTCTGAGGAAAACAGTGAGCATGATGGTGGTGAGAGAGCATAGTGGCACAAGGAAAAAGCCACTGGTTAGCATTTCTAGTCAATAAAATTCAAACTCTGAAATTATTCATATTCTGTGCATTATTTGTAATGAATTTCAAAATATTAAAATATTTTTAGTGGGCTGCTAAAGACTCTTAATTCAGAAATGGAGACTTTGGAAGGAAAAGTGAAAGCCTTTAATGAGGGTGTGAACAGCATAGACAAAAACCTGAAATACCTGCTCTGAATTGTATGACGGAACACTCTTTTGCTACAAAACATCTACAAGCTAAGGCTGAGGATCTTGAGAATAGATCAAGACAAAGTAACCTAAGGATTATGGGTGTTCCAGAAATTGTACAGCAAAATATTTCAGTGTTGGATGTTATATCTGATTTAATTAAGCAGTATATTCTACCTAGATACAAAGGTCCTGGTAATCTCTTCATAGTCCACATATATAGGGTCCCTGCAGTGAAGCCAAGAAAGGCCTAGCCCCAACTCCTTTTTTAGCTATACACAGGAAAAATAATGATTTTTTGAAAAAGATACTGAAGTTAGGACTGTCTTCATGGATGCATGTTCAGTGGTCAAGATATTCACAAAGATTGCACGAGTTCCAGTAGCTGGTACCAGAATTTCAAAAACATAGTTCACAGACTGCAATTGTGCCACATTCATGAATGTTGGTTTTTAGTGCGGGCTCTGTAAGAAATTGGGTTATTTATTTGGGAGGGGGTGATCCCTGCCAACTTAATACATGCAATCTGGTTAGGTCAAGACACAGTTCTGAGAGAATCTCTGCTCAACATTTGGTAATTATGGCACAAGCAGCCAGCAATCTCCAGAGGACTGTGTGTTAAATTCCAGCAGTTCCAACACTAAAGAACACACCACAATAAAAGCCCAAAACACATTTAGAAAAATAGAGAAAAATTTAACCAGCAAAAAGACACCAAGATCATTAAAATAGGATAAGATAAGGGCCACTATTTTTGTGGCTGTAGCATTTTCCACATAATTATGGAGTTTCTGCATTTGCCACATGATCCATTATCTGCTGCATAATTTGCAGATTTTAACAAAAAGATTGTTTCTAGCTCAGATGGATCACGTATTACAAAAAATGCGGGAACACCCATTACTGCGTAGTGGAAGGCCCTTCACAAAGATTGACAGGTCATCTTTCTATTGCTTATTGCTGTGTTTGGGTGTCAGACTGGTTCAAATGAGGTGAAATCTTTGCCCGGATAGTGTTATATGTAAAAATGACAAAATGATGAGCTAATACCATCTCAAAATGTGCTTCATTATGCCATATAATTTGCCGTTTCTTGTCACATAATTCCAATGGCCCTGCATAGGAGGAAGTAGGGATATGTTTTGTTAAAGTTTTAAGGCAAAAAGCACATAGTAAAGTGCCATTGAAAACAACAGTTTGCAGTTTACCAGGACCCAGCATGAATTCCTGCCAACCGGGATGGAGAGGAAGTCAGACACACCAAGTGGATCGATCAGGCAAAGTTTTTACCGTCAAATTGTAGCCAAGTCAGAGCAAAATGCAGCTCTTGGCAGCCCTATATTTGTTTTTTAATCATATTTGCAAATGGTTTAAATACACACTGCAGCCCACATCTGACATTTAACTCCCTTGCCATTGGTGCATTTTCTGAAACATCTACTATTTATTGTATTTCAACATTTATAGAACACACCAGGACCTCAGCGGTATTGGGCGCTTTACAGTGAACATTCTAAATAATAGGTTGCATAGAGTTGGGGGGAGGAGGAAGAGCATCATAGTCATTAACAAATGTATTGAACATATGAATACAGAATTCATATGATTTATGCAAATGGAGTAAGTATTATGTAAAGCGGTGAGCCTTCAGTTGGTTCTAGAAGACAGCCTTGAGTTCTGGATCAGAGAAGGATTACTATGATCTTATGCTAAAGTTAAATAGTTAAATTTGGCGAAACTAGTTTTACCAATGCCATTTTACCAATGCCATTTTACCAATGCACTGTGTGACTGAGTAGAAGTGTCACAGTGCAGAGTCCTAATACCATCAAAAATAGGGTCCAGAAATTGGTGAAAAATCTGGGATGACTATGCACAAAAGGCAAATTTACTACAGCGTGGCTAGCACATTATCCACTTTCAAGGAAGCAGAGATATTACCCACCGACATAGCTACTTATCAGTTGGATGGGCGTCTCACATTTCCTTATTTTTGTGTAAATGGTTGGGAAGTATAAATTGGGTGATGTGGACAGTTTAGATGCAGACTAGGATTTCCTTGCCATTTATAGATATTTGTTACTTAGGCTTGCTACTGTCTCCCCTCACAGCTTGCTTGAATTCTATGGATGCTTATGTTGCATTCAGTACATTTTTTAAACCAGACCCAGAGATCTCTCCCCCTCAGATCTTTTGCAGTAGTAAGCAGCAATGTAGGAGTGTGGGTTCATTGTGGTTTGGAGGGAGTAGCAGGAAAAACATTGAAAGGTGGTTTATACAATGCCCCAGAAGGAAGCCTATGTAAATGGAAAGATGTAAGGGTTGTATGTTGAAACTGTAAAATGAAGATTTATAATAGAATATGATTAAATATTACTTTAAAAGTCCAAAAAGATGTGCAACTTGAACATGTTATCAGTTAATGTACTGTCACTAGAAGATGTCTAATCAATCTATAACAGTTTTAAACTTTAGGCGACCTATAATATCTAAGGCCTGAACCTTTGATTCTTCACTGTCCTCCCACAACTATCATTCTGTAATCAATCCCTATCCTTCACTTCCTCTCACCTAATAATTGTATCCCCTCTTTAGCAATACTGGTCTGCTCCCTCTTGCAGCCTCAGCAGGTCTCCCAGACTCTGTCTGACGGTTTTTGCGGGTGCACTGTGTGGCATTGTCTCTCCTCTTCTGTGCACCCTTTTGCTGCCCGCATTTTGTTCATTGTAATGACTGCCTCTAATGTAGCGTGATTGCTGTCTGCAAGTGTGCTACCTGTAAATTTATTTGGGCCGATTGGTTGGCTAGTCTCATTGTTTAGTTAGACTTACTGTTTAGTCAGCCTTATTGTATATTTAGCCTGATTGTTATTGTCCATACGCTGTTCTCCCGTATTGAATATTTCATAGATTCACGTGCTTGAATCTTTCCCGGTCATGGTGGGAGTCCCACAATAGTTTGTTAAGCAATACTAAAAGGAGTACATTAGAAACATTGCGAAAGTAATTGAATTTGTTAACCAATTCTGACCCTTATAAAAGACCCAAACTTCAGCCAATGAGGTACAAGCCCTGAGACCACAAGCCCCTGCAGAGCCACCATACCTCAGATTTCTAACTGCACATCGTGTGAGAAGGAGTCTCCTTGAGCTCTGCCCAGTTCTTCATACTTGTGAACTTTTGACCCTGTTCTGTTCCTCTTTGGAATATTCTTGAAGGAATTTGGCTTAAGGTATTGTGTAGTTGCTTCATTTCATAATGTCAGAAGGATCTAAGAAGGATCTAAGAAGAGATTGTTCAGACATTGCAGATCTTGTAGAAAGGCAAGGTTGTTCTCAGGATTCTCATAAGGACTGTCTATATTGCTTACATCCCAACCATATTCCAAGGGGACTGTAAATACTCCAGAACTTTTTATGTCAAGACTCTGAAGTACAGAGAGGCCAGATTATTATTATGGTTGCAGAAGTCCAGATCTGAGTTTGGCTCAGATAATGAGGAGAGTTCAACTGGCTCTACTCTTGAGCCATAAAGAAAACATGAGGCGTCTACCTCATCTAAAACAGAATCAAAAAGGTTAAAGGCTGGCAAAACATCTGAAAAAGCAGCCTCTAAGGAGCCATCTACTAGCTCTAGTCACAAGAGACCATCAACTTCTGCTTCTGTGCCTCACACTCCTCATAAATCTTCGTTGGCGAAAAAGACTCAGTCGATGGACCCGTCGACGGCAGCTCCTTCGACGACTGCAGGAAATTCGACAGCGCCTTCACAGCTACCTTCAGTTTTACTCCGATGACGACAGTGACGACGGCCTTGTCGACGAGAGGAGTGACAACGATTACCTCATCAACGGCTGCCCCGACGACGACCTCATCGACAACCACTCCATCGATGACGGTGTTTAAATCCCCAATGTCAATTCATGGGTCGACAACAACAGTTACCATAAAGCACATCTCTCCGTCGATGATCTCATTGACGGAAGAGAAGAAAGATACCCTACCACTGGAAACTGCATGGATAACATCGGATTTGACAGCCTTGAGCAAAGTATCACCGCTTCCTCTGTCACACCTTCTGGATATGGAGGAGTCTGCAGATGAGGGCCTGTTTGGACCAGCGTATAGTCCTTCACAATTAAAAGTGAAGCGTCAGGACACTGACAATGAGGAAGAGTAACAAGGAGTTACTTCAGAGTATATGGAGACAGATTTTTGTTTTTTTAAAGGTCGTCTTCTGTTTAGGCGGTACTGATATGATTCTTTTCAGCAACACTACGACTTTGAGGAGGACTATGAGAAAATGCTACTTTCACAAGGTGACACCATAGCGGTGCCAATGTCACTTGTCACAGATCTCAGGCACATGCTGTATGACTATTATAAACGATTTTCGGAATCGCAAACACCAGCTTCCCGCACACTGGGTTGGCATGAAAGACAGCAGGAAACACCACTTCCTGATGCTTCGGAACCTTCTCCAGCCCAAGACAGTATGGCGGCCCCTCGGGTCATAACCATTAGAGATGATTATATTGAAAGCGATCCGGAAGACCAGCCGGAGGAAGGAGAGTTGGTTCAGGACACAGCCCCTGCGGGTGTGGAGTGGGATGACTACAATGCACCATCCTCACCGTCTCCTTCACCTTCCATTGCCAGTTCTCCACCAGAGGACATTAGGGGATTCCATGAGTTATTGAATGAGCGTCTAAAAAATTTGACTTGCCTCTCTCTACGAAGCAAGCAGAATGTTTCCTGTATGATTTTAAGGATTCCACCAGGAAATGTATAAGAGCCATTCCAATGGTAAGCTGCATTTGGGAGGAGGGGCTCAAATTAATGAAGAATCCAGCTACGGTCACTGTAGTGGTTCCCAGAATGGATAAAAAATATAAAGTCCCTGAGTCTTCTCCTGCATGTTAAATTGGACATCCAAGACCAGAGTCAGTTGTAATGCAGTCAGCGCTCCAGAAACCCCTCTGTCAAATGCCTTAGCCATCTTAGGCCGCTATGACCGTCAGATGTGGTCTGACTTGGCACCTTTTCTAGACCATCTCAATGAGGAAAAGAAGGCAGAGGCTACGCTGATTCTTCAAGAGGGTGCTAGGGTGGCTTCTGAGGTCATAGACATAGCTATGGATATATCTTCCATCGCTTTCCGACAAATGGCAGGAGCGATCGTACTTCGCAGACAGGGTTTGTTGAGGGCTTCCTCTTTCTGTCCTGAGGTTCAGTTGAAAATTATGGATATGCCATTCGAGGGTGAAAATTTATTTGGAAAACATATCGATGACACTCTTCAAGGGATAAAGGCGGATACAGAACCAGGACGTTCCCTAGGAACTCTGCAGCAGCAGCGTTTACAATCATTTCGCAGAGGAAGAGGAAGGCATCAATACCAACAAAGATCCTCTTTTCAGTCGTATATATACCAGCCATATCCGCAACAAGGATATTAGCCACAATATACAGGACAACAACAATTTCGAGGCTCTAACATGCCTTAATAGCAGCAATCAGCTCGCCAACGTCCTCAAACAAGAGGAAAATCCCAGGACAACGGCAGACGTCCGTGACATTTCAGTTCCACCAGTCACCTGCCTATGATTAACAATGGCTCAATATAACAACGGACAAATGGGTGTTGGACATTATTCATCAAGGACACACCCTAGAACTTGTCCAAAAGCCTCCCGGTCATCCTTCTGTCACGAGAAAGCATCAACATCTAACTCTATTGAGGCAGGAGATTTCAGCTCTTATCTTAAAGGGAGCACTAGAGGAAGTTCCTCAGCAACACATCCCCATTCACATCAAGCATCGGCGGTTTCTACGGTTCGAGATGGTAGGGTGCCACTATCAGTTCAAAGTACAGCCTTTTGGCCTCCAATCAGCGGCCAGAGTATTCACGAAGTGCATGGTGCCAATGGCCACCTTCTTAAGACAGCAAGGGCACCACGTCTATCCTTACCTGGATAACAGGCAAGTCAAAGGGTCTACATTCCACTCTGCAAAAACTCTCTTTATGACCTTGTTGTCAGCTCTTCAAATCGCTGGCGCTGCAGATCAATGTGGAAAAATCATCCCTCATACTGAGTCAATTGTTGGTGTTCCTTGGGACTGTTCTGGACACTGAGATAGTGAAGTCTTACACTACGACAGAACGCATTCACAAGATCTTGCATATAGCAACTCAAATACAAAGAAAAAAATCAGTTTCAGTGAGAATGTACAAATACATGCGGGGAATGCTATCCTCGTGCATTCCTTTGATTCCAAACTGCCGTTTGCATATGAGGCCGCTTCAGGAACAACTGGATACACGCTGGATCCAGGCTCACGGCTCATTCAACGATCTCATCATCACCCAGGCAATAAAAGAAGCCATGTCATGGTGGGTAATACAGTGTAATATATCTCCAGGCCTCGCCTTCGAGGCGCAAAGCCCCAGTTACATTATGACTACTGACGCGTCTCTTCACGGATGGGGAGCACATCTCCAGGAACTAGAAATTCATGGAAAATGGACTGACCAGGAGACACAAATGTATATCAACTTTCTGGAAATGAAAGTGGTGTTTCTAGGGTTGCAGGCATTCCTCCCCAGGATCTGCGGTTCTCCTGTTCTAGTAAGAACGAACAGCACCACTACTATGTTTTACCTGGCCAAGCAAAGAAAGAACAAGATCATAAATTCTATCATCTCAGGCTCAGGAGGTGGTATGGCAGTGGCTGCTGAAGTACATCATCTCACTTCAAGTGGAACATGTCCCCAGCATACACAACACTTGGGCAGATTCTAAAAGCAGGTCCAACAGCTTATGCCACAAATGGGAATTAAATCAGGTACAGCTTACCCGGGTCTTCAGAAGATGGGGTACCCCAAAGTTGGACATTTTCGCAACGCTGAACAACAAAAAATGTAAAACGTTTGCCAGCAGATTTCCTCAGAAGTGGTCATGGGTGAATGCTCTACACCTTCGATGGACAGGAATGTTTGCTTTCACATTTCCACCATTCCCTCTCATCCCAAGAGTACTACGCAAAATGAAGTCAGAGCCATGCCATCTGGTTCTAATAGCCCCAGCATGGCAGAGAGAAGTTTGTTTTTCAGTGCTTCTGATGATGTCCATGTCCCCGTACATTTGCTTCCCACCGATACACAATCTGATATCCCTGAACGAAGGACAGATAGTACACCCACAGATAAACTCTCTCATTTTATCCTCTTGGCACCTCATGACCAGGAATTCGAATCCCTAAATATTCTGCCAGAATGTAGATCCATTCTAGATCACTCAAGAGCTTTCACCACAAATAAAACTTATGTAGCAAAATGCTTCACTTGGCAGGATCAGGATTGGCGCACTCCTCTATTAGAGTACACTTAGCTGCAATCTCTAGGTATCAAAGAATACCTAGAAAAATATCGCTTTGGTCTTCCAGAGTAATAAAGGAATTCATTAAAGGCCTCTTCAGGGTGTTTCCACCGGTAAAGCGTGCAGCAGTTCCTTGGCAGTTGAATACAGTCTTCGCTCAGCTCATGAGGCCACCTTTTGAGCCTATACATCAAACATGTATCCTGGAAGACAGCGCTCTTGCTGGCCCTGACATCAGCCAGGAGAGTACGCGAGATTCAAGCATTCACAGTCTCTGAACTTTTTCTTTAGTTCAAACAAGATAAAGTACTCTTGAGGACGAATCCTAAATTCATACCTAAAGTTCCGAATTCATTCCATCTGAATGAGCCCATTATTCTACCAACGTACTTTCAGAACCCATCATCTCCTGTGGAGAGGGCTCTTCACACACAAGATGTAAGACGCTGTTTGAAATTCTACATCGATAAGACGAAAACATTTTCGAAATCTGATCAGCTGCTCATATTCTTCGCACCTCCTAGAAAGGCCTACGCTCTAACAAGAAACAGTATATCCTGTTGGATATCATCTGCTATTTCTTTTTGCCATGAAAAAGCTGAAAAACTGCTGTCCTCGAAGGTGGCTGCGCACTCAACACAAAAGGTGGCTACTTCCACAGCTTTATTCGCTAGAGTTTCGCTCCCAGACATTTGTAGAGCAGCAACATGGTTGAATGCCCATAATTTTACTGGACACTACTGTTTGGTTTAAGCATGGAAAGGAGATTGAGTGGTTGGGCATGCAGTGTTACATCACCAGTTTCAGTAATGTACACCTTATTTAGTAAAATCTCATTTATATACAACAAAAAAAAAGTAATTGTTGATATTATATCATATTCTATGTTTATATGGTTATAGATTTGAACTTGAATATATATATATATATATATATATATATGTATATATATATATATATATATATACATACATACATACATAGTACCTCCATGCTGAAGTTTGGGTCTTTTATAAGGATGAGAATTGGTTAACAAATTCAATTGCTTTCACAATGTTTCTATTGTACTCCTTTTAGTATTGCTTAACAAAGTACCGTGGGACTCCCACTATGACGACAGGGAAGGGATTCAAGCATGTGAATCTATGAAAGATATCAAGACTGTAGAACCACATTGTACAGGTAAGTAACTTGTTTTTGTCTCCCCTGTTGTAAACGTTCCGCTTTTTGCTCCGGAGCCAGTCTGCCTTGCTGCATGCTCCTTTCGTGCCGCTCCTGCCACCCAGCGCCCTGCCCAGGACCTACTTAATAAAGGGCCGCAGTGCAGTCGTGCCGCTGGTGTGCCAAAGGCACGCCAATAGCAAGCCCGTCTGCGCATGGACGGCGCCCAGCTCCAGGAACCCTGGTCCTTCTACCATCCACAGATACTCCACCTCAGAGAAACTAACCCTCTACCCCAGACGCCTCAACAACTGCTGCCTCGCATCTCCTCGATCAACGGTAGGACCTTTTACCTGCCTGTCCGCCTGCAACTCAGGACCTCCCACCAGCACGGAAACCCTCACCACATCGACCACGACCGCCCCGGAACAACTCCACTGCCTCCTGCTCGATCACTCTGCAAACATGCTGCGGAAATCTGGGACACCATCACTACCCTCACCCCGACGTCATCTTCATCACAGAGACCTGGCTCAACCCCTCATCTACCCCAAAATTGCCACTGCGATGCTGAACTGCTGCAAGATGATTCACTGGGACCGCACCAACAAACACAGAGGAGGCATCACCATCATCCACAAAGAAACCATCCGCTGCACCACCACCAAAGACTACACTACACCAATCATAGAACAACTTCCAACTCCAAACCGACGGCAGAACTACCATTATAGTCAACCTCCTCTACAGACCCCCATGACCACGCCCCTGCTCTGCAACGCCATTTCCCCGATTTTATCGCCCCATCACATCAGTCGCCTTCCCGGCAGGTGGTAACACGCAGAGGTCAGACCCCTCCTCAAGAAATCCTCTGCTGACCCCAGCAAACTCAAGAACTACCACCCCATCTCTCTGCTCTGCTTCCTCACCAAAGTCCTCAAGAAGACCATTATCCGCCTACTCACAGAACACCTGGAGAGAAACAGCCTGCTTGGACACCTCCTAATCAGGGCTCTGTGCCCAACCACAGCACCGAAATTGGCCTGATCACTGCCACCAACGACATCAGAACCCTCCTCGATCAGGGATAAACAGCGGCCCTGATCCTCCTCGACCTCTCAGCAGCGTTCCACACTGTATCCCACCACACCCTTATCTAGAGACTCCACCACATCGGCTTCCTGGGAGAAGCCATCAAATGGATCGCATCCTTCCTCCCAGTACAAAGCCAGAGAATCCACCTACCACCTTTCACCTCGGAACCCAAAAGCATCATTTGCAGTATCCCTCAGGGCTCATTCTTCAGCCCCTCACTGTTCAACACGAATGGGACACCCCTGGCCTGTATCATCAGAACAAACGGCCTCAACATCATATCTTACGCAGACAACACTCCGCTCATCCTCTCACTCTCAGAAGACCTCTCTGCCACCAAGAAAAACTTCCACAACTGCTTGACGAGTGTCGCTGACTGGATGAAGACCAACAGCCTGAAACTCAACACAGACAAGACGGCTGTGCTGATTTTTGGGAACAACACCTCCCCGTGGAACGGCACCTGGTGACGGCACGAACTCGGCCCACACCGACAGACTACGCCCGCAACGTCTGCATCATCCTAGACAGCAAACTCACCATGAAATACCAGATCAATGTAGTCTCCTCCACCTGCTTCCTCACCCTCTGCATGCTTCGAAAGATCTTCGTGGCTTCCCGTCAACACCAGGAAACTGTCACTCAAGCCCTAGTCTCGAGCAGGCTTAACTCACTTAAATCACCACCCAACTCCTGAAGGGGCTGCAGACGATACAGAACTCAGCTGCCAGACTCATCCTCAACCTCCCCAAACATATCCACCTCACCCCTCACCTCAGGAACCTCCACTGGCTCCCCATCTAGAAAAGATGCCAATTCAAGATCCTGATACACGCCTACAAAGCCCTCCACGACCAAGGACCAGCATACATAAACCACCAACTGAGCTTCAACCAACCCTTCAGACACCTGCGCTCCGCCTCCCTCGCACACACACCCCCACATTCACCAAAGCTACAGTGAAGGACGCTGTTTCGCCTACCTCGCTGCCAAGTCCAGGAACGACCTTCCCCTCCACCTCCAAACATCGTCCTCTCTCCCGGAATTCAGAAAGGGACTCAAGACCTAGCTTTTCGACTGATCCCATCAAGAACCTTGTGCCTGGACACCATCATGGCTTATTAGCGGCGCTCTACAAATCGATTTGTTTTGATTGTTGATTGACCTTCCTAGTGACACTCTTACTCCTGGATGCTCCAGATACCTGCTGTATTGGTTCCATCCTATCGCTCCTGAGTATAGTCAGAGCTGTCATTCCTTTGGGTTGCTCCTCTCGCTTTCCTGGGTTTACTCTGTAGAGTATTTGCCAAGGCTGTCTATAACCAGTCCATTCCGGTGGGTTGCCCCTCCTGTTGTTGTGGGTTGCCCCTCAGCGGACTCTGTAGAGCATTTACCATACAGCATTAATTGCTCCTGAGAGTTTCTAATCTGTTGCTCCTAAGTGAACTGCAAAAAGCATTTCTCTTGTTTTTTGTAACCACTGCAGATGTGTGTGTTTTTCCTACAGATTATTTACCATGTCTGCCTATATTGAATGCATGCCTGCTAAATGCTCCTCTGTTGTTCCTTGGTTGGCTCCAAAAGCAGTTTATCTTGTCTACCTGTAGTCTGTGTATTTCTGTAGGTTGCTCCTCTGTTGTTCCTGGGTTGAACTTATCGAACGTATACCCTGGATTCCAGTTATCAGTGTATCCCTGTTGGTTTCTCCTCTGTAACTCCTGGATGGCTTCTATACAGTGTATACTCTTTTTGCCTGCACCTATGGCACTCATGTGGGTTACTCCACTGTGGCTCTTGGGTGGACTCAATCGACAATGTCCCATATTTAACTGTAACCTGTGGGTTCTTCCACTATTGTCTGGACTCGCCCAAGAATCGAAATGTATTCCCTCTTAAGGATGGTAAGCAAGAACACATGTATGTTTTTCTACTACTCTTGCCTGTATTCGTCCAATCATAAGCACAGTGACACGATGGCAGCAACAAGAGAAGTGCATTCCACTACACATCACACATGATATCAAAATGATAGTCGCATTGGCCTCTATCATAACTGCTCATCAATACATCATCAGTGGTATGTTGGTGCAGGTAAAATATAATACAACACAATGTGTTCCGCATTCATGTCCACCATACTGAAGACTGAGTGTGTACTATACAAGTGCAAAATAACCATAACAAAGCATGGCACTCAAAAATTGTCCTTTCACAGTTTTTCATTGGATGCTTTCGTTGTTCAGGTTTGCAGAAGACTACAGGGTTGCTTTGCAGCAGTCCTACATCTGGACCAATCAGCAAGATGTTCCTGATGCCAGTGGCTTCTTTGCTCGGCCCAAAAACAGGAGAACCGCCCGTCAGAAAACTGCAGTGTTCATGCTGAATTTCTGGTGCTTGAACCCGGCAGTGGTGAGCCAAACCTGTGTACTTACTGTAAATATGCTTGTGTTATCTGAAGTGCACGGTGATCATTTAAGTAAAGATCCACAATGGAGTAATTGGAGTCGAAATGGAATTGTTAACCTTTTTATAGTGGTAATGATGGAATTGTAAGTCCTCCATAAACAGAAGAGGCCTACATTTGTGAGGAGGATTCTTCAAGCAAAATGGAAACCTGGGCAAGCCTTATCATTTTTTTGTTTTTATTGGTTGCGGATGTGATCGTCATCAAATATTTACTTTGGTTCTTAAAAATATGCATCGTGTTTTAAATACAAAAACACAGAATCTTCTGTGATAAACAATAAAAAGCGCCAGGGGCCAAGTAAAATGGTAGCAGTAGAAATCAATTCATGGGTTGGAATACATAACAACATCGACATCACAATAGAAGTAAACAGTGATGTACCGTAGATCCAATCTAAAAAACAGTTCTCATGCTGATGCCAGAGCTCAGTGTAAAAAAATCATAGGACCTAATTACGACTTTGGCGGTCCTCCTGTGGAGCGCCATGCCAGTGCCCCGCAGGAGGACCGCCAAAGCCGTTCTCACACCGCCTGCCGGATAACGGTTAAAATCCTTGGCGGGCGGACGGTGCTGTGGCGGTTCCACGGCGGTGCCTGTCTACGGACTATAGGAGAGCCTTCAACAGGCATTGCCGCAACAAGTTCCTGCACAGGAAGTAATGCACCATGTCGTGCATTGCTTCCTGTGCAGGAACTAGGGGTGCAATACCAGGGGGCACAACATGTGCCCCCCTAGGACCAGAGGCGCAAGGGGTCCGTTGCCTCACTCCCACCCTTTTCATGGTGGGCTCACCACCATGGAAAGGGCGGCGTATGCTCGGCGGTCTCATGGCAGTCCAACCGCCGCAGTTGTAATACTGCGGGCGGTCCCACAGTTGTGGTGGTGGTCGAATCGCCACCATGGGTTCGGCGGTCCAATGTACTGCCGAATTCATAATCCGGCACTTAGTCTGTCTTGCCCAAGCATGATCAATCAATTGCGCACAGTAAAAAAATAACATCAAAATTGGTGAAAAAGCCCAATTTCATAACCATAATAATCACAGAAAAAAATTATTTACAATAGAAACTAATATAAAACACCTTAATTTTCCCAGTCCGTCAATACTGCTGTACAAAGACAACACCATTTCTCTAGGACAATCTGTAGGAGTAAAAATAAGGATACAATAATGAAATTCACAGTTTTGTAACAAGATAGAAGCAACATCCCGTAATAGTGTTGATTACTGAAGAATTGTTTAGATGTTCTAATCATATAGTTCCAAGTAATTTTTGAAAATTAGGTCAAAAATATTTAGTAGATTTTACTGCAAAATGCCCCTCTGTGAAGAGGCTAAGAAAGACAGTTTTGGAAATTCATCAAATTGTGGTACCTTATTATAATCCAGCAAAAATGTTTATAATTATTAACTGATTAATTGGTAACATACCTCCATGTATCATGATAGGAGTTGTCTATCAACCATATCCAGGGACTGACTGGGACAAAAAATAAGCCCGGGCACCAAAATAAAAGTGACCCCTGTCAGTGAACCAGATAGCTACAGAGTGGCCACATTTACAAATCAGGCCACTTTTGAACTTGTAAAGACGCAATGTATGAGTATTTTTCAAGGTTTGGGAGACTGCTTGCAATTGTGTCTGCTCGAGGCAATGTTTGTGATAGTATCAGGGAAATCAACAGTAATAATCAGCCGACCAGACCCTAAAACAGGCCCACAAACTGCTAAAAAAACAGTCCACACACTGATCTGTGAGACCAGCCCATCGGACACAGACTGATTGCCCTATAGGCCAGTCTGACCCTGACCATATCTGGCCAACTTGGCCCTCACTGCGTCCATGCGGATGTGCTCTGAAGGAAACAGAGCAAGAGCTCTGAAGTAGTGAGACTCTCCAATGAGCAACCACTTTTTTAATGAGAATGATCACCATAGGTAATACATAGTCTTTCCTGGGATAAAACAGCCTTGCTCATGGCCAAGTAAAACTTAAGACAAAATCCAATGTCCAAGCTTTAGAGGCTTAAGTACCTGCAAATGGAACTATCTCCTGGTTGATATCGCAATGTTAAAATACCTTATTGAACGAGATTCATGTATATGTAGGACAACCTTCTTTCTAGGAAAAATACTAAACTCCACCTTCCGTGTCAGTGCATTGATATTACTGGTGCCCAGAGGTTGAACGAGCTTGAACGCTTTAATAAAAAGCACCAGATCAAGGGCCCACATAGGATGCATGTTGAGCTGGCTAATTCATCCATCCCAGAAAATGCTTCACAACAGTGTTTTGCAGGGGAAAACACTGACTTTCTGCTAGCTCCCAATCACTCATAGTTTGCCCTGAAGGGTCCAACTTTGATTCCCGACTTAGATATTTTAAGATAGGAATGCACATCATTCAGGATGTAAAAAAGAGGGTTGATATTTTTAGCAAGTGACCAAAAGCACAGCTTCAGGTAATTGTGGTTCGACTGAATTCTAGTAGATTTTAATCCTGACAGTTTTGATCAAACCTAGGTAACCCTCCAAGAGGCACAGGATACAGTTTATTCTCTGGTGCTAGGTGTCTAAGCTAAGATATCAAAAGCAATGGTGCAGGGCTAGATCGACCTCACTGCTCTGACAGTAGCCTCATTCATCAGGTGATTGAGTCAGGCGTACAGGTAGACATTGTGAGACTCAGGCATTAGTGCTAACCAAAATAGGCCAAGGGAATATTTTGTGAGCTCTGATGAGGCAATCAAATGTCTACTGAATGGCTTGTTGCATTTGGATTTCCCTGTAGAACGGCCTGCTGTCGAAGGAAATCTGAACATTATGCTTTCTTGCCTATTCTACAAGCTTTCTGCGAAGTTGCATTAAGCTGCTTTCACGGAAAACGGCATTGCTGATCCCTGTGATATATGCAGTGGATTGATGAACTGCATGCCCTGTGACTGTCTAAATCGTATGCATTATTCCACCTGGTGTTACTCTCAAACGTGTGGACTACATATCATTAAGCACCCGGATGAAGTGCTCCACAACCTTCATGTAGACAAGGGTAAGTGCTCCATGTGGCGCATGTATGCATACAGGGTATAGACATTGACTGCTCTGAATTTTAAAATTTCGAAGCATATTGTGTTAGGTGCAGGTAAGCTACAAATTGCAAATTATGCTGTTTACAGACAACAGTCACTACAGTTAACATTATCCTTTCTCATACAGAGTGCTTTACAGTATGATTGTTATATTATGAATTGTACATTAGTTTATCTGCTCTGCAAAACTTAACTGTTTTTTGTTTATACGTTACCAGGCCTTTTCTGATCTAAGTGGTAAAGTGCGGACAATTGTCCTAACATCTGGTACTCTGTCACCGATGACGTCATTTTCTTCTGAACTCGATGTGAAGTTTTCCATCCAGCTGGAAGCAAACCATGTCATTAACAAATCTCAGGTAAAGGGATTTCTTTCCTGTCTTACTGAAACGTCGCCATTTTAAAAGAAAAGAACTGGGACTTGCATTGTACTCCTTTGTGTGTCTTCACTTCATAAAGCACACACCTCTATCAGCAAAAACAATAATGGTGGTTAAGGCACAAAGGCATTGCACAGGCTTCTTTACCCCCAAACTATAGCACCAGGTGCTTGACTCCTGGAGGACTAACCACCAGCTATCCCCTTGTATGAAGACGTTTAAATGATTTGAAGGGAGCAGCATCCTACTAGTGACAAATTAAATTATTTTATGCCACAGGTGCTTTCTTTAGTCCAATACTCCTTATTGTTAATAGTAGTCCGTTTCATTCATAACAAAGTCTTGCAATTAGAAGAATGGCCTCAGTCTTCTTGTATGAGACACAAATTATTTATTGTTAATTCAATTTAAATTTCTTTTCAACAAATTTGGCACACACAGCCTAGTTAACGTGTTTTCTCCCTTCATGGGACTTTATCAGGACTGAAAAAATATAGATCATAAATATAATAAAATGTATTACCTTCAATTTGAATTCCTAAAACATACACACAGGTAAGCCCTAACACTGTCAGAGTTAATGACATTGGTACCACTCCTATTTGGACTATATAATTATACATGTAGTCATTAATCACTTCATTATTACAATTCATGGTTCATTCCATTTACATCTTTGTTACTGCATAAAAAAAAGCATTACATCTTGCATGTTCTTAAACATTTATATTCGTTGAGTTTGTATGGGTGTAACTTCTGTACATCAATTCTTTATTACTGTTCGCAGTCAATTCATCAACTTCATGTGATCAAACATGGAGATCGGATTTACATCCAACCCCTTCTAAATCACAGAGGACGAAACCCACATTTATCAAATGCCCCTTAATAATTAAGGATATTCCACATCAGTTCATTTTATTGTATATAAGGTTACCATGTCCGAACATGTACATAGAATAATTATCACCAAGTTTCCTCAATTTGTCCTCCTAATCACCTATGAGACAATGTTCTTCAACCTGATTTTAGATAACAATTCATAATGAGTAAAATAAAAAGTAAAACTTATCACATACATCATAGGCTCTAAAATAATAATCCAATGTTTTGTTCACTCTAGTATTGAATAAGCAAATGTTGCCTATGTGTGACCATCATGCGCAACCTATGGTGAAAAACAATAATTATCAACGTCAGTCCTAGCTACCGATTCATTCATAATTATAGTATCATACATCCCATCAATTTCATAAAGTCAAAGAAAGCCAAAAGATACCAAAAATATCCTTCAGTTTAATCCACACCGTTAACTTCTTGTTGTATTTTCGGGAAAGTGAAATACACAAAGTACTACTCCCATCAGACAGAACATGGTTAAATAATGCCTTTGTGTTCAGATTTACTCCAGTCATCCGCGCACACACCAATTTTTAAATTGAGTACGCATCAATCAAACAGAACGCACTAGTGCATATGCCATTCTCTGCAGCTCAAATTCCACCTGTGTTTCGATGAAACAAGTCCTCTCGTCACCTAAAAAAACACCCTTTTGTGTATGTAAATTACCCATCTTGTCATCCGCAGATAGAGGGTGTCTGGATGGGGGGCCAATCCCACAAAATAGCCCTGTACGCAGATGATGTCTTATTGACTATCACCAAACCGCGTGGCTCCTTGCCTCCCCTTTTAGAGGAGCTGGCTCGGTTCGGGGAGGTCTCCGGCTTTAAAGTGAATACAGCCAAAACACAAGCCCTGAACATCACCATCCCTCGGGAGGAACAAGCCCACTTAGAGTCAACATTCCCCTTTCAGTGGTCACAGCAGGGTATCCAATACCTGGGCATTCAAATACTGCCCACGATAGAAAGTTCGATCACCCATAACTACGGGGCCCTGTTGCATACTGTGATATCATTCATTCAATCATGGCGAGGGGGTCCCCTCTCTTGGGTGGGCCGCATCGCGGCAGTGAAAATGACCTTGTTGCCGAAATTTCTCTACCTTATGCAGGTGATGCCGTTGCCACCTCCCTCAGCCATCTTGAGGAAATTGCAGGCTGCACTGGAAGCCTTCATATGGGCGGGTAAGCAGGCTCGGATGGCGAAAGAGCGAACATACCTGCCGCTGGCCAAGGGGGGACTTGGAATACCACACCTGGCGAAATATTACCAGGCCGCTCAGCTACGATATATAGTCGAATGGCAGCGTTTGATGACCGAAAAGCACTGGTGCTTGCTGGACCAGGCGGTCGCGGGCATCCATATTTGGAAGATCCCGTGGTTACAGCGTAAATATCGCCCGCCAGGGGTATACATCTCGCCGGTGGTCAGAGCAACTGTTGGGGTCTGGGACAAAGTATATTCCACCCACCAGCTTTCCACGTGTATCTCGCCACTTACCATGATTTCCCCTCAGGCAATGTCAGGAAAAGCATTCGCACCTTGCCAGGAAGCACAATGTAAGAGGATTGGCGACCTGTTTGATGTGCAGGGCCTGTTGGACTTTAAGGCTCTCCGACAAGACTTTGGGCTGCCGGACTCAGAATATTGTTATTACTTAGCGGTCAGACACTGGGTGTCTCTTCCTACGATTAAACCGCATGCTAGTAGAAGACTAACGTTGTTTGAACGCTGGCTTTTATCTCGGAAGGACGATTCTCGTATTTTGTTCCGACATTTACTCCTTTTTAAATACCCCGCCTACGTCGCTACACACTCCAGCTAGGAAGAGATGGGAGCGGGAATGCGAACGCAGCTTCACAGATGAGGAGTGGTTAGATATATTGCACCGAGCACGCACCTCCGCCGCGAGTGCCTCAGGCAAAGAAACTCTACTAAAATTAGCACACTACTGGTATTACACCCCAGCCCGCTTGGCTCAGTGGCAGAGGGGGAGGCCGGACGAGTGTTGGAGGCACTGCGCTCACTCGGGCACACTCACCCACTTACTGTGGCACTGTCCCAAACTTCATGGGTATTGGAAGGAAGTTCTGACTGACATTGACACAATGTTCAACACCGAAATACCCCGCTTTCCGGCCTACGTACTGTTAGGGTTGCCCAATGCCTTAACTTATCCACTACACTCTGAACGGGGTAAAGCTATTACCTCGGCGCTATGTGCTGCGAAGCAGGTCCTGCTATCAAAGTGGGGCACAGATGTGGTGCCGACTCGCGCTGATTGGCTCCACAAACTTTGGGACCTGTTAGGGATGGAGAAGTTGACAGCCACTGTTAACCGCACATTACTCAAATTTGAGAAAAGGTGGGGCACATGCATTACACACCTTTCGGGAGAATTTCAACAATTAACATGCCCGATATACTTACGCATACTGCAGTTCACACCACCCACACCCCCAGTGGATCCAGGGGAACAGACAGAGTGAAGTCTATACCTCAGCAACTTGAACACATGTTGTTTCCTGTTCAAGGTTTGATGTGAATTTGGATTCTGTTTCCCCTCCCATCTTTAGCCCTTCCCCCCCCTCCCCATTTTCTGTTTGGACTCATGACTACTGCACCGGCCAATGGATGTAGGTGCAGGATGATGTAAATGTATTACTGCCTTACTACCTATTCCTCACCGGCCAGTGGATGTAGGCGACAGCTGATGTTCCTTATCCTCTCCTCTTTTGAAATCAATAAAATGTTACAATCCTAAATTACCCGTCTTACGAAATTATATGTGTCTCACATACTAACAAAGCCAAATATTATTAACTGTACATAGCTTGCATTCCAAAACATTCAGCGTTCTTCAACCATTTCAATAGAAAACATCACCAATTTACATCAGGAAAGTCCGCTACATTTCTAAGTCACATCAAGAAAATACACTACTTTATACTCTTAACTCAATCACTGTGACCATTCAGTGATCAGATCAGAAAAGCTTTATTCGATTGTTTGAACAAAACAGTCATAAAAGCACAGAAGAAAAACATTACAATTATACAATAAAAAATTCCGTGAAATATTAAACTAGGAAAGCTTTCAATGGAAGTTAATCAAATTGTGGACAAATGATTTCTGACAAAAAGGACTTTTTTCAGATAATTAGAAAAACTAAAAATAGTATATACATTATCTAAACACTGTAGAGCTAAAAAGGCAGGTCGACATTGACGTAAACCATATTGTTTAAGAATTGGTTTTAAAAACAGAGTCCGTAGTGCAGAATAATATTTACAGAAAAGAACAACATGAATAGTAGTCTGTAGTGAAACATTATCACAAGGACAAGGCAAGAGACATTGAGACCAATCATGCGTAGTGGGAAAAGACACAAGGCGATGAAAGGTTCCCATCCTAAAGCGTGTCAATAAAAACCTTTCATAAGCACTAGATACAACAATTAAATACGGTTGAATCTTAAGAGAACTTAAAATCATCTGATTATGCAAGACTGGAGGTTTCAGTATCTCTGTGGACAATCTCACAGAATCTAACAGGGACAAACCCTTGTGTCTTAGTTCCTTCCTTGATATAGTACTAAGGGTACTGGGGTTAATAAAATATTCTGGATGACCAAGATCATTAAAAAAGTTAAAAACGTATTTAAGCCACGGTATCCTCAAAGCTCCTTCCAATTTCACAATATGTAATAAAAATTCACGGTTCAATTTGGCTTTATCTTTAAGCCACAGTCTATGCCACAACAGTACAGGTTCAAGCTTAATTGAGTCAGAAATATATGACAGACCCAATTCTGCATGACAAACATACGTAGAGGAACCGGCTGGTACTGATAAAATATATTTTAAAAATGAATTTTCCACCCTTTGAATAGGTGTTAATTCTGCAAAGCCCCAAACTCCACTCCCATAAGTTGCCACAGACACACACTTGGCTTTATAGATTTTTAAAAGCTCAACAGGTGGTCTTTTGCCTAGTTTCCTAGCAAAGGCAGTTAATGCAGAAGTTGTACGTACAAATGCCAATTTTCTAGCAGAAACTGCATGTGACCACGTGTCATTATTAGCAAAAAGAATACCTAGGTATGGAACTTTAGTTGTAACCCCGATTTTCTGACCCTCTAAAAACATGTCCTTACGTTTCACGATTCCCTTGCCACAATACATTATAAACGTCTTAGAAATATTGACTCTTAAGCCTAAATTATTCATAAAATGGGAAAAGCCATTCAGCACACGCTGAAGGCCAATTTGAGAACGGGACATCAGAACCGCGTTGTCCGCGTATAACAGTGCTGGAATTGGGCGACCGGCTACTGTAGGGAAATCCTGATTATCCTTTAGAAGAGCCTCGCCTAACCCATTTATATACAGATTAAAAGGAACGGAGCCAGAACACACCCCTGTCTGACTCCGCTCCTAATCGGGAAGGCTTCTGAGCGCTCGCCCTTCATACCATATCGCACCGTGGCCTTGGCGTCGCAATAAAAACGTTTAAGAAAATGTATAATGTTTGGTTCTACACTCATTTTTTCTAAAACTGACCACAATTTAACGTGGACCACGCAGTCAAAAGCGGCTGTGAGGTCCACGAAGGCTAAAAACAAGTTCCCCTTCCTAGCTCTAGTATATTTCCCTACCAAAAGTAAAAGATTCAACCCCTGCTCTATGGTCCCCAGGCCGGGCCGGAAACCATATTGTAAGTCAGAAAGAATAGAATTCTCCTCGGCCCAGACCTGGAGGCGCTCAAGTAAAACCCTGCCTGCCACTTTTGTTATAGCGTCCAGCAAAGAAATTGGACGATAACACCCTGGATCGTGCCTATACCCCTTTTTAAAAATTGGCACGATAATGGAGACTACCCAAGTAGATAAAAAATTAGTGCAACAGCTGGCGTTAAGCACCTGGGCCAAAAGGGGGCCCCACAGAAGAACATTCGATTTAAATATATCTATCGGGACCCCGTCTGGGCCTGGGGCCTTACCACCTTTACTTGCATGAAGTGCCCGCTCCACCTCCTCAATGGAAAATCTAAGTTCCCTATGCTGCGTGGAGCGGTTTTCCCCCCCGAGACCCGCAAACACACTTATCCATCGCGAGGGGATACCCGCTACCTTTGTAAACCTGGGAAAAATGGTTTATCCATTGTTCCTCTGGAATCGCTATCTCTACTGACGGGCCACCCGCACTAACCAAAAAAGGGGCCCTAATAGCCTTCCAGAATGCCGCACTATCTTTTGTAGTTGAAGCCAAATAAAGGGCGTCCCACGCCTCCTTCTTCATTATACTCTTTCTGTCCCTTACTGCTCGTTTGTACACACCTCCAGCCGTCCTAATATCAATCACAATTCTAGGGGTCTTCTGGAGCTCCTTCTTTAGTTGGGAGAGTGCTCGAGTGCAATTGGCATCGAACCATCCCCGTTGTACTCCACTATTCTTTTTATGCCTAATGAGTAAATTACTTATTACCCTAGATATAGCTGAAAACGAGGCTAGAATCTCTTCGGGGGTGGCAACTTCACTCAAACGAGAGTCTATGTCGAGTTTACATCGCTTTACCACAGTGCTTACCAATTTTGCCTGGTCTACCAAAGCCCAACGAATAGAATAGCCATTAATACTACCTAATGCTAGATTTGCTAGCAACTGATCGTTAATATTTACGGGGCTTATTGTTTTACTTAAAGGTAATAAGATGGTCAGGCAGAGAGGAAAATGATCGCTCAGTGGATTATCCGAAACATAAAAAGAGAGAATACTATCAGCGTGGGTGCTTGATATGAGAACATAATCAATTACAGAGCTAAGTCCCCTCCCACTAAAAGTACGAATCAAGGAGACCGGGAGCGGGCATAACTCATTAACAAAACCCAAATCGTGAGTAAAAATAAGCTCGTTATATCGCTCCCCCAGGGCATTATGACCAAAGTGTGATATACAAGCATCATCATCTCCCGTAACTCCACACAAATTAACCCCGCAGTTCTTGCATAACGTACAATTAAAATCCCCGCAAATATCAACATAATATCGTTTGTCTTGCCCCTACTTAACAAATTTAAAGATTGCGAAATATTGTTTAAAACAATACCAATCTGGCTAGACGGGGTATTATTATAGAAGTTAACCAGAGCTATTGAATGGGTGGCGTCACAATCCATTTTGATCAAATGATAATAATCATCACTAACAAGCATCTTAATGCTCTTTAAATTAATGGTGCTTGATATATAAGTACATAGGCCACCCTTTGCCCTTCCACTGTGAGCACCAACTGCTGGAGTATGATAAGTCCTATAGCCATTCAAGTGTATCGCATCCTTGACCCATGTCTCCTGGAGTAACAGAATCTCAAATTGTGAGATAAAATCCCACCAACATTGATTACCCAACTTAGAACTAATCCCTGCAATGTTCCATGACACAATGTTACAACGCAAAGATTTTCCGTCATAGATACGATGTTTAGGGTAAATGGGCATACCACCGATTTCTTTACATTGCTGTCCGGATGTCAAAGTGACATCGTGATTACATACAGGCACCGTCAAGGAGTCTGTAATGCGGGACATAGGACATTTTTCCCTCGCTACATTACTCAATGTTAAGTCCTGGCCAGGAACTATACTTGAAATAGGGGTAATTAGAGAAACCTCGCACCCTACCAGATTCACCGCGGGTGAATCAAGAAGACCTCTAGACTTATTTGTTACTGTTACCATCCCCCTTAGACATATCAGATACAAATCACCTCGTTGGGGATCCAAAATCAATCGCCCTTCCTAGGACTGGGTAGAGTGAATGATTTCCCAGACTTCAGTCAGTCGAGATCCTCCAGGGAGCTCAAAACTTCAAATCGGTTATGTGTTGGAATAGAGTAACCAAACTGCCTTGAACCTCCATAGTTATTACCTACAGACTTAGGCTCAAGTCGGTATAGGGGATTACACGGCCGATAAAAATAACCCAAGGGTAAAATACTGATATCATTGGGATCCACATAACCGTTGTTACCCCTTTCCAAAATTATATGGACTAGATGGGGTGACCTAAAAGTTAAAACAATACAGTCTCCATAAAATGATTTAGGGGTGTGACCCACCCATCTAACCCTACGGACCATTTTAAATTCCGCAAAAAGGGGCCTATTCAGGCCAATCCTTTTAGTCAAAAAATGCAGGGACTTGTTTTTCAGCGCAGAACAGTGCTCTGAATCTATATGGGGACAAGGAGGAACATTCGCAAGGACCACCGTATATGGAGTGGCCTCCAGCGGAAGATTTAAATTTGATGATGGGCAATGGGAAGCATCCCATTTATCCCTGCGAGTATCACCTATCCCTACCATTTTATTGTCACCATTCATCCCTAGTGTTTCGTGCACAATCTCAATTCTTTCCAGGGGTTTAGGGGCCGAAACACAAGGGTCTACTCGAGGCAAGCAATTGCTCTAGTGCCCTGGGACTTTACTTGGAATGACATTACCATTGCTAGAACTACCACATACAAATTTGGAAGTAGAAGGAACTTGTGGGGGTTCATGAACAGAACTTACAATCTTACTAGTTGAAGGACCGTCATTAAGTATAACACCGTTTGTGTGAACGGTTAAGTTTTTATTCTTCAACAATTCCTCCACTTTAGTCAATCTAACTTCTAATTTGGACACCGTCAGCAGGATTGGTTCCAACAATGACGTCATCATCAGCTCGAGCCTTCCCCAAAAATTCCCTTCAGAGGTACTATTAGCGAAGATAGTTACCTCATTCTGATTTAGAGATATTAAAGATCCCGCAGAGGGCTCCACCAAATCATTAACAGCTTTCCCCTTTCTTTTATTCAAGGTCGATGCCCGCTTTACTCTGGGGAGATTTTTACGTTTCGTAGTAACTAATTGCGGTTCAACAGGGGGCTCTAGTCTTTGAATCGCCCTTTGTCCTCTCGTAGTGACTTTAGTTCCAACAGGAGCAACTACAGGGCCAGGGGTCATGGACGGGATTATAACCATTTCCTGTTCATTTATGATTTGAATTGGAGTGCCAGTCAAACTTGGGGACTGTTCTTTATTGTTACTTACTGAAACAGATCTACCTAATACGGGCGTTAATGAAAGTCTACCCATAGCGGTAGCAGGGTCCAATGACAACCTACGTTCTGTCAACTGGATTTCATGTATGAGGGCTGATTCGGCCCTCATAAGAAAAGCATCCAGGGTCCCTACAACACCTCGTTTATTATGCGTACCCATTTTCCAAGAGTGGCTCACGCAAGGCAACTATACATTGATAAATAAAGAATACAATATAAAAACAACAGCACCCAAATACCCAAAATTAGAGTGGCGCCTCCTGGCGCTAAGGATACAGGGAGATGTAGTCTGAGGTGGCTTGTGCAATTTTAAAAGCCTGTGCAAATAAGCAAAAAATGGTACCAGCAGGAATAACAGCAAAGTCAATAGTAACAGGAGCTCCCGCCCCGCGGGACCCCGCAGCCTCTTTTAACGCCGCCACGCGGCGTGAAGAATGCACGCTGGCGCCTCCTGGCGCTAAGGATACAGGGAGATGTAGTCTGAGGTGGCTTGTGCAATTTTAAAAGCCTGTGCAAATAAGCAAAAAATGGTACCAGCAGGAATAACAGCAAAGTCACGAGTAACAGGGGCTCCCGCCCCGTGGGACCCCGCAGCCTCTTTTAACGCCGCCACGCGGCGTGAAGAATGCACGCTGGCGTCTCCTGGCGCTAAGGATACAGGGAGATGTAGTCTGAGGTGGCTTGTGCAATTTTAAAAGCCTGTGCAAATAAGCAAAAAATGGTACCAGCAGGAATAACAGCAAAGTCACGAGTAACGGGCTTGTGCAATTTTAAAAGCCACAGATGTCCTCTTCTCCTGCTTTCTCCTACTTCCCTCCAGCTCCAGCTGGCCGACGAAACCGGCAGCGTGTAGCTGCAACCTGTCTCCGCTCACCGCGAGCCGCTGGAAGGTGGAGCCGCAAAAAAAAAAATGTGTCCAAAGCGGGGAGAGGGAAGCGGGCCGCCTCGTGGGACCTCTGTCAGCCGTACCCCGTCCAGGGACCTCCGGGTCGCTCTGGGACACACAAACCGGCTGCCGCACCCTGGCTCTGCCGCAATTTCAGAGCCGAGCACCGCGCTCCAACAAACCGCTCCAACAAACAGCTCTCTGCAACTCCATTCAGTGTAAACAAACACCCCTACATTTCCCTTCTCCTTACCTGACAAAAACGTCACCATTCGCAGTGTGTTTGTCCGCTCCGTAGGGGTTATGAAACAAACCGCCAATCGACACTCACAAGTTGCAAGCTCTAAGAGGGCTGCCTTGGTGCTAAAGCCTTTGCGGAAGCCTGACTGGGTGTAGTGCAGAGAAGCATTTTTTCTATAAATTGGAAATCTGAACGTTGAGTAGTTGCTCTAGCATTTTCCTCAGAACTGGGAGGAGACAGATTGATCTGTAGTTACTCATACAGGAGGCATCCGAGGTTGTTGTTTTTTTATTTTTTTAAACAAAGAAAAGGCCCAATGCCGCCTTCCATATTTTGGGAAAGATGCCTACTTTTAGGGATTGATTAGAGAGCATATTTATCTGTTTGTTAACCTTTGATGCTTCCAGTTTTAAAATCCCTGGTGGGCAGGGATAAAGTGAAGATCCGGACTTCGCCATCAGCAGCACTTGTTCAGTCTCTGTCAAGGAAATGTTCTCAAATTTTGATAATTCTAGTCTATCTGAAGATGACGAGGCTTCCAAAAAAGGTGAAAGACCGTGAGCCCTGTTGTCAGTGGCCAGATTAGAGTAGATGTTTGTAATCGTCTCCTGAAAGTAGTCTGAAAGGTTATCACATAGGGCCTGGGAAATCTCTACATTTTGTTTACTGCTAGATGGAGAGAGGAATGACTTTACTATCTGAAAGATATCTTTAGTAGCCTTGGCCTCTTTTCCAGTGTTATCAATTTGTTCCGTGATACCATATGCCCAGACTTTCAGCGTTTTCTTTCAGACAGCCCTAAGGGCGGCTTTGTAAATAACCTTAGCACTAAGATCATTGTCCTTCCTCCACTTTCTTTCTAAAAGTTTGCAGCACCTTTTTTTGTTCAAGCAATGGTAGTGTAAACCAGGCAGCTGAAGGAGACTTACGTTTCAAAGTACCCTTTTTTATCAGTGCCATTTAGTCTATTGCCTTACGGAGGGAATCTATTAAAACTTTCAACATCCGCATCTAAATGAGCTCCCGCATTCAAGTCTGTCATATTAATTGAGTTGGTTATATTGGCCTCAGTTATATTGACAAAAGCTGATGACTTCCAATAAAAAGAAGCTAAATAATGATCTGACCTGATCACTGGGTATGGTGTGGTACAAACCAGGTTAGTCAGATTTGAAAAAATGTAATCCAGTGTTCCCTTTTATGAGTTGGGCCACTACCTCTTAGGCCAATATTTAAGTCTTGCATCGCTTCCCTCAGCCGTAAGGCTCATTCGTTGTTAAGCTCATCCATATGGACATTAAAGTCCCCTAGCACAGTAAATTTTGAGTATTGTATATTTAGAGGGGATATTGCTTTAGCCAATAATTCGCCAAAATTTGCAAAGCAGCCTGTGGGCCGAAATATTAATCAATCAATCAATCAGGGGTTTATAAAGCGCGCTACTCACCCATGAGGGTCTCAAGGCACAAGAGAAAGAAATGTTATTCGTGATTTTCAAAGAGAAAGACGACCCTTATGCATTTCCTAGGTCTTCCAACGTTTTGGTCGTACAGTTAAAATGGTAAAGATGGGTCACCGCCACTTCACCCCCAATTTGATTTTCTCGGTGAAGAGAAACTATGGTGTAACAACTGTTAGAGCGAGTGCAAAATCCAGACCTGAGGTATTATTCAGCCAAGTCTCAATAATAAATAAACATCCCAATAGTTTTCTGCTAGCAACTCCCAACTGTCCAATTTGTGTTTGACTAAGGACCTGGCATTGACTAGGCATGCTCTAAGATGGCAAATAATGAGGTCCTCTCCCCCTATAGAAGTAGTATCATCCTTACCCTGAAATTTGCAGATGTCTTAAAGGGTTAACTGTATGTGTAGGGTGAGCGTTAACTGGCAGGATTGACAGACCCAAGTATTTGCATTTTCCCCTAAAAAGAAAGAGTGGCCCACGCAATTGGGATTTTGCTGCGACAAAAGGAAGTTTAGCTGTTTTTGAGAAATTAAGCTTAAAAATGTTTGTATATCTGGACCGCTTGGTGAACTTAAAATATGTTAGCCTTCTAATTGGCTGAGAGGGCTTTTTCAGATCGAGTGCTCTGATTCTCTGACCGCAACATGAAAAGAAATGTTGTGGAGGCCATTACAGGACTAGGGGACTTAGTCCTCTGCCCTGAAATAAAAATAAAAAAAGAGTATAAGGGGGCAGGAAGGGATACCCTGCCCTCTTCCCAAAAATGGTTCTTTTTTAACGGCGGCTGTTTTTTTTCTTAAAATAAATGAACTCTGGGGTTGGCCCCAGGGAACCTATCTCCCACAGCCCTGCACATTTCTAGAAGAGGAGGAGGGCATTGGCACCCTCCCTGAAACGATTTTGGCCCTGGGGACCCCATCCCCCAGAGTCTGGAGCAATTTTAAAAGGGGACGGGGTGTGGAGCCCTCCTCCCCGTGCCTCTGTGAGGCCTGGGGGCCCCCAACCACCGGGTTTAGATCTAAGCAGTGTCCCGGGGCATACGCTGCCCGCACTCTCCCGGGAAGAAAACATATCGCTGCTCCCACTCGGGCGGGAGCAAAGGCGCATGGTGCTGGAAAAGCCAATAGGCCCACTCTTATATATTTTGGTGTTCTGACCCTTTGATAAATTCAGTAGGTCTGCCTTCTTAAAATGCTACCCTTTACATTGTAACATCATATAGTCAGTTGTGCGTGCCAGTGCGTGCAAGTGTGGGTGGGGTGGGAGGGTTTGGGCGCGGCCAAGCCCTGTGGCCATCCACACATTGTGCACGGCCAAAGGCTGCCCATAGAGGGTTGGACACAGGGTTGGCTGCTCATGAGTGGGTGGATGCAGTGCCTAGTCACAAGCCAGGCCCTGCAGCCAACCCCATGCTGAGCACCGCCTTTGGTCGTGTACGGCGTGGGATTGGCTGCCCATGAGGGGTTGGACGAAGAGCCTTGCAAATGAAAGACAAATGAAGAAGCAACAAGTGACCATGTCATAAAGGAAGCAAGGAGATGAGAAGGCATGGGCCAAGTGCCTCCTGTTTGAACAGCTAGGAGGGAAGTGTTTTTAGAAGCATTGCCTCCCAAACCTCTAGCACTCTGGAGCTCGTACTTACAATAACGTTGAAACTTGGTTATTCCTATGCTGTTAAAACAAAATGTTGTAGAGATTGCAGTTGAAATGTTAAGACCTCTACGCTGCGAAGGAAAGAAGCTTATAGTCACAGCGTTCCCATCTTTTACCAGTGATCCTCATGCCAGACGCTCTGCCTGTTTCTCAGGTATTGGTGCTTGGAGGCTTCTCACTCTGTCATTCCAGTATGGCATGAAGATTTTAATATTGACCTACAACAATGCAGATTACCGTTCTATTGTAAATATATATAGGTAAATGTAGATTTCGTTTCCATAACGCCATATCTGGTGGTATACGGGGTAGTGAACATTGGGGAGTCCATACTGTTGCAGATCAATATTTTGTGCTTTCATATCCTTATTTACTTCCCTTACGTCATTATTTTACACCCCTCCAAGATTAAAATGACTACTTTCTTACATCCGAGACTTGTTCTTTTGCTCTTTTTTTTTTTTCCTTTCCTCGTGCTTCATTTTCCCCATCAGTCGCTGCTTTTAACTGAGGCCGTGCCTTTGACTCATCCTCAAGTTTTCAGAAGCAAATTCCGGTGGATGCCTGCAGGGGCTGTTTTCAGTTGTGGAACAACAAGGAGATTTGAGTTTATCCTTGTGATGACTTCTTGTTCTTGCTTTGCTTCCATCTCTTCTGGATTATTCCTCTTCTACTGTTGGTCTTCTTCAATATTCTCTCCTTTCGTGTTGGTTTATCCCTTATTCTTCTGTTCACATATTTTGGACTCAACTCTTTTGCTCTCCCGCCTATCTTTTCTCGTTTTCGCTGATAGTCCACGTCATGCCGTTTCAAACTTCCCTGTCTGCGCATCATTTTCAGGTGTTTTAAGGGTATATATAGGCTTGCACAGTTTCCATCAGCCAGGCCATAATGCACGCTCTACAGGTGAAGGGCTTTCAACTGTTC
The DNA here is from genome assembly GCA_963921515.1 of Calotriton arnoldi. Taxonomy (NCBI): domain Eukaryota; kingdom Metazoa; phylum Chordata; class Amphibia; order Caudata; family Salamandridae; genus Calotriton; species Calotriton arnoldi. Next base: position 2,072,383 of record CAWUFW010000289.1, read on the forward strand.
TGTCCTTCTTGTGCTGCTGAGATAATACCAGCTATTAGAGTCAATCTGTTTTTGTTTACAAAAATAGACTTAGTTTATCTCATTAGGTTAGTATTTCCCCATCAAGTTAAACATTTGAGTTGCCGTTTATTTTGTTTTGCTTTTGTATTGTGTTCCTCCTGCTCATTGTGTTTTTTGACAATTTGTTCACTTCAGCGCTTTGGATAAGGGCACCTCACAAACCCAGTAAACAAGCCAACATAAATAAACTAGAACCTGAAGCAGGAACATGCGTGACCGGTGATTTGCAGGCCTTGAACTCTGCACCTGGAACCACCTACCCACGCACATCCGCAAAGCACCTACTCCTATGCTTTGCAGATGGAAACTAAAAAATACACGTCTTGTTTTATGTACTTTTAATGGTCCTTATTAGAGCACAATTTAGACCTTGTGCACGCGGTGGCAAAGATCTTTACAGCGGTAGTTCATGTGGTGTAGGCAAATGATATTTTCAGTAGGGTTTACAGGATACATTACATGTGAGAGAAACAATTTACATTATTAGAATATTTTGGCAATTGTCCAAATTAATGTGAAGAGTTCTGTTTATTGAGAACTTTCAAACGTTGCTTTTTCATGTCTCTCTTGAGAGTGACATGGAAGGCCTGTCAGGTGTGTGTTGGGATCAGTGCACATCGTTGAAGCGTTTTCAGAAAAGAGTTGTTTTAAAAAGGAGGCCTTGATAAAATCTGGGTGTGTCCTTATCTAACACAACCGTATACCAGACGACAGTCATAAAACCCAGCTGCCCCCCCAGTGGATCTCAGGCACGGCGATGGGACCTGTTAACGCCCTCCTTCCTCCTCTGTGCTTGATGCCGTCACCACACACATGTATGTGGTCCTATAATCTGTTGTTACTATGCGCTTGCTATTAAATGCATGCACTTGTGTGTGTAACTGCTGCAGTTTTTTTCCACAACACCATGGCCTGGGCTAGTTATTGTAGCCTCCTCCCCCTGCTCGCAGCTCTCTGAAGTGCCTACCAGCAATTAACCTATGCGGTGTGCCCTATATGGATATAGAATTATAGATGGGTAACACTCAATTACGGGGATGTTGTTCACGGAGAGGGTGTGTGTGACATCAAGTAGACAACAGGAGCGAAGCTCGAGGTTTTTATGATGTCAATCATTATCCCGAGGTGAAAAACTTCCCCGTAATTCTCTTTTTACTTATTTAGAATTTTATATTCTGTTTGACCTCCAAAATCATCTCTCCTTGCTTTTATCTAATATGCAGGCAGAGGAGTTAAGTGAGGAGCTAAGCATAGCATGGCCTCTCCTCTCCTCCCTGTGGGAAAAAAAAAAATGCCTGGCCTTCTGCCACTCACCCCCACCACTCTCTGTGCCCTCTCTTCTCTCCTCTACAGAAACTGTAGAGCTCTCAAGTTCTGCTCTGACAGGCTCTCAGGCATGTCAGAGCAGCCTGGAATTCCTTTATGACATAGCAACAGTAGGTAACAGCTTTTGTTAACAACTCTTGCAACGTCATAGCAGTGAGTTACTTGATTATTAGTGGCTCTTTACCAGAGCCACACATACCCTATAGAATTATAGATGGGTGACACTGAGTGGTGGGGGTTGTGTTTCACCGAGGGGTTCTGGGTGCCCTCAAATAGGCAATGAGAGCGAAGCTCGAGTTGTCTATGATGTCACTCAGAACCTTGAGGTGAAAACATCCCATAATTCACTTTTTACCTATCTATAATTTTAATGGTATGTGTAGCCCCCAAAATCATTTGCCCCTGCTTTCAACTGCTATGCAGTACCAGAGGAGAATTGGGGGGTGAGTTTTGTTATCAACTGTTGCTACATAATAGCAGTGAGTTACCAGATTTAGAATCTGGTGTATACGATAGAGGCTCTCTATGAGAGCCATACATAACAAAACAATAGACGATTGCTTTTTCCCTGGAACATTTAGCAGTAGGTTAGTGTGTCCTGTTTATGCTTGACTTAGTACAACATTGAGGCTATAAGGTAGAAAATCTGTTGCTCCCCTTCTCTGCTCTTTGGGAGCAACACTGAGCATTAGTGAGAAGGAAACTTGTGATGCAAATGGCCATACTTTTCTGCATTGGCTTGACAGCTCAGAGAGCTTAGGGACTGGGTACATTTTGCTGGCGACCAATAAAATTTGTACGAATGCTCCAGGAAGGATCAGTAATGGAAACTTGGTACGCCATTGACTGTTAGAGAAGTCAACCTTTTCCAACCGATCGTAAAGCATTTGTAAGTTCAAAATGATGGCCGATATTGGAATTGGTTAAAATGTGATTGAGCATTCATTTGGGGTGCAGCAAATAAAGGGATATAGGGCTAGCTTTGGAGACATGTTGAGTCCATTGCAGCAATTTTAGGGTCTATGCTCAGCATTTTGGAAGTGGGATGAAGATGAGATTAGCTCCATAAGGAGCATTTTAAAGTCAATTTAATAACATGGCAGCTAATGAAGATCTTCTTAGGTCAACGAGTTATCAATTTGAGATGCACGGATATATTAATGAGAACATTAGCTGTAAGGTTTGGAATGTAGTTAGTGTCAACTTTGCAAAGTTGTTTGCGTTTAGGTGCAAGTCCAGTATACCGAAGTTGGGGATTTCATCCGCGAAAGGCCCATACAAATACATAGTGTGTAAAAATGTAGACCTATAACGGTTGTGGCACAGAGTTTTGACTCACATGTATTTTAATTACAAATACAAAAACGTAGAGTTAAAATGTTGAAATGTACCTCTCATGCCCTTTCTTACAATTTAAGCTCTACCCACGTACCCTAGCCCTTATCCTTCCCCAAACATAACTCTGCTCTTAACCTAACCCTTACACCAGCCTTACTCAACTTTATCCCTGAAACCAGTCTAAACCTATTGGTAAATATCTTACCCTAACCTCATTGGTTACCCTTACCTTAACCCTAAGCCCACCCCTACCCTACCCTCATTAATTACCCTTACCGTACCCCTGAGAGCATCACTTACCCCAGCCCTCACACACTAACCCTTACGTTAACCCACCTTTAATCCTCAACCGTAATCCTCATTTGCTAAAAACAATTAACAAATACATTTATTTTTTATATTTAAATACAAATTTTAAAAATAAAATCTTACAATTTTAAACAACTGTTTTGTCAAATAAGTTATTATTGTGCTACGTTTTTGACATAACTATTATGTACATGACTTTATCATATATTTACGTAAACCATCTTGGAAATTACTTCTTGATTTTACTTGTTTATCATTTTACAATTTAATTGTGCATCTCAGTCAGCGTTTACATTTCAATTTGGCAGGTTTGGGTTGGCACAATCGGGGCAGGCCCCAAAGGGCGGAAATTGTGTGCCACATTCCAGCACACAGAGACCTTTGATTTCCAGGATGAAGTTGGCGCTCTTCTGCTTTCCATTTGCCAGACTGTGAGCTATGGCGTTCTGTGTTTTCTACCATCGTATAAGGTAAGGAGAACATCCTTTTAAATGATGAGTAGTAGTTTATTTTAACCCGATTCATAACTTCATCCTTTTACGGCTGCACTCAGTGTTTCATTTGTAAATAAATAAGTGCAGTAGCACAAAGCTTTTCTTAAGATCATACTGCCTGTGCTGCAGAATCCATGGGCTTGGCAAATACCAAGACTGCCTAGTCTTGACTCCACCTCTTGCCTCTTTCCTCCACCACCATACTTTCCTGTCTCTTTAGCTTAGTCTTGCAGGTTCTCTTTTCTGTCCCTGTTTTCTCCGTTTGTCACTTCTGTTATACCTTTCTCTTCCTCTTAATCTCTTTTCTATCTTTCTCTCTCCTGCTCTTGTTCAAAGTCTGATAAGGAAAAATAAGTCTTGGCTCACAAAAATGAGTACTGGTGCCAGTCACCTGCAACTACTTGCACAGAGTAAGCACTGGGCTGCACTTTTAAATATCCCTTGGCTGCGAAAGGGGAAAGTTGTATGTTGCATTCGATCGACATATTTTTTAAATGATCTGCCAAAATGTAGGCTTAGCTCAAAAGGATGAAAATTGCTGAGATGATTCAGTGGTGTTAATAGGTTATAGTAAGGGCTGCATGAAGTATGCATCAGTGGAAGATCAAAATATGTGGAAGGCCACCGACATTTTGCGGCGCAAAAAGGTGAATTAAGCGGCACATCCCATGGCAGCACTAGTTTGCTAATTTGTCATTTTAACAAATATTAATTCTGTATTGTTAACAGATTCACTTTACTATTACCACTGTAAGACATAAATTTAGAAATCAGCAACTGAATTTTGAGCAGTTAACCTTTGCTAAGGATCTGCTACCACGTGAGCCCTTTGTTCAAGTAACTTTTGATTCGTTTGAGCTAGAAACAATTTTCATTTTGTTGAAATTTCCAAATTATGCAGCAGATGGTGGACTGTTTGGGAAGCGTTGCAAATCCTTAATTACGTGGAAAGCCTGGTGACTGCTTAATTCTAGTGTCCCTGGTTATGGATTGATATTGGGAGTTACTGATTTCAACAGTACATGCATATGAGATGATGTCTCGACTTAAAATCGGATAAAAACCTTTTTCCTACTGAAGGCCCTCCATGAGGGGAAAGGCTAGGGATTCCATGGGTCATTAGCAAATTTGCAGATGTTTTGTTGAAAAATTAATGTAATTAAAGTCAACAAACAGAATGTTTTCTAATAATGAAACAACACTTAGGCTACAAGAGCAATTACAGTACAATGCCCAAAAATTGTAATGGGTCTATTACGTTTGAACTTTGAGGTGCATTTCTCTTTGAAGAACCTCTCCCAAGCATACGTGTTGGGATTAGTATTACTTTAAGGTTAGTTTGGGAAGTATGATACAATATAATTATATCCTAAATAAGTTTAGGAGCAAGCCAAGTGTGGCTCTGTGTGGCTTGTTTTAAATTGTTTTCTTCTTTTGATAACCTGGCCAAAATATTTCTAAATTTGAAGCATTCGGAAGAATGTACAACTCACACGTTGGTTCCCGATGATTAATGTTACCAAATCCCTTTCATAGTTGCTATATCAACAAATATATACTATTGAACACAAAAACGAACATATGTAGTTAATTGGTCTGTTTTGTAGGTGTTTGCAACCATAATTGTTTTATGTTACATCTGAAATGACTTGTACTAGTATTTGACTGGAGCGGGAGCACGTTCTCATTGTGGTTGTTTTTATAATTTGTCAAATATCCTTTTCTCAGATCAATCCTAATAAATTAGTCATTTTTCGAAAGAGGTCGGTCATTTTTACCTTGAGCTCATACATTTTTAGAATGATGGCTGCCAAACGTGATTTAAGTAAAGAGTGCACCCAGATTAGCCAGGAATTCTTCAGTGTGTTGATGTTATGAACACAAATGAGAGAACATCAGATATTTTTTAGGTATGGCCTCAAGATAGTAAATGCATGCTGCCTTTGGACGGCGGTATTTTCTACTATTTTAATCTCTCTTTTGTATATTTACAAAATAATTTTTAAAAAAATGTTTTAAAACACATTGCCGGCTTGCTAAGGCCAAATCTATTGGCTGGGCTACAGTTCCTCACTGACAGGAAGAATGTTTTTTTTTTAATGAAGACCATCAGTATACATATTTCCCAACGTTTTTATTTAAGGCAAACTGAATTGTGAGATTTGAAATTAAAATAAGGGCATAATGTAATTAACCAACGAAAGCCCGCCTCAGGTGTACTTATCTGTATGTAGCGGTCTTCTGTTTCTAAACTGTATCTAGTCCCACCCGACCCCCAGGACAAGTTAACTTTGGTTACAAAGCATAGAAGCATAAAACAATATTTTGTGAAAATAATGCTGAAAAAATGTAACATGGCTACTGTTTCAGTGCTGATGTTTTGTCCTCGTTTCTAATGAGCGGATTGTTACTGCTACATCAAAGCTAGGATTGTGCTACAAGGACGCTGGCATTGTAACTAGATATACTCATAGCGCCAAGACGCCTCGGCATTTGTGCGCTCTACAAGTCTCTTACTTGTAGTATATATGAACTTGAATTGTCCTTCAGATGAACTGAATTGCAACCGATGGGTGCAATGTAGATTGTTTGCCTTCTCCAGGAGTATTTCTGAAATTTCATAGGGTATTTGAAAATTACATATTTTGACTTTTTGCAGCACTTTTTCTTGTAAAATCGCTAAAAGCAGCAGTACATGTGTAGTTCAAATTCAGGTTAAACCTATTGAATATTCTTGTTGGTTTGTTTCTATGGTATTGGATTTGTGGGTCCTGTGGTGGAAACTTGACGTGTGTGTGAAATTGGGTTGTTGGTTGAGGGGGATGTGAGTACTTCTCAAACAACAGCCGCAGTTCTTGTCAGGGTGACCCACAAAAGTCACAAAATTAACCTGCGCTTAACCATCTGGTAACTTGACACAAAAGCAGTCAGGCTTAATTTAGAGGCAACCTGTAAAGTATTTATGCAGCACACAAACAGTAAAAAAGTAAAAACACAACACAAAGAAAATCCCACACCAGTTTAGAAAAATAGAGTAAAATGCAATAAATAGAATGACTCCAAACGACAAAAATCCAATCCGTAGAACTAGAGATTTCGGTAAAAATAGTGCCTAAACCACAAATAGCCAACTGTGGTTATCTGGTCGCACAGGACCAGGACAAAGTCGCAAGTTCAAGCTGACCACAATGGAGCGTGGGCCGGATACAGGGACCAGCTTAGGCTCGCTAAGAATTGTAGCTTATGTCCTTTATGGGAAACGGCCTTAACAACGCTGCCTTCAGCACGCGTGTCGTTTCCCTGAAAGCTAAACCACGCATATGCCTTAACCACTTATATGCATGGTTAAGGCAGTCGGCATTCTAGCTGTCTCAGCGGATGGGAGAGGAACCGGAAGTCATGTGGCAAAAAGGATGGACCGGGACATGGCTAGGTTAGTTGGGCTGGGGCCTGGGGGAGGTGGGGGTAGGTTTTAGGGGTGGGGGCTAGTTATAGGACTCAGGGAGGGGGGCTGGGGTCGAAGTAGTTTTTAGGGGGCTGTGTTTTAGGGCTCAGGGCAGAGGGCAGGAAAGGGGCAGTTTTCAGGCCTAGGGGGCAGTTGGGCTGGGGCCGGGGGGAGGGTGGGGGTAGGTTTTAGGGTCCGGGCTGGTTTTACGGCTCAGGGAGGGGGCCTGGGGTCGAATTGTTTTTAGGTGGCTGAGTTTTAGGGTTCAGGGCAGGGGGCAGGAAAGGGGCAGTTTTCAGGCCTATGTGGCAGTTTTTAGGTATCAGGGCAGGCAGGATTGGGGCAGTTTTCAGGGCTAGGTGGCAGTTTTAAGGGCTCAGGGCGGGGATGGTGGGTTCGGAGTAGTTTTTGGGGCTAGGGGTTGGATTTTGAGACTCAGGGCTAGGGGGTCATGGTAGTTTATATGGCTGGGGCGGGTAGAATACACCGCAGGAGGGCCGTATTTTAGGGCTCAGGGTAGAGGGGTGGGGTGTGATCTTTACCACACATGTCCCTTTACCAATCATGTCTTTACCATGAAAATGCATGGTAAAGGCATGTGTGGTAAAGACGCGGTCGTGGTTGAGACCACATGGTTCAGGCAAGCATTGTTGAGACATGGGTTGTTTTATCATGCAACCATCCTTGATGCTTGGCGTAGCGCCGCAGCGGTTCTGAGGAGCAATGTGGGCTTCTACGTCGAGATGCATCACACTTCATTGATTCCGATGAGCTATGTGGGGGCCTGCATCGTGCTGCGTCTGTTTCGATAAGGAGCTACAAGAGCTGCGATCTAAGGTCCGCGCCGAGTTGTGTTGCACTGCGTCGGTTCCAATGATGAACTGCGAGAGCTGTGTCATGTTACATCGCACTGTGTCGGTTCTGATGGGGGCCACAGCTGGGCTGGCAGAGCACCTGTTAGAATTGGGGTTTCTGGTTGAGAATCCACCACTCTAGTCAGAGTAAGGGAGTTACACAGACAAGATAACCCCTGCTCACCCCCTTGGTAGCTTGGCAGAGCAGTCAGGCTTATCCCAGAGGCAATATGTAAAGCGTCTGCGCAACACACACATACACCAGTGACACACAACATACACCACAATATGAAACTCCACACAAAGTTATATCAAAAATATCCTTTGTATTGTACTAAAAACACATTAGACCACAATCACATAATTCACTTTGACAACTAGGGTAGTGCACTGAAGTAAATACTTACAAGTTTCACACGTCATCAACCCTTATGAAAACACCACTTTACACCCTGCCTGGACATAACATGCAGGCTCTGAACACACTACTTATTAGGGTGTTATTGCCAGGCATTAACCTTGCACATAAACTGCTGTGTAAACATAAGCGTTGTCAATCAGGTAAACATAACATCACCTCTGATGTACTTAACCAGTACCCGTACCTTGCACATAAATCACTTTGTAGCTATTGTATCACTCTTGACATAAGCCATATGCAGGGCATACAGAAGAGGCATCATCTGTGTGTAAATACCTTTGCTACCACATGTCCTCCACAGCACATAGGGTGCAGCAGACCTGCACTCCTATTACGTTTTATACGGTAGGGTTGTAGGGGGGCTTAGAAAAGCACTCAAATCGAATCCGGCCGGTGAACGTAGGCTGCAGGAACACCTGTGCACCTACTACATGTAGTGTGGTGAGTTTTCGATCAATGCTTTCTTAATGCGGCCGGTTATAGACCGGGGGCCTGTCCTGCAATGGCCAGAAAAGTACGGAAAGAAAAGAAATGCCCCCTGCCCCCGAGGTATGTGTCAGGACGGGGGGCAAACATGCTCTGCTGCCATTGGCAGCGAGACCTCAGTGGGTCCCCCGCAGACAGAATGATCCCAATGGCAGCTGCAGAGGGCACGGCGGCACGTGTCAACTGGGGCCGAGCTGCACCTCCGCTCGGCGGCCTAACCTGGTATTGATCACGGGGCCCGCGTCGGCCCAGTGTGGAGGCAGGAGGCTTTCCTTTTCCTTCCTTGGTCCCCGTTGGGACTCCCTGCGAAGCTCCGTCGTGCGATGGGCAGAGCTGGAGCTGAGTCACACGGAGGTGTAGGCTGCTCCACCCTCCCACTTCTTGGATAGGCGTTGCCGGGCGCTTCAGGAGTCTCCCGGGGCGCCTGCTACTAGGTAACGCTGGCCGGTCCTGCCTCACTCACCCAGCAGGAGAGCGACCGCACATCTCTTCTACGAGGTTGGATACCTCACAGCTCTGCGCAGAGGGCGGCGCCATAGTCGCTGCCTGCATTAGTCAGGTCGGGGCAAGCACAACGGATCTGTTGTCACGGCCACAGCAGCGGGAAAGTACCAGGACAGTACAAACCAGAGTGCAAGACCAGATCCTTGGTAAACACCATGTGAGCACCAGAACTTTGCAAAACAACATTCAAGCACCAGAACTTTCTCAAATGAAAGTAAAAGCATGCAGAAGGAAGACTTTGATGCCCCTGACTCTTCTAAAACAGAAGGCCAGTACACAGAAGCCCTTGGAGATTTCCTTCCCAAGCAGGATACCACAGCAGGGCAAAAAGAGTCAGTCCTTTTCCTCCACCACAGACAGAAGCAGCAACTGCTGGCCAACCCACCCCTCACTCAGAAAAGGCAGCGCTCCTCCCACAGCTCTTCCGCTCTTCTTCTTGGCAGGGTCCTCTTGTTCCTGGAAGTAATCTAAAGTCCTGGGGTTTAGGTGTAATACTTATACACCAAATTGTCATTGTTCTCTTTACTGTTAGGGTCTCTGAACCCAGTCCAAACCTGTCCTGCCCTCCCTGGTGCAGCATGACTACAGGGGGCGGAGCCAGCATTGTGAAAAAGGAGACACAGCCTATTCAGGTGCAAGCGATACTCCTTCCACCACTCTAAATGCAGACCACGTCTATTCAGCCCTGTGATGAGTCACCTAGGCAAGGCAGGGCACACCTCAACCCCCCCTAGTGACTGTCTAGAGTGAATGTACATCCCAGCTCCTGTCACTCAAACACCAGACGCTGAATACACAAACAGCCAGAGGCACACAGAATGGTAAAGTAAGAAAATGCCCACATTCTAAAAGTGGTATTTTCAAACACAGAATTTAAAACCACCTTTACCAAAAGGTGCCTTAATAAATTCTGAGTTCAGAGAGCCTAAACTCAATGTTTCCATCTTGTCCCTATTGCAAGTTACACATGTAAAAATGTTACAGTGCAACCCCAATGATAAGCCTATGAGGACAGATAGCCTTTCAATAGTGAAAAACGAATTACATAGTATTTCACTATTGGGACATGTCACACACACCAGTACATGTCCTACCTTTCACATACACTGCACCCTGCCCATGGGGGTACCTTGGGCCTACCTTAGGGATGCCTTACATGTGAGGAAAGGAAAGGTTTGGGCCTGGCAAGTGGGTGCACTTGCCAGGACAACATGGCAGTTTACAACTGCGCAAGCAGATACTACAGAGATAGGTCTGAGACACATTTAGAGGGCTACTCATGTGGGTGGCACAACCAGTGCTGCAAGCCCACTAGTAGCATTTGATTTACAGGCCCTGGACCACACCGTACACTTTACTGGGGGCTTACCAGTAAGTCAAATATGCCAATCATGGATAACCAATCATTGTCACAATTTATACAGAGAGCATATGCACTTTAGCACTGATCAGCAGTGGTAAAGTGCCCAGAATCCTATAGCCAACGGAAACAGGGTCAGACAAATAGGACGCAAAAGGCAAAAAGTTCGGAGCTGACCCTGCGGAGTGGGCCAATTCCAACAGCACCTTTATCCCCACTTCCAAGGGTCCAGGACTGGTGAGGCACCTCTGGGGGAGCTGGGCTTACAGCAGGCAGAGTCCCGGTGCAGGGTTCAAGGGTGTTGGAGCTTGTTGTGTCCCTGTAGCTCTGAACAGGAGGCCAGCCAACTTGCCCTTGCAGTCACTCTAGTAGTCCTGGGTTCCAGGTGCAGGTCCAGTCCTTGCAGCAGAGCAGCCAAGCAATCCTTCTTGCAGCAGAGCAGTCCTTCTTGCAGGAAGAGCAGCCGAGCAATCCTTCTTCTGAGTTTTCCACAGGCCTAGAAGCAATCTGAACCGTGAGTCTGAGGGTCTTATTTTTTTATACCTGGTGCCTCCTTTGAAGTGGGAGAAACATCCAGAGGCTTCTCCTCACAGAAGTGTCTGGAATTTCCTGCCTCTCTGCCCTGGTCCCAGTCCGCCTGCAGGCATCATAGGCTAGTGTGAAGTTCTTTGTGTGAGAGCGGGGCACAGTCTTTTGAAGTGCAAGTGGGGCAGTGCACAGCTCCACTCCCCCCCATTCTGCCTATGATGGCCCATCCAGGCATACCTAGTCTGGCTAATGTGTGGCTGTCTGGGAGGAATAAACAAAGACCAACTGCCAACTACGCCCAGTCATGTGACCCAGGAACAGGCTGCAGGCACCAAATGGCTAGTACAAAAAAATGCTAACTTTCTAAAAGTGGCATTTTCAGAATTACGGCTTCATAATTTACCATTAAAGAGGATTTCAGATTACAATCCCTCAGACACCAAACTTGACTTTTCTACCTGCTTCCAATCAAAAGTTATGACTTATTAAATGTAATAAGTTAACCAGTGTTATCCTTTTGGAGAGCCAGGGCTCAAAATCAGGAATGTGATAACCTTTCCAGGTCTGCTCCTCTATAGACAGCCTGGACCTAAATCTATATTCTCCCATGCACTACAGACCTTGTTAGAATCATGTTTAGACTCCCCCACGTTCACCATACTAGGGGACTTTTTTTTTTTACGGAGTTTTATATAGCGCGAACTTGACCCGGTATCAGGTATCAGAGCGTTTTACATAGCACCAGTTGTGTTACATGAGGACACATTCATCATTTTTTTTTAGGCACGGGGAGATTAAGTGATTTGCCCAGAATCACAGGATGTTCAGCTTCATTGCCGAGACTCGAACCCGGTTCCCCAGATTCGAGGTCAACCGCCCTAGCTGTTAGGCCAACTCCTCTCCCCGACTTCAATTTTCACCTGGAACGTTGTGAGGATGCCTACACCTCTGTGTTAATACACACTCTGGAAGCGCATGGCCTTACGCAGATAGTCCTGCAACCAACCCATAAGGCACTTCGTTCGCTGGATGGGATCTTCACGAACTGTGCTAGGTCCATAAAGCCCTTTATGGAGGGGGGGCCCACAACTACCATAAACTATTCCACCGGCATTCCCCTAGCAGGACGTTAAGATTGGCCAACAAAACCCTGGTTCACATCCCCAGAGTTAAGAGAACCAGATGGGGAGGCCGCTGTCTATCTTTCTTGGCATCTAAACTTTGGAATGAACTTCCACTCAATATTAGGCTGTTACCGTCAAGATCGCAGTTTAGGAGTCAGGTTGAAACCTGGCTTTTCCCTCCACTACAGTGTTCTAGCCCCACCTGACTTCGCCGCCGTCCTGCTTTCCACAGCGCCAAGACGCCACGGCATTCGTGCACTATATAAGACCTTACTTACTTACTTACTTACAGTAGTGAAAAAAAAATTTGCGTGGTTTTCACTACCAGAACATGTAAAACTTAAAACAACATGTACAGCTTTTTAATTCAATGCACCCTGCTTTATGGGCTGTCTAGGAATTACTTTAGGGGCGACTTACATGTATTAATAAGGAGTTTTGGGCTTGGCAAAGGGGAGTATTTTGTCAAGTCGTTTAAAACTGCCAACAGGTTCAATGGCAGGCCTGAGGCATATTTAAAAGTTAGCATAAGTGGATGGAACAATAAGTGCTACAGGCACACTTGTAGCATTTAATTTACATGCCCTGGGTTCATGTAGTAATATTTACTAGGGACTTAAAAGTAAATTAAATGTGCCACTAGGTATAGTCCAATTTTAATGTTTGAAGGAGAGAGCACAAGCACTTTAGCACTGGTTAGCAGTGGTAAAGTGCACAGTCTTAACACCAGCAGAAACAAACTCAGCACAACATGAGAAGTTAAGGCAAAAAGTGTGGGGGGAATACCACGCTAAGGATGTCAGGTCTAACAGCCATTCTTCAGGAGACCCACCTGCTTCCTGCAGACTAGACCCACCTCTGACCCACCTCTTCCCTTTACAGACCTTTTCCTTAGTTGTGACTAAGACAGCAGGAGTGGGTATCCTTTTGAGAAAATAGTGCAGCTTTCTTGTTAGAGATTCCTGAAATACAAGGAAGGCAGATGGGTGGCCTTGCGAGGTCCTCTCAAGGGACAGGCAGGCGCTCACTTCGATATTCTGCCCCTTCCAATGTCAAGAGCGCTTCCTGTTTCTGGCCCTAGGACACCTTTAAGACTGGGCAGAGGGCCCTTTTATCAATGGAGGACTTAATATGGTCATGGACAGGAACCTGGAAAAAAACAACACATACTGTACCTTCCTAAACCTGCCGGGCTCCCCCTTTGTGGGTGATTACTGTGGGTTGAAGAAAAGGTCTAGAGGTGAGCACTGCCACACACATTGGCCCCAAATCATGCACGGGAGAGTATAACTGAGCAGCAGAGGAATGGTAACCTGCTGGGTCCTGGTGGAGCCACATAAACTGCTCAACCGCTCCGCGCCTCCCAGATCAATAACCCCTGGAGGGAGACTAATTGAGGCTGACTTATCCCCTGGCGACCTGGAACCCTCCTGGGACATCGGTGAAGCTGAGCGCCCTTCTCCTAGGGGGAGCAGCCTGGAGTGATCCAATAGGCAGCAAGGATGGCGCCGAAGAAGGCAGCGTTGCGGGGCATCCCGAATACCCCCTCTGCAAGCACTCCCTGCAGATCAAAATGGAGCCTGGGGTGGGGGCTGGCCGTCTCGCATTGGCCTAAAACACGTGTAGGAGAGCATTTCTTTTCAACAGAGGGGCAGCGGCCTGCTGGGTTCTGAGGGAATCACATAAACTGTCTAACTGAGGCGCGGCTGGACGCATGTAGCGGGACTAGCAGCAGATGGTGGAACTAGATGGGGACCGAGGTACTAGCCTGACACTGAATATATTTACTCCCTGGAGGGAGTGATACACTGACCGCATGAGGATTGACCTCCCTGTTGGGGGCTGTAACGTGGGACGCAGTTTTAGGCCAACTTGTCTCTTTGCCATAATGGCATGAAGGTGGTCCCCCCCCCGGGGGCTAGTGAACTACCTCACACGCAAACACAGGTTTTTCATCAAATACCAGTTCTGTCACTGGGTATGAGTCCCGGAGACCAACACAGTAGCAGAGGTGCAAGAACTCTGATTCTTGGCACTGTTGTTGGTCCCATAGAAGACCACGTGGAGGTGTGCTTGGGAAGACTGTACTCCGCCCACCTCAGCCTGACTCTTGATCCACTTGCCTGTTTGCCTGCCTTGGGGCAGGAGTATGCTCGGTCCACAGTGCATGTACAGCGCAATGGGGGGGGGGGAAATAAAGCTACCGCCCCCCATAAGGATGCTCTGGAGACCCAACTGAGGTGTGGCGCAGCGGCCAGAGCGGCTGACTTCGTTGCATGGGGATCACAGTTCGATCGCCGGAGGCAGCTCAGCATCATGTGACTCTGGGCAATAGCTCACTTAATTTCCCCTATGGCCCTCAGCGCCTTGAAACCTTAAGGGGTGATATGTTCGCACTTTGCAAATATGGTTCATTATTATTATAATTCTGCTTGAGTCCACTGAAAAAGGGGCAGAGGGAGAGGCTCCAGAAGACTGATCTGGATATATCAGTAAATTTGATGCCATATTCAAGGCAGTAGCCACATTCAGAGAGGCTTTTGAAGCCAAAATAGACACTGTCACGGTGGACATTGGCCTGCTAAGGGCATTCCAATGATAAATGGCCACCAAGTTGACCGAAGTGGAGTCGGTGTTAGCTAACACCCACCCTACAGTGTTTAGTATGAAGCGACAACTTTTAGACCTGCAGTCCAAAGTTCACACTCTGGAAAATAGAGCAGAAGAACAGTATTCTCACTATTTCCATCCTCTCAATCTGTACACCAGAATCGATCTGAATTTTCACATGCTGCAAATACAAAGCTACATTAAGGGGAGCGCATACCTTCTAACAGCTGAATAACTGTTGATGAATCTGGGTGGGACAAGTGATACACACGACTTCCCTTTATGTGGACAACGTCTTTTTAATTGTGAGATGCACTTCGTTTGGTCCCAGGGTTATTAGAGGAATTAAAGCTGTTTGGGACGTGTCAAGTTGGTATGTCAACGTAGCCAACTCCTGTGTGTATCCAGTGTGGCCCCTCACTCAAAGATATAGAGAAGGACCTCTCTGCTCTGCCTTTACATCAGGAGCTTGTGACATTTCGAAATCTGAGAGTGCAGTTAAACCACAGTGAAACTGGTATCATATGTCAAAGTTGTATTAGGCTTCAAGGAATCAGTTAAATTCTGGAAGAAACTTCTATTATCGCTGAAGGGCAGGATTGCATTATCCAAAAGGATTGTACTACCAAGGGTGCTCTACATTTACAGTGTGTCTTCCACAGAATTTTTTTTGTGTGATGATCATGGTTGATTTAGTCTGGGGCGTGGTGCACCACAGGTGCTCAGTGAAGAAGCTGCAACTACTCCCAGTTTTATTTTTTATTTTTTTATTAATGTTTTTATTTGATTTTCCAAATCAGAAAAAAAGAAACCAACACATACATAAAATAATACCGAAACCCAATGCTTACAAATTATCATGGTATGGGCATAGTGTATTACAGACAGCAGCAACAGAAATATTCAGTAGGAGATCACATTATTAAGTGGCACACAGCACAACATTGTACCATGATGAGGAATCAGGGATATAAATTTAACATTTTCCAAAGGTCACAGCACCTGCACAATCAACATGTAACATGGTGAGTTAACAAGTCCCATCTGGGAATATGGCATCCGGAGGGCATGGCCCTCGTAGGTCCCATACCCCACCACACTCCTCAGCAGGCCTATTGCAGTGAACATTAATCTTGATCATCCTCTCCACACTGTCGTGCTAGTTGATATTGCATAAATAGGCCCCAAAAACTTTTTGGCCTGTTACCAGGGGGCAACAACTCGTTATACACATCAGATTGGGTGTTACAAAACAGCATATCCCTTTCCCACTCTGGCACCGTAGGAACAGGACCCCGCATCCAACGCATAGCAATTCTGCGCTTTGCCAGCAAGAGACCAGCGCATAGCGACTAGTCTCCGAACCTCCCTACGAAGCGGTTTTGTATACCCCAGCAATGCCAACAAGGGATCAGGGGCCAGCGATAGGCCAGTCATGCTATTTAGAGACTGAAAAATGTTCTGCCAGTACATGGCTACTGGAGGGCATTGCCAGGCCACGTGGAGAAAGTCAGCGCCTGACATGCCACATCGATCACAGCAATCAGTACCACGCAAACCATAATTACATAGCCGCCTCGGCGTGTAATGTACCCTGTGTAAAAACTTGAAGTGGACCAGTCTATGGCGACCATTGAGGGAGATCTTTTGAGTGACCTCCGAGCAGTAACGCCATATCTCATCGGTAAGTGGGACGCCGAGCTCTGTTTGCCAAGCCAGTCTTGTTTTAGTATATGAAGTGTTGGTGGTATTTTGCACCGAAGCGTAAAGATTGGAGACAAGCTTCACGGGGGATTTGGAGCGAAGCAAAATAGACAAAGCGGGGATCTCCAGTGGCTCCAGCAAATCCTCCCCCAATAGGGCACGTAAGGCATGGCGTGTACGAAAAAGGAGAAGAGCAGCAACGCAGAAGGGGCCTCCTCGCCAGCCGCTACTTCCTCCCAGGATCGAGCCCGCCCCTCCTGAAACAAATCCCCCACATCTTGAATACCCAGCGTGGCAAGCGCGCTGGAGAACCCCTTGTCTGAGCTAGGTTTAAGCCACTGGCACCATTCCACCCGCAGCAAAGGAGAATAGAGAAAAGAACCGTCATGCTTTTTCAATATAGTGTTCCAGGCATGCACTACAGAGTTCACGGAATCTAGCACTCCGCAGCGTCTAATCGGCGGTTGTGTCAGGAGACGGGGCAGCCGGCCCGGTAGTGCCGCCACCCCCTCCACCTGCAAATGGGGTAGGTCAAGGGGGCCGTGTATCCAGGCGTGGGCATGTGAGGCTTGCGCTACACGATAATATAATTCTAAGTCCGGAGCGCCCAGGCCAGAGGCAGAGTAAGGCATAGTAAGGATATGAAAGGCCACCCGAGGAGTTTTTCCCGCCCAGGCCAGCCTGCAAAGTAGGGTGCGCAACTCACGGAATACGTGCTGAGGTACAACTATGGGTATATTGGTGAATAAAAAAAGGAAGCGGGGAAGGACTATCATTTTCATTAGAGAAATTCTACCAATCAGTGAAAGGGGGAGGCGGATCCACCTGTCGACATCATCACTCAATTTTGATATAGCTCTGCCATAGTTAGCCTTCATTACCTGGTCGGCATCAGAATGTATGAGTATCCCCAAGTATCGGACCGGGTCCACCGTCCACTGTAGAGGGAAATCTAGAGGGGTTGGTAGAGTAGATGGGGTGAGTGGACATATGATAGATTTATCCCAGTTTATTTTGAGGCCTGACAGCCCACCAAAACGGATCACTTCTCGGATTACTGGAGAAAGGTTAATCTCCGGGTCACGTATATATACCAGCATATCATCGGCATATGCAGAGACAATGAGGTTATAAGCAGGGAAACGCAGCCCCCTGTGCCCATGGTACTCGCGCAGTGCACTTAACAAAGGCTCTGCAGCAATGGCATAAAGCAGCGGGGACAGGGGGCATCCCTGCCTGGTGCCACGGGCTATGTGAATGGGGAGGAAACCGTATCACCAGTCCGGACTCTAGCCTGCGGGGAATTGTATAAAACCGACACCAGTTGCAAGTAAACCTCACCCACTCCAAGACGCCTGAGTACTGCCAGCATGTACTTCCATACGACAGAGTCAAACGCCTTTTCAGCGTCCAGAAACACCGCTGCTGCCTTAATCTCTGGTCTCACATGCTGAAAAGCTCTGAATACTGTTCTCAAATTATGGGACAGCGTTCGGCCCGGGATAAAGCCAGTCTGCTCTGGGCCAATCAGTTGTGGGAGCAGCGAGGAGAGGCGATTAGCCAGAATTTTAGCATAAATCTTAGTATCAACATTGAGTAGGGAGAGCGGCCGATAAGAGGAACATTTATGAGGATCTTTGCCTGGCTTCAGTATTGTAACGATCAATGCCTCTCGCATTGAAAGGGGCATCATCCCATCCGCTCCCATCTCCTGGAATAGTGTGCTTAAGTGAGGGATCAGAAGGTCACTGTACGCTTTATAGAACGAGACCGTCAGTCCGTCCTGCCCCGGGGCACTGCCCTCCCTCATGGAACTCAGAGCAAGTCGTATCTCCATTAGGTCTAGGGGGCGCATTAAAAATTCTCGATGGTCATTAGTCAACCATGGTAGTTTAATGCACTCCAGATACTGTAATATTTCGCTGTCCGAGGGGTTAACCTTCGGCCCATATAGCTCCTGGTAGTAATCACGGAAGCTACTGTTTATATCCACCTGATCCGTGACAAGTGAACCGTCTCCATTCAAGATATCATATATGCCAGTAGTCTCCGCCCTACGGCTTGCAAGGGCCGCAAGAACCGAGCCCGGCCTGTCACCCTCTCCATAGGCCCTAGCAGTAGCGTATTTCCCCAAATGTTGTAGTTCGCGATCAGCCGTCCTGTGATATTCCTCCAGGGCAGCCTTCAATTGGTCCTGTGTATCAGTAGTTGCATTCTCCAGTAGGGCAGTCTCCAAAGAAGCCAGTTTAGATTCTAGGAGGGTCAGCCTGTCTCTTATGGATCAAAGCACCCCGGAATCCTTTTTCATGGCCACCCCGCGTATGAAGACCTTAAAGGCCTCCCATACTGTTGCAAACCTATCCACAGATCCAACATTAATACGAAAAAATTCGTCAATGGCATCACGAAGTTCCGATTTGAAAACTGTATCCAGCAGGGAATACGGTGGGAATCTCCACAGAAAGGGAGGAGGGCGACGCGAGGGGACATTAATCTCCAATACTATAGGTGAGTGGTCAGAGAAGGAGCGCGCTAAGATGGAGCAACTCTGAACCTTGGGTAGCAATGACTCAGATATAACCCAGTAATCAATGCGAGTGTGTATGTCATGGTAGGCTGAATAATGAGTGTACCCCCCTTGTGTAGGCGATCTGGCTCTCCAGACATCCACCATCCGCAACTGAAGCATGATATCCATGAGCGATCTAGCAGCAGCTGACGGCGGTCTAGGGGCCCCCCTCAAACGGTCCAGTGCCGGGTCCAGGACGCAATTAAAATCCCCACCCCAGAGTATTGGCAAGGAGTCGAGACCTGTTATTAGTGTGGACAGGGACCGATAAAACTGAGGGTCATCATAATTCGGTCCATACGAGTTAACTATAAGGAAGTTCATTTCCCCACCATGGCATTTAGTTATAGTGTATCTGCCAGCAGGGTCAGTGACGCAATTCTCTATCCGTAGCCCTAGTCTAGGATTGACCCATGTCAGCACCCCCCTAGAGTGCGAAGTGAATCCCGCAGTGTGGAAGTGACGCGCTAGCGCTCCATTTGCGAGCAAGGCGGACCCGGGCGGCAGGTGAGTCTCCTGCAACAATGCAATATCAACTTCCCTCCGCTTCAGATATGCCAATATGTTGCGCAGTTTTCTGTGATCGTTCAGACCCCTAACATTCCATGTCAGGAGTCGTAGTCTTCTAATGTGACCCTGTCCTGTGCAGTGGCGCGACATTCAATGTGCTTGCGTATTTATGTGGAATCTGCTATACTTAGCACAGCACGTGCCCTGTATAATCTGTAAGCTGTACCAACTGTATTCCATACCAAGAATAAAAAAATATACAAAATGATGACCCCACACCTCCCCCCACCCACGCCTTGCAGTCCCCAACAGCGCAAAGTCGACCCACAATCCCACCCTCTGCTAAGAAAGACAAAAATAATTTTACAGTCAAACAAACAAGTGCACCACCACAACAGCGGATGGCCATAGTATATAAGGGCGTGAATCGCTTTGGGGCAGATGTTACCCGGTCGTCTCACAGTACACACTTCTCCTTCCCGGCCACCAACCCAGAAATAGAATCACTCCATTAGTTTGTGTTTTTCGGCAACCCCAGCAGCAAAAGACAAATAGGGCTCCTGACCCCTGTAGATCTACCTCCAGCAACTATGGGAAACTTGTATATTGCATGCACATGAGAACGCTAACATCATTGATACGGCATACTTAAAGAGCACTAATAGCAAGAAAAAAGATTCAAGCAATCCAATAGTCGTAACATAAAAAGACTGCACCACACAGCCTCCCCCTCAGTCGTTGACGTCAAGGTCTCCATTGTCAGCACTGGTATGGGCAGTTCCAGTGCGAGACGTGCCCGGGGTACCCATCTTTCCCCAGTCTTTCATGGCCTTCTGAAGAGTACGTGGATCGGTGAAAATCTGCTGTTTACCAGCCACTCGGACTCTCAATCGGGCAGGGTATAACATTGCGTATTCAATATTCTTCTCGCGCAGTTTGCGCTTCATGGAGTGCAAATTGTCTCCTGGCCTCCTGGACCTGCATAGTGAAGTCCGGGAATAGGGACAACGCAGATCCCTCATACTGTAAGGAACCAAGCTCACGTGCCCTCCGGAGTGCGGCGTCCCTATCCCGATAATTCAACAGCTTAGCAATAATGGGCCGTGGAGGGGCGCCCGGGGGAGGCTTGGGGCCCAATGAACGGTGCCCCCGCTCCACAACAAACATGGATGAGAACACCTCAGTTCCCAATAGCGTGGTGAGCAGACTCTCAACAAACGTTTCCATATTTCCTGTCGCTGTATTTTCGAGAAGGCCTGTAATGCGTAGGTTGCTGCGTCGCGACCTAGCCTCCAAATCCTCAGCTCGGTCACGGAGAGCAGCAAGGGCTTTCTCCATCTGTTTTTGCGCTATGTGGGACTCAGATTGGGCTTCCTCAGTCTCCGTGATACGACTTTCAGCCGTGTCCAGGCGTTGGGCATGTTTGTCTATGCGCTCAGATATCCTGTCCATCCTGTAAGCTAAGGAATCAATTTTGGCATCTAACGCGGTCAAACTATGCTGCATGGATGAAATAATGGTTTTGATGTCCCCAATAGTATCCTCCGCCGAGCAGTCAGGATCCGACAGCCCTGACTCCGCAGCGCCCTCAACGCGCCTGGACTTCCGTTGTTCGAAGTTAAGTTTTGGCTGGGTCTTGTCAGGCTTGCCCATTGCAGCAGTTGCGGGCACCAGGCCTGATCGCAGCAGAGTGTCCAGTGTGGGAGTGACCCTGTCTAGTCGTCGCAACGTGAACCCTTCCCAGGTGTGGTGTTAGGGTACCCCTTCCAAGCTCCCTCACCAGGGGCTATTCCTAGGCGCACACACTGCCCCCAGATGAGGCAGCCGCTCCCATGCGATGCCTCTAAATGCAGGGGGTCCCATGAGACCCGGTGAACCGTGCCAGAAGTTACCTCCTAGTTACGGATGGCCTCTGGAGGGTAGGGCTGGGCCGATGTAGAGGGGCGCCACCGCAGCAGAGAATAGAGCCCTGTGTCTCCGGGGCCGCCAAGGACGCGGCCGGTCCGCAAATGGTAAGCGCTAGGGCCACGCAGAGATCTTCAGGCCGGCAGGGTGCGAGGGGCCGAGCCAGCCAGCAGCACGCAGGGAGAGATCGGTGGATTCCAGCACGCAGGGAGGGGGTCAAAAGTTCTGCTCTCCCGCCCCTCGCGCGCAGACCCCCCAGCACTCCTTACCGGCCCCGATTGGCAGCAACTGAAGATATAGGCGCCCGGGCCCAGGCAATACCGCGTCCTCACTCGGGCCTCTAGCGCGATCGTACGCGGCTGCGCACGCACGCGAGGCCCAGGAGCGTCTCCAGTCGCGCAGACAGGCCCCAGCTCACTGCCTCAGTTGACGGATCTCACCGCTCCCCACAGCTGCCGAGGTCAGGATACCAGCGCCGGAGTCACCATATCTTGGGGAACAATCGCCCTGCACTCATTGGCATCAGCGGACCAATGGAGTGGCAAATCCCTTATGGATAGTGTCGGTGGTCGGCGGAGCTGAATCACAGCGCGGCCATCTTCGATCCAGGCAAGCTCCGCCCCCCCAACTACTCCCAGTTAAGGGTGGCTTAGAGGTGCCTGATTTTGAATTACATTGTGTGGCATCACCCATCATCCCCCTACACCGGAAGTGACATCACCGAATTTCCCATCATCCATCTGAACAGGAAGTGACATTACTGATCACCCCGCCAAAACCGTCTTTAAAACAAGATGCCAAGCAAGAGGACTTCATTTCCCATCACCCATCAGCACAAAAAGTGACATCACTGGATCTCCCATCAGCTACCTACACAGGAAGTGACATCACTGTATTTCCCATCATCCATCTGGACAGGAAGTGACATTACTGGTTTTCCCACAAAAAAAGTCTTTAAAAGCAGAAGCCAAGCAAGAGGACTTCATTTCCCATCATCCATAACAGGAAGTGACATCACTGGATCTCCCATCATCCACCTACATAAGAAGTAATATAACTGAATTTCCCATCATCCATTTGGACAGCAAGTGATATTACTGGTTTTCCTGCCAAAACCGTCTTTTAAAGAAGTAGCCAAGCAAGAGGACTTAATTTCTCATCACCCATAAGCACAGGAAATATCACGGCACCCTGCACTCCTTCCCCCTCCCAGGACCTACATAATGACAGCTGCAACACAGACTTGCAGCGGATGCACGCAGCATGCGTGCCAAAGGCGGGCCTGCCTGCGCCCATCCACGCCTGGACCGTGCTCAGTGCCAGGAACCCTGGTCCGATCACCCAGTGATACTCCACAGCACTTTTTAGGTCTCTACACCCCGGGCGCAGTTCCCCCAACGACTGTAGTGCCACGCCTCAGACCGTGGTAGGAGCTTTCACCTGCACCCACTGCTGGTTCTACAGAAGCCAACCCTCCACGCAAATACTAACACCCGCAACACCCCCTTCTAACACACGCCACACAAGCACAAACAACGCCTACACCCCCAGCCTACAACACATGCCACAGCGAACCTGCACGTCAACACCCCCTCGCATGGATGCTCCTTAATACACGATCACTCAGCAAACACACAACCGAAATATGGGACCTGCTGAGTAGCAATGCACCCGACATCCTCTTCATCACAGAGACCTGGCTCAACCCCTCATTGGCTCGCAACGTCACCATGGAAATCCCAGCGGGCTGCAAGATCGCTGGACAGGACTGCCTTCTGAAGCCAGGACGAGGACTATCTACAAGGAGTCCATCAAATCTCCACAGAGAATGCCACCCCATTCATGGAACACCTGCACTTCAAGCTGCAAATCTCTGAAAACTTCACCCTGAACGGAACCCTCGCCTAACGACCACCCGGACCACAAGCCACCTTTACCAACCTCATCATCAGCTTTGTTGTTGCTCCCACCATCAAGTTGAGAGCCTACATTCATCTTGGCAACCCTAACTTTCACCTGGAACTTTTTTTTAATTGTGTGTGTATTATACAGTTTACAGTTTTAAAAAACTGTGGTTTAAATAAACTTATTTTTTTACTACATGTGGAAAAATAGAATCCACGTGTGCACCACTGTAAAGAAGGCTGGATAACTTTACACTATGAGCTAAAAAACTCTACTCACTCGGCCACCGACAATATTCAACGGATCCTCCCTCTTCCGGGACCACTGGCCAGGAATCAGACCACTACACAGGGTAGAGGCACCCACCATCCAGCTGCTGGAAGCCAGGCCCTCCTCATCACTTATAGATCCTGTTTCCCCCCGGACCTTCCGAGCATTCACCGCAATCAGCCACCTGGCACTGATCGATACACTGGCTTCACTTATAGTACCGCCCTCCAGTGGTTATGTACCTCCCAGGCATCAGCCTGTCCAAATGAACTCAAGATCAGAATGCATTGTGGCGACCAACGACCTGGCCCAAGGCTTCATCAATCTCTGCAGGGAACCTCAGGGCCTGCTGCAGCCTTTCACTTATAACATAGCACTTAAGTTATAGTTTCCTTTCTAAATGTAAGTGTGCTTTCAGCTTTTATTTCACATTTCAGCCCTTGTCAGCTGGGCCTAACGTTTGCCAGGCAAAGCACAGCTGATTTAAACAGTATTAAAACAACAAAAGGTGAAATGCTGGCAAAGGTTTCTGCCACCAGCAGTTGCTCTGGCAACATTCGAGTCCATCGTTTTATGCCCACCACACCACTGTATTCGAGTAGCAACCATATACAAACAGTTTTGGCCAGGCTTAAATAAGTGCCAGGTCGTGAACTCTCTGACCCAGAAACCAAGGAACGTCAGACCCTTTTGGCCGTTTTGGGTCTCATCATTGAGGCGCAGCTTTGCTCCTATAACACAGCGAGCTCAGGCTTCGCGAGTAAGTATGCAAAAGGTGTGACATTCATATAACACCGGCAGTTGCGCAGGCCCCATGTAACCCTTTGTGTTTTTGCCTGTTGTACCACTCCAAATAGGAAGAAATCCACATGAAAACTTTGTATCCATCCCTCTATCCACCCATACCCTCCTACCCCCACCCTTACTGCCAGTTTCACTCACGCTCTTTTCCCCCATTTCTATTCCTTAACACCGGAGCTAACCCTCCAATCAGTGGCAAACGCAGAATGATGGAGGCTTCCCGCGCATAATGTGTGTAGTGTCCAGCTAGACACATACTAGTGTTTGTGCTAGCCACTCAGAGGGTTGGTTTTACACCCATCCAACACAGGTGTCACCGGTCTAGTGACCCTGCCAATAAAAGAGGCAGAGGGCACATGCTCGTGGCCAGTTCAGTAACTATACCCACTGTGTCTGTGTCACTCATTTACTAGTACGTGGGCCTACGACCCACGACATTACAATGGCAACAAGTATTCTGACCCCCAAACTGTGCCACTTTGCTGCTCGCCACCGTGCCTAGTGAGGAGTGCATCGGCTCTGCCTCTATCACCTGTCCTGAGGAGATCAGGATCAGCACTGAAGCTGCACCCCTCTCCCATGAAGGAGGAAAGAACAGACACAGACTGTTCACCTCCCATCCCTTGCTTTATCAGCCACTATCCAGCGTGGCTGTGAAGGACGTGAGGGCCCCGACATACAGTGCCCCACACTGGGTGAAGCGCCCATAGTTGCCCACGCCTGTCACTGCCATCTGTCCCGGCCAGAGGTGAGAGGAACGCCCTCCCAACTAAGAGGGAGCACCATATGCAAAACCTCAGCGAAGCCCATATGCAAGAGCAGCTCCCATCCACTGTACAGACCGGCCCTGGGGAGAAAGAGAGATTTTTGAAGGGAGGGGAGGCAGTGCCGCAGCCCGCACTATGCGCCTTCAATGCGCCTTCAATGCTTGAGGCACCCAAACGCTGCTGACCTGCACCGCAAGAGGCAGACCCCCACCCGCACCTACAGCGCCCTGTTGAGACAAGGCCTGTAGCTTAGAGAGAGCGCTACATAGCAGTTGCTCACTGCACCACGGCCCCTCGACGGAGCTATACTTGTGCAAAACACTAGCCAGCCCGATGCATGGGGGAAACTACCCCACGCCGCCGACAGTCTGGAAAAGTGCAGAAAATCTTCTCCGGCCAGGCCCATCTGTCATCACTCACTGGTCCGTGGCAAGAAGGGAACTGCATCTGCTGTGCGCTGAGAGAAGAGCTCCCCGGTAGTGTCTGTAAGCGGGGAAAGGTAAACTCCTGCTGTGTTTCCCACCCTCACCCCTCTCGAGTGTGGCTGTAAACTCGGCTGTTAGGCCTGGAGCCCAAGGAAGAGGCTCAGTGCAGTGGTGGCTGGTGACATTTGTAAGTGGTGGGGCGTAAAAGTATTGGCATACTGCACCGCAGCGAGCGAGCGTAGCGAGCTAGCCCGAACAACCTAAGGGGGGTTCGGGGAGGTTCGGGGGGGTTGTCCCCCCGAGAAAATTTTGAAAAAAGAGTGGACATATGTTGCATTTTCAAGCAAATTTGAGAATGCAGGAAGGTTAATAAAGCAATTGTGAAAGTGAATTATTACATTAATAAAGAGATGTCCTATAACATAGGTAGCTGCTTATTCAAGCTTTCTTTCACCCCATAGTCCAGCAGGGTCTTGATACAAGACAGATAAGAGAAAAAGCAGTGTGGTCCTCGACCAGGAAGACACTCATATTTCGTTGGTAAGAAGTCAAAGGATTGGTCAAATTGAAAACCTGAAATGCAATATGCAATCAAACAATTTGCAAGTACATCTCATCTATGTTCAACAAGCCATGTTTTACCCATGATTGGAATTGTGAATCACCAAATAAACTGAGCCACTGCAATCAAAAGCAGAGGGCCTCCTCAAAAAGTATGCCCTTAAGAGAGTTCTCTCATCTCATGTCCTCTCTATATTTTCTCTGGAAGTTGAAAACTCATCACAGTCGACTGCACAAACCTGAACCCTTCTGCATATTCCAACACCAGAACTCCTTCTTGGCCATTTAGTTTGGAGCCATTCATACCAGGAATACAGAAAATACCTTTAAATAGAGTAGAAGGTATTCCAAAACAAGGACCAGCAATCACGGGTAACTATCCGAGGTCTTTGGTGAGTCTTTGGTGGGAGATTTAATAGATTTGTGTCAGTGGTCTCGTGAGTTGAACCTACTATGAGTTGCTAAATTTCCAATTTAAAAGTTATTCAATGCTTTTACTTTTTGCTTATAGGCCCCATTAGCGAAGCAGAAAGCTAAAAAAGTGGTAATATCAGGGAAATCAACACTAAAAAGTGGCCCGTCTGTCCCTAACATCAGCCCACAAATGCTTAGAAACTGGCCCACACACTGGTCTGTCAGACCAGCCCATCAGCTACTGCCCTATAGGTCACACCGATCCCTGATCTCCAGACCTCTCATGCTTCATAGGTGCATGTGTAAACTGCTCATACCGTTCAGCATTTTTGTCTTGCATTCAGGGACTTGTAGTCTTGATTTTTGTAATCGGATAAAAAGGACAAGTCACAGAATGATTAGCAAAAACCCAGACTGGAAGAGCTACTCATGCATGAACCTGGGAAACTGGAGAGTTCTGTATCCCTTACACACTTCTCTTATTCTAATGTTCTGGCTGCTAATAGAATGTTTTTATCAAAACGAAGAGAGTAAAGGACGGGCACTGACCTCTATTAAGCGCTGTGATGGAAGTTGGTCCTTTGGTGCCCGAACACGGACTATGTGTTCTGGAAAGCAATAGGAGTTTCTTTTTCTCTATGCTGCTTGCAGTGCACAGAAACTGAGCTTAGACTGCTGTGCAGTGACTTAGCCTGGGTAGCAAGGGCCCAAACGCAAGCAAGGAAATTGATCCCTTGCCCAGGCTAGATTAGTTGTAAAATAGAGACATAATTGGTGTCAAGTTGGCTCACACACTTCTTGGCATCAGTCTCACTGCATGTGCTAAACCAATATTATGCGCAGCCCTGTTTCTAGGCCTCTGAGTAACTCATTCTACCGTCTCTCTACTACATTGCCCAATCCCGCTCCTCTCCTTCCCCACTTTCACTCTCTCCTTCCTAATATTTTTTCAATGTTTCTTCCCCTCTTCTCTCCCTCACTCTTTGTTATTTACTTCCTTCCTGGTATCCTTATTTGTGGCCACTTTCTTTTTGTCCTCCCTTGCCCCTTTTGCTTGCCAATATCTCATTTCACTTTGTCTCTCATTATTCTCCTCCCACTCGGTCAGTTGTTCCTCCCCTCCTCTTCATGTTTTACTCTGACCATTTATTTCAACTCCAATTTCCCATTTCCTCTGCCATCCTCCCCCGTCCCCAACCTCCCTCCTCAAAGAGTCGACACAGAAATAGGCCCCAGGAATGGTCCAGCGTTAAACAAATATCTGGGTAGCCATAACCCACAATAACTGCAGCACCTGTAGAGCAGTCTCTTTGCCCCACTGCCACTGTCCCACTGATAACTATGCCCCAGACTCAGAGTGTCTGTGCAATCTGGACGAAGTGACCAGGGACTCTAACCTTGCTCCCTATCCCCCATCGTCAGCTCTAGTTGGTATGCCACGTCCTCTGCGGGAAACAAGGGCATCTTCATGTTTTTATATGCCTGGGGAATTAAGTGACTTGCCCGGAGTCACCGGATGTTGAGCCTATGAGGGGACTCGAGCCTGGTTTCTCATCCCACAATCGGCAGATCAAGTTGTTATGCCCCATCTTGTTAACATAATTAGGTACTGTGCACCCATGAGGGCGTGTCACGGACACCTGCCCACACACCCACGATGACAACTTGCTTTATCTGGCAATGTGCACAGACCCATGAAGGATGAAAGGCTGAGCTGCATGCTTTCCCACGAATAATAAAGCTTTCTTATCCAGCGAACCGTATGATGAAAGGCGGGGCTGCACTGCCCACATTCATGGGAAACACAGGCCGGTGCTGTTCAAATGTCGTGGGGTGCAACAGACACCTGCTTGCACATGCCTAAAATACGGTCTTATGCGGCCGAGTGTACAGGCCCTGCAGGATGAAAGGCCAGGCTGCACTGCCAACCTCCGTGGGCAACACAGGCAGGTGCCGTTCAGTAACGGAGGGGGGGGGGGTGCAGGAGCACCTGCCTGGCCTGGCAAATATTTAATAACACCAGCATACTTTCCTGGGGGCCGAGGCGCGAAGCCGGCTCTCCAGGATCAAAGTCAGCAGCTTTGTTTCTTATGCCACACCCCCCCTAAAGGCTGAGTGGAGTCAAAGGGGTTAAACCTGTGACCATGCCATTAAATACATTTTCCGGGAGTGAATACTTTATTCCCCAGAACCACCAGCGCAGACTAACGTTGGAGCATTGAACAGCCAAATTAGGTTTTATCTGAGTTCCTAAAAAAAGAAAACCTTCAAAAACATAAGCAGAAACAGCCATAAACTAAGTTTTTCTGGCGGTATTTAAACGGATCATTTTGACTTTTATTAGCTTGAAATAGGCACTCTAGATACTTGTGCCTTTTTTGTAAATGGTGAAAACCAACAGAACAGAATAAAAGGGAAAAAACAGTAGCGAGTGAACTATTGCAAGAAGCTACTTGAGATCCTGCTGCCATGTATGTGAAAAATATCACGATGTTTCCATTGACACATTTATTCACCATTCCAAAGAAGTCCTACCCCCGGGCAGTGCCGACCTTTTGGATGACTGCGCACTCGCCATATAGCGTAGGCCAACCGTTGCGCGTGCCGCGTCTACCCTTACCAATTCGCCTACGGTGTCGGCTAAGAGTACTGGATTTTGCCCACTTACAGCCCCCACTGTAGGCTCTACGTGCCCAATTCAAATAAAAAGGAACACGTTACATAGAGCTCTCAGTTCCGGCTACTTGCAGAGCCAATGAACCCGACTGAATAGAAAACCCTGCGACTGGTTGCTTCTGCCCTATGTCCGTGTTGCTTCTGCCCTCCCTCCCACCCGCCCTTTGTCCGTGTTGCTTCTGCCCTCCCTCCCACCTGCCCTTTGTCCGTGTTGCTTTTGCCCTCCCACCTGCCCTTTGTCCGTGTTACTTTTGCCCTCCCACCCGCCCTTTGTCCGTGTTGCTTCTGTCCTCCCACCCTCCCTTTGTCCGTGTTGCTTCTGCCCTCCCACCCTCCCTTTGTCCATGTTGTTTCTGCCCTCCCACCCTCCCTTTGTCCATGTTGCTTCTGCCCTCCGACCCTCCCTATGTCCGTGTTGCTTCTGCCCTCCCTACCACTTGCCCTTTGTCCGTGTTGCTTCTGCCCTCTCTCCCACCTGCCCTTTGTCCTTGTTGCTTCTGCCCTCCCTCCCACCTGCCCTGTCAGTGTTGCTTCTGCCCTATGTCCGTGTTGCTTCTGCTCTCCCTACCACTTGCCCTTTGTCCGTGTTGCTTCTGCCCTCTCTTCCACCTGCCCTTTGTCCGTGTTGCTTCTGCCCTCCCTCCCACCTGCCCTTTGTCCGTGTTGCTTCTGCCCTATGTCCGTGTTGCTTCTGCCCTCCGTCCCACCCTTTGTCCGTGTTGCTTCTGCCCTCCCTCCCACCCTTTGTCCGTGTTGCTTCTGCCCTATGTCCGTGTTGCTTCTGCCCTCCCACCCTCCCTTGTCTGTATTGCCACCAACTCCCACCCACCATAAGATAAAAAGCCGTTATGACATGGCCAACGCTGGCTGCGTCATAGCACTTTTACCCTCTCGTTATCAGTGTTGCTTGTTCACTCTCCTTGTCAGCGTTGCTTGTTTCCTTCCAAAATCTGTCCCATTGTTCCTGTTGCCTTACCACCCGGCATAATTAAAAAAAGTGTGGAGACACTGGCTGCGCTTTTATCTAACTTTTGATTTCTTATATATGGCTAAACTACGTCGCAGTTAAACCTAACAGTGCCATAACGATTTTATTAGCCAGTGATTAGTCTGGAAATCTCTCATTTTTTTAAAATCCTAACAGGACCCATATAAGCATGTTTGTGTTTAAATTTCTTTATTGATTTTTATCACAGAAGCTATAAGGGAGTGAAAAAAACAAAGAGCATATCAATACCAACATGGCAGTGACAAAACCATAGTGGAGAACATTCTAAAGAACAAACACAGTGGAGTCGTTTTATGCCTAGGCATGTCGCTACCCAAGCCTAAAATGCAGCTGAACATGATGGCTAAGTAGGCCCTGCAGTAGATGTGAAGCGCTATATAACATATTATGACCTTGGTCCTTGGGGGAACCGAGCCCTCAGCAGGAGCGCCCAGGGGTACTCACCCGCATGTCCTGTTAATGTGTAAGTGCAAGGGAAGCCTATATACTAACGGTAGCAGCCACCTTTTATCAAGTCACCAGGCTCGAGGGGTCTATCATGATTTCCCCAACAGTCTCGCCCTAGTGAACATTGAGGTATACTTATGCTCCTTATGACTATAACCAGGGGTGTATACTACAGGAGGAGCCCCTATGGATCAGAAAAACATTCAGGGTGGGAGAATATCACTTTTGCCTCCAAAGTGTGGATGTATGTGTCCCTGCACCAACTCTGTGCTTTCACGCCCCCAGTACAGGTCTCCTTAAGGAAGTCTCGCTTGGCCCTCGCCCACCTCAGCGGCGTGGAAGGCCAACACTTCACATCCGGGCCTGCAGAAGCCTTCCAAGACATCTCGATGTGTTGTTTGAAGAGGACAAACACGAGGTCTAAACATTTGTGCAAATATTTATCCCCTTGGCTCAGGAGCAGAGTAAGCACAATTCAGGTGAAAGTGGGATCAAGCGCTCCACCAAGGCAACAGTAGTTCCTGCGACTTTTCCTCAGACCTGTTGAACCACCCGCCAGTCCAGCTGCGACTATCGTTACTGAATCATTGGATCGTGATCAGACGACTGTGGGCACATTTTATGCTTTAATTGCATTACGGGGTTGCGAGGACATTTATTTCGTGAGTGTGCTTATGCTAGTCTGCATATCAGCCTAACTTTCTATCGTCATGCACCCTAAGTAACGGCCACACTCGAACTACTCTATGGGGTCCCAGCAGTCGCGGCTGGGGGGGAGGAGGGTGGGGGGATTTTTTAAAATTAAAAGGAAATCCTACCTGAGCAGGTCCGCCGTCCGCGCCGCCTCGGGTCCGACTCCGTTTGCGCCTGCCCTATAGCCCCTCTCAGCCAATCCTGGCGCTGCTGGCAGCGCCAGGATTGGCTTAAGGCACAGTTACCTCTCGCCCGCCTGCCCATTAGGAGACCGAGGGTCGCTCTCCTAATGGGCATGCGCAAGCCAGTGCACACACAAGTGCGCATGACTGGGCACGGCTCGAAAATTCGGTGCCCTTGCCCACTCATGCGCACTTGTGCTGCAGTGCTACCTGCTGCCCCTGGTCCCTCTGACAATCATGTCAGTCAACATGACGCAGGACCGCCCACCCCCTTCAGACTCTGAAGGGGTGGGCGGTCCGACGTCATGCTGACTGACATGATTGTCAGTTCTCCCTCGGCTCTTTGAACTTAAGTAAACTGATTGTTTACTTAGGTTCAAAGACGCCGAGGGAGCTGCGGGCGGGGGGGCTACGCCCCAACGCCCCAATGGACGCACCGCCCCTGGGCCCTCAGTGTAGTGGCTTGCCCACCGCACTGTCCCGAGAAAACCGTGCTCATTAGAAGTGCATGTAAGGCAAATGCGATGTCAGAAGCTGCTCACTAGAAAGAAAGTGAAGCAGCAGCAGACCGGCGCAGGAGCAGGAAGGAACAAAAGAACCGTAAGGAGTGAGGCTTCAGGTTTTGTGTAGCCCCTGGTGTTCGCTCTAAATCCCCACAGGGGAGACCTCATACCTGGCTAGAATCCCCGGGCAGGACCAATGGCGCTGGCCGCTGCAGGCACTTTACAGCAGAGAAGGGGAAGGCAACGCCATACCAATCCCTAAGGAGAACCTCTAAGTACTGCTAGGCCCTGCTAATCAGTCAGCAACACACTGAGCGCTGCACACCCCCTAGTCGTCTGCTGCCAACACATGCTGCCCAGAGCCAGCAACAACAGTAACCGGGTCCAGCATGTCCGCCCACCACGACGCTGAGAGTGCTGCCTACCCCTAGAAGAAAGACTGTAAACCCCAGCAAAGAGCCCCCAGGAAGCCCAAAGCTGAACCAACCAAGAAAGCTGCCAAGAGTCCAGCAAAGCCAACAAGGCAGCTGCGGCACAACCTGAGATGATGATGAGAGGTCCGGGCGGGAGGCTTCCAGCTCTTTCCTACGCCCAGAAAGGCTGACACTGGAAGAGTGTCACCGGAAAAGAATACACAATCATGCTAAGTGCAAGCCGCCCTGCTGCCCAGCGCAAAGAATAAGTGAAGGACGCCCCACTGTGCTCCCATACATTGCCCCCAGCCCATACTCAGTGGGTGAGAACTGCAATACACGCCCCTAAGGAAAGTAGCACCGCCCGCAGTAGCACCACCCAAAGACTGTACGGAGAGTGTCCTCCCCAACACTGCCTTAAGACAGAGTCACCAGTGGCCCACTGCAGGCAAGAAGAGAGCTGCACACCCCAAGTGGCAAGCTGCCACCACCGCAACCCGAAGAGGAGAAGATGCCCAGTCCTACAGACAGGACAGGACCGGCGAGAGGCCCGTGCAAACAGAACTGGCGCCACATGGCCTGATGCCACCTCACAACGTGTGGTCGGATGCCACATCACACAGCAAGCAAGAAGAAGAGTGCGTGGCAAGATGCCACATCGTGAAGAAGAAATTTAAAGTAGAGGAGCGAAAGGAGCGTGACAATCCAGTCACACTGAAGAACCTGATGACGACAGGTGCACAGGAGAAATGAATAAGGGGGCAAGGCTGAGGACTCATACCACTTCCTGAGAGTGCATCTACCAACACAAGCCAGCCCCGTGGTGCAGTGACATCACTGGAGACTGCTCAGCGGGACTACCGAACGTAAGCCGCCTGTATGCGCGATCTGCGTATTTGCCCACGCTTCACAGTGCGACTGTCCAGCCACCTGTCACCGGCGGCTTGAAGCAAATGGCATCTCTGCTAGCAACAGCACAGGCCAAAGGAGAAGAACTGCACCAACTATGCAACAAGCCACGTGGCTGCGAAGTCCCTCAGCCAGCCTTTCTCCATGCAAGTAATCGCCACCTGTCATGCAGGTTGTCAAATGACAGCATAATCACTGACATGTGCATCACCATAACCACCAAAAGAGCATCTCCCCACCAAAGTGGAGCCTTACACCTGCAAACCACCAAGACACCAAGAAGGCGCTCCTGACATCGTGAGGGACCACAGCCCACCCGCACCTGAGTCCTGTTGCTAAGCACCCCGATCATATGTCAACCACCCTTGCGGTTGCACGAATGACTTGGCAGTGGTTTCTGTCGGCGATCGTGCCCTGCACAGTCCACGCGGTCCTGTGGCAACCCTTTGGAACGGGCCTAATGGGAATCCCCACACGAGAGATGGTCTGGAAGATGCTCCACCAACAGGAAACCTGGAGACAATGGGGCTTCAGCGGAAGGCGAACCTAGCATCGTCTACCCCATCCCAGTCCTGACAAGACTTACCTTCACATAGCCAGGACCCCCCAAGAGTAAGGTCCGCAGCAGACTCCACAGACGCTCCTGATTAACCAAGTTTGAACTGTTTGACACGCACCACATCACAGTGAGCACAGTGGACACTGACCCAACTGACATGCTGTCAAAGAATCCGGACTCCATCTACACAGTGTTTGTGCCCGGTGGTGCCAGCTGCACCTGTCTACTGCTGTCCTGCGGACTGCCTCGAGGCTGATAGACTAAGTGTTGTCTTGTCTATTGTTTTATTTCCATAGGTTGGACTCCTTTTTATTTTTAATAAAGTTTGGGAGGAATGTAGAGTCCTGCTGGACACATACTAGTGTTTTTACCAGTCAGTCCCAGAGGGCTGGCTTTTACACCCGCCCCACACCCATCTAACACAGGCGTCACCGATCAGGTGACCCTGCCAGTGAAAGAGCCCAAGTGCACGTGCTCGTGGCCAGTTCAGTAACTATACTCAGTTTGTCTGTTTCACTCATTTACTAGTATGTGGGCATAGGGCCCACAACGTTACTAATGTGATGA
Source organism: Calotriton arnoldi (assembly GCA_963921515.1). NCBI lineage: Eukaryota > Metazoa > Chordata > Amphibia > Caudata > Salamandridae > Calotriton > Calotriton arnoldi. The sequence continues at coordinate 2,107,031 of CAWUFW010000289.1, forward strand.
GGGGCATCCGAGTCTCAGATATTGCGTGACGCTAGCGACCTGCATTCCTCCCCACTTACAAAATTACTACACCGTGTGAGGAGGGGACGGGGCCTTGGAGGTGGTGGGGACTGGTGCAGAGAGCTATCTAAGAGGCACTGTGCCCTTCACCAAGCCCGCCACCCTCTCCCAAACCCCTCCTCCCCCGCCAAAGAAAGGGTCACGGAGGCTGTTGCAGATGTCCTTGGGTGTTTTCACACCTTTGAGTGGACATCGGCTGCTTACAGCCTCCGAAAACGAGCTGGAAATCCACTGTTTACAGTGGTTTTCAGCTCGTCCTCCCTGCCACCGTGTGATTTCTGCTCCTCACTGGGTGACTGTGTGAAGGGAGCCGAAATCGTGTGACACACGGTGGCACCGTGTGAGTTGGCAGGTATGGACCTGCATTCCCCCGTACTTTACCTTCGACGTACCTGCAGCTCTCCTTCCTACCTACCCTTCCCATCCCGCCCTCCATACAGTGCCTATCGATCTTTTAACATTGATTGCGCATTAATTTCGGTAATTAATTTCGGAACGATGTTATCTTAGTTAAATACATAAATGTATATCTGGGTAAAATATAGCAGCTCTTGTAAAATTAATGTGATTAGCCGGTACTGCCAACCGTGTGTGTGCCTCTAAATTCGTCCAGTCAGTTTTTACGGTTTTTAGAAGTGTATGAAAATGATGAAGATTCTGCTGCACTTCCTGAGAACGCCCACTAGGTGACCACATAGACCGCAAAACGAAGAGCCCTCGCTCTGATAATCTTCTGTCTTGTGTGTATTTGAAGCTGCTGCACGTACCTTCCCCACGACAGGCTTGAGATGGCAAAATAAACGAATTTCCGAACTTAAAATATCCTATCAGATCATCCCTTTAAAACAAGCCAAGATACATTTGTCTTTGTTTCTTTATAAAGAGAAGTTTCCGCGTGCTTCTTAGGTAATTAATCACTTTTTTGGCATGGAGAGAATGTCTTGAGAGAAATCTCTGCGTAAACATTTTTTCTGTGACACATGTTAAGTGGAATCTTCTTTTCTATCAGACTTGTATAGTAGACGTTTCCATTAAGTGTTTGCTTCCCGGCTAACGATTAAAGGCCCACAGACTTTCATTCACAGTGGCGGCAGGGGATGTGTGAAAGTGGTGATAAGTAAAAACCCAGCCCGACGACTGGAGAGCCCAATCTCCTATTTCACAGAACACTTAAAAAAAAAAGTCTACCGAAAAGCCATTTTCCAATTTGTATATGTTGCGCTAAGCAAGTTAGACCCGCCACGTGGGTGTTTGGACGGTGGGATAAAAAAATGTTGATAGAATAGCACATTTTTCAGCACAATTTCCCTATAAAATATCTGAAAAGCCATAGGTGATACAGGCACGTTAGAATATTTCACGTGACCTACAATTTTGATAGTACCTTCACCTACTTCAGATCTTGCAACTTCCAATGAGATTTTCTGTAATGTTATCACGTTGACTGTCCTAGAAATGCGCAGGAAACATTACATTCACAAATAAACACATCTCACAGTCTCTGGCCCTAGACAGCAGACCCTGGGTGATTTTACAGGCTCCCTTGGCACTGCTATATTTCAAATGACACAAAACGTACAGGCCTGATAGTTTACACCAATTTAACAGGATGCTGCCTCCAACATCAGTAGTGATTAGCAGTCAAACGCCAGCTGTAAACATATACTTTCAAACTGCTGTATGCTCTACTGAAGCAGGAAAGATAATGGCATTGCCGAACTGTCAAAGTTTGTAAAATAATTAAGATTACATTTTTTTACATATATATAAATATATATATCGTGTTAAACCACACGCCATGCATGACCTTTTGTCATCAATGATGTCATTTAACATGTCATGAGCGATATAATATGTGAGGTCATAAGCAGTGCATGGTAGGGTTACAGTTAGCTTAGTAAACTAGTGCCTTTTAACCATAGTTTTTATATTATTACAAGGCCTAGTTATAATATCACCTTGACCTTTTTATTTCCAGTGAATTTCTAGTTTTTTTAAAGGTGTGTGTGCGTTTTCACTGAAATTTATTGTTAGGTGAAAACTTTTGTGACAACACAACTATTTAAACTAAAATAAATACTGAAATTCACCAGTTATAGTTATCTCAAGTAGCGGTAAATTGTGCCATAAGGTAACTAGATCTCACTCCTCTGCCATACACATTTTTGTCATCAATGATTTCATTTCAGATGTTGAAGTGATGTTATCAATGAACTTATAGAACAGGTCATGAGTGATGGAATATGTGGGATATTTAGCTGTGCATGGCGAGCGCGCGAGTTATTGTGGCTTATGGGCACGGTTATAGTTACTTGAGATAACTATAACCGGTCAATTTCAGTGTTTTTAGTTTAAAACGTTACGTTGTCACTGAAATTTTACCCAATTATAACGTCGCTTTAACCTTTGTTTTTCAGTGAATTTCTAGTTGTTTTTTTAATGTAAAATAATGTTTCATTACCATATGTAAAGCCAAACCTTACTGCACACAGTGGTGGATTGGCTGCAGAACCTGAGGTCAATCCCTCACAGGCAGGCAACCCCACACTGACATGACTGAAAGCAGTGCGCGCAAGTGGGTTGGACATAGGGCCTGGCCTGTGGCCATGTCCTGCAGCGAACCCCGCGCAGGCAACCAACCCCTATGCACAGCGTGTGGTTAGCCGCAGGGCCTGGGCTGTGAGCAGCCAACTCTACGCCACGTCTGGCCTTCTGGCAAGCGCAGCGTCTGGTTGGTCTCACGGGACCTGGCTCTGACTTTGTTAAAAAATCACAACACCAAAATATAAAAGGTGATCCTATTGGCTTTATGCAGGGTTCAGCATATCCTATATATAAAGTAGATCTATCATCTTTCTCTAAAAACCAACAATATTTTTAATCAAATGTATATTTCAATAATTCATACAATGCAATGTTAGTATTGATTATTATAAAAATGTGCAATAAAGTTTGATTAAAAAATGTTTTTACATAGTTTTTATTATTGTATTTTGTGGGTGAAATTTTTTAAAATATATAGTCAGAGACATATTTTTTTCTTTTAATAAAACCAACATGTCTCTGAGTTTCTTTTAACATTTTTCGGCCCAGAAAATGCATTCATAAAAGCAACCACAAGAGGGCCTTGCAGGCCAGCTGAAGAGCATAGCACTCTAGCTAGGAGTTCTTAAAAAATTATGATAAGCTCTCCTAGGGTCATGGATTTAATGTCCCAGGAGACTTAATGATTTTTAGGTCGAGCCTAGAGTAGCGCGCAAGCGCTGCTTCTGGCGAAGACTTTATGTAGTGGGCTTTTGAAAGCTGACCACACGCTCGTGCACAATGGCCTTTTCCGTGCGGTTACCCGCACGTTTCAGGCACGATGCACGAGCGTGTGGTCAGCTCAGCACGCTGCCGCGCTCGCTCCCGCTCCTCTTTTCTTACTGCAGGCAGGACGACGTGCGCAGCCGAGACAAAGGCGGGCGCTTGTATTGAACTTGTCTGTGGTACCCCTCCCATCAACTCCTCTTTCAGCTCTGGGTGCAATTATAGTGGCTTTTCTATCACTTTCGTATTCTGTGCTACGTTGGGATATATTTACTTTTGGCGCTTCGGTTGGCACGAGCACAGTACTGTCGGAGAAGAATAAATTGTCAAGCAGTCCGTATCCCAATACTGAGGTCAGAGAACAGCCACAGGGCACACCACGGCCCTGTGGTCTGCTGGTGGCGTGGCGAGTAAGTACCGTGTGACAGCCAGTAGTGTCAGGTGGCTGGGTGGACAGGACAGCCAGGTCTACAATAGATATTCAGATGTCAGCAGGGTAGTCCGGTGGTTTGAGGGGTCAGAGTTATAATACACAGAGTGATTATGTGACCAACAAGACGTCGGGTGGTACTGAGGCCAGTACTGTCCATAGCGAGTAGTGTCAAGTGGTTCTGACTGTGAGCACAGGACAGTAGGGAAGCAGTGTAACCAGGTGCACACTATAGACATTTGGGTACTTCGGAGGGCAGTGCGGTCACCAGGGAGCCAGGGGTCCTCTGGAGAGTTCAGTTACTGGAATGGTATGGCTGCCCATGTGGTGGTAGCGTGGCCAGACCCAGTGCAGTATAGTACTATGAGATAGCCAGTAGTGTCAGGTGGCAGTCGTGTGGCTAGTAAATAAAAACTATAGTGGACGAGACATCGCTTCAGTCCTTGAGATGTCTAGTCTTCCTGACAGACTCGAGATTCTGACGCCACTCGAAAGGCGCGCGAGGCAGCTCCCCGCACTGTAACGAAACCTGCTGCCTCTCCTCGGAGTTTAGTCCCTTCTCGCTGTCTATTCTCATCGAACCCTGTCACGCTTATTGAAAGTATGAAGGATAAGAGTGGTATAGTGGGTTGTTTTACGGGTGAGAAGGATATGTGCGCTACACATATCTGCGTCAGAGTTGCATGTTAAGAATACAGTGGCCAAATGCTTTCTGGGAGGTGCAGTCTTGGTTCATTCGAGTGCACTCTTTCGTCTATAGTGCGAGTGTATCACAGGATGGTGTCTCTAGAACAGGTGTCTTTAAACCCTCCCCACCCGCTACCAGCCCGGGGGCGCAGGTCCTTCAGCAGTTGGGAGGGGCTGGGGTGATTGTGGCGTTATTCACCAGTCTTTGAAGGTAGCCTGGAAGCGTCACCTTTGCTTGGTGCATTTCCAGCCTGCCTTTCACACCTCATTCACAGTGATGGGAGGGCAGGGGCCTGCTGCCCATCAGACTGGCACTGGCGCCATGGAGAGCTGGCTACCCTTTGTCTGGACTGACACCTGAGGGGGCTATTGATGTTGGCTGATGGGAGCAGAGTAAGGTGTAAGGGAGTGGGGGCGACATATGGACTCAATGTAATTTACACGCAGAGATAGGCGACTGTCTGCTGGGGGGTGCGGGGGTGTGTGGGGGGCTTCTAGCGATGCTCCCTGGTACAGACCAAGGAGGGGGGCACTGCGGACAGTACTGTCAGGGGACAGTAGAGTCGAAGAGGCTGTACACAGTCAGGAGTCCTGAACCCGGGCTTTCACGTGGACTAGTTGATGTTACATACACGACGAGTGCAGTACTGTCGGAGCACAATACATAGTCAAGCAGTCTGTACCACAGTAATGAGGTGAAAGGTCAGGAGGGCGCACCATGGTCTGGTGGTGGCGTTGCGAGTACCGTGTGGTAGCCAGTAGTGTACGGGGGATGGCTGGACAGGACAGCCAGGTGCACATAGATATTCAGATGTCAGCAGGGCAGTCCGGTGGTTTGAGGGGGTCCGAGTTATAATACACAGGTGTATTGTGATACTTGGCAAAGAAGAAGGGGACAGACACTGCCTGCTGGGGCCTCAGATCAGTGGCACAGGGGAGGGGAGCAGGGGGGAGCAACTCTTGCCTTCTCCAGCATGTCAGTTCCCCTTGTCGCAGGGGAGACAGGCCTCCCATACTGAGGCAAAAGGTCTAATAATAGTAATAAAAATGGTACCAATCGATCTGAGTTCTGCTGCTTTGAAAAACACAAAAGAAGCACATCTCAAAGCTGCTGCTCACGGACAGGAGCAGCAGACCAGAGCTGTGTTTCTTTGCCATGGGCTGTTTACAACAGTTTGCTTAATAAAGAATAGTAAACACACACACATAGATGCTACAAATTAGAAAGCTCTGAGATATGCTGTTTCTGTCGTGCAACAGTCCTCTGTTGCAATGAGGCTGACAGCATCATGCCTGCATCTCATTTCACCCTTTTTGGAGGGTGTCAGTGTCCCTGGACTCACCGGCCTCCAAACCAAGGACGTACCTCCCTTCACTTCAGTGGGGTCATGTGCTCTGAAAACCTTCCTCGCGCTCCATAAAAACGTCATTTCCGTTGATTTCAATTAAACCACCTTCAAGAATCCCAGAATTTCACCCTCCTTAGAGACAGCATTCAAAGTACATGTCATTTTTAGGTCTCGCCTGAGCCAGCGCGCATGCGCTGCTCTGGCGAGACTTTTAGTAAGCGGGTTTTGGAAGTGCAAACAGTGGCTTTTGCTGGGGACTAGCCTGCGTTCACGCGAGCGGGCACGCGCGATCAGGCGCCATATGGCTTCCCTCGCCATCTGGACGCTCGCGTGAACGCAAGCTGGTCGCCAGCAAAAGCCACTGTCTGCACTCCCAAAACCCGCTTACTTTCACTTTCACGGCCGCGCGGCCGTGTCAGTTTCACGGCCGCGCGGCCATTGTTATAGCGTGGTGCCTAGAAAAACCTGTCTACATTTTCTCAGACTGACAGAGTGGCACAAGAAAATAGATTTACCTCTTGTTTTACAGCTCACTTATTTTGTATTGGTCTGTCTTCCTTATGCAATATTACTCAAACAATTTGCACTATCTCTTTCATGAGATAATTATCTACTAATAGAAAAGGGATTTTTATAGACACTATTGAATTGTTAGATATGAGGTGTGAGATATGAGATGCGAGTGTGATCCGTGTTATTGAATAACCTGGATGACACTCACGTGGGTCACAAGGGACACATCCACCCCTTACGAAATGCTTCTTTAGGAATCCCAACTCCCAACTGCGCCAGGAGGCTGAGGAGTTAGAAAATGGTGCGCCATACAAATATCACTTACTAAAGCTTAACTACTCGTACCCTGGAGACATGCTTTTCATTGTGTCAACCTCAGGAAGGGGAAAGATTAGCAAGGAAGATATTTGTGCCTGTGGCTTGAAGGTTACTAACACTCGCACGCGCGCACACACACCAAGCCAGAGCATTAACCCACTGAGCTATCGTCCTTATAACGTCTGGCTTCAGCAGCGTTTGGCTGTTTTTCCTTCAACGCCAGGTCATGTTGAAAGCCTCGATCCACACGCAGGAAGCCATCCTAGCTGCTACTCCAAGCACGACGGGTTTTGATTTAAGTGTTACCTTCTGGTCACGTGAGGAGGCCATCCATCTTATCTCTCCCTTGTTTACTCGCCGCGCGCACAGATGTCTGTTTACAACGGCCGAATTTAACCAGCTGCAGCTGGCTTCCGTGGCTGGCGCACGCGACCAGTTGCCCCGGGACAAAAGGAAATGCCACAGTTGAAGGCGATGCTTCATAACAGTTCTTTTATTTCATTTTGATATTCAGTTATTTATGTGATGTGACCTCCATGTCTGCTTGCATTCAGGAAATTACGATGCTCAGCTCATATAAGACACTGTCTGAGACTCTGAATTAGCTTCCGTGTTCCAGTTGGAAAGACGTGATCTAAAAATATTAAGTGCCACTGTCACAGTTATACAACAAGCATTGGCATAGCCAATAGGTCTCGCCTTTGGGACCTTATAACTGTTTAGCCATGCAACAGTTAATGTTGTTGCACTGAGGATATTGTGCTGTATAACTAAATACTTATAAGGTCCCAAAGGCGAGACCTATTGGCTATGCCAATGCTTGTTTTGCAAGAAACCCATCTCAAATCCGCATTGAAGCAGCCCTGTATCCCAGGGTTCATTTCGTATGCATTTTTGCGTCCACTAGCGCAACAGAGGGGTGGCAGTATTTATCTCTTGGGAACTTTTGTGTGAAGTCCAGCAGGTGATAAAGGATCCCAGGGCAAGATGGATTTTGGTGAATGCTATGATCTATCTTTTTATTGTGGCCCTATTGAGGATGATATTTCTTCTATCACCGAAATATATAATCTCATTATGCAGTCAAGGGGGCTAGTTGTTTGGGGGGGGAGGTCCTTAAATACAATTCAAGATGTCCTATTAGATTGTTCACGACTGAATCAACAGCAAAATAAGTCGAGATCATCTTGTTTTCTACAAAAGCTAAGATATGACTTCGCGTTGATAGACCCATGGCTGCCTGACCACCCTCGGGGGTGGGTGGTTCAGGGGGGGGAATATACTTGCTTTTGTAAGCGGTATATTTCCGTTTCCAGGATCGATTTCTTTCTGATATCCCATCATTGGAATAGAGGTAACACAGGCATATTAGCTAACCCCTTTTTGGATCTCTCAACCACCATCATCAATTTGAAGGTTGAGGATCGCAGGGCTGATAGGCCTAGATTGTGTTTTGATAGATCATTATTAACTGAGGAAAACTGGGTTGCAAGCGTGCGTATCGCGATCGATGACTTTCTGATGAGAAACATTGGTACAGCTTCAACTTTTTCGGTCTGGGGTGCACTGAAAGCCTTTATTCTGGGGTAAGCGATTTCGATTAAGGCATAAGTGAGTAATCAAAGTAAAGCGCTGGCCATGCACTTACAGTCTGCATTGGATACTGCTACCCTTGCCTACTCTGTACTCCATACACCAACAACCAGCTAAATTTACTACAAGCACGTCAAAACTTAAGGGACCATTTTATGGTTATAGAAATAGTAAATCAAAGCACATGTTTTCAGAAAGGTTACGAAGAAAACAAACATGTGGGATGGTACTTGGCATGGTCGGTAAAGAAGAGAAGGAATAACGATATGATCAAAGCAATCTTTGACACAACTGAAAACAGAGTGGTACGCAGCCTGACTTAATCAGAAAAGTTTTCCTTAAACATTATACAGAGCTATATACATTAATGGATAAGCCAACCCCTGAGAGTATAAATGAGTATCTGCACTCTTTTCAGGTAGCAGTTCAAGCAAACGATCTATGAGTCGCAGCTGTCACTCCCATTACACTAGCCGAGGTGGAGGATGCGATAAGAACATATTCCAACACAGAGGCCTGCGGGAGCGATGGCCTTCCAACAGAAATATATAAATTGTTCTTAAATCAAGTGGCTATATTTTTGGTGACTCTCTCCAATGAACTCTTAGAAGGGAGCTACCTGACAATTTCCTTTACTGAAGCAGTTAATATAAGCTTTTTGAAAAAGGACAAGCCGCCTGAGAGTCTGGGCTCGTGTTGTCTAGTTAGCTTGCTGAATAGCAATTATAAAATTTTCGACAAAATAATCGCAAACAGACTGGCCTCACTAGCACAGTTTTTGGTCAACCCAGATCAAAAAGGCTTCTTGCCAACTAGATTGATCTCCACTAATACTATTTGGTGCATGCTATCGATTACTTTTCAGTGAACAGCATCAAGGCAGCAATCATAATGTTAGCTGCTGAAAAAGCCTTTGATCTGGTTCAGTGGGAGGTCTTGTTTGCCATACTGCTGAAATTTGGGTTCCCTCTGAAATTGGTGCATTTCTTGCAGAATCTCTACTAGAAACCTGACGCTAAAATAATGATCAATTTGAACTGTAGGGCATGTTACAATGAAAAGGAGGATGAGACGAGGGTGCCCCATGTCATCCGTTTTGTTTGTTGTCTGTATTGAGCCCTTGGCTGCAGCACTAAGGTAAGACATGCGTACAATGGCTCCAGTCAAAGGCAAAATTAAAATTTTTTGCTGATGACATGATACTATATTTTGTTGCCAATGAACAAAATATACAAAATACGTTCGCTAAGATTAAGGAGTTTACAGGCATAGGCGGGTACAAAATCAGTCATTTGAAGTCTGAAGCCCTGCTATTCAATTTTGCTTCTTCAGTTCTTCCTGTCGAAATGAGGGTGCATTACTCCCATATTTGTCCCATTAGATATCTGGGATCTGTGTCACAACTAACCTTGCAGACCTGTTTCGTTTATACTACACTACCACTTTGAATAAAGTTTGCGGTCTACTCCATCAATTGCATTCACTGGCCCTCACCATTATTGGCCGGACTGCACCAATTAAAATGGTCACTCTCCCTTTGTTTGTGTTTATTTTTTCAAATGATATGATCAAAATCCATCAATCAGTCTTCGATGAAGTTGATCAAATGATACGCCACTTCTTATGGTAGGGTAATAAACCTTGTACCATCCTGAAGACAGTACAGTTAAATGTAGAAGATGGGGGGCTGGCATGTCCGCGAATCAAAATGTACTATCAGGCCGCCTTCTGGATTGGCTAGTTCGAGCGGCTACCACTAATGTTTTCTCTAAATATTTCTATCTTAAAACGCTGTTAAGTGAGGTAGATGTAAAGCTTCCCTTTTTCCTAAAGACACCTAGGCTGCCGAAGCGAACTAGATACAAGCTACCCTATGTTTTGGCTTTTAGATTCGACAGGATAAGGCACGAGTTTCAGATTCCCTAGTTTCATCCATCTCTACGATTAAGAGATTTTCACATGTTAGGCTTGCAGTTAAAGGCTCCAGCTATAGAAGACTGGGAAAAGGGGGGATATTGTAAACCTGGAAATTTTATGTTAGCTGGTGTAGTAAAATCCTGGCAACAGCTAGCCCTCAACCACCCTGCTATCACCCCCAAATTGATATTCACCTATTTACAAATTACCCATTTTCTACGAGGGAGCGGGCAGGCATCTGGTAATCTAGCTGAGAATATTAGTAAAGCCTATTTTGTAACATATCTTAAAGGTATAGGCAACTGGTATCGCCAGTTGTACCAGAAATTACGGGAAGAAGTAGTACCTTCGTTCCTAGTCAATGTTGCAGCCACCACAAATTGTAGGATTGAGTGGTATTCGTAGGCATGGTATAATCCAATGGCCCATTAAGCCATTTGTGGAGCTAATTATAAAAGGATGTTCTTTTTTTCCAAGTGCATGTTGTACTATACCCTGTATAGAATTTTTTTAAATGTATCCTACTGGTTCAGCTGTATGTTTTAGATGTGACAATGTTAGGGGCGACTGGCTGCATGTATGTTTTACATGTCCGTCTCTTTATTACTTTTGGGAACATATATTTCAAATTGTTAGCCATAAGCTTCAGGTGGATTTACGGCCAGACCCCTACGGAACCTTGTTTGGAATGACCCCACAATCTAGACTGGTTACCGTACGTACGGCAACAGCAATTTGTGTTCATCGCCTTGCTGATTGCCAGGCCATTAATTCTACAAAAAGGGAAATCTACTGAGGTGCCTACTTTTAGTGAATGGTTAAGCAAGATAAAACGTGTGAAATAGCTTGAGAGCTTGTATGCTGCAAGAATCGGGGCTAGGAAACTTTTTGGGGAAATCTGGCGTACTTTGCCTGAATAAGCTGGGATCATATGTTGTAATAAATTTTGACTTAGATGGTTCGTGATTTGTGTCACTTTTATGGAATCATGGTTCTTGCTGATTTTTACATGTATATTTCTATTTTCTTTGTGTCAATGTTTCAAAACTTTTTTTATTTAATTGTGATTGATATATGTAATGGACTTTTTCTACGTGAATAAAAACAAGGGGGGAAAAGAGAATTCAATCTGCTCCAGAGGCAAGGTGGAGAGGTGTGGTGCAGCGGCCAGAGCAGCTGACTTCGGAGCACAGGGCTCACGGTTCGATCCCCGGCTCCGGCGGCAGCTCAGCTCAGCACCATGTGACTCTGGGCAATAGCTCACTTAATTTCCATGACGGCCCCCAGCGCCTTGAGACCCGTAAGGGTGAGTAGTTTGCGCTTTACAAATACGGATTTATATTTTTATTTTATTATTTATAGAGGCGTGGGTCCAATGCTTATTCATTAGTATTTTATTGTGCTTAAAATTGAGCGAGACAGCTACTTAAGCTTTGTCTGGTCTTGGATTGTGACAGAGAATGTATTATGGAACTAACATCTCACATGATTTCCTTTCTTTCCCTGACATGCCACGTAGTCCACTGGTAGCTAATAGAACTCTTATGGACTGGGGTGATGTGGTCTAAATTGCTTGATAAGTAAGTGACAACAGAAAATGCCACAGACCCATCCAATTTAGCCATTCCTCTTATTGAAGTACCTAAGGATCTTACTTAGCATCCGCCATACCCTAAGTCTTACTGCATTTTTTTAAGGGGGTACTCCTTGTGCCATGTCAGGCATTGAACAGCAAATATACATCTTCCATACAGAAGGGGGGCTCTAAGTGTGCCTCAGCTAAAAAATTGATCAATATTATCAATCTCTCCCTCTCAAAGGGAGAGTTCCTGCACTGTCTTGAGAGTAGGGCAGGTCTCACTCCAATAAACAAAACATTTGGCCAAACAGATGACTTCAACGTCTTCCAACCTATCTCTAACCTCCCTCTCCTTATGAAAGGACTTGATAGTGGTTAATGATAACCTGGATGAACTCCAGTCTGATTTCAGAGTCAGTTAGCACACCGAAAGTCATTCTCCAAAGCAAAGAGGATATTTTATGCATCCATGACAGTGATGTTTTCTGCATGGTAGTTCTATTTGACCCTTCAGGTGCCTTCATCAACGAATTCTAATTCAAACTCTAAGGTACTGCATAAATTATGCAGTCAAGGTCCTAAATGTGTTTGAATCCTAACCAGTCTGTACAATTCAAGGCAGGCAGGTCATGCTCTAACTGATTTCCCATAGTTCAAGGAGCCATAAAAGGCTCCATCTTAGCTCCTGCTCATTTCAGCGTGTACTTCACACTGTTGGGTATCATCATCACAGACTCAGATATATTGCATAACCAATATACAGACAACACTAATCTTCTCTTGCAGATCTCCTGCCCTAACTTAATCTCGCTTCTGGCCCATACTCTTGGCAACACACAATCTTGATTGCAAGCTTATCAGCGCACAATCAGTCCATATAAACCTGAGTTCCTATTCATCTCGCCCGACCACGCCTGGACTCCACAAACATGCTTGATTGTACTTGGCCATCATTGAAAACTCAACATCACTTGGCTATATTCTCGACAGTCACGTCAACTTTACAAAATTCATTAATAATAAGACATCAAACACCAACTGATATTTATCTGTAGAACTAAACCATTTTACCACAGTAGGTCTTAAAGGAAATTGTCCGATTGATGGTACTATATATATGTACCCATCGCAACTCTATTCTCAATGGGATTTCCTTGCCCCCTTTAAAGCTACACTTTACTCTGCAGCACAGCTTAACTTCAATGGACTATTTTGACCACAATATGCCTATTTTATTAACAGTAACTTGGCTGTCCATCGAAAACAGAGCTATTTACAGACTAAATGGCCTTGTACATGAACAATTTCTTTTTTTTGTTGATTTGTTTTATGTAAGTCATTTTTATTGGATTTTTAAGAGATATAGAAAAACAATCTTTACATTACTCATTGTAATACATTTTCGCCATATAGATAATCCCCAAAAATTACAACACATCCACGGCTTGACTAGGATCAGCAACCAGCCCTGGCAATCTGCTCGACCGGCCCCGGTAGGGTGGGTGGGTGCTAGTGAGAAGCACTGCTCCCGCTTTTGTTACAGGGGGCCAAAATTGCAGCACTGCTGCAAAACCGGCCCCCACTGGTCCAAAACTGGCCCACACCCTTCCAGCCCACCGGGAAAACGCCTGTTGCCCACTACGGCTAGTCTGGCCCTGAACACATCACGATAAAGAACTGTAATTCCTTTCAAACTGTCAGAAGTCAGGATTAAATTCATCTGACTTGAGGTGTCAAACTCTGAAGATAATCTAGAGCACTTGGGCCCATGTGTGGCTAGCAACTATAGGACAAGCTTTTTCCGTTCATTCTGGGACTTGTAATCCTGATTTTATAACTTTGATCAGAGGACTTTGAGTGCAGAGAAGACAAACCTGGATGGGATGAGCTGCTCACGTTTTCAACCGTGAAACTTGAGAGGTCTGAAAATCCCTCCTTAAACCAGCACCCAAATACTGTTGCAACAAGATACATTTCTTACCGTGAACTATGAAAGGTTGAGAGCTGGTAAGGCAATGTTGTGCAGTCTGAAAACAAGAAAAGTCAAAGGCACCAGTTCTAAGTTGGACGGGAGAGCCTTTGTCTAGGGTGTCACGACTGGCTTTGCTGGGTGCTGGTCATCGACTGAGTTCATGGTCTGAGTAGCTGGGAGTAGAATCTCATTCTGGAGATAGTGTGGTCATGGGGCCTTGGACTGCAGAGAGCAGGGTTCTTATCTGAATCTCTGCACTTGAGCCAAAAAAATGCAATTCTGGGCAAATTTAGAGTTTATGAACGCCTACACATGTAAGTTTGTAATGATTTACAATGCCCCCCGTACCAGCCCTTTCCCACCTGAAAATGGTCCGAACGTGAAGGGCTGGAGCAAATTCCTTTCTAGGTTGGAAAGGGCAACGGAACAATCCCAAACTTCGTGGGGCTGCAGGGGAAGAGCTTTCGCCACCGAGAATTCTATTGCACAAACACTTTTACTTTCCACAGTGCAGAAGTGTGCTGTGGTACAGTTCCAACTTCCACAATGGGGGAAATGCCACGCCAAAAAATAAGTTACGTGACTTTCATAGAATATCCCTGTAAAGCTGTTCCCAGGCTTAATTTATGAAAGTTTTGTGAATACCAAAAATGTGTAAAATTTCAACAACCCTTGAGAGGGAAATCCGTGGGCGATGTTTTATTCATTTCTTTGTGAATCAGGCCAGCAGAACTGTACAAATACCACGCAGCAATTAGAAAAAGCAAACTCATAAGTAAAGAATGTATTTTCTTGCTTCTCTTCTAGAACAGCATCTCATCTTCAGATGTTCTTTTTGTGGCCGGGGAAGGGGGGGTGGTTTGAAAGCAGATTCAAATTTGAGACAACAGCAGCGACGACCTGTGATTGATGCATATACAAACAGAGGTGAAGGTAGCAAGTATTATTGACTAAACGTCAGGCCGAGGACGGGCTCCGCAACGGCTGTCAGCTGGTGGCGCCAGGCCGAAAAGTGAAGCTTTTCACCGTGAGTGCATCCTGAGCCAGAGGAGGGAAGACGAGGGTCGACAGAGAAAGAGTACAAAGGTTCAAGGAAACAAATGAAACAGAAGAAACACACTGGCACGCGCAGAGAAGCTTTCCTCTGAAATACAAAGGAAATGCGAATAAAATGCTCAGAGGAAGACTGGTCTGTGGGTTGAGGAGCTGCGACTGATGCCTTGGGGCTGTTTCCAGAGACATTATATCGCAGTCCACGTTATTTCCCAACAGCCGCCATTTTAGGAACGGTTGCTCTAAAGAGATTCTTTCAGAGACAATAAAGTGGCAGTAATACTATATATTTCCCTATCCGAGAATATTAAGAACGGGTGCTGTAATGGCATCTTCATAAAGCATGCAAGAAGAATACGAAACACGTGTCGACTGACATAAATGGTGTTCTTTGATATATGGACAAGGAAGAACAATGTCCAATTTGAATAGAAAACAATTTTGTATATATTTTGGATTGCATTTTTTATTGCATTAGGGAGACACATATGAAATTATGCGCATAATGCGTACGCGCCAGGACAGAATGCTAACTGCATGCCTAATATTCATATATTTAATAACATAATATTATTATGTAAGATACATTTGTATGTACATTCTAAATTGTAATTGTAAATGCATTTATATAGCGCTTATTACCCAACGAGGCGTCGAAGCGCTTTTTCGGCGAGTAGTATGCACTCCGGAACCCATAAAGGATTAGTGGTGAATTAGTATAGTGAAATATGAAAGTAATTTGAGTGGTGGATACGTTAGTCAGTTATTTGAATTCAGAAGGATGGTGGAGGGATAGAAGAGGAAAAAGGTTTGTATTTATATAACGCTTGCTACCCCTGATGGTGTGTTGAAGCGCTTTTTCGGCAAGTAGCACACTACTCCAGAACCCATAAATGATTAGTGGTGAATTGGTATAGGGAAATATTTAAGTAATTTGAGTGGTGGATATGTTAGTCAGTTATTTGGATTGAGAAGGAAAGCGGAGGGATAGAAGAGGGAAAAAGGTTTGCATTTATATAGCGCTTGCTACCCCTGATGGGGTGTTGAATGTTAAATGGTGATGGGAAAGCGCAAATTTATCCAAAAGGCAGAGGAACGCTGTGCAGGGTCAAAGGCAGGAGGGAAGCATGCTGTTAATGAGATAGGAGAGTTAGCTGGAGACTGGGAGCAGAAGTTTCTATTATTGCATCTTTAAATAGATGGGTCTTCAACCCTTTACTAAATTAGAGCAGCTTTGGGGCGGTCCCGATGGATAAGGGGGTGTTGTCCCAGATCCTAGTTTCCTAGTGTCCCAGATCCTAGTTTCATACATAGATAATCCCAAAAAATTACAACACATCCACGGCTTGACTAGGATCAGCCACCAGCCCTGGCAATCTGCTCGACCGGCCACGGTAGGGTGGGTGGGTGCTAGTGAGAAGCACTGCTCCCTCTTTTGTTACAGGGGGCCAAAATTGCAGCACAGTTTGGAGACTTCTTAGTCTCCAAACTGGTGGTGTCTTGGCTGCGGGTGTGTCAGTAGCCACTCGCAATGGTGAGTTTGTCTGCACAGGGGTGCTGGTCGTGATGGCTTCGTGGATGATGCAGCTGGTTTCGAAGACTGTGACAAGGGGAGCCAAAGGAGTTTCATCAGGATCAAAGTGATGTGATCATACTTCTTCAGGCGCCGGATGAGACATGCTGCGGCATGTAAGATGCCCATAAGGGGCTGGGGGAATTTTGAAGTTTTGAAGGCCATGAAGCAGAACGTTGACACCATCCAGATACGAGAGTACGAGGCTCGAATAGTAGTTCTGAAGTCGCGTTCTGCAATTAATAGTTTCACTTTTTTTAGACGAGCGAGCGCTGTTACCAGGCCGTCTTTGTATTTTTTGCATTGTGATCCTTGAGGGTGAGGTTGGTGCCCAAGGTGAATCCAAGTGACTTGGCAATCGGTGAAAGTGAGGGCTCGAAGCCATCAAAGCTTATGTCAGTGAACCAGGTTTGTACTATTTCTTACTTGTTGTTTTTGACAAATAACAGAAAATCTGCCTTGGTGGGTTGAGCTTCTGGTAGGTGCTGGATACCCAGGTCTTGAGGCGGAGCAGTATTGTTTGAGACTTTGGCAGCCTGGAGCGGAGGATAGTTTCAAGTATAGTTGTATATCATCAGCATACTGGAGAATTTTGATGCTGTTATGTATGAGTAGGGCCCAAAAGGCTTCATGCAGATAGGGAGGATGACAAGGGACAGCACGGAGCCCTCGGGGACTCCATAGATGTTAGGGATCTTTTGGGATCAGGAGGTGCCCATGTGAAATAACTTGCATTGGTTGGAAAGGTAGCCCTGGAGCCAGTGAAGGACATTGCCAGTAAATCCCGTTCGAGACTCCAGGTTGTGGATGAGGGCGCAACTGTGGTTGACTGTGTTGAAGGCAGCTGAAATGTCCAGCAATATCAGGAGGCATGGGTCATCTTCATCTGTGTTCAGGAAGGCATTGTCTAGTATGTTCAAGGTAGAGGTCTCCATGTTGCAGCATGATCTGAGGCCAAATTGGTACCAGGACAGGAGATAGGTGACATTGATGTGATCTTAAAGGTAAGCACTCACTAGTTTTTTTGATGATTTTTCCAATGACAGGGAGGTGAGTGATGGGCCGGTAATTGATGTGGTCATTAGAGTCTAGTGTAGGTTTCTGTAGGAGATCTGACCTGTCCTGAGAGCTCTGCGATGACCTTGGGTGGTATTAACAATTAATAATATGTAATCAGTAATATTATGTATTTGTTTATATGTGTATATATATATATATATATATATATATATATATATATATATACATACGCACACAAATATAACTTATATTTCTTATCATTTTTATTGTATTTATTAATTAATATTAATTCCAGTGTGCCATCTTCCTTACTTTTCGAGTGTGTATCATGGTGGTGCAGCACTACGTGCTACTCACGCAATCTACTAACAACCAAGCAAGCATGCACGTATATTTTTCACCACAGCATGAGTAAGTCTGTCCATGTAATTTGTAGGGTATCAAAATGATATGCTAGGTATTTTTAGTTTGGGTAGCCACTAAATACTCTTCAAATACATACGTCTTTTGTTCACATTTGCACATGAAGTGTGGAACCGACAGTATTAACCACCGTGTTGCTGTACCCTAACAACTTGATAACACATGATGTAGCAGTAAAAGGCAGTCACATTAGAACCAGTGAAAATCACCGCTTAACCATAATACTTATCCCAAACTGTTGCGCTAGTCAAAGGATCTCTTTCTGCCTCAAGAACTTAACAAAATTGCCTTTACTACCCAGTGAGATGGCTCCGGCGAGTGGATGTGTAAGGTGGTCACTGTCACTGCACCATCCGCAGAGAACCGTGTGTAACTCGGAGGTTACCGGCTCGAAGCACTACAGAATTTACTAAGCATTGTTTCCTTCAAGAGTCAATAAAACGTCTGCCATGAGGTTGGTCAAGAGTAGCGCCTGCTTTTTACAGTGTTCCCAAAGTGCAAACTCTTCAGCAGGGAGCGCTATATAAAAACACAAGATAATACAGAGGCAGATTTGCAAAACAGTTTTGTGGTTGCACACCCTGAAGTTCCCCCAATCACAGGGTTTGTGACTGAAAAAGAGCGATTTGAATTCTCAACATAGTTTTTACGAGTCAGAAAGTCCTCGTGACTTATAAAAGGGTTAATTGTGGCACCTCGTTGCAAATCAGAAATAGGAAGGTAGCTGAAAGGGGCGTCCTCTTCCTATTTGGGGAGTCACTTTGGAGTCGTATCATTGCTTTGCGGCTGCAGCTGCACACTGTTGAACATATACCGACATCTCAAAGTTCATTAGGCAAGTGCACACCCATTACCGCTTCAGCGTGCTTTCGTCTGACTTGAAACCTAGTGATGCACTGATGGCAGATGTTGCTCCGTAGGCCCCGACACAGTGGCTAAGCATCCCTGGGTCGAGAGGTCCTCACTTGGGGATATTCTGGATGCTGGGAATCGGTAAGGGGGGCAGGCATCCTGAGGAAATACATTTTTAGCCTTTGCTTTGACTTGCCAAGCCCCACCTCGTCGCGCTGGCTCCAGCCTTCCCTATATCGCGTTTCCGTGTAAGTGTGCTTATAGGATCACATTGATAAATAGTTTGTCCTTCTGTGTTTGTTATGCGTTTCGGATGAATAATTTATCTTCGTTGAAGATGCCTATTCCCAGCGGTCCCCTACAGGACGCTGTTAACTTTCTCAAATAACTCGTACCAATCTGGTTTCTGCGTGCTCGCCAGTGAATGAAGTGGGGGAGGAGGAAAGAGTATACTGCAAGGGAAAGCAATGTATCTATTTGTATTCTCTATTTCTGGAAGTATGCAACAAATAGAATTTAAGGAAAGACAGAGATACTCATTGCATATAATGACTCCCTGCTATCGTACCAACCCTACTTACACTCACACCTTTAGTATTAAGTCATTCTGCTTAGATTCTTTGTTTACCTTTTTGTCTAATTAGGGAATATATTTGAAATGGAAAAAAAAATCCAGATTGATTGTTTTTTGCCTTGAAGGTGCTTACCTTCGTGGATTCACCAGGGCTACTAGCCACTTTATCTACTGAAGCACACCATTGGTTTGGGATTGGGTGCTCTATTGCGCCCACTGTTTGACCCAATGTGGTCATGAAGACAGAAGTCACCCTAACACCCACCTTTATGCTTAGGCAGAGCGTCCCTCCAGTCCCTCATTTTTAATCTGTATTAGGAAACCTGCAGTCGATGGCATAGGTAAGATGGCTGCTGGGCAGCATCAAGGTATGGTGCGCACGCTGTAGCGGCGCGCCATGGGTGGTCCAGGCACTTAGGAGCCGGCAAAGAGCAGCAGTGGGTGGCACATAGGATGGTGTGCAACATGGATAGCAGCGATGGCTGTGGCATTACCCATGTTAGGAGTTTAGGGGGTGGTTTAATGGGCCAGGGGTCTGGCAAGGGCAACTGTGTCTGGTGAGAGGTGATAGGAAGAGTCCCTGATAGAGACGCACGGACAAAGGCCTGAGGAGACTAGTGGAGGTATAAATATGCAGTGTCAGGTTCTGAGAGGCCAAAAGAATAGCACCAGGGTAACATGATGTCTGAAACTCGGTAGTCTCTTAACTAGTGTATCTGAAAGAGACACGTTAGTGACAGATTCCTTACCTTAGAATATCCCCAGGCGTCAGGCTGGATCCGGAAAGTTTTTGCGTAGCAGTACCCTTGCGCGTCGGTAGGCGGCGTCGTGCGGCTCCGCGTCCGTCGTCGGCGTCGTGATCGCCGGGATGACGTTGCGGGCAGTACTTAGACGCCGCCCCTGCGCGCTGACGTCAGTTCTTCTTTTCCGCGCCAGTAAGCGCAGATCCGGGAAGAGCAGTGCCCTAGTCATTTTTTGACTATCTTTTTGGTGATTTTTCACTGTTTTTCTCTACGAGTCTCCGACTCCGAAGGTGTCGGTAGGGATGACCGGCTTCAAGCCCTGCGGCGTCTGTGGTCGTATGATGTCGATCACAGACCCGCATTTAGAGTGTCTCTACTGTCTCGGCCGTGACCACGACACGAAGTCGTGCCCCGACTGCCGGGCCTTGAACCCGAAGGCTTTGCGAGAGCGGTCTCGAAAGCTCCTCGAGGTCCGGCAGTCGGCTCCGCGCCACACCAGGCCCCGGTCACGTGAGAGGTCGAGGGGCCGGTCGCGGAGTCTTCATCGGTCGTCGGGGTCCAAGTCTTCGCACTCCTCCGGTAAGTCGAAGCACAAAAAGTCTAAAAAGCGTCATCGCTCCACTACTTCGCCTCGCCGGTCTCGCGACTCGGCTAAGGCTCCTGTCGGCACCGTCCCCGCGGCTCCGGGAGTGCCTGTGGAGCCGCCCCCGCATTACCCGTCCTTCCCGGGTTCGGGGGCGACTCCGGCCGAGATACAGGAATTCCTGTCGGCCATGGCCCGCCTCTTCGGGCCCCAAGGTCCTTCCGATGCGCCTTCGGGCCCCGCGGGCCCTGATGGGGTTTCCCCGGCGCCGCCGACGACTCCGGTCCCGGCGCCGCCTGTAACACCTGCCTCGGTCCCGGCCTCGATCCCGGCTCCGGTGCTGCCGCAACCCCCATCGACGCCGGTTGACCTAACTACACCTCCGCCGGCGCCCGATGTCTCCGGTGCCGTTCCCGGCGCCGCCCGGGGCTCCGGGCGGCGTCGTTCCCGGTTCTCTCCCGGATCCGACACGGCGCCGGACCAGCGTCGCTCGACGCCGGCTCCGACGCCGTTGAGACCTTGGGTCCCGCGTGTCCCTCCTTCTCCATATTTTGAACCTGAAGAGGACGGGGAGGGGTCGGAGGACCCTCTCACACAGCAGTGTGAGTACGAACAGGACTGGGCTGAGGAACTTGGGGATGCCAGTGGGCTGGACACCTCCCCTGACCCTGGCATGCTGTCTCCTCCTTCCGTGGCAACGGAGGAGGGAGCAAATTTTGCAACGGTGTTGCGTAGAGCAGCTGGGGCCTTACACCTCCAATTGCCTACAGTGGCCGTCAGGACTAACCTCCTGACGGAAGTGCTTCAGCCGGCGGCTACCTCCTCGGAGCCACTGCTGCCGTTTAACGACGCACTTTCTGACGTTCTTTTGGGCACCTGGTCCAAGCCCGCCACAGGGGCTCCTGTGGATAGGAACATGGCCCGACGCCATCGCCCCGCTCCGGGCGACCCCCTGTTCCTCTCCCAACACCCCACTCCTGAGAGCTTGGTTGTCCAAGCCTCTGCTTCCCAAACCGCCTTCCCTACCGCTCCTCCGGATAGGGAATCCAAACGCCTGGATCAATTTGGGAAGAAGGTCTTTTCTTCCTCCAGTGCTGGCTTGCGGTCTGTCAACACCGCTTGCCTTTTGGGCTGATATTCCCACTCTTTGTGGGACTCGGTGGCGCAAGCTTTGCCCCAGTGTCCTGAGGAGGTCCAGACACTGCTTTCCCGCGCCATTGCGGAAGGAAGAGATGCGGCTAAGTTCACCATTCGATGTGGCCTTGATACCGCCGACTCGCTGGGTAGGTCTATTGCAACGACAGTGGCGCTGCGCCGTCACGCCTGGCTGAGAACCACTGGTTTCTCGGGTGATGTCCAGAACACTCTTATGGACATGCCCTTTGATGGGGTCGGTCTTTTTGGAAACAAGGCAGACCATGCGCTGGAGCGTTTTAAGGACTCACGGGCTACGGCCAAGTCCCTGGGCCTTTCTGCTTTACGCCCTCCGCAGCCATCTGCTTTTCGCCCCTTTCATGGCCACGGAAGGGGTGCCCAGTCACGTCCGCTGCCCAGCCACCGGGCCGCGCAGCAAGCGTCTTCGCGTGGCCGAGGACGTGGCTTCCGCCGTGGCGAATCGGGCAACCAGCGTGCGGGTCAGTCCACCAACCCCGCCCCGTCTGCGGCCTCCAAGCCTTCCTAGTCCTTCTTTTCAGGTGCACAGCACGCCAGTAGGGGGCAGGGTCCGCCATCACCTTCACCACTGGCGTGCCATCACCTCGGACAGGTGGGTCTTGGACATTGTCCGAAGGGGCTACTCCCTCCCCTTCAAGACCACCCCCCCAGCCATGCCACCTCAATTCCACCGCATGTCAGGGGTTCACTTGGTGCTTCTTCAGAAGGAAGTTGCGGCCCTCTTGGCCAAGAGGGCCATCGAGCGCGTTCCGACCCCAGAAGGAGGACGTGGTTGCTACTCCCACTACTTTCTGGTGCCCAAAAAGGAGAAGGTGGACATGCGTCCTATCTTGGACCTCCGGAACGTCAATCGCTTTCTCCGGAAGGAGAAGTTCAAGATGCTCACCTTAGCTCAGGTCTTGACTGCCCTCGACCCTGGAGACTGGATGGTAGCGTTGGACTTGCAGGACGCTTATTTCCACATCCCCGTCCTGCCGGCCCACCGGCGTTACCTGCGGTTCATGGTGAGCCTCGAGCATTTTCAATTCACCGTGCTCCCCTTTGGCCTCACAAGTGCCCCTCGGGTGTTCACGAAAGTGATGGCAGTGGTCGCAGCTCATCTGCGCCGGGCAGGGGTTCCAGTCTTCCCCTACCTCGACGACTGGCTGCTGAAGGCGGGCTCGTCCCAGGCAGTCGTCTCCCACCTCCAGACTACGGCCGAACTCCTGCACTCGCTGGGGTTCTCCATCAATGTGCCGAAGTCGCACCT